>OY757927.1:5724122-5966622 GCA_963585895.1 Sepioteuthis lessoniana
GGCAACAGTAGCTAAAGACTTTTAAGACCATTAGGACTGGTTTCGAAATTAATTTTGTTATGGTTAAAACACTGTATTATACTTTTGCAATATACATCCCCTCCTGATGATGGCCTGAGAGGGTCATAAAAGTACTTGGGAACAAATACAGAAAATTCATTAGCCAATTCCAGCTGGATAACAAATCTAATATATGGTGATTTGAAAGGATCAGAGCAAAAATATGGAGACAAAGGATGTCTTCAATATTTAGTCAAATATGCCTCAACGAGGAAATGCTGCCTAAATACACACACACACACACACACACACACACACACACACACACACATATATATATATATAATTTTCTTTTAGATATATTTGTATACATATGAGGATCTATTGAAAATTTCTAAGTGTGATCCAGATACTCACATTGAATGTGACCACATAAGGTTTATTTTTCATCATAGTCTGTCTGAAGGTCTGCACACTTCTTTCCTTAGGGTTTATATACTAGGATCCTTTTGGTTAAAATTCATCAACTGCAGATATAATGTCATCATATGTACTTTTGTTCATACATTTATAGAAATATAGATTATTTGGTTTGTCATAACTTTTATAAAATATTAGATTTTTTTTGGCATGCCATATCTGCATTTTCACTATATATATATATATATATATATATATATATATATATATATATATATATATATTATGTACATTGTATCTATAAGTGTAGAGAGAAATACTATTTTAAAAAAAAACAAGAAAGGAAAAGGTTTTCTACCATAACTTCCATGTCTAGTTTCCTAAAAAAGCAGAGCTGGAAATTTTGCCCTAACCACATACATATCGAGATATCATATACACACGTTACTATTCAGTGTTCAATTTCTCATGAAAGCTTGATTTTCAAATGCTGCTTTTTCAGGTAGGTTCATCCTTCACACTTGTGGCACAATCTTCATAAATATATATTCAAGTGGTCTCTTGATTGCTGGGATCATTATATATTTTCTACCAGAATATTAATGATCAGTGACCAAGTACAGGCAAAGGGTCAGCAATTGTTGAAACTCATTTTTCAAGGGCAGTTCAGACTCCTTTCACTACAGCTGTGTCACTCTATAAGCTGAATGATGTACAATTGAACCACCTGAGTCCCCTCTAGGGGAAAAAAAACAAAAACTTTTTTATTAGCATATTGAAAACCTTTCTCTACTCATGCAATTTGTCAGTTTTGAAAAATATAGATTTTTGATGATAATAGACTCTGACTTTGCAACAACTATGTAAACATGTTATCTTTACCTTGGCTTTATTCATAAACATCAACTTTGGAATTGTGCTCACATCATTGAATTGTGGGTCTGGAATACTTTAATGGCATGTCAACCCATCTAGCATTATTTTATGCCTAGAGGTTAGAGAATCACATACATTGTATGTTTATATTTACATCTTTTATGTAGCTGTTTCTTAATACAATCATAACTATTTTTCATGTTCCATTGCAGTTTTTTTATTTGCCTAAAATGATTTGTTTGCACATAGTTATAGGATTTCTAGTATTCCTATTTAATAATAATAATTTATACAGTTATATTGTTTCAAGTAACTGCATCTGTTAAATAATAATAATCTGTTTGCACACAATTCCATAGTTTCAAGTATTCTTATTCAATACTAATAATTTTCACACAGTGCTATTTGGAGCATAGATGAGATCCAAACAGATACTATCACTTCAAGTTAGAGTGGACCTGGGAATAATGGCATTGAAGAGGTGACTCTACATTCCCCAGAGCTTTAGAACTGGAACCTCACCATCAGATATAGTTAGTGCCATATCCAGGATGCCTCTTTTTTTAAAAATTACTTAATACCATATAACTGTACGGACACAAATGATTATTATTATAGATAAATAAAAACATTGCTATTAAAATAAAGATGTTTGCAATAGAATATTGAAAATATAGTTGTGATTATAATTAAAAATTTACAAATCAAACAAATTTTGGCATTGAATAACCCATAAGGAGTTGATATGCTTTTAAACAAATAAACCGAACCAATCTTTTTTTTTTTTTTTCCAGATCTACCCCGATTTCCTTCACCCTGGTCACAGAATTTATCAGTCATCTCTGCCCCAGCCCCTGTCATCTACAAATGTGACCTGCTAAATAACCATAACCCTCGCATCTCAGCTGCCACGACAACCACAATGCCTGTCTCAGCAATGACAAGCCAAACTGTGCCTCGAAGCTTCTACTCGGCTGGACATATACACAAACATACAAAATCGAACACTCAACAGAAACCAGCGTCACCCCACAGCTGATTAATGATACAAGTTTCTTTTTATTCATCAGGATACAGACATATAAATTCATATATATATATATATATATATATATAGGTACATAGATATATTTTTTCTTGGTGTTTTATTTAAAGCAAAACAGGTTTTCCAACTATGAAAGAAGGGAAAGAAAATTAGGGTTTTAAGTGCATCAGCTAAAAATAACTTTTGAGTGAATGAAAAATGTGTGTGTGTGTGTGTGTGTGTGTGGGAGAGATTGGTTTATTTTTCCAAAACAGTGAAAAATTTTATATTTTAAATCAAATTTGGAAAATATATTTCTGAATTGATTTTAAATCACAATAATCTGATAAATATGAAAAGCCCAAAATTTGGAACTGTGTTTATTGTCAGGGTAACTTTCTGATTGAATCTGAAGTGAAGAAGAAAAAAATGTAAAAAAAAAAATTTTAGAAAAAAAATTTGATGCAGAAGATATGAAATCTTGAGAGATGGCTGGTGGCGGCATATTTTGAGCAGTAAATAACTTGACGTTGGCGAAGACAAAAGGTAACTTCAATCTCCTCCTCTTGAAAAGAAAAAAATGGGGAAAATGTAAAATAGTTTTAATAAAATATAAAACAAATCTTTAAAAACCTTTTTTTTTAAGTGGAAGAAGTGGTATGTTACAATAAATGTGTACAGTCAAAAAATATTGGAAGAAATATAAACAGTTTAAATTGATAAACTAATTCAATGATAAATACATAAAAAATTATTGAAATTGTTATAATTATAAGTTTCCATAAAAATTACATCAGATTATTTGAGAATTCATGGGGTTTTCTCCTTGTTTATGGAAATTTTTAAAGTATTTCTTGGAAGTGTGTGTGTGTGTGTGTGTGTGTGCGTGCGCATATATATATATGTATATAGACGTAGATATATACACACACACACACTGTTGACATCAGAATTATTCATTCCTTGTTCTTCATAATCATGAATAAACCTGTAATATGTCAAATTTTCATGGAAATTTCATGTGCATTTTTTCACTAATGATAAAATAATGGATTTGAAAGAATGTGAAGCTATGCTCATAACAAAATTTTATTCTAATGTCAAACAATATGACCAAAAAACATCAAACATTTAACAGGACAAAATTATTGACCCTTTCTCCTTAATCAATCATGTAACCTTGTCAATGATTGCATTTAATAGTTTTTGATATTTCCTTACAAAATCACTATTGATCACAGACATGTATTCTGTTTCATTCTTCCTTAAAAATATATACAAATATTCAGTAGGAATAGATAATTGTTCCACCAGCTATATATGTATATACGAGGATCATTAAATAAGGTTCCAGACTTTTTTCGTATGGGCACTTTTATTGAGAATACACACATGAAACTCTAGTCCCCTTTGAAGTAACCTCCTCCGGCTGCAATGCACTTGTTGTACCGTTCCATCAACTTCTGGAAGGACCCATGGAAGTCCTCTTGTGGGAGCATGTCAATGACCTTCATCACAGCCTCTTTCATCTCCTCAATTGTCTCATAACGACAGCCTCTGAGCTTAGGCAATAACCAAAAGTCAAAGGGAACAAGGTCTGGACTATAGGAAGGGTGAGGAACTGTCTTGATGCCCATCTTGCTCAAATAGTCTGTGACAAGGATGGAGTTGTGGACTGGTGCATTGTCCTGCTGGAAATGCCACTGACCCGATTTGAAGAGTGCTGGCCTCTTCCCTAGGAATCTCTTCCTGAACTCCCTTAAAACCTCAACATAGTAATCCTAACCCTAACCCTTTGGCCAATCAACTCTGGTGTTCTGATTTCCTTATTCCTCTCACACCTCTTATCATCCCTCACAGACTCCCTGGTTTCCTTGAATCTCTTATGCCACTCAAAAACTGATGCTCGATTCATGCAAGATGCTCCAAAAGCAATCTGAAGCATTCCATACGTTTCTGTGACATTTTTTCCAAGTTTAATTTTATTGCATATCGTTCTTCTAAAGTGTCCTCACGTCCAGATTGCATTTTTGAAATTCACCAGCTGTGACAATCAGGCTTTAGTAGGGTGTATTCCAATTGCTGCTGTAGCTGTTCATTTGAACCTGAAATCATAAAAATTGGTCAGTCATCTCATAAGATGTATAGCAATAACATAGTGAATTTTCAAGAGTCTACGACAATTTTAAATGCCTGTACAAATGAAGTCTGGAAACTTATTGAATATACCACATATATATTTATATATATATATATATTTGACATGAACAAAAGTGATAAATGGGAATATCATTTATTTTTCGTTATTCTCACTTAGTTTTGACCTTAGGTCATCATCAGGAGAAAAGATTTGGGAAAAGAAATGACAAAAAATGAACTGGTACATAGAATATCTATTTGTTTAATGAAAATAAGGCCGCTGTGTAAGTAAGTTGGCCAACCATAGCTGAGGGCGACCTGAAGCCTCCCTTTTCAATAGCTACTACAACAAAGTGTAGGGAAGGATGCTACTCCTTTCCCTTGATTGCCACACTCATCCTTGATCCTTACTTCATAATGCTGAGTGTTAAGCAAGGAGGCATCAAGTACTATTTTTTGAGTCTTTGTTATGACTTGACCTGGGATTCAACCCCAGTCTCTCAAACCATTGGCAAACACTCTGACCATCATACCAATCTGCTTGAGAGCCTTAAAAAGGATGAGTTTCATATATTTTCTACGAATACTACTTCATGAAAATTGATCTGTCGTAGAGTGGAAACCCTGTATCCTACATATGTGCGTGACCCTCGGACTCTTGCATAATTTTCTCTCATTGGACCTCTAAAAGGAAAAAATTTATATATGTATATATATATACATTAACATTTAAAATAATGACACTCCCCATTTGATATGTAAAAACATCATAAAATTAGTACATAAAGGTGAAAATACTTAATACATAAAAATTGTATAAATATATCAAAAGTTTTGAGCAAATATATCAATATTAAAAGATAATAAAAAGTAAGATTAATTTTACTAAGTTATGACTGTGAGTTTCACATTATTGATCATCAGGTGAGATTTATTCAACATCTGTCTCATCAAATGAATCTTACCTGATGGTTTATAATGCAAAATTCAGTTGTCGGTTAGTAATGTTAATCTTGTATGTGTGTGTGTATATATATATATATAGGCACATATTTGATTAAACAATATAAACATCTTTTGTCTACGCATTCTTGTATTTATCCTTTCGATTTTATGATATCTGGCAGAAATTGATTAATAAACCTCCCATAATTAATTGGTTCCCAAGTTCTTACTGAAAACACAACAATATTAGAACAACAAAATAACAAGCAAAAATTACAGACTTGAAGCACTCCACATCAGAGAGAAACTACCTTAACTCAATAGAGTCAATTTCAAATCCAGTACCAATGTGCTTAATGTCTTTGGCTACTGCTGCTATTTATAGAACCAAATTTAGAAATAAACGTTACGGCAACACATCAGTATAAATAATAATGCTCAATAGTTGCCAAGTAGTAATGTACATGCAAAAGTCACATTACCTTTGCAATATACACACCCCTGATGATGGCTCAAGATCAAGCCGAAAGTACTAGGGAACCAATTAATTTTGGGAGGTTTATTAACTAATTCAGGCCGGATACCATAAAATGAATGTGGCTACTCAAAAGGTTAAATACAAAAATGTATAGACAAAGGCTATCTATATTGTTTAATCAAACATGTATCAACAAAGAAATGCTGCCCAAATACATACATATATATAGAGAGAGGGAGAGCCTTCATCATCATATGTGACATCTTATTCATAAACAAGAAAAGGTTATTAAACGACTTAAATCTAAATCCTTGTCATTCATCTTTAATAAAATATGCCTTAAAGAAAAAACTGTTGCCTAAATACAACTATTTATATATATATATATATATATATATATATATATATATATCAGAGTTGATTCTAAATCCTAACCATTAATGGTGGGACTAGTAATGTGCCACTTATTTTGATAACTTTGGCAAGGCACTATTTTTTTTAATAATGTTTAGTTTTCTTATTGACTATCCTATCACTTTTGTCAAAGCACACACGTATTTCAGAATAAAATTCAGCTAATAACTACATTTTAGGCTACTGACCACTTTTATATCAGTAGTTATGTAAATATGAAACACTAATCCTAACAGTAAACCATGATAGGAAACTAAGAAAGTGTGTGTATGTGTGTGTGTATTTGTCCACACACATAAGTGCATCTTTCTATCTATATGTATACACACACACGCACACACACACATATATATGTAATATAATTGAGGAGGGATTTTGTTTTATATATCTTGCCTTTCGGTTTAGTTTGGCTGAGAACCTTTCGCTTAGTGCATGGGTTAGTTAGGTGCACACATTGAGTGCAGGTGTTCACGCGCGCGGGGCAGATGTGACAATCAGAGATGTCACAATAAAAACCCCAGATAGAAAATAGGACCGGGGACGTGAATGACGTCATGCCCGGAAGTGCTGAGGATTTTGGAATTTGAAAAAAAAACAGTGAGTTGAGATTAAAACTCTGAACGAGTGAGTTGAGATTCGAGTCTAAAGGAAAGTAGTTGATTTTTGGCCTCGCCGAGGCGAGACTAGTTGGGGTCTATGAAATGTGCTGAGTGTTTATTGAAGAAATTGTGTGTCTCTCTCCTCATGTTGAAAAACCTTAAACTCAAAAAGGTAAATAAAAGTTTCGTACCTGAACCAATTTCATGTTTTTGGATTCCTATACGCGTATGAACATTTGTGAATGTTTTCCATATCTGTATGAATATGTCTATTTCACGTATTCATATCTTGGTCATATTTTTGGACATGTATATGTTACATATATGCATGCACACACACACACATATATATAGATATATATAAAATTTTATTTATTGGCCTGGGTGTCTGATATTTTCTGTATCACTGGCCACTATGCACTTCCATTTTGTTCTTGATTTCACTCTTCTTCTTCATCTTGACCCAAATCACTCATCATAGAGATTTTCTAAGTAACTGTTCCTGCTCTCTGAAATACCCCTCTACAACTGTAGATTTTTACCTGTTATCTGTAACCTTACAATGTATCCAGTCTAGCAGGAATTTCTTTTGCGTCTCCATGATCATATCCTTGCCTCCACTCTGCTCCATCTCATCCAAAAATATTCCAAATTTTGATTTTTCTATAGCCCTCTGTGTCATAACCAGACACTGTTCTTCCTTCTTGATTGTGGCCCATGTTTTGCATGCAATAAATATCACAGGCAAAACGGTGCTATTGAAGAGATTGTCACTTAGGGTCTTTTCCAGCTTGAGCACTTCTTTTATTGTTATAAATGCTTTCCACACTGTGATCTTGTTCTCCCGAAGATTTCCACATCTAAGTCTCAGCACATATTCACCATCCATCTTATGTAAATGTACTTTTTGCTCTTCCTTGATTTCATCACTTTTCACTACTATATAACCATGTACTGCATTTTCTGAATGTATGAATTTAGTTTCATATATATATATATATATATATATATATATATAACTAATTTGAATATAGTAAGTAAGTAAAGTTGGCAACCATAGTCTAGGGCAACCTGAAGGCTTCCTTTTCAATAGCTACTACACCGAGGTGTAGGGGAGGGCGCTACTCCTTCCCTGGATTGCTGCACTTTACCCTTGATATGTACCTTATGTTGCTGAGTGTTAAGCAAGGAGGTATCAAGTACCATTTTTAAAGTCTTTGGTATGACGTGACCTGGGATTGAACCTCGGTCTCCTGGACCATTGGCGAACACTCTACCCACTAGGCCAATTTAAATATAATATGTGACAAAATAGTGAAAAATAGAACTTGATAAACAGAAAATAAAACACTTTTAACTCTAAGTTCAGGTTTTCAAGATCTGTTTCTTTATATCATCATCATCATTATTGAGAGTACAAACTCCTTTGAATCTCTCCTGCTATCTGTCCCTATTAGCCACTACTTTTGGCAGGTCTTGTAGATGGCATCTGGTATCTGCACAGTACTGATAAATATAAGTCTTTACAGGTGTGTCCATGTGTGGTAGTCCACAGGAGAACTTCACTTATGAGTTTGTCACTGCTTTTCCAGCAGTGCCTGGTATGTCTTCATTGTCTTGGATGGTTTGTAAGATGGGAGGCAAGTGGCCATACAGTTACTGCTTTGTTGGGTGCTACTTTCAGGATTTGTTCAAAACAGTATGCAACATCCTCGTGTAGTACCTATCTAGCTTTTTCTCAAAGGGCTTCATTTAAGTGGTGCAACCATACAATAGTTCTGACATAGCTACAGCTTGAAAGAATTCTTATTTTATTTTATCAGAGAGAATAGATTTCCATATGGTTGATAACCAATCAATAGCTGCTCATATCTTTCCCATGCAGAGTTTAACTTGCTTTCAGTAGGTGAGATGTTGCTACCAAGGTGTGTGAACTGTTTTTCTAATTTCAGAGGCTTATCACTTAATGGTACTATCTCATTTAAAACCATGGACTCTGTCATATCTGAGTTCACATCAAGGTCAATGCCTCTTTCTGCCTGTTTCAGGATATGCAACAGCCATTTGGCTTGCACAAGTGTCTTTGCAAGAAGCACTAGATCATCTGCATAGTCTGCATCCATGATAGTTTCTGCTGGATATTATTTGCTTCTCTCCTTTTTTAATGCAGCCATTTTCTTTCATTAGTTCTATAGATGTTCATAGTACATAATCCTTCCAGATTATGAAATAGATATAGTGTTAATGTATCACTTTGCAAGACTCAAGCAAAAATGTCAGAAATCTGTGTCATCATTGGGTGAATAAGCCATTATACCAGCGACAGTTTCTTTCGAAAGATCATATGTGCTAGAAGTATTTGCTCCATTTCTCCTCTGTGTATGGAAAGGAATGTCTTAGTGAAATCTACTAACAATTGTGTTGCCTCAAGATTTTTTGCACACACGCTTTGGATGATTCAACAAATAATCAGAATCTGTGAAATTATGAATCAATTTCTTGAAAAGCCATTCTGATTTTTCCAATGAATTTTTTTTTTTTTTTTTTACTTCTAATCAGATATGATTTAGAAGCAGGGCATTATAAACCTTAGTAGCCATGGCAAAAAAAGTTATACCTGTGTAGTTCTTGGTGATTCTGAGGTTGCCTCTCTTAGGGGAACGAGAGGATGCAGCCTTTCGTCCATTTCTCTGTTATCTTTTAGTTATTCAGGGTGCTGTGTAATCGAATAATTACGTCGTCAAATTTTCTTGTCTTCCAAACTTTAAGAGGTATTTTGTCAAGGCTTGCAGCTTGGCGGAATTTTTTTTTTTTTTCAGAACTACTTCAAGTTCTTCCTCCGTAAAGTGTTGAAGTTTGACGTCTCATTGGTCTTCAGTAAAAAGCTTACTCTGTCATTTTCCCTAAAAATGTTTTGAAATAATTTCAAAGTTCTTACTGAACATCGATAGCCACCAAAATCTGCCATGTAATTTTTTTCGGAAACTTTAAGAAAGAATGTAAAGAATTTGTAATGCAGTTGATGCTTTTATTGAGAAAAACAAAATATTTTTGCATCTAGTGTATACATGTGTATATATATATATATATAAGGATCTTTAAAAAAGTTTCGAGAATTTTTTCGTATGGGCACTTTTATTGATAGTACTCACATGAAACACTAGTCCCCTTCGAAGTAATCTCCTCCGGCTGCAATCCACTTGTTGTACCGTTCAAACAAATTCTGGAAGGCCCTATGGAAGTCCTCTTGTGTGAGCATATCAATGACCATCGTCACAGCCTCTTTCATCTCTTCAATTATCTTATAATGACAGCCTCTAAGTTTTTCCTTGAGCTTAGGGGATAAGCAAAAGTCACAGAGAGCAAGGTCTGGACTATAGGGAGGCTGATAAACTGTGTTAATGCCCATCTTGGTCAAATAGTCTGTGACAAGGATGGAGTTGAGGACTGGTGCATTGTCCTGGTGGAAATGCCACTGACCTGATTTGAAGAGTGCTGGCCTCTTCCAATGGAATCTCTTCCTGAATTCCCTTAAAACCTCGACATAGTATTCCTTGTTGACTGTCTTTCCAGTGGGAACCCAGTGCATGTACATCATACCAGTGCTGTCAAAAAAAGGGATCATCAAAAATTTGTGAGTGGATTTGCTCTGTCTGGCCTTCTTGGGTCTGGGAGAGGCAGCATGCTTCCACTGGGAACTCTGTCTCTTAGTCTCTGTGTCATAGCAGTAGATCCAGCTTTCATTGCAGGTCACTAGAGCATCAAGAACTGCGGGATCTGAATTGATCAGCTCGACTATGTGTCAGATTACATTTTTGAAATTCCCCAGCTGTGACAATCAGGCTTTAGTAGGGTGTATTTCAATTGCTGCTGTAGGTGTTCCTTTAAACCTGAAATCATAAAAATTGGTCCGTCATCTCATAAGATGTATAGTAATAACATACTAAATTTTTAAGAGTCTACAACAATTTTAAATGCCAGTACAAAAAAAGTCCGGAACCTTATTGAAGGCACCACATATATAATCTATTTAGATGACATAAATATGTGAAGAGAATGGAATGAACCTGGCCATTTAAAGTTCTCTTCAAATCCGTTTGTCCTCAAGAAAGGCATTAATTTCTCTCTACAATTTGTAAAAGAAATGGCAGACTGGATGCTAGCCTTGGTTGATAGCCAGTTTAGGAAAAAGGACAACTCATTTGAAGCCCCCAGTTTGTATGTTCCAAGCCAACATCTTATCTTATAGACCTTAATAGAGGCCAGAATTTTGGAGAAAAAAAATGATAAGATGATGCTATTTATAGGTGTGTGTTTGTATATCTTTTTGGTTCATTTTTGTTTCATCAAACTCCCTTTGTTAATAATGCAAAACTAACCTCTGACCCAGTTGGCGTATTGATTTTTATTGATAGGAGTGAATTTTTATTTTATTTAACTCCTTAGCCAAACAAACCATTACTTATTTACTAATCTTTATGGCGTAATTATTTCGGCCACTATTAATTACTCTTTCTGTCAACCCTTGGAAAAGTGATGCGTAAAGTTCCTGCTGTCTCGTTCAACCATTTTGTAAACTCTTTATGTTTCAATCTTTTGCGATACAAAAACACACTCAGGTGAGTAATAATTTAATATATATATATATATATATAGATATATATATATATATATATTTTTCCTTTCAATTGATAGAATACTCTGTAGTTCAATTTTATGGCATATCAACCTTTCCTGATAATTTAATGCCAAGATACAGTAAGTTTTACAATCATTTTGTTGCTGTTGCTATTAGAAATATGTGTAACATATACAAGCCATTTCACCTATAGTTGGGACCTCAACAGTCAAAACCACTCCAGGTTTGGGTGGACTGTAAATGTTTAAGGGGTAACTCTACACTCCCCAGGAGTCTAAAGTGAATTGGGGCCTCATCTCTTGTTGCAGGTTGGTTTTTTTTTTTTTTTGTGTTTATAAAAATATTTCCAATTTTTACATTTATATTTTTTGCATAAACCTGTTGTTTAAGATATATTCATATTTGCCTTTTCGAAAAGGTCATTCCAATTGATAAAATACAAACAATCATAAAAATCCAAAATATATATCAAATAATACTGATATATTAATATATTATTTAGTTTCTTTCTTAACAAGCTCAGTTGGCTGGGGCTGTAGAATACACTGACTGCATCTCTGCAGTAGAGTAAGACCCCTCCCCAATGAGTGTCCTGATATGACATTAAATCATATGAATAGTGAAGCTCCAGCTTTGGGGAATGTGGAGTACCCCTTCATTGTCATTGCTCCCAGGTCCAATCAGGCCTGGAGTGGTAGCACCTGATAGGATCCTATATATGGCTCAAATAGAACAAACACTGTGTGCAAACAAATGACTGATGTTAAATTGTGACTTATATAGCAATACTTAAAACCATTTACCTGTGTACAAAAAAGAGCTCAGGCTCATTTAAAAATGTTATCAACAGAATGTGTTTATATATTCAGCATATATATATATAAGCAGGATTTGACATTAAATAACCTACAATAGTTGATATGCCATAAAAGCAAACCAAACCTTTTTTAACAAAAAAAAAGCATATATATATATATTGACTGGCCCATTGGCCAGTTGGGTAGAGTGTTTGCCAATGGTCCCGGAGACTGGGGTTCAATCCCAGGTTGACTCAAAAAAGGGTACTTGATATCTCCTTGCTTAACACTCAAGGTAGGTATCAAGGGTAAAGTGGAGCAATCCAAGGAAAGGAGTAGCGCCTTCCCTATATCTCGGTGTAGTAGCTATTGAAAAAGGAGCCTTTGGGTTGCACTCAACTACAGTTGCCAATTTATACATAAAGAAATGAACATAGGGATAAGAAATATAGGAATGTTTCTTTATAGTTTTTTTGGGGGGGGGTGTATACTTCCACTGGATTTTGACAAACAATGAGGAACATATATATAAACTTATAAATATATAATTTTATATTTTTATTCTTTGACACACACAAAGGAGATGTTGGGAGTTAGAACAGTCAGTGGCAACTGACATCTGCCAAAATTTTTGACCTTATATAATCTTAAAACTTTTATATGACCCACATGGCCACGCCTCTTCACCCATACTTGTTCTCCATTGGTCACAGCTTACACCCATGCATTGCTTGTTTATGTCTTGGGTATTGCCTACACATTTCTGCTTTTCTGGTAGTCACTTTATTGATTTTATCTATGACAGGATTTTTCTGTCAAATACATCTGTCAAGTTCATAACTGGTCAATGCAATATATTACATTTGTCAGGAGAAAAGATTTTTTAGAAAGTCTTTTAAATATTTGATATACTATAAAAAAAAGCGATGAAAAATGAACTGGTGACAGCATATCTGGAGTTAGATGTTTGGAATACTAGCTCAGCCGAGGTTCAACAATGTGAAACTCTGAGTTGGGACTTTTTATCCTATTCTATACTTGAAAAATAGTGTGTGTGTGTGTGTATAATGTATATATATATATATATATATATATACACACATTAAAATCTTTTGTTAGTTGATGGAATTGAATCACTCATGAGCAACTTAAATTTCTATGGACTTCTAACCATATTGTCTTTATCTTTGGGATTTTAAAGAAAAAATATAACATACAGGTGTGAAAACCTGAAAAATTTATCTTCTGAACCAGCCGATATGTAAATATTTATGGTTTCTCAAAGAGAGCCATATAGACTCCAGAGGATGAATCAAATTTTGGCTCACTAAATAAAAGAATAGGGATTCACAGGGGAAGGAGGTGAATTTTCTTGTTTGTATTTATAAATCCCTTTATAATAGAACAAAAATTACTGGATAATATTGACTAGTTGCCAGATATCATACACATAGCAGAATGCTTGATTAGATATGATATATTGTTCACATATAGCCCATTCAAAAAATAAAACTCATTTAAAGGAATGAATGATGTTGAAGTACATGGTGCCTTCAATAAGTTTCCAGACTTTTTTGTACAGGCCTTTAAAATTGTCGTAGACTCAATATATTATTGCTATACATCTTATGAAATGACTGACCAATTGTTATGATTTCAGGTTTAAAGGAACAGCTACAGAAGCAATTGAAATACATCCTACTAAAGCCTGATTGTCACAGCTGGTGAATTTCAAAAATGCAATCTGGACATGAGGAAGAACAATATGCAATAAAATTGTGTTTTAAACTTGGAAAAAATGCCAGAGAAACGTATGGAATGCTTCAGACTGCTTTTGAAGCATCTTGCATGAATCAAGCATCAGTTTTTGAGTGGCATAAGAGATTTAAGGAAGGCAGTGAGTCTGTGAGGGATGATGAGAGGTATGGGAGGAGTAAGGAAGTCAATACACCAGAGTTGATTGGCCAAACGGTTAGGGTTAGGGTTACTATGTTGAGGTTTTAAGGGAGTTCAGGAAGAGATTCCTAGGGAAGAGGCCAGCACTCTTCAAATCGGGTCATTGGCATTTCCACCAGGACAATGCACCAGTCCACAACTCTATCCTTGTCACAGACTATTTGAGCAAGATGGGCATCAAGACAGTTCCTCAGCCTCCCAATAGTCCAGACCTTGCTCCCTGTGACTTTTGCTTATTCCCTAAGCACAACTGAGGAGATGAAAGAGGCTGTGATGAAGGTCATTGACATGCTAACATAAGAGGACTTCCATCGGGCGTTCCAAAAGTTGTTGGAACGGTACAACAAGTGCATTGCAGCCGGAGGAGATTACTTTGAAGGGGACTAGAGTTTCATGTGAGTACTATCAATAAAAATGCCCATACAAAAAAATCTGGAAACTTATTTAATGATCCTCGTAGATATTGCAAATTTTGTCCCCTTTTTTAAAGAAGAATTTATTAAAATGTCTTATGATCTTGAGCCAAAGTTTATGCAAACATTTAAAAAAATTGGATATTACCAGTTGAACAAAAAAAAGCTAGCACAATATCTCAAGCTTTGTGCAACTGTTGAGCCCATTTCACCATCTTTTCCAAGTTTGTATATTGTAGAATCTGGATTTAGCCATGTGCAAAAAGAAAAGACCTTTAAACATAGAACATGGTAATTTGTGGCACAAATTCACAATCTTGCAACCTAATATTTGTAATCTTCTCAGAACCCACCAAACATATCCTTCTAATAAAAAATGAATCTGCTTAGTTTGTTGGGGCCGACTAAATCTCAGCAGGAGTGTTATTGATAGAACACTAAACGGCATCTGATAGTGAAGCTTCAGTCTTGGAACTTTGGGGAGTGTGAAATGCCCCTTCATTATTATTACTCCCAGGTCCACTCTGACCCAGAGTGGTAGTACCTGTTAGGGTCCCATGTATGGATTGAATAGAACAGTTTAATCATTTAACTGTGTGCAAACAAATGACTGATGTCAAATTGAATTGATTGTGTTACATAGCAATATTTGAAACCATTTAACTTTGTGCAAACAAATGATTAATACTAAATAGAATCATTTGTGTTAGGTAGCAATACTTGAAACCATTTCACAGTGTGCAAACAAATGAGCTCTGGCTTGTTTAAAATGTTACTTATAAACTATTTGTTTACAAATCATATATGTTAACATCCTATCTTGGCTTACGGGATGAGCAATTATCTCCCCCTGGAGGAAGAAGGAGCTGTGCGGAGAAGAAGGAGGAGAAAGGGGGTTGACCACTTTTTAGAGGGATCTCTTCGAGACAAGTCGAACGTGTCAACTCTAAAATAAAATATATATTTATCCTATTCTTGCTTGGACCTTATTTATCTTAATTAACATTTGGTAGCAGAGACCAACACCTACGGCAAAAAAAAAAAATGAGTTTGAGACTATTTGAACCACCGCTCTTAAACCCAGAATTTTATGATTCGTGGAAGCAAGAAATTCAGCTATGGCGGCTAGCATCAAATATCTCTCCCTCTCGCCAAGCACCGGCGTTTTAATCACTTACAGGCCAAGCTCGGACAGCTATATTAGTAATGGACATTTCCCTACTAAATGCCGAAGATGGAATGGACAAACTAGTTGAAAAACTTGATACCCTTTTCCTGGAAGACAAAAACCAGTCTGCGTTTATTTGTTACGAAAACTTCGAGAACTACCACCAGGAATGTAACACTTCCATTAATGACTATTTAATCCAATTCGACCGACACGTAGCGAAACTCAGAGAATTTCAAATAACATCAGTCCCGAAAATGAGAGGTTAATCAGGGCAACAATAAACAACCTCACCCTTTATGATATGGCCCAACAATTAAAGAAAATCACGCGTGGGAATTTAACCCTGATAAACACCTCACAGCAGCAATCTATTTCTGTCAAAAAAGAAATGGACATCACCTTTAGCCGAGATGACACACATTCAAAAGGCGACCAAATTCTATACGGTAGGCAAGCGTACAATAAACCTCCCTTGCCCTTCCACTTGTCTAGTAGTAGCACTAACAACAGAAGAGGACCTCGTAAATTTAACGACCGATATTCAAATCGACAAAGCCCAGATTGCTACATCTGTGGATGCAAATTTCACGATTTCAACAAATGCCCTTACTTAAAAACTAATAATACTACTACACAAGAAAATATGGTATTATTAAATGAATATAAAAATGACTGCCATAATGAGACTGGAAGTTGTGAAGAAGTTGCAAACATAGTGTTGCTTAATCAAGAGAAGCTTGATAATTCATCCCTTCTCGGACAGACAATAAACTCTGCTATCTTGGACTCAGGTGCAAGTACCACCGTATGCGGAAAGAAATGGCTCGATTGCTTTCTTGAGACTTTGCCTGAGGACTCAAAAAAAAAATCCCCTATGAAGAAGGAACAAAGTGCTTTAAATTCGGAGATGGGTTAAAAGTAAAATCATTAAAAAAGGTAACTCTACCTTGTGTTATCGCAAAAATGAATGTTAAAATAATAAGTGATATCGTTGATGCTGATATCCCTCTGTTATTAAGCAAAACGGCAATGAAAAGAGCTCGGATGACCCTCAACTTTAATAATGACACAGCGGAAATGTTTGGCAAAAGAATTGAATTACTGTGCACCACGTCTGGTCACTACCATGTCCCCATATCCAGACCTCTACCGGGCCGGGGTAAGTTACGACATATTTTATTTTTAAATAACATTGATAAAAAAGGCAAGGTAGAAAAATTAAAAATTGCCACCAAATTACATAAACAATTTAGCCACCCAAGTGCAAAAAAAATTATGTGATCTTGTTAAAAGTGCCGGTTTAAAAGATGCCGAGTTTATTGACATCTTGATGAAACTCCCCCTTACTTGTCAGACCTGCATCAGGTATAAAAAACCTGCACCCCGACCTGTTGTAGGATTTCCCCTGGGCACTCACTTCAACCAGACTGTAGCTATGGACATAAAGGAAATTAAACGACATAAAGTACTACACTTGGTTGACCATGCAACAAGATATAGTGTTGCTGTCAGACTTCCAAGTAAGGAAAGTACTGATATCCTAACTGCTATCTTCAAACACTGGATTGCATATTTTGGTGCTCCGGGAGCCTTTCTTACTGATAATGGCAGGGAATTTGACAACCAATTCTTTTGAGACATGGCTCAAAACTTGAACATTGTAGTTCGTACCACCGCTGCACAGTCTCCTTGGAGCAATGGTGTTCTGGGAGAAATGGTTATGAAGACGTTAGAAGATGCTCGGTGCAATTTTGAAGTTGCTCTATCATGGGCTATCAATGCCAAGAATAAACTTCACAATTCACGTGGCTACAGCCCTAACCAGCTGGTTTTTGGAAAAAACCCTAACCTACCTTCTTCCTCCCTAAGAAGCTAATGTACCTACTGGCTACATTTGGAAATTATCCAAATGTGTGTATGGTCTGATTGATGCATCTCGATTCTGGTACTTAACACTCAGAGAGGAACTAGTAAAGCTAGGAGTCACACCATCAAAATATGACCAGGCAATTTTCACTTGGCATTTTAAAAACAAGCTCCAAGGCATAATAGCCACTCATGTTGATGATTTCTGCTTTGCTGGGTCAGAAGCGTTTGAATACCAAGTCATTAATGAACTTCGTAAACTTTTCAAAATAAAATCTGAAGAAGTTACTAAGTTCCAATATATTGGATTAGAAATAAAAAAATCCGATAGTAACATCAAGATTGGACAAGATGAATATACAAAGAAACTTAGGCCTATTCCACTGCAGAACGGAAGAAAACTAGAAGACAAGCTAACACCAACTGAGATCACCGAGGCCAGGCAGCTAATAGGTCAGCTCAATTGGCTAGTCACCCAAACAAGACCTGACCTCAGTTTTGATGTCAGTGCACTAAGTGCAATATTAAAACAGGAAAATGTGGAATGTATTAGACAAATCAACCGGACTATAAAAAAGGCAAAAAAGGAGAAATCACAAATTCATATCCCAAACTTGGGTAACCCTAAACTGTTGCAAATTATAGCATACAGTGATGCATCTTTTGCTAACCTAACTGATGGTTGATCACAGGATGGCTACATAATCTTTTTAGTAGGCAACAATAACCAATACATGCCCATAGCCTGGCAATCCAAACGCATCAAAAGAATAGTTAAAAGCACTCTCGGTGCAGAGACTCTGGCCATGGTTGATCTCACTGAGGCCTGCTTTTATTACAGAAAATTAATGCTGGATTTGTAACAATTGGAAGACCACCCTATGAATATAAAGATAACATGCAAAACAGACAATTCTTGTTTGTATGACGCAGTGCATTCCACCACACAAATCCTTGATAAAAGACTACAAATTGAAATGGCAATCCTTAGAGAAATGGTTGACAGAGGAGAAATTGCAGAGATATCATGGATACCCACTGACAAACAAATTGCGGATAGCTTAACAAAAAAGGGAGTCCCCTCCTTCAAAATTCTCCAATTCATATCTGAACCCAAGGAATCATCTGTCTAATTTTCAAGTATGCAGTCTTAAATCTTTGTTCAACTGTCTTTTTCTTTTTCCCTGCAGACAGCCATTTGATGTTGCCTCCTAAAATGTCCCACCTCAGTACCAGAAAGAAAAGTGGGGAAGTGTTAACATCCTATCTTGGCTTACGGGACGAGCAATTATCTCCTCCTGGAGGAAGAGGGAGCTGTGAGGAGAAGAAGGAGGAGAAAGGGGGTTGACCACTTTTTAGAGGGATCTCTTTGAGACAAGTCGCACATGTCAACTCTAAAATAAAATATATATTTATTCTATTCTTGCCTGGACCTTATTTATCTTAATTAACAATATATATATATATATATATAAAAAGAGGATTTGGCATTAAATAACCTACAATGGTTGATATGTCATAAAACCCAACCAAACAAATTATATATATCTAATATATATGTATAAAGAAGATTTTGTATTAAATAACCTACAATGGCTGATATACCATAAAAATGATTCAAGAATTGAAGGAATATTTGTGTTTACTGATTCTTTTCTCATCTAAATTCTATTGAACATTCATAGATTAGTCATGTTTTATAATATAATATCCAATTCATTTATTTGGGGGTGAATGGAAAGTTAATTTGGTTACAAGGGTTGTAGAGTGCATCAAGTAAAAAGCCTGATTGATTTAACGGTATTTTTACCTGTCTTGAGTTATTTAATGCCTAGGGTTAGAGAATTGCATTCATAGTACATTTTTTTTGTACAGTTATTTCTTAACAGTTTTTTTGCAGTTACATATCTGGCCTTGTTGGCTGGGGCTGTAGAATACACTAACTGCATCTCTGCAGAAGGATAAGGCTCCCCCAATGAGTGTCCTGTGGCCCAGTCGGCTGTGGCTGCAGAATACACTGACTGCATCTCTGCAGAAGGATAAGGCTCCCCCAATGAGTGTCCTGTGGCCCAGTCAGCTGGGGCTGCAGAATACAATAACTGCATCTCTGCAGATGAATAAGGCTCCCCCAATGAGTGTCCTGTGGCTCAGTCCATTGAGGCTGCAGAATACACTGACTGCATCTCTGCAGAAGGGTAAGATTCCCCCAATGAGTGTCCTGTGGCCCAGTCGGCTGTGGCTGCAGAATACACTGACTGCATCTCTGCAGAAGGATAAGGCTCCCCCAATGAGTGTCCTGTGGCCCAGTTGGCTGGGGCTGTAGAATACACTGATTGCATCTCTGCAGAAGGGTAAGACTCCCCCAATGAGTATTCTGTGGCACAGTCAGCTTGGGCTGTAGAATACACAAATTGCATCTCTGCAGAAGAGTTAGACTCCCTTAGTGAGTGTTCTGGATATGACACTAAACAATCTGGTGGTGAGGCTCTAGTAATGCTGGAGCTTTTGGGAATGCTGAGTACGCCTTCCTTGCCATTGCTCCCTGGTCCACTCTATCCCAGAGTTATAGCATCAGAAAGTTTCCAATCTATGGGTCAAATCGAACTGTTTGACATTTAAACTGAGTGCAAACAAATGACATATATTAAACAGAATTGCTTGAAATGGAACTCTTTAATCATTTAACTGTGTGTAAACAAATGACTGATGTTTAATTGAATTGTAAGTAATGCATAGCAATACTTGGAACCATTTAACTTAGTTGAGTTATAATGCTAAAGTGAATTGTTTGAAATAGAACTGTTTTTTATATTTACCTGTGTGTAAACAAATGACTGATGTTTAATTGAATTGTAAGTAATGCATAGCAATACTTGGAACCATTTAACTTAGTTGAGTTATAATGCTAAAGTGAATTGTTTGAAATAGAACTGTTTTTTATATTTACCTGTGTGTAAACAAATGACTGATGTTTAATTGAATTGCTAGTGTTAAATAGCAATACTTGAGAGCATTTAACTGTGTGCAAACAAATGATTAATAGTAAATAGAATTATTCCTATTAGATAAAAATAAGTAAAACCACTTAACTGTGCGCAAAAATGGGTACAGGCTTGTTTAAAAATGTTATCTACAAAATGTATTTAGAAATCATATATTTGATATATATGGATAAAAAGGATTTGGCATTAAATAACCTGTATTGGTTGATATGCCATAAAATCAAACCAAACCAACAAGCAGTTATATATTAAGTATTTCTAATATTAATAATTTGTAGAGTTTCTTATTTAACACTAATAAATAAAGAGTTTCATGTAATTATTTCTGTTTAATAATAGTCATTTATTTGTACAAAATTGTTTGGTTTCAAGTCACCAATCTTCTTCAGTAAGCAATTATTGCTTCAAGTAATTATTCTTGATAAAAATAATTTACTGTTATATGGCAGCGAGAATTCCTATCTAATATGAATAATTTTTAAACAGATTTATTTGATTCATAGATGAGATCCTACCAGGTACTACCACTCCGAGTCAGAGTAGACAAAGGAGTAATGGCAATGAAAGGGTACCTCTCATTTCCTAGATCTCCAGAATCAGAGCAGGACAATCAGACGCCATTAAGTATGAGACCCAAGATACCCTCTCTTTTGTAGGGGTTTTACTCTTCAGTGGGGGACTCAGAGTATTTTAAGTTCCACTGACAGGGTAGATTATAAGTTTGAGAAGCCTGGTTTGAGACAGAACCAAAAGATAATGAAAACATTTCCTGTTTAAAAAAATCGATTTTAAATGAATTCTAAATTTGAAAAAAAAAAAGGTACTCTTTCTAATAATTAAAAAAAAATGTTCGAATTTTAAAGTAGAAATACTTTGAAAATCAAGTCCCCCGAACTTAAAATCAACAGAATATAGACGTTTTATTCACAATAGTTTTTTCACAGCCGAAAGACTAAGGGAGATAACTCATGATGAATTATTTCCCACACGCATTTGTTGTCTCAAGGTTGATGAAACAAATTTTGATTATATCCATGAGCCGAGTTTATGGTTACAAGGCAATAAGTGTGAAGCCTCCTGTGGGGACCAGACTCACGATATTTCATAAATATGCAACGTTATCTTTTTCTGAATTATTTCCCAGTAAACAGTGGGATCGTCAATTTAGTAGTTTAAAAAACAAGTAATTCTAAAATTTACTCACATCTACGTACATTATCGCCCATAAATAAGTACACCCCTAACAATTTTTAAAATAAATAACAGATTAATTTTCTTCTAAAGTAAAGACACCAAGATTTTATTATTTCTAGTCGAACATTATACAAACAAAACTGTTATTAATAGGAATTATTTATAACCAAACCCTACTACGCTTAAACTTTGCAACCCAAAATAGGAACATGTAAAAATTAAAAAAAAAAGAAGTATACCTCATATGTATATTCATACAATTTTATTTGAGCTTAGTGAATTTCAATGCTATAAAGTTTGATAATAAATAATACTTGATAATATTCATTTTCATTGTATAATGTTCCACTAGAAATGATAAAATTCAGGATATTTGCTTTTGATGAAAATTATTTTTTTTACAAAAAAAAATGGTGATGGGTGTAATATATAACACTTTTTTTTTCTTTGATTTTAAATAATTTTAAATGCTTAGAAACTCAAAACCCCATCATTTACTAATGTTAATGAACTATCAAATTGTAATTTATAACAATTAATATTTCATTTGACATACACAACAGTAATATTCTTAAATGTTTTAATTCATAGCTTACAGGTCTTCAGCTAAATTTCAAAGCTTTTTTGGTTTCTGTTCTTTAAAGTTTCATAATGATTGGTATTCCTAATTATATTGCCATGACAACCTCATAGACAATTGTAACATTTCCAAATAATTTTCCTAAAATTAGGAAATTTTTCCAAATGATTTTCTAACGAGGTTCGTACAGAGTGAAACATCATAATATAGAAACACTCAACATTTTATTTCTCTTCCATTCTAAAACTAGAGGTTATTGTCGTAGTAAATGGATCTGGTGACCAGAGTTCAAATCCTGGCCAAAGCTGTCTGCATTTCACTTTGTGCTAATGCCCATCTGTTGTCTGCCTCCTAGCTATTGGTAAATAAGTATGGTAGATTGGACTCTTTGGTTTTGGTATGGCTAGGAGAAATAAAACGTTGAATTCAAACCAGTTGCACTCCACTTATAAATTCATCTTGTATCACATCCTGCCAGAGGCAGAGTGGTGTGTGTGTGTGTGTGTGTGTGTGTGTGGAGGGGGGGTAAATGTATGATACACTTTGATCTTGGGATGTGATAAAAACAAAATTAATAAAAAAATGAGATCAATCACCTGAAAATGACTTTTCAAAATTATATAAGCAATCCAAATCTTACCAATTATATTAAATATTATTTTTGTCATTGTAGATTTGTTATTGGCTATTTCATCCCTAACTGGGCCATTGGCCTAATGAGTAGAGTGTTTGCCAATGGTCTGCAAGACCTGCGTTCAATCCCAGGTTGGATCATACCAAAGACTCAAAAAATGGTACTTGACACTGCCTTGCTTAACACTCAGCATTATAAGGTAAGGATCAAGGGTAAAATGGAGTGATCTAGGGAAAGGAGTAGCACCCTTTCCTACATTTCGGTGTAGTATCTATTGAAAAAGGAGCCTTTGAGTCATCTCGCTCGACTAAAGTTGCCAGCTTTACTTATTATTGTTGTTTGTTCTTAATTTATGAATTATGTCTTAACACTCATATATTTTTATGCATAACACAATTTGTAGTTCTGGGAATTTATTTGGGATCTTGGAAAACATGCCTCCCTCTGATAATGTTGCTGCAATTTTTAGATAACTCTAAAAATGATGAAGGTTATTTTTTAAAAAATTTAATACATTTTTGTTAAATTAATTTTGTATTAGACTATTTTTTGTGGCTGTTCATGTTTCAGTCTTTTTGACCTTCTTTGGCTAGATGACGATCCTCTAAGGTGGCTGATTCTGAGTTCAAATTACCGCTAAAGAACGTATCTTAACAGGAAAAATTCTGTACCAATCAGCTGGCCATTCCCATGATATGAAGCCAATAAATTCAATTCAGAATAGACACCTTGCATCATTTAGTATGGGATGTTGGGGGTGGGGGGTAACAACCAGTACTATGACTGATGTTACCTAAACTTGCTGACAGTAGCCCTACACTTCCTGGGAACCTCTGTAATATAATGGCCGAGGGATTTCGTTTTATATATCTTGCTTTTGGGTTTAGTTAGGCTGAGAACCTTTCGGCTCAGTGCATAGGTTAGTTAGGTGCAAAGATGAGCGCAGGTGTTCCCGCGCGTGCACGGAGCAGACGAGTCATTCGGAGATGACACAATAAGAATCCTAGATAGAGGATGTGACTAGGGACGTGAGTGACGTCACGCACCGGAAGCGTGGGCTGAGATTGGAAAAGTCAGTTAGTGGAGTTGAGTTCTGCCTTGGGAGAAGACGGTTGACTTTCGCTTGCTCGCCAAGGCCTTGTGTCGGGTGCGCACGTGATGGGGGAGCAGATGGAAAAGTCAGCATAGAAAGATGGTATCTCTCTCCTTATGTTGAAAAACCTTTTAACTCAAAGGTAATAAAAAGTTTCGTACCTGAACTAAGAAGTCGTAAGTGTTTTTCATGTTTCGGGATTCCTATGTTCTATGTATATATGTTATGAACATTCTATGTACATTTCACACATATCTGTATCATGGGTATGTTACACCTTGAATAAAAAGTAAATATGTGAACATTGCCCATATAAGGGAAGAGATTAGTTATACAGAAATAGATTGTTATTGTTATTTAAGTTAGCAATACATTCTAATTTAGGTTAAAAGTTGTGGTAAGGGTAATCTGCTTACCACAACTTTTCGTTCCCCAACGATAATGTCATAGGAAGAGTATGACTTATCTTTCCCTTGCTTTTAACTATTATTATTAAATTCAATTCATCATTGACAGACTATTTTTCATTTTCACCATGTAATTTAAGGACCCAGCTATGAATTAAATTGTACCACCATTGTTCTACTACAAAGATGGATTTGGCATAAAAAAGGCTAGATGAAAAAAAAAAAAAAATCTGAATATGAGCACAGGTAAAAATTCTAGACAAGTAAAAACATTAAGTTTATAAGTCCCAAAAATTCACTCTGAATTGTTCAGCAAGACACGTGGTGTAATGGTTATAGGTGTTGGTTCCCTAAACTCCTAAGGAGACAATCATCTGAGGTTGAAGGTTCAATCCTGACTACAGGCGAATAACAAGGTAAAAAAAATCATACATAATAGTAGTAACTCTAGTCAAGTAAGGATGTTAAGTTTATAAGTCCCAGAAATTCACTCTGAATTGTCCGGCAGTACAGGTTATAGGTGTTGGTTCCCTATGCTTCTAACCATAATCAGGTTCAATCCTGACTGCAGGATGTAGTATGAAGGTTCCCGAGTTCAACAAAAGCATGAGGACATATTGGCTAAAATGTTGTGGAAATAACAATAAAGAAGGCAATAGTCTGAAAACACTTAATGATAAAAATCACCAAGTCTTTGTCTCAGAAATTTAGACAAAATTTCTGAATTTTTTAGATGAAGCTTACCATTAAGGGTTTTCAGACTATTGTCTTCATTCTACCATGTTTCAGCTGATATGTCCTCCACCCTTCTTCAGGTGTTTGTCAAACTTGGGAACCTACACAGAACTTTGAACTTTCACCACTTCTGATTCCATTAACCATAACCAAGTACAAGTGTTATGAATTCTTGTATTGTTACTTGCCTGTAGTCAGGATTGAACCTGCAGCCCTCCTGATGATTGTCTCCTTAGAAGCTCAGGGAACCAACACCTATAACCATTACGCTATGTGTCCTGCCGGACAGTTTAGAGTGAATTTTTGGGACTTATAAACTTAATGTTCTTACTTTACAAGGATTACTACTATTATGTATTTTTTTTTTTTTTTTTTTTTATGTAACTTTTTATTTATCGGTTCCCATATTGCATTCATCTCTATACTGGGTCTACTCAGCAGGTCATTGTAGCCCAACATACGTGCTGATTCCTTTAGGCGTCTAATCCTCCAATGTTCAGCCCTATCAATTATTTCAACTTCATTCCATAAGGGGAGAAGGCTTCCCTTTCCTTCCGTATATGGTTCACCATACCCGACTTTTCAATCTCATCTCGTACTACTGCCTTTGGATGTTCTTCCAGCCTTACTTTATATATCTTACCACAACTGCAAGGGATGGAGTAAACAGTTCTTGGTCATGTTGAATTCTGTTGGTGGCTTGACCTGGAAGAGATATCTCTGGAGAGTTGAACCACTTGTGAATGCTGTCCTGATGTCATTTGGACTACATATTTTTGGGATCCTTTTGTGGAAATAAACAAAGATGAAGACAATAGTCTGAAAACCCTTAATGATAAAACTTAATGACTAATTCTATACTGTGTTTGTTAATAGGATTGTCTGAAGAAGGCTAAAAGTGTACAGTTGAAACATTGTGAGGTGGGAAACAAAAAAGAAAAGAAAACTGAAGGAAAATATGTCTGTCCTATACAAATTAAATTTGATGCATTGCCTAATGTATTTACACTACAAAATGCATTTATGGTTATAGAAATGGTTTTGTGATATTCCTATCTAACCTTTCGACTTTGCTTGAAAGACATAAAACTCTTGAGAATAGTTTTTTTTTTCAAGTAAAAATGACAAGTAAATACATTTGGGTGTTTGACAGATATAAACACCTTATGAAGTAATCCAGATCAACTCTTATCTATAAGAGCTCCTTTTAAGTAAAAATGTTTTGTACGGAATTTCAGAGCAGAAAAGACTGATTAGCTCTGTTCAGTCTTACAAGTAAAAACAAGATATTCCCAAATGAAAAAGATGAGAAACTAGTTTAGATTGGGAATAAAAGATAACCTCTCAAAGTTGGCATTCACGTTGACACAGAATGAAGCTCTTTATAAGTTGCAATAAATAAAAGATCTAAAATTGAAGATGAAAGAGAACACAAGTCAGAATTAATAATCGTCATAATACAATTTTGTACAAAGGCAGAGGAATTGTTTTGTTGTTGTCTAATATTTTGTAGTTTTACGTTAACTCCAAATGAATCTTAGAACACCTGACAGCATTATGAATGACGAGCAGTTTAAATGTTTTAAATACGAATAAAATACAGTGGTCTTGAGGCCCGTTCCGCTCTTTCACTGTAAAGTACCTTTCTGTTCATGCATCCTTGATTCTGCCTTTGAAAATGCCATTTTTTTTTTGTGTGCAGTGAAAAAGATAAGATATTTATCAAACTTTGCTTAGTTTGGCACAAGATTACAATCAGGGAATATTTACTGCTCTGCCTGGAATTCATAGCCTTTAAAGTTGGGTTTTCCATTTGTGTATTACAAAAATTCTTGATTTTTGTTTATATATAACCATAACCCATTAAGTTGAGCTGAGCCTTAGAGAATAAATCAGTTTCCAGTTCAACTGAAAATGCCAACCATTTTTTTTTTGTGTGTGCAGTGAAAAAATAAGAGAGATAGCGAGCGAAAATGAAGACTTTATAAAATTCTTATAAAGTCTTTACTTTCTCTCGCTGTCATTTTTTTAAAAAATCATCTGAATTCTCTCATCAGCCACAATAGACTTCCATGCGAGTCTGAATCTTTTTTTAATTACATAAATCCATCATTGTGGAGGTTTTCCCAGATTTGACAACTGCACAGGTTCATCTGTTGTCTGTGAATGTTTTCCTGTCTGGCTTAGAGGAACTTTTGGTACCCTATTTATACAATGTTAATATCACAGAATAGATCTTTTCACAATTCTTAATATAACAGGGTTAAATAGAAGCATCAATATCATTATGGACCTCTAGTTAAAAATTAAATCAAGTGTTGAATTTTTTTTTCTTCTAAAAATCAAAGTTCTTGAAAGTGAAGCAACAAGGTTTCGAGATTCCTTGCTGAAAAGGAAACATTTACTTAACCACTCCCCCATATAGGATGTGACACTAGGTCTATTTTCTAAGTGAAGTAAAACTCATTAGGTCTTCTTGGAGAAAGAAGAAAACTTGGATTTCTACCTTGTAACCTGATTTTAGTCATAGGTGTATTACTCATTTAGCACATCTTGGGCAGAAATAGCCTGGCAGAAAACATCCCTCGCAAAGGTTTACAACTGATTAGAATTCCCAGTTTTCTTTCTCCTAGACCAGTTGCCAAGAGAAGGTTAAATATCTCAGTCTATCCTACTATTTACCCATAGCTGAGGGGGAGAATAGTGTTATATGAAATGTACTCATATGATAATAATTAGTGAACCAAGACTAAAGAACACAGCCTGCCCTACTATTCACCCACAGAACAGAGCATTAGCTGGCTTCCATATTTACGACTACCATCATTGTTATGTGAAAGGTAAAACAAACAGAAGGAAAACATTTTTGTTAAAAAAAAAACAAAACAAAAAAAAAAAACCCACAACAAACAACAATTAAATTCAGACAGTTTTATTACCACTGATTTCTTTCTTCTCTCAAATAAAATAATTGAGAAGCAATGGAAGTCTTTAGGGCCAGAGTTCGGGGTGGGGGTGGGGGTTGAGAGAAGCAATAGAAGAGCTTATTGGGTGCAGGGTGGGGGGATTAAGTAGGAGAGAAGCAGTAGAAGAGTATTAGGATTCTTGGAGAAGGGGATTAAGGAATGGTAAAGATGGGATCCTGAGAAAAGTGTCTGGGAATAGTTCCTGTAAATAGGCCCAGACTTAACAAATACTGAGGAAATGGTTATTTACCAAAGAAGAAAATAAAATGTGAATTCTTTTTTTTTTTAATTTATTCATTTTCATATCCAAGGCGCTAACCTTCTGTAAAAAAAAAAAAAAAAAAAAAAAAAAAAAAACCTTCCAAAGACAAAAATCTCACACCATTTCAGCAGATTTTCACAGTTACTACAGAAAAAAAGTATTTTCTATTCTACAATATTATTGAGCAGGTGTTGTTCGATATGTTGTGTCATATCAACCAAAAGAAAACTAAATTTTTCAACTTTATTTGAAATCAATTTCTTTTCTTAAAAACAGATCTCTCTCAGTCTTTACTTCTTTTCTCAGCTGTTTAGTTCTTCCATTGCAAATTTCAAGCCTTGGGTATCACAAAATTTGTTAGATGAAGATAAAGAAACAGCAGTTTTGATAAATTGGGAAAAAAATTCAATTCATGACTTAAAAAAGTCATAAGAAAAACTGAAACAAGCAGATATCCCGAGCAAAAAATGTTGATATTTAGGCACAGAGAGAAAAAAAAAAAGTTTCTAATAATGAACCAAATTTAATTCATTTTAACAGCATGTCAACCTGTGTAGACTTATTCTATGCCTAAAGGTTAGGGAAATGTGTTCAGTGTGTGTGTGTGTGTGTGTATATATATATATATATATATATATATATATAGGTATTCTTTGGTCCAGTTAAACCGGAGTTGGGAGTAATTCCATCAGGACAAGAAATTATTCATGAGTGAATATTTAAATTTTCCTGGTATTTTTTTGTGTGACTATTTTAATATTATATATATATATATATATATATATATATATATATATAGTTATTTCTTAAAGTTATCTTTTTGTACAATTATATGGTTTTAAATATCTAATACTTGTAATTATTTCCATTTAATTATCGACATTTGTTTGCATGTAGTTATATAGATTCAAGTAATTATTAATAATCCTTAGTAAACAATTAGAGCTTCAAGTAACTAGTCTCAATACAAATAATAGACAGTTATATGGTATCCAGTATTCAAATAACTTTATATACAGATCTATTTGACCCATAGATAGAGTGATAGTACTGGTTAGGGTCCCAAGTCAGAGTGGACCTTGGAGTAATGACAAGGAAGAGGTACTCCACACTTCCTCTATCTCCAGAAATACAGTTTTATGGGTATTTGTCTGTCTCCCCATGAAGACTGTAGCACAAGACCTTTTTATGATGGGAGCCGAACACAAGCCGAACCTTAAATACACAGCGAGTACAAAAATACCTTGGCCCTGTCGCCAGGCAATAAACCCAACACTGCTGAAGCAGGTGAAAGCCTGGATGGATGGCCCTGAGGTCAAGGGAATGTTAGTCTCAGCCGCTTGACATTCTCCCCGCCAAAAAAAATCCAGTTTAGCGTTATATCTGGGGATACAGTAAGGGTATTTAAGTGCATTGACATTTTAATATATTATTCAAATTTATATCCACACAATTTTATGTATTTTTCTTTTTTGAAAAGCATGATAAGCAACCAATAGCAAAATCCTGCCTGTCACAGATGTCAAGTCAGTTGCCTCATTTGTACACACTACTCTATATGCAATGATGATAAGCCATGGCACAGAAGGAAATCCACCAGCTGCAACTGCCAGACCTATTGGTGACAAAGATGCCTCTTATGGTTGTCTCCAGTGGAATGAAAAGAGACCTTTCGTAATATTGTGGGAGGCAGCCAGGCACTAACACTTGTTTAAACTCCAGTCCAACAGTTCTTCCTCATACCCGATGGGATAGCCTCCTTACCTACAATGGGCTAAGGTTTATGCCAATGGACTCGAGCTATTTTTTAAACTGACTTTATATCATTCTGGTCTTGTGGGGAGCTGGATAAAATACCTTCTTTCATGAAAGCTGCGGACTGATCATCTTAGATGTACGCATCTATCTACCTTTGTAATCAGTTTATGTCTGTAATTTTGTTGAGTTGTCCATTTTGTTTAGTTAAAAGGATTTTTTTCCCCCTATAGTTTAAAATCAAAACGATTTTATATTATTTCTTTGAAGTTTATTTAAAAGGAAGTGATGATAACTAAGACTAAATTTAATGCCATCTTTCCAGATAACATTGGCCTCTTTTTGTTGCATGACACAAGACAATGGAGCGATTAGTTTATATTCAGAACTCTTGTAGAAGGATCATCATATACAAACAAACACCTTGAAGAAAACATTGTACAATATCAAATAAATCTTTTTACATAAGACGACATGCTGAAATTGGTGTTCGACTCGTGATTTTTTTTTGTTTTTTTAATAATGGACTAAAAATTCAAAATATAAAGATGTATTACCAGTATATATTCACATACGCAACTTTCTTTAGTCTAATATCGTGGTGGGTGGTACAATACACAAAGATAGAAAATTTGTAAGTAGATGGCCAAAGTTAGGCAGAATTTGTATCTCATTTATGATGCAACCCCGAATATTGGGCGAAAATTTAGGTCTCAAATTCACATGATATGGATGTATATACTGTGTATACGCTGTATTAATTAGAAATGCGTTTCTAAGAAAAATACACGAGACAAAGTTGTCAAAGGAAGGGATGTCAAAAATCTTTTTTAATAAATTGATATGTTGAGTCAGCAGTTTTATTATTACAAAATCAGGTGCAAGAGGGTGAAAAGAAAACAAGCCAAGATTTTAGGTAATTTTGGGTTCTTTTACAATGAAGGTGATAAAAACTTTGATTAATGAAGTGAGCGAGTGAAGAGATAGAACGAATCAGAGTTAAAAGCCTTGTTAGAATTTGTGAATTTATTTACATTTAAATTTCATGTTTGTTATTTGAGAGAAGAACTTTCTTGAAAACTTATTCTAAAACATTTCATTATATTTCCATCTCATAATAATTGTGAGGTTTAGTGTATTCAAATTAAAGTGTATTAAAATTCAAATATATCGAGTATTAGGCAATAAAAAAAAAAAAAAAAAAAAAAAGTTTAAATTAAAATCTTAAGTACTTATTTTGATTTATTTGGGTTTTATTAGATATGTGTAAAAGTTCCCGGCACTCTTAAAAATCTAGAGACAGTTGAAAACTGATTTTTTGCCGGAAGTTTTTGCTCATAACCCATATCATTATAAGGGTGGGGGGGATCAATTTAGAGCCGAGAGAATTTCTTTTTCTGCTAAACCAGAATCAAGTAAAAGTTAAATTTAAAAACTGAATAAATTCACAAAAGCAAAAATATTTGTAGAGAGAGAGAGAGAGAGAGAGAGAGAGAAAAAAAGAAAAAAAAAAAAGGTTTCAAAACGATTTTTAGAAAAGAAATAACAAATGATTTAATTAAAATGGGAGGTAAAAAATCAAAGTGTCAGTTTGTAAAAGATGGGAAAAGTTGCTATGGACGGCCTTCAATACTTACAGTGGTAAATAACTTCATTATTATGCAAAAAAAAGTTGTTGTGTCAAAGATGGATTTCTTAATATCACCAGGTGTTAAAGAATTTATAAATGCGAATTGAACATCGAGCCAATTATTATCATTTGCAAATCTATTGTAATTAGCAACACGGTGGAATTGGGACATTAAAAAATTGGCAATTCTTCTTGCACTTGATGCAATGATTTAAAATACCCCCACCCTGAGTAAAACTTAAAACGACTAGTAAGAAAGTCTTTCTTTTTCAATGCATTTTATCCAATGCTTTTTCTATTAGAGTTTTATATCTTGAGAAGAAAAGTGTGAAAAGAAAGTTTTTCTTTTTATGAGCACCTCTTGTGGTATAAATATTATTGAGGTCAGCTAGTAGATCTTCATGAGGAATTTATCACTGGGTGCTACATTCTTCTAGTCATGGGCAAAACTAAAGTTAGGGATGGACTTACCCAACCTTTATGAGAGAAGTCCATTTTTTTTAAGCATGTAGCTGGTTTGAATTTGAGTTTTCCTTCTCCTGGATCAATTGCCATACTAAAGCTGAAGAACACAGTCTGCCCTACTATTTTATCCCAGAGCTTGGACAACTTAGAACAATGGCAACTAAGTCTTATTTATTTTATAAAAACTGTTATGTAATTAGTTCATTTAATAATAGCAGCAGCAGCTGCTGCTGCCATCATCAAATCAGATTTAAAATCAAGTGACAGCAAGATCTCTTGGCAAATATTTTTTTTAACAATCTCTTTGTTGTTTCATGATAGAAATATTGGTACAGTCAGTTCAGGGAATCTTCCTTGTTACAACTACCCATTTCATGTAACTTGGAGAGGAGATGGGCACTGCCAAGCAATTTTCTTTACTCTTGCCCTCCAGAGGTTGTAAAAGACCTGGTACTTTGACAATAATCAAGATTATGTCATTAGTCTAACAAGCATAGATATATTGTTATTTCAGACCTGCAAAGTTATTACAAGATTAGCAGGACGTTGCCAAGTATCCTTGCCCTAGAGACACCAAAAGAATTATATCATGTTAAGAGAACTTAAGTCTGACAAACCAAAAGTGGGCAATAATTTTTGCTGGCAGGCCACACTGAACTTAGAGCCAAAATTTGTAAAATATTTTTGGTATCAAGTTTTTTGTGTTTTTTAAAATTTATTATTAAATCCATTTCAACTTCTTATATACATTTTAATATTAAAGATTTTGCCGGTAAACAATTTCCATTGGATACATTGGGGTGCCTAAACTTTTTTTAAGGGGTGCAAAGTACTTTTAAAATGACCAGGTTAAAATGATCTACCCGTATTTAAAAAAGCTAAATATATTTATAGATATATGTACCGAGTATACTCATTGTGTGCATGCATATATATATATATATATATATATATATATATATATATATATTTATTTATACACGCACACACAGACAATGTTTGCATACCTTGCACGAACCTCTATGACAATACTGTTTAATACATTTATGGTCACTAACTTACTGTGATGTTTTGCACAGAATGAAATTAGCCAGGGTTGTCCAGATAAGTCAGCTTTCAAATGATCAGTCATGGTGAAGCACTACTTTAATTTTATGAGAAAAGGCTGACTTACATAATGCAATCAAGGTTTGATACTTTTTCTGCGAGTAAGTTTCCCCAGCTTTGCGTTCTACCAGTGAACTGTCAACATATTGAGCACCCTTGGTATGTATCGACCAAACAGAGGCAAAATTTGAATTTTTTTTTTTTTAAACTCATTTAGATATTTTGTAAAATTCTAGCAACTGATTTACCTATTTTTTTTTAAATAATTGTCATCCTTTTAAAAACTAATAGATTTGATTCTTTTTTTTTTTTAAATAATAAAGATCCGAACCCCAAAGAGCACATAAAAATAATAAACCTCCAAAATAATTTGATTTGATATACGATTACATGCCATCTCTAGATTAGAAATAAATTTCTTTTTTATTCTCAGATTTAAAAAAAAAAAAAAAAAAAAAAAAAAAATTTAAGAGTATATCTGAATTAACATTTCTTGTGGACTGCATGTGGTCAAAGGGGTACAGTTTTGCAAGAAAAGGTTTGTTTTTAAGTAATTAAAAAAAAAAATCAAATCTAACATAAGTTGAATCTTTGATACCCGTGATATCCAAAAGAGAAATGCTGAGAGAATTTGAGAATGTATGAAGATCATATCATATCGTTTTATATAGAGTAGTTAGTTCCTTTTTTTTTTTCTGTTCATCCTTGACCTTCATACTTGATTTTTTGAGAAGAAAAAGGGCTCTGTTCCAAATTCCTAAGATATAGATATTTGAAGGCCTGAGAATAGTAAATAAAACGGGGGGAGGGTCACCTGATGATATTGTGGATTTCAGAAAAAGGACGACATTATGCATAGAAGAATTTGTTTGGTGCGGTAAAAAATGGACTTATGACATGGAAAATGACTGGGGTGGGGAGAAAAACAATCTTTTAAAAGTCCCTTTCGTTTTTGAATTTCAGGTAGTGATACTAAGGGAGCAGTGAAAGAAAATGGGCAGTAGTTTTGTTTGGGGAGGGGTGGTCACTGGGATTTTGGAAATTAAATGGGGTGGGGGTGGGGGGTAACGTATCAAAATAAAATCTTTAAATGAATTTATACTGGGGTCTTTTCTGCACAGGCAGGAGAGAAGAAAAAAAAAAGAAAGAAAGAAAGCATTTTAGATTCAATAGGTTGATATTTCAGGTGTTATAAGAATTTATTTATTTTGTGTGTGAGTGCGTGCGCGTGTGTGAGATATATAATTTTATCCATTCTGTTGGATTCATTCCCATTATTTACTCTCTCAATTATATATATATATATATATATATATATATATATATAAAAAGATAAATATTTGGTTTAGTTAGTTTCTTTGATATATATATATATATATATATATATATATATATATATATATTAATTTTTGCCAACATGTGTTTTGACTTCAAATTTGCTAGCATTCAAAAACATTCTATTAAAAATTATTTCAACTATGAAAATAGAACAAAATAACAGAAAATTTTTTCATGCAAGCCGAAGGTCATCATCAGGGTTTTCTTTTTTTAGGGGAGAAAAAAAAAAAAAAAAAAAAAAAAGTGGGGGGGGGGGCAACATTGTCTTACAGCTTGGGAAAAACATTTTTTTTTAATGGTTGACAATTTTAAATGTTTAGAAAAAGGCAAATGTTATAAATGGATGTTGAAATCTTTCACAGCATCATTTTTGCTAGAGAAGATGATATTTTATAAAAATCCTGTCTTTGTAGAATTGTATCAAAACAAAATATAGAACAGGCTTTAATTATTCTATGTTTATTGTGAATGAAAGCAAATATTTTCAATAAAATGTTTTTGTATGTGGGCAAATATATACATATATGATCAACTACACCAAATAAATATCTTTACTCTGTTTATCATATATGGAAGTAAATAATGGAAATGAATGTGACAGTATGAAGAAAATAGAAAAACAAAGTGAACATTAAAATGTTTCAGTTTTAGTAAACCTTCATCATGACTTTAAGATGGTGAAACAAGTGTTGATAGAACAACAATTGATGTTTTAATAAAATGTTTTATCAAAACATTCATCATCTTAAAGTCATGATGATGGTTTACTAAAGCCAAAACTTTTTAACATTGACTTTCCATTAAAATAAATTCATCACTTTTGGCTAACTTTGTGTTTTTATTTCCTTCACACACATATACACACACATATATATATATATATATATATATATATATATATATATATATATATACACACACACACACAAATTTCGTTGAAAATAGACATTTCTGTCTACATATCTTCTTGTTGATCCTTTCATATTGCCATATTGATCTTATAGTATTCAGTGGGAATTGATTGATGTATCTTCCATAATTGTTTATTTCCCCAAGTACTTTCAGCCCAACTTTGGGCCATCATCATGGGAGAATGTATTACTAAAGTGATGTAACTTTTGTATGTACATTACTACTTTGTAAGAAGAGCATCTGGGCCGTTGCAGTGTGTAGCGTTTACTTTCAAAATTGTTCTATAAATAGTGTCAGTAGCTAAAGACATTTAAGTACATTAGCAGTGGTTTGAAAATTAATTCTGTTAATTTTGGTTGCATGTTTCTAATATGCAGTGCTTTGAGAATCTGTAGTTTTTGTTTGTTATTTTGATGTTCTGTAGACAGAAAATGTTTATTATATTCAATGAAATTTGTATTATTGAAGAAATGCTGCCTATATATATATATATATATATATATATATATATATATATATATATATGAGTGATTTTGTCCTAATTCAGATGTGCATATGAGAGTATTGATAACTATCTACATAGATATTTTTATGCATTTTATCAATTAACATATAACTAATATCATGCAACTTCCTCAGCCAACAATTTTAGCCTCATATTGATTGAAATGGGATGGGGTTTGCACCATACACAAAATAACAAAGTTTGTGTGGGTGTGTGTAAATCGTTGGCAAAGGATTGGCCTAATTTGCATCTTTTGGATGGTGCAAACCCCACCCGCATATTAGGTTAAAATTTAGGCCTCTGAAAGTAACAATGCATGAGCATAACCATATTATAATTTTCTTTTTTATAGTATCTTCATAGTCTGAGTAAATCCACTAACTGACCTACAAGGTACAATCTCTTCATGCTTTCTGGAAACAGGTTTCAAAATAAATTTTCTTATTACAACTTACCAACATTTAAATGATGTATATACCTGAACTCTTGGTAGACATCATAGCCCCATCAATAACTGCATTTATCTAGGTTGACAGTTAATGTTTAAGAATGGGCTGAATACTGGTTTTCAACATTGCTTGCTACCCATGAGCCCACTAAAGTATTATAAAAGTTGACTAGGGAGTGGGGAGTGGGGAAGAGAGGGTGAGGTTAAATAGGAATGGGAATGAGAGACGAAGAGTAGCATTTATGTATGCGACGACTGCAAAGATGTTGTTTAGGGATGTCATTTAGGGTTTCATTTTTACAAGAGGAATGTTTTTCGTTGATAAGCACTTGTCGCACACCCACTCCGCATAAACCTCAGCTCGCAGCAAATGAAAAGCATCTTCTGTGAGGCCCGTGCAGATTCTGTGAAACCAGAAGTTGCAGCCGCTCTCACAGAGGATTGCCTGGTCGCTGTCGTGCACTTCCTTATGGCAGATCCCACATGGGTAGATCGGGGGGGCATTTGGATTGGCTGGGTTGAATACCATCGACTTGTTCGGCGGATAGACCTTCCCCGAATGACCTGGAGGGCCGCCAACCGCCTGCGAATGAGACATCAGCTGTTTGTTTTGCATGTTCCCCCTGGATAGTGGCTGGTCGTCAAAAGGATTCTGGGCAAAGATGGTGTCGGTTTTAGCACAGCTGACCGAAGGGGGAGGCCCAGGAGGAGGGATTAGGTCAGGAATCGTGGTGGGGCTGGGCTGCAAAGATAAAAAATAGAAAAGTGACATTTCATCAGAAACAATACACAAGAAATAAAATAATTTTAACAGCATGTCAACTTTTCTAGGGTTATTTTATGCCTAAGGGTTAGGGAATTGTGTTCATTTTATATTCACATTTACATTTTTAACAAGATTGTATAAGAGGTTTTTGTATACACTTGCATGGTTACAGGTATTCTACCTCATGCAAATAACATAAATAATTTTATGGTTCCAAGTGAAATATTCTAGTTAAAAAATTTCTTTGTTTTAATGCCATATTAAGCCTTCTGGGTTTTTAATGCCAAAGCCACCTTTGTAGAAGAACAGTATTGATAACTATTTAACCCATTGCTGGGAGGATAATTGAGTTCGTCTTTTTCAAAAGATATTCATCCAAATGTGAATATCATGTGAAATTCAAACTCGTTCACTTTGAGGTCACAGTTCAAACACTTTAGTAATTACACCACGGGGACTGCCAAAAAGAAAAATTACAGCTTCAAGTAGCTATCCTCAAAACAATTTACATTTACGTGATGCATTCAACAAGTTTCCAGACTTTTTTTTGTACAGGCATTTAAAATTGTCGTAGACTCTTGAAAATTCACTATGTTATTGCGATACATCTTATGAGATGACTGACCAATTTTTTATGATTTCAGGTTCAAATGAACAGCTACAGCAGCAATCGGAATACATCCTACTAAAGCCTGATTGTCACAGCTGGTGAATTTCAAAAATGCAATCTGACACTTTAGAAGAATGATATGCAATAAAATTCTGTTTTAAACTTGGAAAAAATGCCAGAGAAACGTATGGAATGCTTCAGACTGCTTTTCGACCATCTTGCATGAATCGAGCATCAGTTTTTGAGTGGCATAAGAGATTCAAGGAAGCCAGGGAGTCTATGAGGGATGATGAGAGGTGTGGGAGGAGTAAGAAAATCAATACACCAGAGTTGATTGGCCAAAGGGTTAGGGTTACTATGTTGAGGTGCCCGTGGTGTAATTGTTATCGTCGTAGGAAATGAACACGGCGACCCGAGTTCAAATCCTGGACTTGACTGATTGCATTTCACATAGCACTAATACCCTTGGAAAAGGTATGAATCCAATTATTCTCCCTCCAGCTATGGGTAAATAGTAGGACAGACTAGGTTCTTCAGCCTTGGGTAGGCAACTAGTCTAGGAGAAGGAAAACTCTGAATTCAAACCTGTTAAACTCCGCTTAAAAATTGACCTTGTGTCATATCCTGCCTGAGCGGAGGGGTTGGGTAAATAGGATGTTGAGGTTTTAAGAGAGTTCAGGAAAAGATTCTGTTGGAAGAGGCCAGCACTGTTCAAATCGGGTCAGTGGCATTTGCACCAGTCCACAACTCCATCCTTGTCACAGACTATTTGACCAAGATGGACATCAATACAGTTCCTCAGTCTCCCTATAGTCGACACCTTGTTCCCTGTGACTTTTGCTTATTCCCTAAGCTCAGAGGCTGTTGATATGAGACAATTGAGGAGATGAAAAAGGCTGTGATGAAGGTCATTGACATGCTCACACAAGAGGACTTCTATGGGTCCTTCCAGAAGTTGTTGGAATGGTACAACAGGTGCATTGCAGCCGGAGGAGATTACTTTGAAGGGGACTAGAGTTTCATGTGTGTTCAATCAATAAAAGTGCCCATACGAAAAAAGTCTGGAAACTTATTTAATAATCCTCGTATTTTATCTAATAATTAGCAACCAGATCTTTTTGACCCATAGATTGGATCTTCACAGGAACTTTGGGTCAAAGTGAACTTGGGAGGTGAGTTCAATGACTCCTGACCTTGTGCCAAACTTAAGCTTTATCAATAACTACTATAACTGCCCAAAAAGTAGTAAGCAACAAAAAGCTGTTAAGACCCAAACCAACACTGATGAGATCCAATCATATTATAATATGGGCAGGTTTTTGTTTTGTTTTTTTAATAATTCTAGTGAAAAGAAAACCTCTTTCAGTCAAAATTTCAAAACCAAAATTAGGTAACAAAGAAAACAAAACACGCAGGGGGGGGGGGGGAGAAAAAAAATCTGTTAGTGAATTCAAAAACGTCCAAACCAGATGCAACAAGCAAAAAAAAAAAAACAATTTGGTAACAAAAAACAAACAAACAAAAAATCCCCCAAAAAACAAACATGCTGATTAAAATGGATTTTTTCTTTTAAATTTGAAAAAGTCCATATGTCAAATACACCAGCAATTTTCCTGTTTCTTTGGTTCTCTATGATTTCCAGATGTATGGGTTTTGTGCAACTTAAGTCGATTCAAATTCAATAATACAATTCTGACGTTCCAATATTTATTGATCCTAGCAGAGGATCTTCTTACAAGGATTCAACCTTGGATTACCATAAGCCACACCTCTGAGAAGATATTGCTGGGATTAATCTTATGTAAAATAAGCTACAAATCTCAACCAGAGAGATTAACAGTGACCTGTGTGTGTGTGCCATCTTGTGGGAATTTCCAGGTTTGTCTGGAGTAAGACATGATCAACCATCAGTTGCAGGAATATTGCTGTTGTAGTTTGGTTTAGGATTAAAAAAAAAAAAAAAAAAAAAAAAAAAAGATAAAAAAATAAATAAATGAAATAAAATATAAACCGATTAGAAAAACAAATTTTCAACAGGAAAATTAATTTCAGAATTGACTATAAATAACGCTACATTTCTATCTATGCATTATATACAGGAGATATTTCTGGAAAGTAGAGTTATTACCCATTTTAGAGGTACTGCAGACATCAGGAATTAAACCCCCCCCTTAAGGCAATAGAATAGACGCTGCCAAAAGGAAATGGCTCCTTTGATACCAAGGTAGATAATTATCACAAACACACACACAATCAGCATTAGGTTTATGTCAAAAATGGAAATATTGGAGCTTCAAATATTTTAATCTTTGGAAATTCTTGACATTTGAGTATTAAAAAAAACCCCAACACATTTTGAGGGTGAGCTAAGGTTTTATAATGATCAAGAAATCATTCGTTTATGATATACATTCTAGATAAGATTTTTTTTTTTTTTCCCCAAGCTGATCTGACAAATTGACCTACATTAGTGTACTATGCCTGGTAAAACAGATGTTTTCTAAGAGCAGTGAGTCTATTATTTTTAACACATGAAAAATAAACCCAGCATAAATATAAGGAAAACTTCCCTTGTTTGATAAAACTCTCTGGCTATTATTAATTAAAATAAATTATTTTAATCATTCCAATGCAGAAAGTTTGGTAATCAAATAAAATAGGTTTTGCCTCAGATTTGTACTGAGTTTATTTTTCATTGATTAAAAATAATAGAAGAAATATATAAGTGTGAAAGGTTCATACTGTTGTCAAGAAAGTAGACAGTTTAGAATATCAGACTAATATATTTCACTTGTGGTCTACTATCATCAGGAAGCAAATAAATTTATCACTAAAAACAGATTCTACAATGTAACAGAGAGAAGTAATAATTTCTGCAGAACACATCTACACTTAACTTACAAATATTGACTTTTTTGCTTTAAATCTTTTAGTATGACACATTTTTCTTTAGTATTAATTTGGTAAGGAATGATGTAGTTATGTAAGAAAAATCCGGATACAAGTCAGCTGTTGGGAACTTGTAAGTGTTTTCTATGCATCGTCATAAATCATATTCTACATAAAGATGAATTTTTTTTAATGTCAAAGTTATGGTCTAAGATAATATAGCATTAAATGGATCATTTTTAGGTCTTTCTACTGTTTAGCATGCAATGTAAAAAAAATTGGTTTTAAGTAATAAACTCATTTTTATTCTAATGACATTGGGCCATTAGTAAAATTCTTCCTGTCTTGCTGATGTTGTCCCATATTGTTTTTCAAAGATCTAGCAGATCCTAGGTTGGATGAAAACCATATGACCATACAAGCATTTACATTTTTATGGAGAAAGCTCCTTCTGTTTTATTATCTATTACAATCTGCACACCTAGTTTGTTTAGCTATTCATATTTACCAACCCCTCCGCCTGGGCAGGATATGACACCAGGTCAATTTTTTAAAGCGGAGTTTAACAGGTTTGAATTCAGAGTTTTCCTTCTCCTAGACTAGTTGCCTCACCAAGGCTGAAGAACCCAGTCTGCCCTACTATTTACCCATAGCTGTAAGGAGAATAATTAGATTCATACCTTTCCCAAGGGTATTAGTGCAATGCGAAATGCAATCAGTCTCGTCCAGGATTTGAACTCATGTTGCTGTGTCCATTTCCTATGACAATAACCATTACACCACGGGCAGCTATTCTTTTTATGTTGCAAATTATATATATAACTAAATTATCCAGTTAGTGTCCAAGGACAGTAGGTGTGGATTATATATATATATATATATATATATATATATATATATATACACACACACACACACACACACACACACACACACACAATACTTCTACTTACCCATTCATGTGCACGCATGCTATCTCTACTCACACATCCACATGAAATGCAATCAATGATCAGAGTTCAAATTCTCTAAAACTGTTTGCATTTCATTTTGTGTTTATGTCCAAGAAGAAAAAAAAAAAAAAAAAAAAAAAAGACTCATTTGTTCTCTCCCCACCCCCAAGCTAGGAGTAAATAGACCAGATTGGGTTCTTTAACCTTTGGAAGTCAACTAGTCATATATATATATATATATATCAACGCAAACAACCTTGTGTCAAATTCTGCTGTAGCAAAGAGATTGGATAGATATATGCCTAAAAGCATACATACCCACAGACATGCTCACATTTATATGCAGATACCTTAATCCACTTTGGGGCAGAACAACATGTCAATCTGATTTTCTAAACTGTCTGTCAGATTTCATTACAAACTTTACTTACATTATGGTATATCAAATATATTCCAAGAAAGAAATACAAAAATTTCATAAAATTCCTCTAAATGAAGAGTTAGTGAGTCAAAATCCAGTGTCAGAGGGAAAACTTACCATTTTCACTGTCTTTTTCGATTGAAAAACTAAGTTTCAAAATTTAAAAAAAAAAAAAAATTTTTTATTTAAAAATATTTATCCAAGTCAATTACAATGAAAACATTCTCAAACTAAATTTATTTTTAATTGAAGAAAACTTTTCATGTCAAAGATCTTACCCAATCCTTCTCATTATGCAGTCGATGACCAATAATATTTGGGGCCTTAAAAAAAAAAAAAAAAAAAAAAAAAAGAAGAAAGAAAAACCTTAAGTGTAAAAAATCATGTTAATGGCTAAAAATAAGGATCATAACCAATATTAAATTTTTGTAGCCTATTTGGTCAAGATAATTTATTGAGTTACGAGTTAGATTTCAAGTTGCCGTATTCCAAATTTTTTAAGAAAAGAATTCCTATACGAGTTGAGGCAGGAAAAGTGTTTATGAAGGAAAATGTTTTATGTTGGTATCTCAAAAATCCCCCCTCCCACCATTTTAACAGGTTATTTCAAAATCTTGAAAACAAAAAAAAGAAAGGGATCAGTGTCCTTCCATACTATTGCTAAATAATTTTACAATGAATGACAGGAAAACAAAACAAAAGGTTATAAGACTTAAAGCCAAATTTAGAAAAGCACAGGCAATCAATGTTTATTTTTTGTCCCTGGTCCCAATGGGAGGGAGGGGTCAAAGGGAAGTGGGTCATTATAGTAATACTTAGAGGAGTGAGGAGGAAAAAAGATGCATGAAGATTATGTTGGAGGGGTGGGAGGGGGAAAGAAAATTTGGCATGCAAATGAAGAGAAAACAAAAGGACATTCTTGTTCTGTGTGAATCTGGATTTAGCGAATCAGATGTGAGAACCTTGAGCAAGTCTTTTGGTATAAAATCATTAATTGCAATAAAATCTGAGCTTAATCCAATAACGAGATTTTCTGCACATTTTATTTTTTAACTCGAGTCAAATCAAAGAGATAGATAAAAATTCATAAATTCCTGTTTGGATTTCTGGCCCAGAAAAAAGCTGACAAATATTCATGATGTTTACATTGTGCTATTTAAACAGGACGGTAAAGTAGGCTGGAAATATCAAGTTAGACAAAATATATAATACCAAACTTTGATTCACGACACAAGTATCAGCCTAGATGTAGTCTTTTTCACATACACGAGTGAGTTCAAGTCTCATTGAGTACCCCATTTACAAGGCCTTGTGCTATATATGTTCTGGGGGAAGCAATAAGCTGGAAACAGACGTATGTAAGAACAAAATAAATGAATTAATCTAAAAATACAAATCCCTTCATAGACATTATATATATATATATATATATATATATATATATATATATATATATAAGTATGAGTGTGTGTGTGTGGGGGGGAAAAAAGACAGCACCCCTCCCCGAATCTTTCCATAAATGTACACTCTGTATTGTTTGGAATTGGTTTAAAAAAAACAAACACCCCCCCCCAAAAAAAACCTGTGTTCCAGGCTTCAATTTTTGATGGCCCAAGTAAAGTTTATTGACGTGATATGTAAGAAAAAGCAAGTTTTAGCCAAAAATTATTTACAAAGGAACTAAAAAATGCGTTCAAAGGAAAGTGGTCAGTAAAGGTCTTCTGTGGACATGAAAGGACTGATCACTATTGATTTCCTTGAGGATTGCAAAAAAAAAAAAAAAAAAAAAAAAATGAGGGCAACAGTATACAGTACATCTACTGCCAATTCCTTGGGCAAAAATTCACCTTATTTATTGAAAGTAAAATGAGGAACGAAGGAGAAGTTATAAACTTATCTCACCCACTGATGCCAGTTTATATTTTTTCACACGTACAATTTTAAATGCCCGAGAGAAAAATGATGCGCTATATTGAAACATGGAATGATTTTAAGAGGTGTGAATTATCAGGAGAGACATGAAAAACCATAGCTAACTCATGAACAGATTGATTTGATTTAGTTGCTTGGTTTTCATGGCATATCAACCCTTTTTGGGTTATTTAATGCCAAGGTTTTTTTTGCAAGCAATTATATAGTTTCAAGTAATTAATAATTTGTATTAAAAGAAAAAAAAGAAGCTTTATTGCAACTATCAACACTAATAACTTTCTTTATATGGTTTTAAGTATTCCTATCAACTAATTATGATTTATACACTTATATGGTTTTAAATAACTATTCCTATTTATGGCAATGAAAGAGTATGCCACATTCCTCATAACAGACAGTTTAGCATCATATCCAAGACAGTGAACAGATTAATTGTTTAAATTCCAACCTTTTTATTATTAGATTCCGTGTAAGCAACTAAGTTGGCCAACCGCAATTAAGGGTGATCTACAGGCTCTCTTTTCAATAGCAACTACACCGAAGTGCTGAGAGACTCAACATGGAATTGAACCCCAGTCTCCTAGACCATTAGCAAACAACCTTTATGCCAACAGCCAGGTAGATCTTATATAGAATAACTAATTTGGCTACTTTTGTCTAGTCAAGTGAAGTCGTTACGGGAAAATATTGGCGAATTATTAGTTACAAATTCATGAAATGGTGTGCAAATTACACTGGTTTACAAAGAAATTGAGGCAAGCACAAAAATACCCGTTTTGACCTAATTTGAGGGTGCCATTTTTACTCATCACCTCTAGTTTTTTAGATATGCATAGTGTGCATATACGGTACATAAAGGTGTATATGAATTCAGAGTTAATTCTAATATTGTGAGACTTATGGCTTATTTTTTAGTTATTATGCACTAAATGAAAGTGATAACATTACATTATATATATATATATATATATATATATATATATATATATTAGTTATATATCAAGACGGATTTTGACAGTTAAGGCAGCAGGTCTCAATTCACACTCTGGCAGTCATTGGAAGAGGTTGTCTTGCAGGCGGCGCAGGAGGTTGGTGTCCCTCAACTATCGTGTTACACATCTTTTGGGTAACTAAATATTAGTATTACATTTTCAAATGCACATTTAGTTTTACTTTGTTATATTTTCAGATTCTCCAATGGCTTCAAGCACGTCAAAATGTCGAGGATGCCTCAACAAGGCCAATTCTTTCTGCTACGTGTGTAGGGACTTCACAACAGTTGCACAGTGTCGAACCATCACTTTCCTCCTCAGAACCACCTACTTTCACTATTTTGACTGTAAAATTGGTGATCAGGACAAGTCTTGGGCTCCACACATCTGTTGTAAACTCTGTTACAATGGACTAACTGCATGGTTTAATGGCAAGAAAGCGGCTTTCAACTTTGCAGTCCTGATGGTTTGGAGAGAGCCACGAAGCTATGCAGATTATTGTTATTTTTGTTTAACTAATATAACTGGTTTCAATGCATCTTCTAGGAAAAAAATCAAATATCACAACCTTTGATCTGCTATGAGACCCATTCCCCATTCAGATGATCTTCCTGTATCCACACCTCCAGTAAATAAGGATCTTCTTTCCTCATCAGATGAAGAAATGCCTTCAAGGGAGGATTCTGCCAAGTCAATATCTTTGGAAGATAGTGAGTCTACATATTCAGGAACAAGTGGCAATGAGCCACACTGGATCACGCAAGAACACCTGAATGATCTTGTTCGTGATTTTTCTGTCAAAATAGCAGTCAGAGCTCTTGGCTTCTCGGCTTAAACAGTGGAACCTAGTCCAGGAAGATGTAAGGATCACCAGTTTTAGGAATTGGAACAAATAAGGTCATTGGTCTTCTTATGGGTATGCAAGCGGGCTTCACAAAGTACTGTTGTTTTCTCTGTCTCTGGGATAGTCAAGCTGTATCCCAGCATTACAAGCAGAAAGACTGGGGGTCTAGAAGCAATTTTGTTCCTGGCGAACACAGCTTCAAAGAGAATCCTCTGGTGGACATGAATAAGGTGCTTCTTCCTCCTCATCAAATCAAACTTGGTTTGATGAGGAATTTCGTGAAGGCGTTGCACAAAAATGGTGCTGCCTTCTAACACTTGTCTACAGTGTTCCCAGGTCTTAGTGCTGCTAAGCTCAAAGAGGGCATCTTTGTCGGACCTCAGAACCAAGAAGTGCTGAAGGATACTGATTTTGAGGAGCTTCTTAACTTAAAGGAACTGAGAGCATGGGAAGCATTCAAGTCAGTCTGTAGTGGCTTCCTTGGTAACACACGCGTTCCAGATTACCAAGCCTGTATTTAGAAGTTGCTAAAGTCTTACGAAGATATGGGGTGCCGAATGTCACTCAAGATTCATTTTCTCCATTCCCACCTCAACTTCTTCCCGCCAAACCTTGGAGCAGTGAGTGATGAGCATGGAAAAAGATTCCACCAAGACATTACGAAGATGGAGAGCAACTATCAAGGCAAATGGAACCCCGGTATGATGGGAGACTTCTGCTGGATGCTCTTGTGTGACATCCCGGAGGCAAAATATACCAGATCTTCTATGCACATATATTCTCTGTTTATACTAAAATGAGACTATTTAAAAGCCAGAAAACTAGAGGTGATAGAGCAAAACTATTTATAAATTTGAATTCAGCACACCCAAATTAACAAAAAACACCTATCCCCATTCTTGCCTCAGGCCAAAAATTTTTTTTTTGTAAACCAGTGTTATTTGTCTTAAAAATTTGTTACTTGATGTTATAATCATTGATTAAAGATTATTATTATTTATTTGAAACCATATAACTGTGCACAAACAAATGATGATTATTAAATAGCAATAACTACTTTAAACCATATAATTATAAGTATTAGATAGGAATACTTGAAACTCTATACATGTGCAAAGAATTATGGACTAATATAAGTAAAATTCAATGAAATGCTGAAAACATTGTTATGATTAAAATCAACCATTTACAACTGAATTAAATTACAGCATTAAATAACCCATAAGGAGTTGATATGCCACTAAAACAAAAACAAAAAATGATTGCGGCAGAGCTTTAAAAATGAATAATAACAAATATAATTGAGCATTTGCAAGCTAATCAAGCCTTGGCATTAAATAACCCATAAGGAGTTGATGTGCTATTAACCAAACACCCAACTATTGAGTCAAAATGTCTTGGGGAAAAGGCACATTACATTTCCAAAAGAAATAGGTTATTCAGTTTTGCTTCTCACTTAGATGAAATTCAAATTCATACATAGTAACAATTAACAATATGACCCTTAACATCCATTATAGGAGCAGAGATCAATAAATCAGTAGCCTAACATTATAATCGGCTAAATTTTGATCTGAAATTCAAACAGAATGTTTTATCATGTGGAATGGAAAAAGCATTGGAATTAAGTGCATTTACAACAATAGAAAGTTGTTTTACAAATTGTTTTTTTTTTTTCTTTCATTAGACTATGAACGTTCCTAAGTACATGAATACATTCTAATATTATTTTGTAATGAATCCCTCTTAAATTATTTGCATTAAGTGTAAAAAGAATTACCAATTGTTAACATGTCCTATATTTCTGCATGTCCAAATGTGTTTTTAATTTCACCTCATTGCTAATTATGATAGAGATCTGCAAATGATAATTATTGGCTCTGTTCAATTCGCACTCATTAATTTTTGTTTTAAGTCTCTGCCCGGTGATATGGACTGATGAAATCCATCTTCGACACAACTTCTTTTGCATAATAAAGTTATTTACAACAAAGTATTAAAGGCCACCCATAGAAATTTATCTCTTTGTTAGATTAATACAACCGCTTCCTTGCCCAGTCGGCTGGGGCTGTAGAATACACCGACTGCTTCTCTGCAGAGGGGTAAGACCCCCCCCCAACGAGTGTCCTGGATATGACACTAAACAATCTGATGGTGAGGTTCCAGCAGTGCTGGCGCTTTGGGGAATGCGGAGTACTCCTTCATTGCCATCGCTCCCAGGTCCACTCTGGCCCCGAGTGGCCCTATCTATGGGTTAAATAGAACTAACAGCATACTTATGCTAAAATGAATTGAGTAAACTGAATAGCTTGAAATAGAAACGTTTTTGACAATTAAACTGTACTTACACTTAAACTGCGTGCTTATGCTTAGCTGAATTATTTCAAATTGAACTGTTTTTCGACATTAAAACTGTATTTACACTTAACTGAATTATTACATATAACTGCTTAAATACTTTGAAATGGAAATGTTTTTGACAATTAAACTGTGTACTTATGCTAAACTGAAACCAAACAAACATAAAACCAAACAAACCAAACCAAACAACCGCTTGCAAGTCTGAAGAGGAAATGAAATATTTGAAATATTCATGCATTTTTAGGGATTACCTGCGGTATTTCAGATGTCAAAATGAACATCAAGCTGTTTTCTGTTTACCATATTTGGTGTCACACTAAATAGTGATCCATTGTAATTAAGTGATGAAAACAATTAAATGTTCTTTAAAAATAATTATTTTAAACTTTAATGTAAGCAACTAAGTCTTTTTTTTGTTGTTTTTTTAATAATGACCATTTTAAAACCTGTATGTAATGTGGATAAGAACAGCTATGAATTATAACAAAGAAAAACAGATTAATAAGAGTGTCACAAAGAAATGGAATCTTCTTGTTAGGACACAAAATAAGAGAAGATAAATTATATCTAAGAAAACAAAAACAGTAAATGACACTTTTGTAAAAGAAAAAAAAAAGTTCAGAGACTAAACCATATAAATGAATACACCAAGCTAAGTCAAAAGGAATATAAAACTATGAATGACAGAGTAGAAACAGTTATATACTGGTAACTGTTCAAAAGATTTGGGTTTGGCCAAGCTGATATCAAAAGCATCTAGATTAAGCAAGGGAGTTCAAAAGAATTATAAGAACAGCTGTACACTGAAAACTGTGCAATGGATTTGAGTTCAAACAAACAAATCATATCAGCACAAAGATGCTGTCATAGAAAACAAAATACTCTAAAAGAAGCATGTGGGCAGCAAGGAGGTGGGGACTATGTTGAAAAATAAAGCTCTTTTGGTCACATTCCAACCAACTTTTCAGTAGACCCTCCAATAAATAATGCAACTCTTTAATTGCTATATGAGAGAGAGGGGGGGAATGAGCCAGAGGATCTTTGAGGTCATCATTTTTGAAGAGTTTTAATCAGAAATTAACCAAGTTCAAATTTGACCTTTTTCTTTTAACCAGACTGAAAATAGCCACAACTATTTTATTTCTGATAAAAAATTTGTTGTTTTGATTGGGAGGAGGATAAAAAAAACAAACTTAATTGACCCATCATTGATTTTCATGTTTTAACTCTAAGATCATTTTTTCCTGTTATCTCAGTGGCTGACTTAAAAAAAAAAAAAAAATTTGACAGGCAAAAGCGGCTCAAACTTTAGGATCAATGAGAAAAACAAAGAAAATGGAGCACTTATGAAAGGCTTAGTTTCAATCAGAAATTTGATTGGGGAGAAGGAGGAGGAGAGAGATGCCGACCATTTTCATAGAATCTGTCTGTACTTCCATTTCCTTTCTCATCCTGATTAAAACAATAAAAAGATCAGATTTTTGTATTTTCCTAAATTATTGCAACACAGCAAAAATGGAACATTATAACAGGATTTGTGTTAGTGCAATAGCATCAAAATGTAAATTATGAGATTAGAGCAATTTCTAACTTTTCAAATTCATGTAGAACTCTTTGTTGACCATTAAAATTTCTCAAAATGTTAACTAAAGTACTTCCCCACTTTATGGAAACTTAAAATTCTAGAAATAAATTCAACTGAAAGTTACATTCTAATTGCGGCTAAAATTGACAATCCCTCAACTAAAAAGAATTCAATATTATTGCTAATACTAAAAGTGTAAATAAAGTAACTTAATCAGGATGAAAGAAACACTAAAAACATTAGTTTTAATGCTTCCTCAAATAAAAACAAGAGATAATATTACCATGAAAACTAACAAGCGTAAATAAAGCAACTGAAATTAAGATGAAAGAAATCCGAGTCAAAAATTAATAGTTGACCGTTTCATCTAATAAAAAATTCATGACAATATCAAAAATGGTCTTCAACTTTTTGACTAATTTTTCTGTGCATTAAATGAAAATCTTGCTCAAGGTTATGATGAATCACTATTTCATGATCACAAACCAATCGTTCAGAATTGTTTTGCAATTGGCCACTTTGTCAAATTTCCACATGCTGTCAAAAAATTAAAACTACAAAATAAGAGGGAAGATTATAATGCAACACAAAATCATGCAGCAATTGCAATTTGGAAGCATCGGCTGCAAAAATCTGTAATTCAACATTACAAACACAAAGACATGGCACCCTCACACTAAAAAGAAAAATACAACCAAATAGTTTTATGGCAGGATTTCATTTTTGCTGGCAGTTTCAAACTGTTACAAAGGATCTGTATCGGTGAAGAAAACTTTTATAATCTATTTAAGCCTTTATCACTCTAGAAGCAACTTTGTTTACTAAACAAAAATTTATTTTACCATCAAAGTGTTATTTGAATTATGTAAAAATATTGACATGTTCTTCTATGGCATCAGCAAAAATTACCTCAACTTAAAAAACTAAACAACCCCCCCCCCAAAATGCACAAGATTTTGGTGTACTTTAAAAAGAATGCAGTGGAAGAGAAATTAATACATGTGAATAATACTGAGAGTTAAGTGAATTTTGTCAGTTTGTTAATATACAACTATACTCCACCCCCAGTCAAAAAATAGGAGCTCGTAATTCTTAGAAAATGTTTCTTCCATTATTTTTAATTTATGGAAAGATAACATAAGCACAAATCTGAAACAAAAATAGATTAGACAAATTTTCTAATTTGTCTAAATTTCTGAGATGAAATTAGATGATTTTTATCACTTAAAGTATTTGGACTATTGTCTTCATCTTCAATGTTATATTCACAACGTTTTGGCCGATATGTCCTTCCTCAAATGTTTCATGTTGAACTCAGGATCCAACAAACTGAACCCTTTATTTAATCCACAGATGGAGATTGTTTTTAATTCTGTTAACTATAACCGGGTACAAGTGCTACCCCATAGTAAATATTCTTTGTTATTTACCTGTAGCTGGGACTGAATCTGCAACCTCCAGATGATTTAATTTAGAAATACTTAAGCAAATGCCTATATAAATTGTGCTAAGTGCCCTGCTAGACGAATCGGAGTGAATTTTTGCGATTTATAATCCATGTTACTATTATGTATGATTTTTTTTCTTACCTTATCTCATATTGCATACCCCCCCAACACACTTTTTTGATTATTGGTTTCTATATCTTTATATTTTGGTCTATTCAACAGGTCACTGGAGCCCAACATATACGCTGCTTCTTTAAGACATTTTATTCACCAATGTTCTTCCCAATCATTTTAACTTCATCCCTTTTCTTTCCATCTTTGATCAGCCATACCTAACTTTTTTTTTTTTTTTTGATTTCATCTACTACAGCTTTTCAGTGTTTCTTTGACTTTTAATTTTAGTGGGTGGCATTGTCTCGCTTCTTTTTTTAATACTTTACCACATCTGCATGCAAAATGGAGTACATGCAATTCTTAGTCATGCCTGTCTTCTGCTTGGGGCCTTGACTCCAAAGAGATATTTTCAAAGAGTTGTGTCACTTGTGAATATTGTCCTGATATCATATGGAATACATATCTTTTGAATCTTTCAACTAGACCTTTGACATACGGTAGACAGACTGTGACGAGTTTTCAAGTTTATTCTGTTATTCAATCAAGATTTCTTGGAACTGACGTTATACTCTTCAGGTAGTTGTTGCACTGAAGATTGTCTTTTAAATTCTTCATTTCTTCTTGATAGGCATTGCTGTCACTATTAATGACTTTGTGAAGGTTGGCTATTGATACACAGACGACCTGAAACCTTGCTCTGTGAGAGTTATTAATATATCTAGAAAGGATAATCTGTTGTTTTTCTCCACAGTGAGTTGTATAGATGGTCTGATCAAATTCATATGATCCAGTAGTGTTTGAACGTCTTCCTGATAAGGCCAGAGAATGAATGTATCAACAATGCATCTAAACCACAATGATGTCTTTAGTGACATAGATCTTAACGTCACTTCTTCGAAGTATTCCATTTAAATATTAGCCAATACTGGCGACAATGAAGGTCCGGTAGCCAGTTCTTTTTGTCAGTATATGTCAGACACTATCTTGAATGAGTTTTGTTTAAAGGTATATCAACCTCTGTGGGTCATTTAATGCCAGAAGGGTTAAATTGATTTTGTTTTTGTGCATGTTTAAGAATTTAGGGTATGAGTTTTGGTTATGTTTAATTATATTTGGCTAGATTTTGATGGGTTTGGTTTGATGCCATATCAACCATTTCAGGTTACTCAATGCCGGGATCGAAACCCGTCCAACTTTACGTTAGACTGAGTTTCAGATATATATATATATATAGATAGATATATATATATATATATATATATATATATATATATATATATATATATATACACACACTTTGGTGCAAAAAGATAAGGCCACCATGAAAAAATGTAGAAATTTGGATTGATCAATTTTTTTTATTTAAAAAAAATCATATTTCTATTTTTAAATTTTGCAAATAAATTTAATTTATTTTTTTTAAATTGATTATTTTACCATTAAATAAGATTTTCTCACATCTCTGATAATGGACCGAGTTTTTCTGGCCTACTTGGAATCTTTTTTGGGGGGTTTTGCTCTTATTTCTTATGTAATTATTCACTGCACACCTTGATCTGTTGATTTTCTGGGTGATTTCTCGTTGAGAATGCCCATCTTTTTCAAAAGCATCGATCATTCGTTTCTCGTGATCTGTAAGAGAATTGCTATGTCCCATGATTTATTTTTAATTTTTATTGCTAAGTTTTATATAAAAATTAATCCTAACAAAAATCTGTGAGTTAATTTGTTTTATTAAATAAATTCATAGGTGGCCTTATCTTGTTGCAACATGCTAATTTTAATATTTTCTGAAATAATAATCAAAGAAAAAAAATTTTTTAATAGATAATTTTATTACTAAATACATTTATAAGAATATGAATGTTTGAAAGAAAAAAAAGTGGATTAATCCAAATTTCTGCGTTTTTCATGGTGGCCTCATCTTTTTGCACCAAAGTGCGTATATAACATTACACACAGTTTTCTTTACACTCCGTGAAATGTAAAAACAGTTCCATTTCAAACAATTCAATTTAACATAAGTATGCAGTTCAAATGTCAAAAATAGTTCTTTGTAAGTTGATTTGGTTTTATGTCATATCAAACATTGTAAATTGTTCAATGCCAAATCCTGTTTAGACTTATATATTAAATATAAATGGTGTGTGAATATTTTTCTAATAAAATTTTTTGAAGAAACCTCAAGTCATTTTTCTTCACAGCCAAATGATTTCATGTATTCCTTGTTATATGAATCATTCTATTTACTTTTCCTCATTTGTTTACACACAGTTAAATGATTTCCAGAGTTGCTATGTAACAGTAACAATTTAAACATCAGTCATTTGTTTGTACACATTTAAATAGATATGCATGATATGTAAGAGATTAACATTCAAAAAGGTGAGCAAGCTTATAAGTTGGTCCACAGTTAAATAGTTTCAAGTATTATAGTTATTTAATACTTCTTCAAGATTAAGGCTGGCAACTACATGGTCTGTATCGCTATTCATACTTTCTATACTATAGGCTTTTCATAGGGGTTTTGTTGATACCCGAGCATTGCAGCGTTTGATTTGTATAGGCGACTGTTCTTAAGGACATTTTGAACGTGCTTCCTGGTTTTTCATTTTGGGGTTCATCTATATTTTCCCAGTTTGGCAAATGGAAGCTGCCATTTCTATGGGCTCAAATCTGTACTTTCTTGGGGTAGTTCTCATTCTTGAGCTGGATGTATTTTTTCCTGTTTTGTACCATGTCTCTGCCCATCGGGGGGGGGGTAAGTTTTCCATTTGGGTGGGGGTCTGTAATGGCCCAGTGACAGAAGTTATCTCAGAAGTGAGGGCCCTGGCTTTATCTGTCTCTCTTGGCTTGTTGCAACTCTTTTGTTTGGGTCTTTAGAGAGTTTTTCAGTAACTGCTTCTGTGACGGTTTTCATCTCCTGGATCAGTGCTCTCATTTCGTTACAAGCTGGGCAACCACCTCAGATTTTGTGGTTGTGCTTGATTCACACATATAACAGCTTTGTTTTTTGGTTGTTGGGATATTTTTTGTCACTTCCACATATTTTGTAGTCTCTACCATCTTTCTCGCTTCTGGGTAGGTGATATTGAGTATGTTTTAGTTTGGTAATCTTTCTTTCTTCCATACCTCCCAATCTCTAGAACCAGCGCAATGGATTCCTTAGTAGGTAGCACATTTGTAGTCTATTTAGAAATCATTATTTATGTCATTCTCCACATCTTCTGCATACTGGTGGTCGTGTATATTGGTCCTGGTGGTGCCCAAACCCGACATTTGTAGCATCTTAAGGGATATAAGGTTCTACATTTATTTTTTTGGTATCAAATTTGAATTTCTTTAGGAATTTTGTGGGTGTTAAAAATCATTATATATGTATTTGTATCTATTGTTTCTGTTTTTTTGTTTTTTTTTTTTATTTGTATTCTTCAGATTTCCATGACATTTTGGTCTTGTAAGTTGGTTTTAATTTCATCTAATGTACTCAAGGAAAGTTCATGGCTTTTTATAACTTTTTTACATGTATTCACAACTGCCCATTGGCCTAATGAGTAGAGTGTTTGCCAATGGTCCAGGAGATCAGGGTTCAATCCCAGGTCGAATCATACAAAAAAAAAAAAAAAAAAAAAAAAAAAAAAAAAAGTACTTGCCGTCTTGCTTAACACTCAGCAATATAAGGTACGGATCAAGAGTAAAGTGGAGCAATCCAGGGAAAAGAGTAGCACCCTTCCCTACACTTTGGTGTAGTAGCTATTGAAAAAGGAGCCTTTGGGTCACTCTCGACTATGGTCGCCAACAACTTACTTTAAATGTATTCAAGGAATTGTGGGGATAGGTTTTTATTTTTATGTTGTCAAAGTGTTTCCATTTGGATATTTTGTCAGCTTAGATTTTATAGCAGATTTTTAATAGTAGTGTTCCATTTTAGATTTTAAGTGTTTTTGGTTTTAAGCTTTTTGATAATATTTTTTTCAATTTTGAATGGAGACAGTTTACTTAATGGAATTTCTTCAGCTGATTCCATCATGATGAAAGACAGGAAATAATTTGGTTTTTCTTCTGTCTCACTGTCAGAATTTTCCCAGAGTTTTTAAAAAAAATTTTTTAAAATTCTTTTTATTAGCTAGGGTTTTGTTGGTGTTATTCATATAATTAGATGCGAATTTCATTGAACATGCTCCCCACCTGCCTCAGAGCCCCATGCAGGGGGGAAACCCTTTTCGCCTAGCAACATCAAGGCTAATGTTCAGTATACTGAAGCAATTCTATTTTGTCCTTGGATTTTCGTTCCTGAGATAACTACTTGCCCAGGAACAGAAAGGGCTACATGTCTTTCTACAGCATGACTGACCCTACAGCCATCATCCTCATTTGGATTTTTAAACAAATCCAAAAGAGGACCGACATGACCAGCCCATTGATCGGATTGGGCCGATCCAACTGCCTGTCTAGCCCAGTAAGGGCCAAAGTGGAGCGTTGCAAGTTACATGACCTTTTTAGTTGCCAGATCACAGACTGCTCAGCCACCAGGATCCTGTCCCCAAGCATTATGGGTCACCACCCACGGCCAACAGGTAGCCTCATTTAGGTAGAGGGAGTTTACCCCACTGCAGAGATCCAGTCGGTGTATTCTACAGCCCCAGCTGACTGGGTGGCCCATCTTGAAGTAGGTAGTTTCCATGAAGTAAGTCAACATCTTCATCAGGCAATCTATTGAATACAGGTGCATTCTTCCAGGAGGGATCTGCAGGCAACTTATCCAGTACCACTGTAGTGTCTCATTGTAAACTTGATTGGCAAACTATTGTAAAGAAAAAAAAAAAAAAAAAAAAAAAAAAAAAATGGCCCAACCCAGAAGATGGAAAGGAAGCCTTCACAAATCCATAATAAGAACAAAGATCTCATGCCACAAGTGAAATACACAGAATACACAATGCTACAACAAACTAATAGACATATGGCCTTCCTAAGATTCATAACGATGGTATTCGATTAAAACCCAATGTCGCCAATAGACATTCATCATATCACCTATGAAGCCACTTCCTTGTAGAGATAGTCATTCCATTAATGGGCAAGTTCTCATCATATATCAAGAACTCTGCCCACTTCAGTGGTGATGGGGAATCGGTAATACTCCCATTCATTCCAACCAGATAGTGAGTCTATATGTAGTAAGCCTGTTCATAAAGAAGGCATTGGCTAAAACAGGTGATTAACGATGAAGATGAAGACAATAGTACAAATACTCTAAGAGATAACAATCTGAAATTAATTAAAATAATTTATTTGAATCAATAAATCAAGATTTTTTTTTCCGTGTTAGAATAAATTATGGAATCACTAAATTTTGAAAAAAAAAAAAAAAAAAAAATCATGGAATCACCAACGAGAATAACTCCCTATCAAGGAAATCTACTTGCCAGCTGTAACACACCTGTTTAGAGTGATCTCTTCTTGAGAAGATAAATTTTTTTTTTTACCAGATTTCTTTTCAGCATCTTACAAAGATTTTACCAATAAGAACAAGAAATTTGGTCCCCTACATTCAACTGTTCTACAATATAGCTACAGAAAAATGAATATGGCCAAAATTATGGGTTGTTCATAGTCAGCAGTATAAAAAAAAACAACTTTTTAAAGTTTTAAAGAAATTGGAAGATCAGAAAAGAAAAGCCAGCAGGTAGACCATGGAAGACATGAAAGCCTCAGGACAAAAGCCTTAAAGCAAAATGCCTTGCAAATAGAAAATGGACAACAAAGCAAATGAAAAAATGAGTGGAGACAGGATTAAATATCTGTGACAGAATTATCAGAAACAGACTTAATGAAATGGGGTTTAAATGCAGAAAGGTCAAAATGTAAACCTGTCCTAACTGTTAAATATAAGGAAGAAATTATGGAGTGTGGTTGATTGGATGAAAGTAATATCTACTGATGTATCCTAAATCTGCTTTGACCCAAATGATAATGTTGAAACTTTTGTTTGGTGTCATGCCAAGAAAATATATAACAATGAGTGCAAGGCGAAAATAAAAAAAAATTCACCCAGTCATTTATAATATTGGGTCGTAAGATAAATAAAAGACCTAGGGAGATGGCAATCATTATTTCAACAGTCAATAAAAAAAGTCCATATTCTCATAATAGACAATTTTCTCATTTCATCAATAGAAAATATGTTGAAAAGGAAGTCATTTTTCAAGATGACTTTATCTTCTTTAAGGAAAGCATATCAACTCGGTGAAATGGCCAGTAAACAATACAGATCTTAATTCAAATGAAAATTCATTGTGGAAATTAAAAACTGATCTATGACAAAACTCCAACCTTTTAGGTTGAGTTATCAAGTATTATTTGAGAAAGCTGAAGTAGCTTGATGAAAAGTATTATTTTTCATGAGTTAATAAGTCAACGCCTTGAAAATTTGAAGCTGTTCTAAAAGGCCAGTGAGGAGCAACAAAAATATTGATGGGGTTTCTTGGTGAGGATTCTAAAATTTTTTCTTCAAAATTTAGTGATTTAATAATTTGTTCCTCTATGTTGAGAAAATAAAAAAAAGAAAAAGAAAAGTTTTTTTTTTAAATAAATAATTTTGATTTAGAGGTATGTTCCATGAAGACAAAAAGTTTGACCATTGAATAAAAGTTTTGTCTCAGATTTGTGCTCAGTTTTTTTTCTTCTTCATGGATCAAAAATAATGGAAGGAATGTTTTTTCTATGAGTGGAGAGTCCATATTTTTGCTGGGATCATATAATTCTTGTTGAATATATAGGAACATTCCACATTTAAAAAACGACACAAAGATTTTTTCATTTTGATATGTTGTAAATATTATTGTCATTAAAAAAAAATCCAGAAAATTTTAAATGAAAATTACTAACCAGTGGATCAGAAAGATTTTTGAGAGATAGGCAAGTCTAAAAAAAAAAAAAAAAAATAAAAAATAAAAAATAAAAATAAAAATGTTCCATGGAAAATGCTGATTCAGTAAAATTTCAACTCATAATATCTGGATAGAAATTTTCACCTAAAATTTTCAAGCTTTTTTAAAGACTGTAAAATCTACAACATTCATCAAAAAAGAAAATCTATTTTTGGAGGTTACATTGATTGGTTGAATCGACATGAATGACCCTCTCTTATATGAATATGATCTCTGCACCAGTGTGGATGGGTGGGGGAATAAAAGTACCCTACTGTTGAAATGGGCTTAAAGGGTTAAAGTCATGTAAATAAAAAAAATTTGATAGATCAACTTTTAGACATTTAAAAGAGCAAACATACTAAATTGATTAAATTTATTTTTTGGTACTTTAGAATCAAGAAGTTTGGTTTCTTTGTTTAATGGCATATCAACCTTTGTGGTTATTTAATGCCAAAGCTTTCCTTAAAGAAGAACAGTAGTGATACTATTTTATCATAGATAGGAAAGGCATGAACTCCTTTATCCCCTAAGGTATTAGTTTGAAAGTGAACCTAATAGTAAAACTGGAGTTCAAACTTGCTTACTATGATGTTGCAGTTCAGCATGGTAGCCACGATACAATGGGGACCCATTGAGAAACCAAAAAAGAAAAATATACAGAAGACCCATCTCTACTTGGGCAATTTGTCAATTTTGAAAAATATTGATTTTTATAGAATTTTACCAGGGGTGGGGTCTTTAATTTACACTAAAGATATTATGTTGAAACAATATTTGACTTTCTGATATTCATAGATACCACTTTTTCTGTTATTACAAATATCAAGTTTGAATCAGTGAAACTTGAATCCTAACAGTTTTCTCCCATAGGTTTTTTGCCTCCTATACACAGATGCTGTGAGGTGTTTTGGATCAAATCCTGAGCAGCAGTTGCATGGTCACTTACCTCCCATCTTGCAAACCATCCAAATAAGATGAGCAAGACATGTTGAGCATAACTTTGGAAGTAAATGACATTCTCCAATAAACTTATATTCATTAGTTGCCCTCTACAGGATTTCACAAGAGTGATAGCCAATAGAGATGGATAGCAAGAGGGTGTCAAGGCAATCTGTCCTGTCACACCAAGATGACTTAGGAAATTATACATGTCACAAAGATAGACATGGTTTAATTGTAAATAGGATCCGCTCTTCTAAAATCATGAAAATCAATATTTTCAAAACTAACAAATTGCCTATGAGAGGTAAGTCTTCTGAATGTCAAGCAACAAATTAGTCGTGTGAAAAATTTGTTTTTTCATGGGACCCAGGGAATTCAGATGCGACAATTGAAAAAAATAAAAATGTATGGAGTTATTTGAAAGAATCAACATTTCCTATATGTCCCAACAGACCAAATTTTCATTCTTATCTGGTTTGTATTCATTAAAAATGTAACAAGCTTTTTTGTCAAAAATAAGTTCACAATAAAAGAAAGAAATTATAAACAAATACACATTCCAGAGACTATTTCTCTGTAGCAGTAGAAAACAAGCGTTTCACATTAGTTAGTTTGGACCATAAATATAAATTACTTTTGGCCATGCCATATCAAATATGGAGATGCATGTTCCCAGAACAACAAAAAAATCCCACACAAATGTATATCCAGTACAATAAAATATTCACAATGTAACAAACGTCTACCATTACATAGTTCCACTGTCTTTATTACTTTTATTTAATATTCATTTCAAATTAAGATTAAAATATTCTTTAATATCTTCATGAGAGTAAACTTCTTTTGCATACTGTTTACACCAATTGTAAGGTGTTAGTTGATATTGGAAATTTTAAGACTAAATCACCAAGTAAATAATTTTATCAAGTTCATGATTCTTTAAAGAATATAACTAAAATGTGTTTTCAGTGTTTTTTTAAGGTTATAGTTATATTCTTTCACAAGTTATTTACCCTAGTTTTATGGTGTTTGTTCTCATTTTGAGGTATTATGTCCACTTTATATCAATAATCAAGTTATGTTATAGCATTTGGAATCAATAATATCTGGCAAGGTATCACTATACAATTTTAGTTTTGCTGAGCAAAATTCAGGTATCTTTGGCTAAAAAGAAAATTAACTATATATAAAAAAAATTGGTAGAGGTGTATTCATAGGTGATGCTGTAAACAATCACCAAGTTTTGTACAAAGCCACTTATGAGCAATAATGCCTTATAGGAAGAGAATATAAAGTGAGGGTGCCATGTAATATCATTATTGGAACAAGTTGTTAGAAGAAACAAGTTGAAGAGAAAGTGTGACTTTTTTTTTTGTCAAGATGGCAGTCATTCTTCCTCTTATGCTGTCAAGAAAAAAAAAAAAAAAAAGCATTTTATCCCAGCTGTGAGCTGTATTGCCTTTTGGACAGCTACCTGGGAAGATGAATACCTGATTTTCAGAGAGATTACGAGGAAGGCTGGTGTTGTTGCCGCAGGAAATATCTTCCATTCCTTTCACCTAAAGCAGCTGAAAAGAACCCATTTTGGGGTAAAGTAAATAGGGAGAAGGAAACGGAGGGATATCAGTGGAGGAGGGGGCTTCTTCCCCACTAATAACACAATTCAATGTAAATTACAAAATAAATAAATAATAAATAAAAATAAATAAATTAAAAAATAAATAAATAAAAGAGTAAAAAATAAAATAAAAATAAAATAAAAAATTCAAAACAATTTCAAAACAAATCAAAGATTAAAAAAAAAAAAAAAAAATTAGGAAGAAATTTTTCTTTTAAAACTATTATGAAACCCCTCCATACAAATAGGATGTGACAAAAAGAAAAAAAAAAGTAGAGTCTAACAGGTGGGAATTCAAAGTTAGATTGGTTGCTATACAAAGGTTAGCCCATAGCAGGAGAGAAAATAGTTGGATTCATACCTTTGCCAAGAATATTAGCACTATATGAAATGCAAACAGCCTTGTCCAGGATGTGCATTCCGTTTGCCATGTCCATTTCCTACAACAGTAATCATTTCCTGTCTTTTTTAGGGGGAGTGGAAGGCTAGAATAATGCAGCTGACAATAGAATTCATAGGTGGCAACATGTCCACCAATGAACCCAAAGAAACATGAATCAACTTCTTAACTCTGCTATGATTGGTTCTTTAGGTTTTATGGCATATCAACCTTTGTAGGGTATTTAATGCCAAATTCATTTTTATACAAATCAGTTATTGTCAAAAACATTTCTATTTCAAACTATTCAGTTTAATCAAAGGGTTGAGCATGAGTATAGATTTTGTTTACACACAGTTAAATGTCAAAACAGTTCTATATTAAATAATTCAGTTTATCGCAAGTACAGTTTTAATGTCAAAATCAGTTTCATTTCAAACAACTCAGTTTAGCATAAGTATGCAGTTTAAATGTAAGTATACAAGTTTAATTGTCAAAAAACATTTCTATTTCAAGCTATTCAGTTTAGTCAAACAGTTTTACTTCAAATAATTCAGTTTAGTGTAAATACAGTTTCAATGTCAAAAAGAGTTCTATTTCAAACAATTCAGTTTAGCATAAGTAGGCAGATTAATTCTATTTGACTCATAGATAGGACCCTATCAGGTGCTACCACGACTGGAGCCTCACCACTAGATTGTTTAGTGTCATATCCAGGACACTTATTGGAGTGGGGGAGGGGGTGTTACCTCTCTGCTGAGGTGCAGTCGGTGTATTCTATAGTCCCAGCCAACTGGGCAATACAGAGTTAATTGTAAAAAGAGTTTTATTTCAGATAATTCAGTTTAGCATAAGTACTCAGTTTAGATGTCAAAACAGTTCTATTTCAAGCAATTCAGTTTAGCATAAATATGCAGTTTAAATGTAAAACCAGTAAACTCTTGAAACCACAGTTTAGTGCTGTTTTACCCATAGCTCCAGTAATGCTGGAATCTCACCATCAGATTGTTTAGTGTCATATCCAGGACACTTGTTGGGAGGAGTCTTACCCCTCTGCAGGGGTGCAGTCAGTGTATTCTACAGGCCCAGCTGACAGGGCAACCTTGCAATGAGTAAAACAGCAAAGCTGGTTGGACTTCAACCATCGTTGTAGGCAACCAGTCTAGGAGAGAGACAGAAGTTACTTCATCTCTCCAAAGAACTTCCATGGTAGTCCTTTTCCTCGAGTTACAATCGGCAGTTCTCAAGCACAATTATTCAACTTGGCACTCTCACTGGGGTCACCAGTATTCCAGTTTAAATCAAATAATTTAACTCTTAAAAAGCTCATATTTAAAGAATAATTTTGCATAAGAAAAAAAAAAAAAAAAAAAAAAGAGGGGGGGGGCTTGGAGTAAAAGGGTTAAGATATATAACCAATCCCCATTAATCCTTTTTAGAGAATTATTTGACACTTCAATCACTTATTCCAATTTAAAAAAAATAAAAAAAATAAAAAAAAAAATTGGATAATTGACTAGGTTTCATCTAATAAAAATTAATACTATGAACCCCAGTTCTGTAGGCATTCTTAAAGAGCTGCTTCAAGCCCCAGTCAATAAACCCATCCCTTACAATCTTTGGATAAGGGGTCAGGAGCTACCAAGAGAAGAAAGCTACCTGGAACTGGAATAATTTTCAGACCCACCCCTCCTCGGCTCATATAGCAAGAGACAACACAGCTATTAAAGTTATTAACCAATAACCCACAATGAAGGTGTGTGACACAAAGTCAGTTTTGAGTGCCCTGCAAAATGCAAGCCTCCCAAGGGAATAGACAAAAAAAAATGCTCAGTGGCTAGATCGATTAATTTAACGGCATGTCAACCAGTTAAGGGATTATTTTATGTCTAAAGGTGAGGGTATTGCACACATTGCATGTTCATATTTGTGCAGTTCAGTTTGTTTTTTTTTGCAATCATATTAGGACCACGATAAAAGGGGTCAATGTTATCTCCCCCTTGACCATCCAAGGGACAGCTCATCCCCAGGTAATAGGTACATGCTGGGATACAGAAAAGGAGACTCCCACCACGACGCCAGGAACATGACACACAGGATTTTTCTAGGTTCTCAATGACTGTCTTTTTATTTAACTTTAACAACCTTTAGCTGTACTTATCTTCAACAAAAATAAATTCCCTAGTTTATTCCTAATACTCGGTGAGTGTTATTTTTCTGTAACGGTTTTATTTTGTTATGTTAATTATAACATAATTATATATCAAGTATTCCTATCAAATACAAATAATTTACACACTAATAACACTGGTCAACACGATTTTTGGTGCCAAGAAATAATTTTTTTTTTAAAACTTATTTGATGGTGCCGATTCCAAAAATGACTTTAGTTTTTCATGATTAGATATCGTTTTTTTCCTTTACTGTAATTGTTCAGTTTTGGAAAAAAGATCAATTTATGATCTTGGCTGACCACAAAATTTAGTTAAAGGTAGTAGAAACCTATCAATTTTCAGGGAGGTTGAGCAATTCATGTCAGCCATAAACAATTTTCATAAGGAAAAAAAAAAAGTGTTTTTTTGAGATGAAAAATTTTAAACAGAAGTACCAAATTTTTCCAGTTTATCATGAAAAATCAAATTAACTGATAAACTTTATCAGTGATATACTTTAGTAAACCTGATAATTAAGATGACATCAAGAAAATAAAACCCTAAAATCTTCTGTTTGATATTCATAAATTTATCCCATCACTTTTATCCTTCACTACAGAAAGGTTTAGTTTGGTTTTTATGGCATCTCAATCATTGTAGGTTATTTAATGCCAAATCCATTTTTATACATATAAACAGTTCTATTTCAAACTACACAGTTTAGTTCTATTTGACCCATAGATAGGACCCTATCAGGTGCTACCACTCCAGACCTAGGAACAATAGCGATAAAGAGGTACTCCACATTTCCCAAAGCTCCAGCATTACTGGAGCCTCACCATCAGATTGTTTAGTGTCATATCCAGGACACTTGTAGGGGGAGTCTTACTCTTCTGCAGAGAAGCATTTGATGTATTCAGCAGCCCGAGCCGACTGGGCCAACTACAGAAAGAAAACAAGTATATTGAGAGTTTTTATTTTCTGTTTGAAAGAAACTCCAACTAAAGACATCTCAATTGAATGCACCAATTCCATTGTACATGATGAACATCATGAAAACGGTTTCATCAGAACACCAGGAATCTCATTAAGGATGATAAATTTGTTAAATTCCATGACTAACTTGGAATTATGTCCCTGGACAGTTTGCTGATGTGGGGAAGACTTCTTAGGCAATTACCAGGCTGAAAACTACAAAGAATTAGTGAAAAAGCTGTTGAAAAGTCCACAGGACATAGATGCTAATATGAATATTAAGGTTCATTTTTTTTTTTTACATAGCCATCAAGATAAATTTACGGATAATTGCAGCAATGTGAGTGGTGAGCAAAAAACAATTCCATCAGGATATCAATGCAATGCAAGAGCGCTACCAGGGATGGTGGGAACAAACAAATGATGGCTAATGACTGCTGGAGTATCAAAAGGGACTTGAATAACATTTAACATGACAGACAATCAAAAAAGAGAAAATTTCTACTTATGTTCATGAAGGTTTTTATTTTTGCTGTTAGTTTATTAAATGATTTGATGAAAATACTTGTTGATCTTACTATATTTAATCGTGTTATTTTTAAAGACTTTGGGTCTGATTGCTGTTGCAAAAATAGTATTTTTCAAGAAGACCAATATTTGTTGGTTTAAACATGAATTGAGGTTTCAACAATTTTATTTTAAGATATATCACCATTGGCCAATATCGATTAAGAAAAACAAATGAAAAAAAAATAAGGCATTCCTGTACAGCAAAAATGGTAGCTAACCAAGAAAAAGGTCATTTTTTTTTAATTCAATGCCCTTAAATTAGCATTAAAAAAAAAAAAAAAAAAATAGAAGTTTGGTGACTCAACACCATTTCAAAATTTTTGTTGTTGACCAGTGTAATTTTCAAGTAATTATTTTTATTCAATAACAATCATTTGTTTGCACACAGTTATACAGTTTCAAGTAACTAATAATCTTAAGTAAGCAATTATAACTTCAAGTAACAAATAATTTACAGATATACGGTATCAAGTATTCCTATTTAATACAAAAAAAAAAAAAAAAAAAAAAAAAAAAGAAAATTTGACTCATTGATAGGACTTTCACAGACAGACCCCTAAGTCAGAGTGGGAGTATTGGCAATGAAGGGGTACTCCAAACATCTTCAGAACTGGAGCCTCACCACCAGATGCAGTTTAGTCTAAAATACCAGGACACTTTTTTTTTTTTTTTTAGGTAGGTGTGTGTGTAGGGGTAATACCTGCCCTCACTTTTCAAAAGTGACAGTTTATGAATTTTAACCCCTGTTGACAGGATGTAATTTAAGACAAAAGTGAGAAGTCATGTTTTTTCAGAGAATCCTGACAAAAGCTAAATTTTTCAATGCCCCCTTTTTTCCCTGCCTGGAGATGAAAGTGGGAGGAGATACAGCATAGATTTAAAGGGAAAGAACTACTCAAAGATCTAAGAGAGAAGAAAAAAAAAAAAAAAAGAAAAAACCCTGCAAATCTACCCAATATAGTGAGTCAATTATCTGTTTCCACAGCCTCAGTAACTGAACAAAGAGAACACCTTGCCCATGCGACCAGAGCTTCTCCAAATGACCCATATAGACCCACCCCCGAGGGTAAATAAAAGCATAGGGTCTCTGCAGTAGATAGATAGATAGCACACACCTTGAATCAAGTCAATTATTTGCCAGATATCATAGATCTAGCAGAATGACCCATTCAAAACATACAGGTCATTTAAATAAGCAAATGACAAAGTGGAAAGATCTCAAAGAATTTATTGAAATGACTTGCAACAAAGTCTATATCCATATTTAAAAGAAATGGAAATTTACTTGACAAATGATTTTCAATGCATTTCTATAGTAAAATTAGTAAAAATGAATTCACATCATACATAAAATAGTTGTATTCAATCAATAAAGCTTAAATTAATTCCTGACCATTGACAATCCTTTTTTTCTAATTCCCAATGAATGTAAAGTTTACTGATTTTTTTTTTTTTCATGTAAATTGTATTAACATTGGCAAATTAGTTATGTTTTCCAATTTAAGATTCAATTTATTTAGGTAAAGTGATTGGAAAATTTGGTTGGTTAGGTTTTATGGTATATCAACCCGAGATGGTTATTTAAGGCCAAATCCTGTGTGTGTGTGTATATATATATATATATATATATATATATATATATATATATATATATATATATACACACATATATACACACACACACACCTATGGACCCCCTCATATGGTCAAACAAAAGCAGGACGACCAGCTCGAACATACATACAGCAGCTCTGTGAGGATACGGGATGTAGCCCTGAAGACCTGCCAGAAGCGATGAACGATAAGGAGGAGTGGCAAGAGAGGGTCAAGGATAGCTGTGCTGGCGGCACGACATGATTTTATATATATATATATATATATATATATATATATATATATATATACATACATATACATACATATACACACACACACACACACACAAAACATGATTTGTAAACAAGTAGTTTGTAGATCACATTTTTAAACAAGCCAGAGTTCTTTTGTTTGCACAGTTAATTATTTCAAGTACTAACAAATAATTCTATTCAACATCAATTATTTGTTTGCACACAGTTAAATGGTTACATATATGATTTTTAAGTCAATAGTTTGTAGGTAATCTAATAAAAAAATTTGAAGCTAATTTGCTTGTACACAATTAAGTATTGCGATTGTTTGCACACAGTTAAATGGTTGGTTGGTTGGGTTTTATGGCATATCAACCCTTGTAGGTTATTTAACACCAAATCCATTTTTATCTCAATAATCAGCTCTATTACAAACAATTCAGTTTAGCATAAGCACGCAGTTTAAATGTAAGTACAGTTTAATTGTGAAAAACATTTCTTTTTCAAACTATTCAGCTTAGTCAAGCAGTTCTAATTCAGCTAATTCAGTTTAGCACAAGTACAGATTTTGTTCACCCACAGTTAAATGTCAAAACAGTTCAACATTAAACAATTCAGTTTAGTGTAAATACAGTTTTTACACACACGGTTATATGGCTTCAAGCATTGCCAATGCTAATAATTCAATTTAATAACAATCAGTTGTTTGCACACAGTGAAGTCGTTTCACAAATGCTATTTAATACTAATTATTCTATTAAACAAGATTCATTCATTTGCACACAGACAAAGGGATTGAGGCATTGCTGTATAATGCCAACAATTCAATTTCTGTACACAATTAAATGATTTCAAGTATTGACATTCAACACTAACAGTTCTAGTAGACATTACTCATTCCTCCAACCCACAGTTAAATGGTTCCAAGTATTGCTATGTAATACTAACAATTCAATTTAACATCAGTCATTTGTTTGTAGACAGTTAAATGGTTAAACAGTTCTATTTAACCAATAGGTACTACTACACCAGGTCAGAGTGAACCTGGCAGTAATAGTAGTGAAGGAGTACTCTTATTATCTCTAGAACTGGAGTTTTATTACCAAATCCTTTTTAGTGTCATACCCAAAATACTCTTTTTTTCTTTAAAGTGTGTTGAGAGAAGAGAGGTCTTACCTCCTCTGCAAGGGATCCAGTCAGTATATTCTAAGCCTTGTTAACAGGTTATAAACATTTATGAGGAGAAATTCATGTGATATATTAAATCTGGTATCTCAAATATATGTACAATATGACTGACAGTTTGGCTTGATGATAGGTCATAGGATTATGTTAAGAGGAACCAGTTATCTTTACATAGGAAATGTTGAATGAAGGTGAAGTACATTATGTGGATATATGATTTATGTATACAACAGCATAATGCCTGTCAAAAATAATGCATCTATTTACATAGAGATCTGCAATTCTGCCAAGGATAATAATGCACTGCTCAGAATAAATGTCATTACAAGAGCCTCTACTTAAAGATCAACATAGTATTAATGTCCTCTGCCAAACTGGCAGCCTTGTCTATTGTAGTAAAGTTGGCGACCATAGTCGAGGGTAACCCGAAGGCTCCCTTTTCGATAGCTACTACACCAAGGTGTAGGGGAGGGCGCTACTCCTTCCCGGGATTGCTCTACTTTACCCTTGATCCGTACCTTATAATGCTGAGTGTTAAGCAAGGAGGCATCAAGTACCATTTTTTGAGTCTTTGGTATGACGCGACCTGGGATTGAACCAAGGTCTCCCGGGCCACTGGCGAACAGCAAAATAAACTAATTAACTATTACTAGTAAGTTTGAGTCAAACTGGATGTTCAAGACATGTGACAATTTAGGAAAGTTTATACCAAAGTTGTTTTTTTTTTCAAGTAATTTTATAGTTTCAAATAAAAAATCATTTGTAAACAATTATGTATTAAGAATAATTATTTAAAACTTCAAGTTGTAAAAACAATTATTGGGTTTCAAGTAACTATTATTATTGATAATTTCCCAACAGTCATATCTTGAATTAGATATTCCTATTAAATTGCAATATCCATGTTCTAAGAGCAAATATACTTACCCCCTCCCCCCCCCAAAAAAACCCACATCAATAAAAAGGGATTCTCATAGATACTGTGAGAGTGAACCTGGCAATAAAAGCAACAAAGAGCTACTTAATAGGACATCAAGTATTCCTATTTAATACCAATATACTGAAAGCAACTATTTCTATTTAATAACAATCATTTGTTTGAATAGTTATAGGTTTCAAGTATTCTTATCTAACACCAATAATATTGTTTCAAATGACTAATAATTATAAACCTTAGTAAACCATTAGAGCTTTAATTAAGTATCCTAATACATATAATTTGTATACCATTATGTGGTTGCAAGTATTCCAATCTACTCTATCACTCCAGGAGTGGCAGTACTGCCTTGAGCTACTGAAACTGTGTTATCACCCTGGTTGGCAGCTGATGAGGCTAGGGTATCGCATGTGCCTTCACACGTATGATGAAAAAAAAAAATCCTAATACATATAATTTGTATACCATTATGTGGTTGCAAGTATTCCTATCTACTCTAAGTAATTTTTAAACAGATTTATTTGACCGATAGATGGGACTCTCTAGTAGATACTACTACCTGAAGTCCAGGTGGACCTGGGAGTAATAGCAATGAAGAAGTACTCCACACCAACTGGATCCTCAATACCTGATGCAGTTTAGTGTCATACCCTGGATAGTCTGTGTGCCAGACAAAGCTAAACTTAGTCAATGATAATAAATAATAATAATATCTAGACTAATTTCAGAATGTTTTCTTCAATATAGCTTTCTTAAAAAATTCAGAGTTCTTTTTGAATTATTGCTAAAATAATTACATAGTTGTGTTATCCAGGGATTAGAATATAGGAGATAATAAATCTTTATGAGAACCATTTCTACAGGGAACAAACTGAATGGCACGAACCTATTAATACATTGTTGAAGCTAAAGAATTAATCCACCCGGTATTCCATTTTCAGACAAAACGTTCAACCCTTTAGCAAAATGCAACTCTTAGTTGCATTTTTAGAAAAAGAATTATGCTACTGTCAATATTTTTAGGCAAATCAATAATTCTAGAGTTATCTATTTGAGTTTAGATTTTAAATGGCTTCATGTTTATAGAAAAAAAAAAACAACCCTTAATAGCATTAACAGTTTCTGAAAGGTTTGGTTTAGTTTGTTTAATGGCATATCAACTTTTGTGGGTTATTTAATGCCAAAACCATCCTTGTAGAAAAGCAGCAGTGATACTATTTATTTCATAGCTGAATAGATAAGGAGGTCCATACCATTTCTGAAAAGAATTGGTCTGAAAGTGAACATAATAGTATAAATAGAGATTGAACTCTTTAAGACAGTCCAGCACTTTTAACCATTATGCCATGCCCACCCCCTACCATTTCAGAGAGGCAGGGGAAAAAAAAAAAAAAAAAAAAAATCCCATTTTATAATTGGGATAGTATACAAGTGAAAATCATTTTCAAATTCAAGATCATTAAGATGATGATGAGTAGGTATATGTCCACCCATCCCAATGGTGCTGGAATGGGACAAGATCAGTTTAATACGAGGACCAAGTAGGAAGCATGTCTCCCTTGGTTGGTAACAAAGCTAGCTCAGTTCCATCAGCATTCTCCTTTGGAATGTCTCATGTGCTTGAGCAATAAACCGAGCCCAAAACCTTTTTTAGACAAGAGGTAGCTGTGGTCTAAGGAGCGGCATAAAAAAGATTTAAAATTTTTTTTATGAACATCAGTGATCATCTTAAAAACCTCTAATATGGATAAATACAAACCCTGGTAAGAATTAACCAGTAGATTTTGAAAATCTTAAAATTGAAAAAGATGGACACAAAGTTCTGGTTCACTTTCACATTATAAGTTGTATCCCACCTTTAGAACCCTTTCACTTGCTTTGACAGTTTCTGTCAAAGGAAAATTTCCAGACGAAATAATAAATTTTTCATTAAAAAAAAAAAAAAAAAAAAAAAAGGTTGTAGTATCATCCGTATTTTTGATACATAATGGACTCTTCCAATAAAATCAAACTCAAGGAGTTGGTAGTAAAGCTTCACTGGCAACATTATATAACTTGTTTTACTGTAATACATAACCTTTATTTTTCTCTCTAAAAATGTGTGAGTCTTATTTATTTTATGCCCTTTTCAGGACATAACAAATAGACATCTTACTAGCTCTAATATAATTTGGAATTTGACAAAACTTTCTAGATCTGATTTTAACAGCATTTCAACACATTTGGGATTGTTTTATACATAGAGGTTAGAGAATTTTGTACATTTATATTTTTAGTCCAGTTCCTAAAGAGTTTTATTCATATGATTATATAAAATCAAGTATTCCTATCTAATACAAATAATTTTTAAAGATCTATTTAACAGGATACTAACAAGTACTACCACTCCAGATCAGAGTGGACCTGGGAATCTCACATTCCCCAGAACTGGAACCTCACCAGATGTATTCTAGTGTCATATCCAGGACAGATCCTTTTAGGGGCGGAAATCTTACTCTTTCGTAGGAGATACACTCAGCATATTTTAAACCACCTCAGACTTATTTTTTATCCAAGGAGAACAAATACATCACAATTAATGTTGGTTGTTTATCGATTTCATAATGAAAATATTAGTGATTTTACATTTTGAAAGTGATGATGTATGTTAGGCATAGATAATTTTAAAGTATTTTACGAACAGTGACTATCTGACAATTTGTGTAATATATAAGTTTGCAAATGAATTTTAAAGCAGTAAAAGTTTTACATTCACTATAGGATGAAGAGTTAACACGTTAAACATTAAACTTTTTGTTTTTGGGACCTTCAAGTTGTGTAAGTTATCAAATGGAAGCGGTGGCCCGGGGGGGGGGTTTAAAATATTCCATTTCAAGTTTGAAAGGCTAGTTAGATCACACAAAGATTAAAAAAAGAAAAAGTAATTTACATCAGTCCAAGAAAGAATATGAAAAATCAAATTCATCTTTCACTATGAGAGCTTTAGATTTTTGATGAAGTTGCCCTTATAGCAAAACTTAAGTGTTCCATGCCATCAGATATCCCCATCTTCAAACCCTATATATATATATATATATATATATATATATATATATATATATATATATATATATATATATTATATTATATATGTTATATTTATATTAGGCCTAGTGGTTAGAGTGTTTGCCAATCGCCCAGTTCAATCCCAAGCCGAGTCACACCAAAGACTAAAATTAAAAAAAAAAAAAAAAAAAAATCCTTGATACCACCTTGCTTAATACTCTGCATTATAAGGTACGTATCAACAGTCAAGTGGAGCAATCCAGGGAAAGGAGTAGCCATCTCCCCAACACCTCATTGTAGTAGCTGTTGAAAAAGTCCTCCTCAACTATGGTCACCAACTTTACTTTTATTAGTCAAGCTAATCAACAGTTAAAGTGATTTTGTTTATTGTAAAGAAGACCTGTTTTGGTCTAGCCAAATTCTTTGGATGAATTGATAACAGAAGGACAATAGGGGGCCACATTCTCCAAATATTTCTCAGCTTTCGAATCAAGAATTTTTTTTCCTCTTAAGACCATTTGCTTTATCAAATCTAAATAGCCTAATTTGCCCTACTATTTTACCCGATAGTAAATTGGTGACTTCAGTCAAGGGTGACCCGAAGGCTTCCTTTTCAAGTGCTACTATACCGAGGTGTAGGGGAGGGTGCTACTCCATTCCCTAGATTGCTCCACTTTACCCTTGATCCTTACCTTATAACACTGAGTGTTAAGCAAGGCAGAATCAAATACCATTTTTTCAAGTCTTTGGTAAGACTCAACCTGAGATTGAACTCCGGTCTCCCGGACCATTGGCGAACATTCTACTCATTAGGCCAATGGCCCACTACCCAATAGTAAGATTAGAGAAAAAGATGGATTCATGCCTTTCTCGAAGAGCATTATTTTGGAGTGAAATGCAAACTGCCTCAGCCAGGAATTCCATTCTTTTAACAATAACCATTGAGTCGTATCATTGCTTCACATGGGCAGGACGCAAAACAAGATCAATTGTTTTTTCAAAGCGGAGTTTAACAGGTTTGCATTCAGAGTTTTCCTTCTCCTAGACCAGTTGTCATACCAAGGTTAAAGAGCCCAGTCTACCCTACTATTTACCTATAACTGGAAGGATAATAGTTGGATTAATACCAGTTTCCTGATGTGAAATGCAAACAGCCTCATTCAGGATTTGAACTTGGTTTGGTTTTATGGCCTATCAACCCTTGTAGGTTATTTAATGCTAAATCCTCTTCATACATGTATATTAAGTACATATGATTTGTAAGGAAATAGTTTGTAGGTAACTTTAAATGAGCTAGAGCATTGAAAAGTCAGAATTATAAAAATTTGAGGAGGGGTGAAAGGTTATTCTAAAAACGGCAGAATCTCCAGTCCTGTCACCTACAGATTACTACTAGTTTAATTCCCACAAATATGTCTTGTTTAGTCTGTTGTTACCAATAAGTTAAAGATATCAGGATTAACTCCATTTAAAAAAAAAAAAAAAAAAAAAAAATATGAAGGAATGCATACTTGAGCTGAACGTTAATGAAAATTTACAGAAAGCCAGAGAAACCAGATTAATCACTGATTTGATGAATCTATATCAATAGTTATATATAGTTTTATGCAACTGGGTTAAAGTTAATGATGCTTTGGGCCTGAAACCATTTCTCATCTTCAAGTCATCATTTGATGAAACCTTTATTAACAATACATCTATTGGGGGGGGGGGGGTTTACACAGCAGTATGTGAACATAATATTGTTTACAATGTACCTCTGGGAAAGTTTTAATGAAACTTGGAAAGACAATTAAGTATTAAGAAAGGCCATGCAATCATAAAGCAATGGAATATGCACTCACAATGTCCGAGTAGAACATATCAGAAAACAGTACAGAGCCATCTTGATAAAACTTAATGGCATAATTCTCAGAGATTATAAATCGCAAGGATACAGAGTCAGATTTCCTCACACTATAAAGGATTAACTGGACATTGGCATGATGGTTAGAGTGCTCACCAATGGCCTGGGAGACCTGGGTTCAATCCCAGGTCGAGTCATACAAAAAAAAAAAAAAAGGTACTTGATACGTCATTGCTTAACACTCAGCAATATAAGGTATGTACCAAGGGTAAAGTGGAGCAATCCAGGGAAAGGAGTGGAGCAATCCAGGGAAAGGAGTGGCGCCCTCCCCTACACCTCGGTGTAGTAGCTACTGAAAAGGGAGCCTTATGGTAGCCCTCGACTACGACTCATTACAGGCAATATATGATAAACTCTTTTTTGTGACTAAAAATTAAGGGTCATAGATAAAAATGAAGTCATTCATTATTTGCGTATATACAATACAATATCTGGTTACTTAAGCGCTTGCCGATTGAAATGTGTGGTGTAAAAAATTTGGCTTCTACTTTTATCATGATAGTGGCTCGATTAAAACTCGTGTTACCAATGGATCTATTCAACTCATCGAACTCAATATCTCTGAAAATGAAATCGACATGAGGTTAACGAAGGCATGAACAGCTATCAATAGGCTATCGATTATATGGAAATCAGACCTAACTGATAAAATGAAACGCAGTTTCTTCCAGGTAGCGGTCGCATTGATACTGCTATATGGATGCACGACATGGACTCTAACAAAACGGCTGGAGAAGAAGCTAGATGGCAATTACACAAGAATGCTGCGTAGCAATCCTGAACAAGTCCTGGCAGCAACACCCCACAAAACACCAACTGTACGGCCACCTGCCTCCTATCACGAAAACTATTCAAGTTAGACGAACCAGACATGCAGGACACTGCTGGAGAAGCGGGAGGAGCTCATAAGTGATGTACTCTTATGGACCGCCACACATGGCCGAGCAAAAGCAGGACGACCAGCACGAACATACATTCAGCAACTATGTGAGGATACGGGATGTAGTCTAGAAGACCTGCCAGAGGCAATGAACGATAGGGAAAAGTGGCGAGAGAGGGTCAGGGATATCCGTGCTACTAGCACGACATCATGATCATGATATTTTCCCAATAGAAAATAAGTATCCTGATATTGCTCTATTTAATTCTTACTTTAATGAAATAGAAAACTGTTGATAACAATGTTGTATAGTCATAATGATAATACAAGCAGAAACATAATTTATGAACTTCAATGAACTATATTTTCCAACCCCTCCGCTCGGGCAGGATGTGATACAAGGTCAATTTTTAAGCGGAGTTTAACAGGTTTTAATTCAGAGTATTCCTTTTCCTAGACTAGTTGCCTCACCAAGGCTGAAGAACTCAGTCTGTCCTAGTATTTACCCATAGCTGGAGGGAGAATAATTGGATTCATACCTTTCCCAAGGGTATTAGTGCTATGTGAAATGCAATCAGTCTTGTCCAAGATTTGAACTCGTGTCGCCGTGTCCATTTCCTTCGACGATAACCATTACACCACAGGCACCTCCTATGAACTTCAATGAACGAACGAAACACACTCCTTTATAAAAATATATCTCTCACACTTTATTCTCAAAATGGTTGATGTTTCTGTGGTGTGTGAGAGATAGGTGGAGAGACATACTCAGAGAGAGGACGACTCTTTCCCATATCTTCTTCCTGGAGCCAGGGGCTGCCAACACTTGCACCCCCTTGCAAGCTCGTCAGAGACGCCTCTGATTGGCTGTGTGTCCCTCGCTCGACTGTGCTTCTCTGCACTCCGTCTAAATCTGACTGCGTGGTTCTCATCACATGATCCCCATCTGGTTACACATCTGTTTGACTCGAGTGCCCTGACGCGCTTTCATCTTCCTGTTTACTAATCAAAATGTGACATCTTACCAAAGCACACGGGGTCACTAGGAAAAAACCGAAAATCCATGTCATATGTTATATAACAATAATTACAATAGCTTTGTAATTGTTTTATTGCAGTTGAATCTAATTTTCATGATCTCAGAAAACATTCTGGATGTCTCAAGGTGTTAAAAGAAGAAAAAAAAAGAAAAAAGATTTGGATGATGCTATGTGGCAGCACTTCTTCATGGAGATTAAGGTTACAGTTAATACTTAATTTGATACAAAGTATGCCACAAGAAGTAAGTGGGAGGCAATGTGAAAATTAGTTTTGTCAACCTTCTCCTTTTGGGGCTGAGGGTAATAAATCCAGAACTTACAATTGAATAGGAATAAGGATTTTGAAAATTCAATTAGTCCCATAGACAAGACCCTAAAAAGCTACAACCAATCTGAGTCAGAGTGGACATGGGAGTAATGGTAATGAAGGTATTCAATATCCCCTAAAACTCCATGACAGGAGCCTCACTATTAGATGCAGTTTAGTGTCATACCCAGGATATTTGTTGATGGGAGAGGGGATCTTATCCTTCTGCAAAAGGGAAATCTCTATTCTACAGCCATACTCCCCAGACCTCAAGAACTTACTGTCAGACAATTTAGCATCCTACCCAGAACTTTCTTGGTGTGTGTGTGTGTGGGGGGGGGGTGAATTTCTTACCATTCATCAGTGGGATAAGACTGGTAAATTTAAGAGCCTATTGATGGGAAAGAAATTTGCATGGAGGTTGGTGTCTTGTTTTTTTTAAACTTTTATTCTAAAGGAATTATTTGGTATGAGAAATGAAAGATCCTTTAGTCCTTTTGAAAGGTAGAAAAAAAAAAAAAAAAAAAAAAAAAGAAAGGAAAATGTGTGCCAATAATAATTGTAAGAGGAAAAAATAAAAATACAGAATATTACCTGAACCCTTGAAGCAGATTTCTTTCGACGTTTTGTAGAATTTCCAACCGCAACAGCGGAATCGTAGGGGTCTGAGTAAAGCCAGGTTTCTAAGTCTGAAATTAGAAAAAAAACTTTCTTAAACTTATATATATATATATATATATATATATATATATATATATATATATATATAAAAGAAACAAAAGAAGAAATGTAGAAGCATTAAACTTTAAATTAGAGGCATGTCCAAGTTGTGATCCTAATTGTGTATAAATTATTAGTATTAGATAGGAATGCTGGATATAAATGTTCAAGCAAATAATTAAACAAAAAAGTTCAATAAAAAAATAAATAAATAAATAAAAAAATCTATAGAATATATATTAAAAAGAATGCATGGAAAATATAGTTATAATTCTGGCTACATTTATCACAGCTTTCCCAATTACACTAGTTAAACAACTCAAAAATGTGTTTTTTTTTCTTTTTAAGTAAAGATTAGTCAGTTGCAACTTTTGGTTGAAACTAAATAAGCCATGGTTCAGCACCACAAACATGGCTATCTTCAGTGATGACCATTTCTTTTCTGGTTGGTTGGTTGGGTTTTATGGCATATCAACCTTTGTAGATTATTTAACGCCAAATCCATTTTTATGAAAATAGTTCTATTTCAAACAATTCAGTTTAGGATAAGTACGGAGCTTAAATGTAAGTACAGTTTCAAGCTATTTAGTTTAGTCAAGCAGTTCTAATTCAGCTAATTCAGTTTAGTGTAAGTACAGATTTTGTTTAAATGTCAAAATAGTTCTATAATAAACAAATCAGTTTAGTGTAAGTATAGTTTCAATGTCAAAGAACAGTTCTATTTCAAATAATTCAGTTTAGCATAAGCACGCAGTTAAAATGTAAGTACGGTTTAATTGTCAAAAACATTTCTATTTCAAACAATTCAGTTTAGCACAAGTATGCTGTTAGTTCTATTCAACCCATAGATAGGAACCTGTCAGGTGCTACCATGCCAGGCCAGAGTAGACCTGGGAGCAATGATAATGAATGGGTACTCCACATTCCCCAAAGCCCAAGCATCACTGGAACCTCACCATCAGATTGTTTAGTGACATATCCAGGACACTCATTGAGGGGATCTTATTCCTCTGCAGAGGTGTAGTTGGTGTATTCTACAGCCCCAGCCGACTGGGCAAATTTCTTTTCTGGTTCATCCTAGTCAAGAGTTGTGTGTAAGTCTTCACAAGATGGATTTGGGCACCGAGAAATTTTCCTCCCTCAGTGTTTAAACAGTCAACTAACCTGGTTCCTGGTGACCCACTGCAACTTACTAGCCAAGGTTCAAACAACCTCTGGTCTGTGCTGAAACAGTTATTGTCGAATAGATTTTAACATTTCATTCATTAGTTCAGTTTGAATCAAGATATTTTTCTTAGTGACTTGCATTTCAAATTTAGGCTTATTCAGAAAGAAATGATTAGTTAGCAGTAATTTTATGATAAACAGGCTGAAATGTTCATTACAAATAAGTTGTTTCAACAGCCCAGATTAATTACTTTTATACTTAGAAAATATTTCTTGCTAACAATATATGAATTGGTACCCCCCCCAAAAAAACAAACTTTGTCCAATAATATTTGTTACATTTAATAAAGTTTATCAGCAGTTTTTTTAAAAATTTCTCCAACAAAGATATATATATATATATATATATATATATATATATATATATATATATATATATATACACACAAGCTAACAAAAACTTTAAGCAATAGAAGAAAAAGCATACCCCGCCCCCAAACAAAATTTTTTGTAGGGCCATGTGGGAATTATCAATAGGTAAAAACAATATGTAAACGAGTGAGCCCCCACCCCATGGTTTTCTGCAATTGCATTCAAACTGATTAATTCCAGCTAAAATTTTTTGGTTTTATATCCTTAGTAAAAGCATGAAACTACTTTCCCTGACTGTCCCAGGTCAAAGCATTGTTGTTGATAGAGATTAAATAAACCCTTTTTTTCGTAATTACTTCATCATTGGCATTAGCAGTACAAAAAAGCTTTTACATCCATTTTCAACCTTGGCAGAAAAGTCAGTTTAACATTTCATTTATAACAAACAGATATTTCAATAACCCCACCACCAAGAGAAAAATAAAAAGTTAAGAATATTTTTTTGTTGTTTTAGACTAAACGTAAGTGTTTTCTTTATATGAGTGACAAAATAATGGTTTGGTTAATGGCATATCAACCTTCATGAACTATTTGATGCCAAAGCCATTCTTGTAGAAGAACAGTAGTGGTACTATTTGTCCTATAGGGAGGGTAGGGTATCATACTTTTCCTTAGGATATCATTCTGAAAGTGAACAATAGTGTGACTGGAATTCAAATTTGCTTATGTTGCAGACAAGCACATAAGCCAGCTACTATATCACAAGGTCCACCCACCACAAAATGATGGAAAAAATGAATAAAAGTTACTACAGTAACAGATGAATAAACTATTGAACTTGTTAGAAAGACTTCATTATTAGAGGGAGTGGGGTAGGGCTTTTGTGCAAAAAAACTTGCTTTGTAGTCAAAAAACAATTCCTTTATGGTCACATATCTTAAAAAAAAAAAAAAAAAAAAAAGAAAAGAACTGCTAAAGAATTTCTAAAATGTCAGCCAGAAATCTATGACACTAAGAATCAATGAGTTGGCAAGCCATGCCATCATATCAAGAAATATGCTATAAGCTGCAATTTCGTTAGGTCTTTCTCACCATTAACCCACCCATGCTTGAGCGCAGGCATGAGCATTTTGACAGACAAGAAAGGCTTAAAAGTTGATCCTGATTTCAAATACAAAGTTAATTCAGGTTTTTTTTTAACAGTTGGTCTTTAGACAAGAAAACAGAACATATCTGAGATTTTAATGTTTAATACACAGAGGACACCATAGCATGTGCACAGGTTGGGGTATTGGAATCACTAGATGTAGATTTTTATAGAAATGCAGTGACTTTCAGAGAGACATTAGAAGACTCACAAAAGGCTGGTCTGATAAGTTAAAATAATGAGAACATAAACAGAAAATTCATGTTTGTACATTTCTTTCACCACAGAAGATCCAGTGACAAGATCTTTGAGTCTCATGAACTAAAAACACGTGCTAACAGTTTCCATACAACAAACGAACACACGAAATTCAGAATTTTTCTTCAAAAATAGTTGCTGTACTACTTTGATATATTTGTTCAATATGATATTTAGTGTGATGATATTAATATAAAAATTACAGTTAATGAAGTTCTATAGTAAAATCACTTGAAATGCTTTTCTATAGTAAAAGCATCTGCAAGGCATTTCTACAATAAAATAATTTCCTGTAGAATTCGCTACTTTTTAAGTAGTTTGCTTTGTCACTATGTAATCAGAAGAATGAAAATTTTCATGTTTTTGTTCAATATAACCTCATGATATGTTTATATAAACAGATAATCTTTTTCTCTGCTAAACAAACTCCATTGTATTAATTTTTTTTTTTTTTTTTTTTTTTACTGGGGATACGGTTACAAGACTCAGCATTCCAATCCGAGGTTGCAGTAAATCACCTGAAGAAGGCCAGAGGTGAAATTTGGCCGAAACGTAGTGAAAGAAGAAACACAAAAACTACCAAGATGAGGACAAAAAGTCCGCAATAAATAAAAATTAATTCTCAGATTAAGAAACCTCATCTCAAAATGATTCCAATTAAAGACAATTACAAAATTCGGTACGGACCCGACTATGGAAGACCAGATAAGGAGAACAAATAATTGGATTTATAAGACCAAAAAATTCATCCTTGATTGCCCTTTGGGGCCCGTGGCGCAGCGGATAGAGCGTTGAGTCTTTACAGTTCCAGGTGAGCATTGTCAGAAGATAGCGGTTTCAAATCCTACCCAAGCTGGCCAGAGGTTTACTTGGTCAAAAACATGGTGCGATAGACACAACTATGGAAGGCAGTAATTACTGGGGATACAGTTACAAGACTCAGCATTCCTATCCGAGGTCGCGGTAAATCACCTGAAGAAGGCCAGAGGTGAAATTTGGCCGAAACAGTGAAAGAAGAAACAACACAAAAACTACCAAGATGGGGACAAAAAGTCCGTAATAAATAAAAATTAATTCTCAGATTAAGAAGCCTCATCTCAAAATGATTCCAATTAAAGACAACTCCATTGTATTGTTACTCAAATGAATTTGATATTGTGACATTCATTGACTTAATTTTCTGTTCATACCATCTGACCAAAGTTCAGCTCAGTTTTGTATAGATTTTAATCCTTGCTTTTCATGCTGATTCAGGTTCATGACTTTAAAAATTGGCATCATGTTTCTTTTATGGACACAATAAAGCACACTGGATCAAGTTTAGAATTAGCTTAATATACATTTCACCAAGCTGGGTCAAAAGTTTGGAAATATTTTGCTAACATGAGGCACAATTCAGCAGCTCCAGATGCTTTTGCTGAGTCCATTGATGGTGATGACCATCAATGGACTGTGAAATGTGAAGCTCACTGGATTTGCCTCTATGGCTTTGGAAACCAGTTTTTAGGTTCACCTGATCTTCAAAGACCTTGCGGAACAGACTGCAGTCAAGGGTGAACTGAAGGCTTCCTTTTCAATAGCTACTACACCAAGGAGTAAGAGAAGGTGCTACTCCTTTCTCTGGATTGCTCCACTTACCCTTGATCCATATCTTATAATTCAATGTTAAGCAAGGAGGCATAAAGTACCATTTTTTTAGTCTTTGGTATGACTAGACCAGGCAAACACTAACCATTATGTCAATGGCCTGATCTTGTAACCTAAGCAAAATTTCTTGAACCATCTGGTTACTTTCTGCACCTTCATCTTTTGTTGTTTCCATAGCATTATGGCCCAGTTTGAACTCAAAGCATAAGTTCCCTAATTAGACTACATTGCATGTTCATCTGTGCATGTCAGCACACCCACTATCACAATACCAATAACTGCAGTGACTACCTTTCATGGCTTGAACTGCTTCAGTCACATGATATACACATTGCAAAATTTTAGACTCCCAGTAATATATATATAATACCATTAACAACACAAACAAAAACACACAACTTTTACAAGCAATATATAAAACAAATTGAAGGCTTTCAATTGGATATTTTCCTGCAATAGGAAAAATTGCTCTTGTATTGGATGCTGGGTATCAAAAGGGTTAATATAATTAGAAGAAAAAAAAAAAAAATTCAAAAAGAGGTCGGGGCATGTAATGAAACATTGTAATCAATGGAGCCATGATATCTAGTAAGCCAATCATATTTGCTATTATAACAGGATTTTCTTATGAATAGACTTTGTTAAATTCTATTAGTATTTGAAAGCTTTTAAACAAGTGCATTAGGTTGTATTAACAGCTTTTATGAGTGAAATCTCCACATTCAAAGTAAATTCAGGGCTTTTGTAATAAGACATTTTTTTTTCTTTTGAGATATGAAAATCCTTCTAGCATTAACAACACTGGCCTAGTTTACATAGAAACCTTGAGAGAAAAATAATTTTCTTTTATTACTAGGGAGAGTCAAAAGTCTTGCAATATTTTGGTATATGCAAGTTTGCAGTGCACATTATCACATGACCAAAGCAGTTTAAGCTGTGGTAGGTACCTGCCATGATCGGTAGTTGGTGTGTTACTTCACTCTGATTTGTAAGCTGCACAGATAAATATGTAACAATCTAATTTGGGAACTTACGAGGTGCATACGATAAGTTTCCAGACTTTTTTTCGTATGGGCACTTTTATTGATAGTACACACATAAAACTAGTCTCCTTCGAAGTAATCTCCTCCAGCTGCAATGCACTTGTACCATTCCAACAACTTCTGGAAGGCCCCATGGAAGTCCTCTTGTGTGAGCATGTCAATAACCTTCGTCACAGCCTCTTTCATCTCAATTGTCTCATAACGACAGCCTCTGTGCAAAAGTCACAGGGAGCAAGGTCTAGACTATAGGGAGGCTGAGAAACTGTCTTGATGCCCATCTTGGTCAAATAGTCTGTGACAAGGATGGAGTTGTGGACTGGTGTATTGTCCTGCTGGAAATGCCACTGACCCAATTTGAAGAGTGCTGGCCTCTTCCGACAGGATCTCTTCCTGAACTCCCTTAAAACCTCAACATAGTAACCCTAACCCAATCAACTCTGGTGTATTGACTTCCTTACTCCTCCCATACCTCTCATCATCCCTCACAGACTCCCTGCCTTCCTTGAATCTCTTATGCCACTCAAAAACTCATGCTCAATTCATGCAAGATGCTCCAAAACAGTCTGAAGCATTCCATACGTTTCTCTGGCACTTTTTCCAAGTTTAAAACAGAATTTTATTGCATATCGTTCTTCTAAAGTGTCAGATTGCATTTTTGAAATTCACCAGCTGTGACAATCAGGCTTTAGTAGGATGTATTCCAATTGCTGCTGTAGCTGTTTATTTGAAGCTGAAATCATAAAAATTTGTCTGTCATCTCATAAGATGTATAGCAATAACATACTGGATTTTCAAGAGTCTGTGACAATTTTAAATGCCAGTAAGAAAAAAGTCTGAAAACTTATCGTTTGCACCTTGCATGTTTTACAAGTTCAAACTGAGTCACAATGCCATGCAAGCAACCAAAAATATTTATTGTGCAAAAAGTTGAAGGTGCAGTTGATCACAGTACAGGAACCAAATGGTTCAAGAAATTCTACTTAAGTTGTTAGAACCTCAATGATAAGCCAAGATCAGATAAGTCTAAAAACATCCTTTCTGAAAAGAAAGCCATGAAGGCAAATCCAGCAAGTAGCACTCAGAAATTATCAGGTGAGCTTGACATCTCCATTTTTTTTATTTTGTTTTAAGCAGAACAAAACCGATTTGAATTCAGAATTTTCTTTCTCTTAGAATCATTGCCTGACCAAAGACCTTGTTTGCTCTGCTATTTTGATCCATAGCTGAGGAAGGGGAGAACAAATAGATCCATGTCTTTCTGAAGAGTCGCAAAGTGAAACAAACACCCTATACAGAATTTGAGTTGGCATTCCAGATTTCTATGATGAGAACTTATACTAAGTGTGCCTCCTACCCAACCCGTTTCAAGAAGGACGTGAAAGAAGATCAATTTATGTCTAAGCAAAGTACTGTTGGTTTAAATTCAGAGTTTTTCCCTTCTCCTAGACTGGTTGCCTCACTAAGGCTTGAGAACTCAGTTTGACCCTACTTATTCATAGCTGCTAACATGTAACTCAGTACAACTTATTACAATTTACTTGAGTGAGGAGATGGGTGCTGGCAAGTAATCTCCATGGTCCAGAGAGATGCCATGAATAAGAATTATTTGGTCTGGCATCCTTAAGGATTCTAATATGTTACAGGAAACATCATCTCCTTTTGAACTTAGCTGATAATTTTAATGAAAGCTGGCCAACGAGCAGGGTGAATAAGTCAGCTCATTCCTCCCAACCCCATTGACACGTGTGACCTGACAGTTACAATCTGCTAATTAACAATGCTGGTGGCAAGCAAGCAGGTGGTATTCAAGGTGTGAATGAACGATGAAAAGCAGAAATATTTACTGTAAAAGCCAAGACTATCATGTTGCTAACATTCCCCGGTTATCAATAGATGTATACCTTGGAGCCGAAGAAAATGACTGCTGAAAAAGTGAAGCAGAGTCAATGGGGAAGCTGCTGCTGCTGTTGCTACTGCCAATAATTATGACCCATTCAACAAATCCTGAATGTTGAATTCTTCATTGAAGAAAAGATTCAATAAATAAGCTCTCATTTTTGCAAGGGTGAGAGAGAGAGAGAGAGAGAAAGTTAAAATCTATAGTAGGTACTAAGATTTTCAATATGCCACAAAGAATGGTTTTATTAATTAGAAGACTATTCTATTTGTATTAGGATTATAGGAGAACTGAAATCAGAACAATGATGGTGGAGACAACAGCAATGAGAGAGAGAGAGAGAGAGAGAGGGAGAGAGACATGTTAAAGTATTTACCCAACCCCTCCACCACAAACAGGAGGTGGCATAAGGTCAATTTTAAAACAAATTAAAAGCTGGTTTTAACTCAATTTTCTTTCTAGATTGGTTGCTTAACCAAGGTGAAATAATCTCCCCTACTAGTTACCTATAGCTTTTTTTGGGGGTGGGGGAGATGAATTCATGCTTTTCCTAAAATGAAAAGCAAACAGCTTTGTTCAGGAATAAAATTTGGATTGGCAATTACATTTCTTCGATCAAGAACTGTTGGGCTTGTGGACCTGTTTAACAAATTCTGAACATATTCTTAGGTGACAATAGGAAGGAGACAATACAAAACAAAGAATGGTACCCAAAATTATTTCTTATTTTCATATATGAAGGAAAGAAAATAAATAAAAATATATAGTACATATTAAGAAATTTTCAAGGTGCTACCAAAAATGGTGTTGTGGCCCCGGAAAGGGTCACTAATGAAAATGCAGACACGGATATTAGGTGAACAGATTATATTGCACAAGAAAGATAGAGTTACATAGAAAAGGTAATAAGTCTTGTACTGTTTTGGATAACTCCGGTATTGTTTGGCTGGCAGTGAAATCTCTCAGTACTAATAAAGGTGAGAAGAGTCCATTATGGTGAGATGGGTAAGGCTCCCACAACAAATGGCTTTCTTATTTGTACAAAGGTTGCAGGAGAATTGAAACCACAACCATAACAGTGAGGACAACACGAGAGAGAGAGATGCATACAAACAGGTAAACGGTGAGATTTTAAATGCATTTATCCAATTATTCAACCAAAGAGAAAGATGTAACACAAGGTCAATTTTAAAGCAGAGTAAAGCTGGTTTGAATTTAGAATTTTCCTTCTGAATAACTAAGGCTAAAGAACCTATGCTTTATTATTTACTTCTAGCTGAAGAGAGAACAGATGGACTCCTGCCTTTAAGGCACATGATCTTGAGTGACAATAGTTAAGAGGGTGGATACAAAACAAAGAATGGTATTGAAAATGAGGGGTAAAGACAAAACTAGGAAAAAAAATTAATAAATAAAAGTGTATAGTAGATACTAAGATGGACTTAATATGCCACAAAGAATGGTTTTATTAATCAGACGATAACTCCTCTTTATTATTAAGATTGTGGGTAAGCTGAAACCATAAACAACAGTGATTACAAGATGGACATACAAATGGTAAGACTTTATTTGCCCAACCTCTCTAACATGGACAGGAAATGACACTAAGTTAATTTTTAAGTAGATCTGGTTTGAATTCTGTTTTCCTTCTTGATGCTGTTTAATCATGGCTATAGAACCGTCTCCTCTAGAATTAACCAATAACTGGGAGGGAGGAGAACAGATGGATTTATGCCTTTTCCAACAAAGTCTAATGCAAACAGCCACTTCCAAAAAGAGTAGAATGACAGAAATTATTTTTAAAAATATAAAGATGGTAAAAAGTAAAGTCATGAAAAACATCCAGTTCTCTAAGGGGTGAGAGGTTAAAAAAAAAAAAAAAGAAAAAAAAAAAAGAAAAAAAAAAAAAAAAGAAAAAGTTAAATAAAATTCAGGTCATACCAGAAAATCTCACAAAAGAATGATAAAGGGTACAAAGAATCTAAAAGCTTTTTTTTAATTTAAAAAATTTTTTTTTTTATTTTATAGAATGCTAAGAATTTTCTTCCCTTTGAAAATATTTTTCAGATGAAGGATTTTAACATCTATTAATCACCCTGAAGACAGAGGTGGGGGGGGGATTAGCATATTATCAGATATAAAAATACATCCTCTGAATGTTTTTTTTCATATTTATATACCATTGAATTTATATGTAATAAAAATAAAATCAAATAAAAATCCCATTAACAAAACTAAAATTGACAAGAAAAAGATGAGAGGGAAAAAGTTAGAATAAAAAACAACTTAGATCTATAAAACATTATCATACATGTTTCTCAGTGCTGCAACTTCGTCTAATTACAGAGTAATAAGAAATTCCTTTATCAAACATTAAACATTTTGATTTAGTTTTGTTTAATGGCATATCAACCCCTTATGGTTTATTTAGTACCAAATATGATTCTTTTCTAAATGTTTTATGGTAATCATAACTATTTTCAGTGTTCCATTGCATTTGTTTTAAAAATTTACTTGTCTAGGATCATTTGTTTGCCTCTGTTATATCAACCATTCCTAGCTAATACAAATAATTTGCATATGGTTAAATGGTTTCAAGTATTCCTATCTAACATTAATAATCATTTGTTTGCACAGTTACAGTCTCCTATTCCTTTCTAATACAAATATTTTTCAAACAAATTTAGTTGACTCACAGATGGGACTGTAACCGGTACTAGCACTCCAAATCAGAGTGGAGCTGGGAATAATGGAAATGAAAGGTGTATTCTGCACTTCAGACTTTCAGAGCTGGAGCCTAAAACACTAGATGCAGCTTAGTGTCATATCGAGGAAGGAAATATTTGAGAAATCCAAGTAGACTTGTGATTTTCATGGATAATAACTATGTAGACTACACTACTTATTTTCTCACTATTCTTCTTCCGTATTTGTCCGCATCACTTCACATTATTTTCTTTAAGTTACTTAAAAGGATTGCAATTTACCAAATGTTTTTGTATTCTCAATTTCACAGAAGCCACAGTGCCAATCAGGGCTTAATAGTGTCCTGGGACCTGAAAATATTCGTTGGGAGAAGCACCTCGTGGACAGTTAAAAAAAAAAAATCCAAATGATAACCAGCTATTAAAGGATCCAACACTTATGAATTTTTACATCATTTTGGGGCAGCTTTTCTTTTTTTAAGTTATTATTCACAACAGATTAAAGTTGACTTGACAGTACTGTGCCAAGACAGCATCAAAACAAAAAGCAAAAAATATTTGGACACCACAATTTCAAGACTAAATAAACCAAATACTTCTAAAATGTTTCAATGGTATTTTTATGAAACAAAAACATTTAGGATTTCAGTACAGTAATAAAAGAGTTAGGTTGGAGCCGCAAGACCAATCCATACTTAGTTTTATGTCACCAGCAGCAAATAATGGTGTGATGCAATAAGTTGGGAGATACTGCTGTCATTGAGTGCAGTTGGGGATCACATCTGTAGGAAGCCAAAAGATAACAGCGGTTCTAATTGACAGGCTAGAAGCCAGGAGATGGATTCAAAGTAATGATCATTTGTAAACAATTCTAGCTTCAAGTAACTATTCTTAATAAATAATCTGCAGAGTTATATGGTTTCAAGTATTCTTATTTAACACAAATAATTTGCATACAGTTATATGGTTTCAAGAACTAATACAAATAATTTTGAATAAGATCTATTTGACACATAGACAGGACCTTAAATACTAGCACTCCAGGTTGGAGTGATTTGATGTGGTTTATTTAATGGCAAATCAACTCCTTGCGGATTATATAATGTTGAAAAAAAAGAGTCATTCATAAATATTTGTTGTTTATAATCCAAAATATATTTTCAATGTTTCAATGCATTTGTTTTTAAACCTTAATTTTTTAAATTTGTGAACAATTATTTCTTCGCATATTGTTATATATCAACTATTCCTGTGTAATACACATAATTTGCAGTTATATGGTTGCAAGTATTTCTATCTAATACAAATAATTCATACACAATTATATGGTTTCAAGTATTCTAATTTAATAATTTGTTTGCATAGTTATATAGCATCAAGTATTTTTATAAAATAGAAAAAATTTGGATCAAGTTTTCCTATACAACTTTCAAACAGATCTATTTGAACCCTAGATGAGACCCGAACAAATACCATTTTTTTGTGTTTTTTGTTTTTATCTGGATTGTAAATACAAAGTTATGTAATAATTTTACATTGTAAAAATGCCAATAAACAGTTTTAATTAAATCCAAATAATTATTTTAGTCTTATAAATTTGTCAGTCTTTCTTTTGAAAATTCAAGTTCTTTTTAGTTAGTTAATTCTTGCAGCAACATAGCCACCCATCATCATTACAGATGTCCTTTTTGATAAGGGCCTTTTCCCTTTCCACCATGAGGAACAAAATTTTTGCCCGTTAAAACCAAAGTCCAATAAGTATGCATATAAAACTTGATAGTTCTGACTGAAATCGGTTTAACTGTCAACAAAGAACCGACAAACTGTGTGGATGTAGATTCTAAAATCACCTCGTCACACAAAAATAATATGAGGTTGATAACTTGGAGTTTAAAATGGTAGAAATATTCCAAGAAGCTCACTAGATTTCAACTTTTCATGAAAAGCAATGGTAAATTAAATGATCGATTTTAACAGCATGCTAACCAGTTAGAAGTTATTTTTTATGCTAAAAGATTACAGAATTGAATTGATTGTACATCTATATTTACATTTTTTGTGTAGTTGGTTAAAAAATTTTGAATGGTTATATCAAGTATTCCTATCTAATACAAATAATTTGCATAGAGTTGTATGGTTTAAAGTATTCCAATCTAATACTAATAATTATACGGTTTTATGTAGTAATTTCTATTTAATAATAGTCCATTGTTTGAACACAGTTATATGGTCTCAAGTAACTAATAATAATAATAATCCTTAATACAGATAATTTAAGGTGACATCAAGTATTCTTATCAACTGCCATTAATTTTTAGACAGATTTATTTGAACCACTGATGAGATCCTAATAGGTACTACCACTCCAGATCAGAGTGGACTTGGGAGTAATGGCAATGAAGAGGTACTTGACATTACCAGAGCTCCAGAAATGAAACCTTACCATTTTGGGAGAGTTCTTGCCCTCTCTGCAGGGGATACAGCAAGTATTTCTAAGTCCTGCCAACAGTAAGTTAAATGGGTCGGTAGGGGTGTCAGCTTATTTTGTGTGTGCAGCAGGTGTAATCCGGTGGGAATTAACAAACTTAGCCTCTTTCTGGCCTAAAGCTCTTTGACACAAGGAGTTTGTAATAAAGGCTTGATGGGTGAATAAAAAGTATTGTTTTTTTTTTAAATTTTGGTGAAGAAGATGGGAATATTGAAATCAATAGAATTGTTGGCGCCAAGTAACTTATTTCTTTGAGTAAGAATTAAAACTTGAAAGAAGCAAAGAGAGAGAGAGAGAGAATTTTGAAATTCTCAATTTCTCAGGCTTTTGTAAGGATATCTTTTGTTACACATTACAATACACATGCATATATATATATACATACACACACAAAATGGACACTGAGAGCCAAGCAAAGAGGGTTTGCTGAAGCCATGGTGTCTCATAAAATAATAGACTTTTACAAAGCTGAGAATGGGGTAAATTGAGGACTGGAGAAAAGGAAAAATGGGGAGTTAAAAGAGAGAGAGAGGTAGGTTTGTTTGGAAGGAAAGAAAGGTAGATAGTCCAGAGGGTAGGTGGGCAAAAGAAATGAATAAAACTTTCAGCTGCCGATTGAGAAAACCGAGAATGGTCCAAACAGTGGTTTTGATTATCTCTTTCTTTCAAATAACATTTATTAAGAAAAAAATAAATCTACCAAGGTTATCTAACATTGTTCAACAAAAAAAAAAAAAAATTTAATATAATCAACCTCTCTTAGCTTAATACAGTAGATGATTAAGCCATTGTACGATAAATACAATCATGTTATAATTGCTAAAAAACAAACCTCATTTGCAATTATTAAAAAGGTCTCAAGGGAGGCAAGTATGTCAAGACCATTTAAATCTATACTACTCTTCCAAAGTATGTGTATCAGAGAATCAGGGCCATATGGAAACTCAAGGGCTATTTTTTTTTTTTTTTTTTTTTTTTTTTTTACATGGATATTGACTTTAGCCAAGGCTATAACATATGCTATTTGATAGATTGATTTTAATGGCATGTAAATCCTCAAGGATTATTTTATGCATATTGTATATTTATTGCATAGTTTTTTTTGTTTTTTTTTTCTTCTTTAAATGTTAAACACAATTACTTATAATTTCAAGGATTCCAAATACAAATAATTTGTCCACAGTTGTATGGTTTCAAGTATTATAGTTTTTCTGATAAGCAAAACAGTTGTCTAAATTTCTGAGACAAAGTTTGATTTTTATCATTAAGGGTTTTTGGACTATTGTCTTCATCTTTGTTATTTCCACAACAATAAAGATGACAATAGTCCAAAAACCCTTAATGATAAAACTCAAAACAGTAATTTAAAGAGTTTTCTGTATTTAGAAGGAAAAATGAATTTCTGGTTGACACATGTGAAGCCATTCACATTAAGGGCAAAAGGGCTTTCTCAAGAAATTTATAGAGTGAGAATTAGCCAAAATAATCATATAATAATAGGATATCAAAAGATTTCCAATCAACTGAAAATCCCCCTCAGTATGATTTGAGCAATTATTTAACACCCCCCCCCAAAAAAACAAAGCCACATGGGCTGACTAAGGATCTGCTTTAAACAGGAAGATCTTTTAGTTTTAATGCACAGACATACGAGATTCATTAAATAAGTTTCCAGACTTTTTTTTTCGTACGGGCACTTTTATTGATAGTACACACATGAAACTCTAGTCCCCTTTGAAGTAATTTCCTCCAGCTGCAATGCACTTGTACCATTCCAACAACTTCTGGAAGGCCCCCATGGAAGTCCTCTTGTGTGAGCGTGTCAATGACCTTCGTCACAGCCTCTTCATCTCCTCAATTGTCTCATAATGACAGCCTCTGAGCTTAGGGAATAACCAAAAGTCACAGGGAGCAAAGTTTGTACTATAGGGAGGCTGAAGAACCGTCTTGATGCCCATCTTAGTCAAATAGTCTGTGACAAGGATGGAGTTGTGGACTAATGCATTGTCTTGGTGGAACTGCTGGCCTCTTCCGACGGAATCTCTTCCTGAACTCCCTTAAAACCTCAACATAGTAACCCTAACCCTATGGCCAATCAACTCCGATGAATTGACTTCCTTACTCCTCCCACACCTCTCATCATCCCTCACAGACTCCCTGTCTGCCTTCCTTGAATCTCTTATGCCACTCAAAAACTATTACTAGATTCATGCAAGATGCTCCAAAAGCAGTCTGAAGCATTCCATATGTTTCTCTGGCATTTTTTCCAAGTTTAAAACAGAATTTTATTGCATATTGTTCTTCTAAAGTGTCAGATTGCATTTTTGAAATTCACCAGCTGTGACAATCAGGCTTTAGTAGGGTGTATTCCAATTGCTGCTGTAGTTGTTCATTTGAAGCTGAAATCATAGAAATTTGTCTGTCATCTCATAAGATGTATAGCAATAACATACTGAATTTTCAAGAGTCTACGACAATTTTAAATGCCTGCACAAAAAAGTCAGGAAACTTATTGAAGGCACCACGTAAGTAATTGAAAATCCATTCACAAACCAAAGGGAACTTCAGAAAGCTGGGATAGAAGTAAGCAAAGATACAATTGGTTAGTCAGCATTTTGGGGCTCTGAGGAAAACCTGTTTATGTGAAGTCTCATCTACTCTTAGCTTAAAATCAGCTCAAAGAGTGCTTCATTCAGGGACAAAATATATCTGATGAAATGAAAACTGAAGTCTTTGGTAAAAAGAGACATCTTGAGAAAAAAGTGCACTTTGTATAACCCTCAAAATACCAACCCAACAGATAAACACAGTATTGGAAATAAGATTGGGGTTATTTTTCTTTTAGGAATACAAGTATTACATGTCAGAGAATAATTGTTAGAGCTATGTATCAAAATGCTGAAAAGGAACTTAAATCTGTAAAATATTTTCAACTAAAAAATAAATATATATATATTTTATTTTTGAAAGCCATGGGAAGCAGCATGGTGGATGTAAAGGCAAGCAGATAAACCCTCTGACGGCTTAACGCAACGCCTAACCATGTCCTGGATATATGAACCCTATGGTTCAACGGCCAGGATCAAATAGTTTGATTGGGGAACTACTGCTGCTGATCTATAATGGTGGCTTCTGTAGGTGAGAATAAAAACAGCCATCGAAAGATAACCATGAACCACAACCAAACCACCTGTCCAAACTGCATCGCTCTTCACGTGGGTAAAAAAAAGGCACAACCTGCTGAGGTTGGAGCCCTAGCCTCAGTGTTTGAAACATCAGCTACAGAGGTCAAATAAAAATTACTAATATGCAAATGCACAACACAAATAGCGACATTCAATGTTAGAACCTTAAATAGAATAGGACAACTACCAGAGGTGACTGCATCAGCCATAAATTATAACAGACATAATATGCATTCAAGAACACAGATACATCCATCGCAAGGATATCAAATATCATGATACTGGCAATGGATGGACGATAGCCACTGCATCTGCATGGAAAAACTGTCAATGCCATGATAGGAGGTGTAGATATCTTTCTAGAACCACAAGCCCTAAAATCACTAAATAGCATAGAGAAAATACAACCTAGGATGATGGTAGCTACTTTTAATGACAACCCCAGCGCAACAATCATCTCCTGCTACAGCCCTACCAATGTTACTGAAGAAACTGACCTCATTGCCTTCTACGATCAGCTATCCTCCCTTGTTCGTAGCATCCCTAAACACAACGTTCTCGTCATTGGTGGAGACATGAATGCTCAAATTGGTAAAAACGTAAACTACAAATTCAGCCTACACAACTCATCAAACAGAAATGGGCAATATCTAACAGATTTCATGCTAGAAAATAGATTAACATGCCTCAATACGAACTTAAAAAAAAAAAAAAAAAAAAAAAAAGGGAGGGAAAACTATGGACTTACACATACGCAAATAATACTAAAGCACAGATAGACTAAGTCTTTATAAATAAGAAATGGAATAATAGCGCATTAAATTGCGAGGCATACTCTTCATTTGAGGGTGTGTCCTCTGTTCACTGAATTGGCACTGCAAAAATATGACTGAGCATACGAAGGAATGCGACCTGAACAATATCCACTGTACACTATGACTGGTCCCTGCTTAAGAACAGGGATATTAGAGATAATGTGTTAACACTAAGAAACAAATTTGATGCACAACAGGCAGTGGGATGCATACCAGCTAAACAAAGAAATAAACCTAGAGTCCCATGGGAGACATTAATGGTTAGGAAAAAGCGTACAGACATGAAAACTGCCTCCAAATGCAATAGGAAGAACCCAACCAATACCAATGCCCTGAAACTTAAAAAGGCACAAAATAAATTAGCTAATATATACCTAAAAGAACAAACAGAATACATACAAAATCAGATCGACAATATTAGAGACTCAGTTGAAGATAGACAATCTCGGATTGCATGGCAAACAGTAAATGAAGTGAGCAGAAGGAAGAACACTGTCAAAGCTAAACAGAAAGCTACCAGCCAACAAGAACGAATACACCTATGGAAACAACATTTCAAGAATTTACTCAGAAACCCTCCGAAAGTTACACATGAACCAATCACGAGAATTATAAGTAAGCAATTAAACATCAAACTAGTACCTTTTATGCAAGAAGAACTCGACTCAGTACTAAGAAAAATTAAAAATAGAAAAGCAGCAGGGCTTGATGAAATATCTCCAGAAGTATAGAAAACCAGGGAATTCGACAAAATACCATTCTGCATCTGTAATGCCGTATACAATCAAAACCCAATAGATGGACGATGGGATGCATCCTCTCCTTCCCTAAAAACGGGTGACCTCGAATTAGCCAAGAACTACCGCAGTATAACCCTTACATCCACAGTGGCCAAGATATACAATCCTCAACTACGTAACCGCATAGAACACAAAATTGAGAACATACTTAGGAAGAACCAAAATGGCTTTCAGAGGAATAGATCCATGACAACACAAACTTTGACTACTCATCAAATTCTTGAAGGTGTACATGCAAAAACCTAGAGGCAACAATATTATTTGTCGACGTCGCCAAGGCCTTTGACTCCATACTCAGAGGAAAGATGGGGCAAATACTACTCGCCTACAGCCTACCAACAGAAATCGTCACAGCCATCATGATGCTATATAGAAACACAAAAGTATAAGTCCATTCCCTGGATGGAGACACAGACTACTTCAACATTGTAGGTGTACTGCAAGGAGACACATTAGCCCCATACCTCTTTATCATCTGTCTAGACTACGTGCTTAGAACATCTAATGATAAAAATCAAAGAAAACAGTTTCAAGCTAACAAAGGAAAGAAGCAGAAGATACCCCCACAAACAATTACAGATGTAGAATACGCCGATGACATAGCGCTTCTGGCAAATACACCCGCCCAAGCCGAAACCCAGCTATATAGTCTGGAATGAGCAGCTGCAGGAATAAGACTTCATGTCAATTCACACAAGACGGAATATATGTGCTTTAATCAAACAGGTGACATCTCCACAATAAATGGTAGCTCTCTGAAACGAGTTGGCAGGTTTACCTACCAAGGAAGCAGAGTCTCATCAACCGAGACAGACATCAACACGCAACTAGCAAAGGCATGGATAGCTATTGGTCATATGGAAGTCAGACCCGACTGATAAAATGAAACGCAATTTTTTCCAAGCAGTGGTTGTGTTGATACTGCTGTATGGTTGCACTACATGGATGCTAACTAAACGTATGGAGAAAAAGCTTGACGGCAAGTACACAAGAATGCTGCGAGCAATATTGAACAAGTCCTGGAGGCAATACCCCACAGAGCAGCAGCTGTATGGCCACTCACCAACCATCATGAAAACTATCCAAGTTAGACAAACCAGACATGTGGGACACTGCTGGAGAACTCACTGCTGGGACGAACTCATAAGTGATGTACTCCAATGGACCCCTTCACATGGACAAGCAAAGGGAGGACGGCCAGCTAAAACCTACATAGAACAACTCTGTGCCGATACAGGATGTAGCCCTGAAGACCTGCCAGAAGCAATGGATGATAAAGAGTAGCGAGAAAGGGTGAAGGATATCCATGCTGATGGCACAACATGATTGGATTTTTCAGTATGATAATGATCAGAAACATACTGCAGAGAAAACAGTAGTTAAAGGTGAAGAAAACAAGGGTTCTAGAGTTGCTAAGTCAGTTGCCTGACCTAAATCCCACTGAAAATCTATAGGAGTTTAAACTTATTTCTAAAATTACAGAACTCAACACAATTTCTCAACAGGAGTGGAATAAAACTGGAGTTAATTTCCGCAAGAAACTTAAAATTCTAATGTCTAACAGCCATCATAGCAAACAAAAGATTTAAATATTTAACATTGCTAATTGTTTTGGGTTCAAAACTTTTGAGCACTACTTGAATTTGGAAATATTTTTAGTTGTGGGCAAATATTTCCTTTTTTTTTCCTTATACATAGTATATCTTAAGTGATTGGGTTTTGAATTACTTCCTGACAAATGGATATAGCAGCTTGGCCACTTAAAGTATAAGAATGTCCTGGTCAGGAAAGATTTGTTATCAAGCCACATTAATTCCATTTTGAACGATTGCTCAAATCCTACTGGTGAGGATATTGATTCTATTGGAGATCTGATATCCTATTATGTGATTATGATGGTTAATTATCACTCTAACAACTTCTTGATAGAACTCCTTTGCTTCTGCCATTGTGCCAACTAGTAATTCAATGTTCCTTCAATGTATACAAAGACCCTTGAAATGATCAGGCTTTGTGCATAGCATGTTCTGCTTGGTCGGCAGAAATTTGCAACTTAATAATTTGAATAGAATTCAATTCTAAACTGCAAATTTTTATTCATATTTTTGGAATGTGTCCAAAACTTGGGCATGCTATTTATATGTAGAATTTCTAAAATTCAGGTGTAATCGAATATTTCCTCTTTCTTTCCTTCTTTATACATAGTATATCTTAAGTATTTAATATATTCAAGTGTAGTTTAAATTTAGTGAGAAATGATGGAAATTATTTTCTTAAAATAAAATTTACGTATATATATATATATATATATATATATATATATATATATATATAGTATTATTTGGTCCAGTTAAACCGGAGTTGGGAGTAATTCCATCAGGACAAAAAAAAAAAAAAACCAAAAAACATTCAACTGTGAACATTTAAATTTTCCTGGTAAAAAGCTCAATGTAACTGATATCACAGAGCAACTATTTCTTTAAGAAAAAACAAAAACCAGTCACATTAGGATTATAAATTTATTTCCATCCTTTTATGGGTTTTGATATAAAAACAAAAATAACCGTACTTCTTCAGATCTTATGGATATGCAACGACTTAAGTTTGACAAACTTGAATATTAGTCTGAAGTTTTCAGTGTATAATTTTTAATCTGAGATTAATATTAATAAGTGAATTCCCAGCAATGAGTCAAATAGTACCACTACTATTCTATAAGGATGGTTTTGGCAGTCATCATCATCATCATGTCGCGCCGCCTGCGCGGATATCCCTGACCGTCTCTCGCCATTTCTCCCTATCACTCATCGCCTCCGGCAGGTCTTCCGGATTACAACCCGTGTCCTCACATAGCTGCTGTATGTAAGTTCGTGCTGGTCGTCCCACACTTGCACATCCATGAGTGGGGGTCCACAGGAGTACATCGCTTATGAGCTCGTCCTTGCTTCTCCAGCAGTGTCCCGCGTGTCTGGTTCGTCGAACTTGTATAGTTTTTGTGATGGGGGGCAAGTGTCCGTATAGTTGGAGTCTCGTGGGGTGTTGTCGCCAGGACTTGTTTAATACTGCTCTCAACATTCTTGTGTAATTTCCGTCCAGCCTCCTCTCCAGCCGCTTCGTAAGCGTCCATGTGGTGCATCCATATAGCAGTATCGACACAACCGCTGCCTGGAAGAAACTGCGTTTCATTTTATCTGTTAGGTCCGACTTCCATATGATCGAGAGCCTATCGATAGCTGTCCATGCCTTCGTCAGTCGTGTGTCGATGTCCTTCTCGGTTGATGAGACGCTGCTTCCGAGGTAGGTGAATTTGTCGACTAGTTTCAGAGAGGCTCCGTCTAGTGTGGCAATGTTGCCTGTTTGGTTGTAACACATATATTCGGTTTTGTTTGCATTGACATGTAGGCCAATGCCAGCTGCAGCTCGTTCCAGACTATGTAGTAGTGTCTCTGCTTGATTAGGCGTATTCGCTAGTAACGCCAAGTCATCAGCGTAGTCGGCGTCCGTGATTGTTTTTGCGGGGTACCTTTTGCTTCTTCTCTTAGTCAGCTCAAAGCCATTTTCTCTGATTTTGTCGATCGAAGTCCTAAGCACATAGTCTAGACAGATGATAAAGAGGTACGGGGCTAGTGTGTCTCCTTGTAGTACTCCTGCAACAATGTCGAAGTATTCCGTGTCTCCATCTGGTGAACGTACTTTTACTTTGGTGTTTCTGTAGAGAATCATTATCGCTGCTACGGTTTCTTTTGGTAGGCCGTAAGCTAGTAGGATTTGCTCCATCTTCCCTCTGTGTATGGAATCGAAGGCCTTGGTAAAGTCGACAAATAGTAATGTCGCCTGTAAGTTTTTTGCCCGAACGCCTTCCAGGATTCTACGGATGGTCAGTATTTGTGAGGTTGTGGATCTATTTCTCCGGAAGCCATTTTGGTTTTTCCTAAGGATGTTTTCCATTTTGGGTTCTATGCGGTTTCGTAGTAGGGCATTGTAGATTTTGGCTGCTATGGATGTAAGTGTTATCCCTCGGTAGTTCTTGGCTAGTCCGAGGTCGCCTTTTTTAGGGAATGGAAGGATGCATCCCTTCGTCCATCGTTCTATCCTATTTTGACTATAGACTGCGTTGCATTGCCGGAGCAGTATATCGTCGAATTGTCTCGTCTTCCACACATCTGGGGGGATCTCGTCTAGCCCCGCCGCTTTCCTATTTTTAATTCTTCTGAGAACCGTGTCGAGTTCTTCTTTGGTGAAAGGACCTAGTTTTACGTCTAATTGCTTACTAATAATTCTGGTGATCGGTTCATCCGTTATTTCCGGTGGGTTTCCTAGTAGATTTTTGAAATGCTGTTCCCACAGTTTTATTCTTTCTTGTTGGCTTGCAGCTTTCAATTTTGCTTTGGCTGTGCTCTTTCTTCCACTTACTTCGTTTATTGTTTGCCAGGCTATCCTGGATTGCCTATCTTCCATCGAGTCTCTAATCTTATCTATCTGATTTTGTACGTATTCTGCCTGTTCTTTTAGGTATATTCCTGTTAATTGATGTTGCGCCTTTTCTAGTTCTCGTGCATTTGTATTTGTTGGGTTCTGTTGATAGTTTTTGGAGGCAGTCTTCACAAGTGCACGTTTTTCTCTAGCCGCTAGCGTTTCCCAAGGGACTCTATATTTAGTTCTAGGTTTTGTTGGAATACACTTTTCTGCCGCCTCCAGGTGCGCTTCTACAAAATTTTCATATTCGTCATTTGGGGTGCCTATTTCTACCTTCTCTTGTAGTGCTTCGAATCTGTTTCTTAATTCTAATGCATATTTGTCTCTAATATCTCTGTTGTTGAGTAGGGCCCAGTCATAGTGCTTGGTCGTGGCTTTACGTGTGGCGTTTTTTCTTAGGCTTAGTCGTACTTTGGCCGTAACTATTCGATGATCGGAGGACACACCCTCGAAGGAGGAGTATGCCTCGCAATTCATCGCACTGTTTTTCCATTTCCTGTTTATAAGGACGTAGTCTATCTGTGCTTTACTCTTATTTGCGTATGTGTAGGTCCATAATTTCCCCTCCCTTTTTTGAAAGTTTGTATTGAGGCAGGTTAATCTATTTTCTATCATGAAATCTATTAAATGCTGTCCATTCCTGTTAGACGCGTAGTGTAGGCTGTATTTGTTGTGTCTGTTTTTCCCGATTTGTGCATTCATATCTCCGCCAATGACTAGCATGTTGTGTTTCGGAATGCTACGTACTAGGGAGGAGAGATCTTCGTAGAAGGTGGCTATTTCGTTTTCTTCGCTAACATTGGTAGGGCTGTAGCAGGAGATAATTGTTGCTTTGGGGTTGCCATTAAACGTTGCGGCCATCATCCTAGGTTGTATTCTCTCAATGCTGTTCAGTGTTTTTAACGCTCTCGGTCCTAGAAGTATTCCCACCCCTCCTACCGATGCATTGACAGAGTTTTTCCATGCCGATACAGTCACCAGCATCCATCCATTTCCAGTTTCGTGATACTTGATATCTTCGGTGTGCGTGTATCGGTGCTCTTGTATGCAAATTATATCTATCTTATGTTCTACGGCTGATGCAGTTAGCTCTGATAGTTGACCTATTCTATTTAGGGTTCTCACGTTAAATGTCGCTATCTGTATTGTTTGTTTGCATTTTAGTAGTTTATGTTTGTGTTTGAGCTCTGTAGCTGATTTTTCGAACACCGAGGCCAGGGCTCCAACCTCAGCAGGACGCGCCCCTTTTTTACCCGCGCGAAGAGCGATGCGGTTTATGGATCTGGTTTGAGTACTAGTCATGGTTATCTTTCGATGGCTGTTTTTGTTCTCATCTATAGAAGCCACTCTTATAGATGAGCAGCAGTAGTTCCCCGATCGAACTGGCAATCTTGAGCGTTAAGCCGCAAGACTCACACGTACAGCATGCTGCTTCCCATGTGTACGCGGTAGTAAAAAAAAAAAATAAAAAAATTTCTTTTTTTTTTTATCTTAAGTTTTAACTTAGTTAAAGTCCAGGACTGCTGGATGTTAAAATTCAAAGAAATTTTGTGGTATATTTCATGGTTATCTAGTGGTGGATAGACAGAGAGAGAGACACAGAGAGAGAGAGAGAAAGAAAGAGAGAGGAGGAGTCAACTCTTTTATGGCTTTCGTCTTTAGCACGTGTTAGACTACATTTGAGGTGTTTTGGATTTTTTTTTTTTTTTTTCCATGCCATTAATTGAAGAATATAAAACTTTTAAAGTAAGTATATTAACAAAGGAGTTTCAAATGTTGAAAAATATATACAATTATTGATTTGAATAGCATGTCAAATCATTCAGTTATTTTATACCTAGAGATAATGAAAACTGAGTTCAATTGTACATTGATATTTACATTTTTTCTATAGATGTTTCTTAGGTTTTTTTTTCCGTTATATGGTAGCAAGTATTCCTATTGAATACAAATAATTTTTGAACAGCTCTATTTGACCTATAGATGGGACCTTAACAGGTGCTACCACTTTGGTAAAGGTGGCATAGGGAGTAATGACAATTCAAGAGTATTCTACATTCCTATCAGAAGCAGTCTAGTGTCCTACTCTCTGCGGGGGCGGGGGGGGGGTAGAGGAGAGAAGCTGCAGTCAACAGTTTTAAGTACTGCTGACAAGGCACCCTTGTTGAAAAATAACTGTAATATGTTGTAAGGCAATTCAATAACTGATAACAACATTAGCAATGTAGAAATGAGGTTATTTGGCTTTATGTACATATAGTAAATGACACGAATACTGACTGCTCGAGTTTTAAGGGTTAAAAGTTTTTCAGTTGAATTTAAAAAGATAAAATTCTAAAGGTCTATTTTAATAATGTAAAAATATAGAAATTGTATAGTTCTATTTCCCCTCTTTTTAAGAAATAATGATTTTCTTTAGCCTTGCAGAAATATAATTTACTCTCCACCTCTTAAATTGCAAAAAAAGTATTTCATAGAAATTCCAGAGTTCCTATATTGAATAAGAAGAATCTATTAAAATGCACTATGGAAAAAAAAGAAAGTCTTTTACGAATGTAGTTAGAAGACCATATTTTTCTATTTACAAGGTGAAATATGTTAGACAAGAAAAAATAAACAGAACCTTTTTTTTTTCCATCATTATAGTAAGGGTCAGATTTATAAAACTGATTTAACCAAAATTTTTATCTACATGATTTAGTAAGAAAAAAATTACTATGAATAAATTTTTTTTTAAAGATTTAAATACCAGTTTACAGTTAAAATTGTTTTTTCATATTGAGAAATTCAGTAATTTGATGTAAATTACATAATTAAAAAGAAAAATGTTTTAGTATTTATCTGAAGATGACACAAGATCAAATTATTAAGTCTGAATTTTTTTTTTTAATAACTAGTTGAATAAAAGTACTCATGTGGATGGATATTGTTTTGAAACCCTTACACAAAATGAACTCAACAAGCTAAATCACAAACAACAAAAAAAAAAAAAAAAATTTAATTCTAAACCATAAATACATAAAACTTTTTAAAAAATTCATCACTTTTTATACTGCTTTTACTGTTTGATGACATCATCAAGGTAAACAAAAAAAATCTCACTAGAAACTACTTATAAACACATGCAAAATTAATGTTTCAATTTTTAAGTTTTAAAATTCAAGTTTCATTCACATGTAAAGCCAAGTGCATTCTCCACACCCTTCAGTTTTGACAAATAGTCATGAAAAGCATTTTCTGAAGATGGTTGCAGTCCAGACTGGTCAGGATTATATATATATATATATATATATATATATATATATATATATATTTACTAATCTAATATCTACCAGCATTCATGGTACCAGAAAAAAAACGAAAAAAACCCCGCCAGGAACAAGAGATAAAAGTATCTCGAATCACTGCCGGGGGGGTGGGGGGAAAGAAAAAATTATAGGTCAAAAAGAAAGAAAAGGCCAACCTCGTCCGAACCCTTTAAAAAAAAAAAAAAAAAAAAAAAAAAAAAAAAATCAAGGGATACGCAGTCAGTTGGTCAAAAATTAAACCTTCCGTGAATCCTGTAATGCTACAATTACAAGAGTGCTCAACACAAGTGGAGCCAATTATAAAATTAACTTAAATTGCGAGTCGGAAATCTTCTACTAAAGTTTCATCTTATCGGATCATCAGGAAGCCTAACCCCAACTAATGCTAAAGGAGAAAACGGCGTCATTATATATATATATATATATATATATATATATATATTTTTCATAATACACACAAACAAACCAATTATTTTTAGAAAAGTGAATCTAAAAGTGCTCCATGATTTTAAAGCAGAGTTGGTTTGCAGCCTAAAATTTTTAGGTAACAACCCATTGTTACTCCTCCTGTTATTGATTTTTTTGTTTTAATGTTACCATAATCATTAAATATACAAGACCTTCAATACACATAATCTTTAGACGTAATTAAAAAAAAGTTAATTTTTCAGGAAATAAGACAAAAATGTCTCAAAACTTTAAAAAGCACTTTATCATGGTATAACAAGAACTGAATTATGAAACTTACTGAATAATGAGTTTTTTTAATCATCTATATGTATTTATCAACCCTCTACATGAGCAGGAAGTAACAAAGTCAATTTGTTAAGCAAAGTTTAATAGGTTTGAATTCAGAGTTTTTCTTCTAGACCAGTTGCTATAAGTAAGTGAAGTTGTCAACCATAGTAGAGGGCTACCTGAAAGCTCCCTTTTCAATACCTACTACACTGAGGTGTAGGAGAGGGTGCTACTCCTTTCCCTGGATTGCTCCTTTTTACCCTTGAAACGCACCTTATAATGCCGAGTGTTAAGCAAGGAAGTATCAAGTACTATTTTTTGAGTCTTTGGTATGACACAACCTGAGATTGAACCCCAGTCTCCTGGGCCATTGGCCAACACTACCACTAGGTCAATGGGCTGGTCCCAGTTGCTATACTAGAAGTTAAACAGCACAGTCTGCCCTACTATTTACCCATAGCTGGATGAAGAATAGTTGGATGCATACCCTTCCCCAGAGTATTAGTGATATGTGAAATGCAAACAGCCTTGTTCAGGATTTGAACTGGTTGCTGTCTCCATTACTTATAACATTAAGTGTCATGTATAACATAATGGTTAGCAAGTTAGAGAGTTACTGGTGAGTTTGATTCTTACTGAGTGCACCAAACGTCTGGTCTGATGACAAAATAAACTAAGCTTGGTAAGTTTTGGGCGGTTGGTTTTTGGTATTAATGGGGTTATTCAATGCTGATTTCTCCCTGCTACCACACTTGCATAGTTTCAAGTAACTAACGATAATTTCAAAACAATCATATCTTCAAGCAATTATTCTTAAGAATAGTTTGTACAAAGTTATATGGTTGGTTTTAAGTATTCCAACGAATTATTAATAATTTATACACAATTATATGGTTTCAGTTGCTTATGCCTAAAGTAAATGGAATAAATATTTATCTTTTCAAACTTTGTATTGTGATCAAAGAGCATATAACAAAAAATGTAAGGTCCATGTTCTGGGCAGATATGTGAAATAATTTACATTAGGTTACAAATCTCAAAAGGTAGACATTTCTAAATAATGATTCATATATCGTTTAATTCAAACCATAAATGAAAAAGTGCAAATTTGCCGGTTTTTAAATACAAAAAAAAAAGTTCAATTTCAAATTTCATTATCCAGGACACAAAAGCAAAGTTTTAGGAGAATAATGGCCATTTTCTACATATCCAAAAGATAAGCAATTAAAAATAAATAAATAAAAAACAACACATACTATCCAAGAACAAAATTTATGCTATATCGTGTACAGCTTTAAGTAACAACTCTTGATAATTTACCAAATTATATAATTTCAAATATTCTTATCTAATACAAACAATTTTGAAAGATCTATTTGAGGCATAGATGGGATCCTAACAGATACTACTACTCCGGGTCCGAGCGGGCCTGGCAATAATAGCCATGAAGGGGGTGACTTTGCAATGCCTCACCAGACACAGTTGAGAGTTATACCCGGAACTTAGGTTTGTGCTGACAGGCGAGTTTATTTCCACGAGCCCCCCCCCCCAATCATCTAAAAGGGATAAGGTCCGAATTTATTGCTCAGCAACTGAAGCGACCCCGAAAGGAAATGTCGATTGAACAAAAATTTTTTTTATCCCCGCCCCGCAAGAGTACCGATTCTTACGAGGCATTCCCACACTAAACAGACCTTGTGGCATATTTCGCCTCAAGAATACCCATATCTGGAACACCCACTTTTTTATCGGGATTATAGAAAATCTAATATTGGAGTTGCAGTCTGCGTATTTTAGGCCCAGCTGACAGGGTCGGCAAAATAAGTGTTATGTAAGAAAGCAGCGCTTATATACGGAAATTAAAAACTTGAATTTAACTATTTTCTTCCGATATTTCCTATTTGGTTTAAAAAGATTAAATTAACGCAGAAAGTACTCCCTTAAGGGTTCAATAAATGAAGAGTTACATACTATAGGGGAGGTCACTCTTCTTTCCTAAACTTAAAATAGGGCCAGGTAGTCGTTCCATAAGTATTTTAAATAAGTCACAAATGTTATAATTGTTTCAATAAAGCTAATTGAGAAAAAAAAAAAAAAAAAAAAAAAAAAAAAAAAAATTTAAAAGGTAGTTAATACGAAACTCAAATCTAAGAGACAATACATACATTTTTTTAATAGGAGACAAAAAAGTTAAAAATTATCAATCTAGCGGTTTGCGATAATCTTTAGTTTCTGATTTAACACCCCCACCCCCAAAAGATCCCTACTATAACTAGAAAATGGAATAGCAAGAAAGATATTCTTAGAATGAGGCGAATGTGTAGCTATTTAAGACATAAAATTGCTTTGCTTGACTAAGTCGACCTAAATAAAAATATTCTTTTTGCAAACTCGGACCTTATAAAAAAAAATCCGGCAATTGGTGAGAAACTGGGTGGGGAGGAGGTGGGGAAAGGGTAAGGATATAACCTACTTTTCGGTTAACATTTTTTGGGGGAAATTATAGTGAAAAAATACTATCAGAAAGAGGAAAAGGCATTGCTGTCAACTTGGTAATGTTGAAATTCAAAAGGTTTTATAGAAAATAAGTAATTTGTAAAATAAATGGATGAATAAAAATCTTGGTTCATTCACGTAGCAAATATTAACTACCTTAAACTATGGGAGGCCTACAATAATCAAAAGACAAATTTTTACTTTTTCATAAATTTGTTTAACACTTACATGTTGGCTTCAAAAATGTAAATTCTATATCAGCTTTCTTTGTTTAAAACTTTACAAACTTTACTTTAAATTATCATTCACATAATTTATATATCATTTATCATATTAATTTATATTATAAAGTTTACGACTTATTTAGGAAGAATTTTTACTTAAATTGTCATTAATAAAAGTAGTAATTTCTAGTAAAAAATAAAACATAATTACTTTGTTTCTACTCAAAAATGAAAAATTAAATAAGGAATCTTGTAAATAAAACAAACACCTTTATATTTCTGCCAATTTATTTTTAAAAAAAATTGTTTTTGACATAGATAACTTGGAGAAATTTTAGTTTATTTTTCTTTAATATTTAAAAAAACAAAAACGTTTTAGAAAAGAGTGGGGATGAATAGAAAATTGAATTTTTAAGGTTTACAGAAGAAAAATATAAAAGATTTACAAGGAGTGAAATTAAAACAAGAAACTTTCAGGTTAATTTACATTAGATAAAAACAATAGTGAGGTTTATGGATGTTTACTTATTGACTTAGTTAATAATATGAACATGAAGAAAAGAACCAAGAAACATTTAAAACTTGAAATTTATTAAATATAAACACTATATCTATCATACCTTGAAACCTGGTGTTCTTGTTCTACATCTAAAGCTTTGGCGATTTTATCTTAAAAAAAAAAAAAAAAAAAAAAAAAAAAACAACAAAAAAGCTAGTGTCTGTAGGTGAGTGAATGTATTTTTGCTATTTATGGTCCCTGACTATTTTGATGTTTCCCCACAATATTAATGTTAATTTTGATATTTAAAATAAGGGTTTAGTAGTTAGGCTTCTCCACAAGTTTAATGCTTTAGTTTAGAATTAAGGATAAAACAAATGAATGAATAAGGCCAGTGAAATAAATGATATAAGTAAAAGATATGAAACAAATAATGGTTGTGAAACGGCGTGGACAAAATGAACATTTAAAACAAGGCGAACGAACAAAACAAATTTATATTCTATAACAAAACTTTCCTTGATACATAAAAATATTACTAACTCTTCTAACAAAATAATAGTGTGCATATATGAGTGAGCTCGTGTGTGTGTGTGTGTGTGTGTGTGTGTAACACAACTAAACTACAAAAAGAATTGCAAGTTTAAAATGTCCTTTTTCTATAGTTAGAAACAGGTAGTTTCTCAAAGACGGGAAAGCGTCTCATAGTCCTTGTATACGAATGTCTGCGAGGTATGGTGTTGCTGATGCGGAGAAATTTGGAAATTTACTAAGCTTTTTGCTCAGATGTGGCACAAGGCCATATGAAAGGGGCACCCAATGAGACTCGAACTCACTCGTGCAGGTTTGCTAGTCGAGCTTGCTAACCATTACACCACAAAGAGAGAAAGGGTGCTTGAAGACGACGTATTTATAGAAAATACGCGTCTTGTAAGTGGCTCAGAAACGCAGGACTTGAATTTACGCGCGCCGACGTAGTTGTAAGCATATCACGTGGTCCTCCTGGCCAATGGTTTCCCGAGACTGAATATTGAGCGTCCGCCATCTTTGTGGGAACAAGTGGCATACCGCCCAAAATAATTTATAGGAGTGTAAAGTCCTATATGTCCAACTGCAAAAATGGAAAATTCTTTTCTTTTTGATTAAATCCTTACCACCAAATTTTTTAAAAATTTGATTTTTTATTTATTTTTTAAAATCATTATCAATAGCGAGTTTTTCCTCACCAGCAAAACCGATTTTATCACAAGAGAAAAAGGGACTGCAAGACGAAATATTTTTGTCGATTTTAAGGGTTCTTATCTGCAATTTTGAACAGTCTTTTTTTTCTATGCCATTAGGGGCAGTTCCATGGACACCAATTACAATTGGTATCGGCTTTTCCCTTTTCGGCTCACTGACAATCTTTTCGTTTTCTTATTCTCACCGGGGTCTGCTGAAACAGCAAAATCCACTAGGGAACAATTTTCTTGTTAATTGACATTAGATTTGGTCTTCAGGCCGGGATTGAGTGATCTCAAGTTCCAGAAAACTTCATGGGTCTTATTTTCTTAGATCCAAGTTTGTGCATATTACCATTTGTCAATATAGTAAAGTTTCAATTTCTTGCACAATCCCCAGTGGATCACCTTTCCCATCCAGTCATGCCTACTCTTGCATTCCTTTTCTGCCAGTTTGTTGCATTCACTCATGTGATTAAATGTTTCATCTGTCGCTAATTATTAAAATGGTAGGGATGAACAAAATCAAGACTTGTTAAAATACTTTTTTTTATCTTCCCTCAATAAAATCGGCAATTTTTCGGTATTTAAAACAATAAGATATGAGATTTAAAGGACATTTTTTCTCAATTATGAAAACAAGTTTTTGTTGTCATGTTGCCCACACCTCAATCATTTAATTAATTTGACAAAATGAAGATGAATGTTAATGATTTTTACATTTTTTTAAAAAGAAAATTCCATAGACAATTAGATTTAACAACTGTTTGAATATATATTCGTACGAATGCCTTATTTTTAACAGTAAAATAAGGTACAATATTGCTATTTCAGACATATTGTTATTTAATCGTTTTTGTAGCTATATCGTTTGAGGAAGTGGTTAAAAAAAAATCGGGTGAAACTTTTTTTTTAGAGGTTTAAAATTGACATATGTAATTAAACATTTCCACTCACAGCAGATGACTGAGATTTTGTAAATTAATGTCAAAATACTTAATAAGTAAATTCTACTGATTAGATTAGGAATTTTCTAAATACTTTTTCATTAAACGATATATTTTTTTACGGAGTCCTGTAGGAGAACCAATATAAAAACGTTTTTTAAGAGTAACCTTTTCAAAGAATTTGATAAAACAAAATACAGGTTATTACGCTTTTGATCAGCCATACTAAAAAAAAAAAAAGGTGCGTGGCTTTTGTCAGTAAAAAAAAATTATAACATTACTGATAAAAATGCGTGTTTTTGTGCATACCAAATAAGTATATATTAACTCTGTTACTCAAAATCGAATACTTTTTATTTAAAACATTTAAAAATTGATTTTAGATTTTTAGAAATCTACCTGTATTTTTATGGGTCTTTCTCTTTATCATCCGAAAAGCCAACACGGAGATGGCGTGTATTACAAGTTACCCTCAAATATCGAATCAAAACATTTTGGGTTTTTTTTAAGTTAAAACATTAAAAACCCAATAAATAAAAAGAGAGAAAGAATTTTTCAACAAATAACTATGAATCAAAAACAAAAAAGTTTTAGTCATATTACTATGTACCGATACTTTAAAAATCTCTTTTTATAGACTGACCGCAGAAGAAAGGTTTCTTCAGTTTAGTAGTTTCATTTTCTTACTGACAAGAGAAAAAAAACCCCTAAAAATACTGATTCTAGAATAAAATTTTGAGCGTAGTTTTAATTTTAAAAAAATAAATCATTTTTTTTTAAGCAACAAAGTTGATTTAATGAGAAATTTAGTTACTTTAAATATATAAATCAAAAGTCTGTATTGGTGGAAAACACACAAAAAAATCCACGTGTCATGAGTGCGCGAGATTCGTAATTAAGGGAAAATAAAAAAAAAAACAAAAAAAACCAATGATTTGGTTGAAAGCAAATTCCCTTAAAATCAAATAAAGAAAATTGTTTACACAAATTCAGCTTTAAATAAGGATTTAAAACGAAAACAAACAAAAAACAAAACGGTTAGTGGTGAGATTAATAAATTCATTTAAGTTTAAAAGAGAATTATTAAGATTTATTTTTTCACGTGCGATGAAGAAAAAAGTTTTATCAATATTATTAGAATAACTATTCGCTCGCTGTATATGTATATATATATATATATATATATATATATATATATATATATATATATATATATAATAAATTCAAATAAAAACTTCCGATCGAAGGAAGGAAGGCATTTTCTTTTATTTACAAAAAGAAAAAAAAGATCAATAAAAGCTCTCTCTCTCTCTCATATATATATATATATATATATATATATATATATATATATATATATATGGATATAAAACATTGGAATCATGACATTAAAACCTTATATCAATAAAAAAAATCATGAAAAATGGACAATTTTCTGTAACTTATTTTTAATTTGTGGTATTTCATAAATTTTATGAGAAAAAAAACAAAAACAAAACAAAACAAAAAAAACAAAAAAAACTAACGAAATCAAATCGAGTAACATTTTAAAATTGAGACAAAATTATTTGTAATTTTAAGGAAATATTTTAACACAAAATTTATATAATATATATATATATATATATATAGATATATATATATATATATATATATATATGTGTGTGTGTGTGCGTGTGTGAAAACGGTGAGTAAAAAAAAAAATGTAAACACCTTTCAAGACTAAACAAAAGACAAGATTTTTTAATTTAAATAAATCAAATATATTTATTAGTAATTTCTTTTAACAAGTTAGTTGCTAAATAAATATCTTTTTAGAACTTCAGGTAAAGTTGATATTACAAATAGCAATAGACATGCCCAATTTATTAAATTCAAATTAGCTTAAAATTTCGGAGTTATTAAATTGAATATAGAAATTATTACAATAAAATTGTTAGGGGAAAAATTAACTTCTGGTATTTCGATTTTGTAGACAGTAAATTATTGTTATTGTATATTAATTAATTCGCTTAATTTTTAAAGTTGATAAATTAAACAAGAAAATCCGAAGATGAATAGTTTTAGAGGCTAGTAAGAGATTTTAAGAAAATAATTATTCGGCTTTTAAGGTGTTATTTTTTTTATTAAAATTATTAAAATACATAAATGTATTGTTTATTTTTTTCTTAATGTAGTGGACTTACCTCTGTTTTTTGTTGGCACACGACGCTCCTTGGGCATTGGATTCTGCTAAATTGATAGATCAGTAAAAAAGGCGGAATATTTCAGGTGCACTCGGCAAGAAAAGATCGTCAGCATTTGTAGGGAAAAACACCCTTCCCCAAAAAAAGGAATTCAAAATAATTTGAAAGCTGTTGAGTGACACTTTCTGTTTAAAGAAAGTAACGTGCAGTCACCAAGGCACGGAACAGCTCTCTACCACTTCCGGTTTCTTCTTCCTTTTCGGCTTTTATTGTTGTTTCACGTTCGGAAGTATTCGGTAAATTCCGGTGAACCGCATTCGGAAAATAAGAAAAAAAAGTGAAGTGAAAAGAAATTTTTGTTCGTTACCAACATAGATATATGGAATCAAACATAAGTGAATTTTTAATTCAAAATATTAAATCTGATTTTATAAAAACGATTTAAAAAATGCGTTTAAGAAGAAATTGGCTATTTTACAGTTCTGATATTTCATTCAAATTTTGGCGGGAATTTTATGACCATTTTGGTAAATTTTCCCCAATTAAAATTTATCACCAAATTCTAGCAGAAAATAAAATCGTAACGCCTTGAAGGAACGATGTCGATTTTGACCTGCGTACATACTTTATTTTAAAACTTGTCTGTGGACGTATATATGATTGTTTAATACAAATATATGACCTGTAGGTTTAAGAAAACTGTCTGACATATTATTGGGGCTGCATTTTTTTTTTTTTTTTCCTTTTTAATAGCCTAAAATTAAAGACAATTGTATGAACAAGTACGTAATGGTTCCATGAAAAAGAATTTACAATAACAGGAGGGAACTACTTTCCCTTTCTCCCTGACAGTGAACGAATAAGAGACCAATAGTAAAACCAGTAGTAAAATAAGACATCGACCAGAACGGATCTGATAATTTTCGTTCTATGAAATTAAAAGCTTGACAAATTCGAATGTTTTTCTCAATACAGAACAAGGAAGAAAGAAAATCACACACACACACACACACACACACACACACACACACACACACACACACACACACACACACACACACACACTACAAGTATGACATTTATGTACAAATGCAAAAAGAAAATTCATATTCATGTAATCTTTCAAAATACACATTTTTATTCATTTCAATAAATGTCTTCTATTTGTTGTACATCATACATCATTTGTTGTACATCATTGCTATTAATTTTTTTTCAGTAAAAAAATGAACCTCTATAACAATTTTGTTTTAATAGCATATCAACCTTCGTGTACAATTTTTTGTGCAATGGTGGAAATGCCATGTGTCCCCTTCCCCATTAAGGCCGAGCGACATATATGTAATTACCTGCCATGAATATCAAAGAATTTCTGCCAAAGCAGTATATAAAAAAATCTTTATATATTCTCTTTCAGTTGCACTTTAAGAAACTGTAACAGAAAGAATTGCAAACCATTATTTAGTGCGGGAATTGTTTTGCCATTGGAATTTTGAAATGATACATTTCATCCAATTAGAACGATCTATGCCATTCTGCCCGGGCACACCTCACTGGGCACTATAAAAGGCAGCGCTAAACATGTGCGATCCCTCTTTTCCTTTCTCATTCCTCTTAGCTGGCAGAAGGTAAGACCAGCCGATACGAGAGAAAACATTTCTCTCTCCAACTCGGGACAATTCCAATAGCAGACAGGGACTATCTATCTTGAGAGAGCACACTTCAACATTTGTTCCTCTGCATACCTTAGGAGACCATTTCCTGGTCAATTATTTCTCCCTCCTAAACCATTTGGACCCGAAGCAACTGGCTAAGCACTAAACTCCCGCATAGCCATTTACAAATGATTGCCCATTCTATTCAACTCGCGGCATAAAGAAAACTTCCCATCAAGCAGTCATTAAACTACTAGATTGAAAGCCATCAGTATCTACGCATTCATTATTTGTTTCCTTTCTATAAAAATAACAAGAGGCAACTGAACGATACTACGTCAACAACAATTTATGCCAAAAATGGTAATGTCATCTGCCCTCTTGTTATAAAACTATTTGGCTCTTTACGTGGCCAAATGTGACATAAGATCAGTTTAGTGTGAGGGTACTCTGCAGGAATTGACACTCCCGTAGGATGGGGGTGGAAATTGTTTAGTTCTATCGGCATTCACTTTCAGGGGGTGCTTTAGATCCCATCAACAAGTGATAGTTAAGTTGTATATTTTCACTTGTTGGATGCTTTAAGACAAGACCTGATTCTTACAGGAGCAGAGATCAAGTAATGGTCAGTTGAAGACACTCGGATATCGTAGGGATTACATCCCTTCTAAAGTGCGTTGGATGGCGTGGCCAAAATCGTATGTAGAATAAGTACATGCCAGAGACCATGCTCTTCGGTCCTGCAACGATAACCAGAAGCACGCATGAGTGTATGCTTTTACCCGACAGTGGGGGATTTCGCCCCCCCCCCCAACCTCGTGTCATCGAGAAGACAATACCAGGTCATGACGTAATTTTTCACACAACAATTTCTATTCTATTAAGGACTTATAGGATTTACACTCCTATATTTTAAAATGGCCGTGATACCACTTGTTCCCGAAACAAAGATGGTGGACGTGTGGCCTTTTTGGTTTGTTTGAATATTAAAACATACAATAAGAAAAAACTTAATTCAAAACAAGACAAACAAGGGACATCTAAAGTTTAAACAACCTTTATAAAACAATAAAGCGTCAACTTGGATTTGAATGTTCAGAAGTTCACCTTTACATGTAGTAAGTTTTCAAAGTGGTGGAAAGTCAGATGTTAGGGAAAAGGGGGAAAGGAGGAAAATGTTTATAAAGAGTTCTTATTCCTTATTTTTTTCTTTCTTTTATGGTCAGGTAGTGGAATAAGCAGAAAAGTAGTTTCAGCTCTTAGCTCGAGGGCGGGTGTTACTTCTCGCTTGATCACTGTATCTATATGCTTCCTTTGGTCTCTTTTTGTTCTCACTGTCTCGGTTCACAAAATCTCGAGTTTTTATCCCTCCCCACCGGCTCCAAACTCGTCACTTCACGATCCCTCTTATTTTTGGTGCGACTGCTTCCCATTGGCTACTTTGATTTTTATTATTTTTCTGTTTTTCTGACTTCTGACCGGATGGGTGCGTGGAGCCGATGCGTAGCGACGCGTTTATACATTTTTATGTGGCAGCCGACTAGTCAACATCCGGTTGGGAGTTTTATTGTTTATTTCTAAATCCCCACAGACGTCGGTAAACTAATCAGTCTCGGGAACCTATTGGCCAGGAAAGTCACGTGATTTGTGTTCACAACTTCGACCGCATGACAAGGATTGTCTATATATACTCTCGCCTTCCAAGAACTCATTCTTTTTCACTTTTTCACTTCCAGAGACAGCACTCTCTCACTCTCTCCACTTAATAACACGACTCAATACGCGTAACATGAGTGCGTATACATTCTACAACATTTTTCTTTCTTGTTCTACCTTTTTGGTCAGACTTTTCCCAGCCTCGATCACAGCCTAAGAAATTTCGTCAAACCTCGACAGAGACAAACAACCAGCATGGGAGAAGATGTTGCGTAGCCGATAAGCATGTCGACCCCGCAAATGATTTAAGTTTAATGCGTGCTAGTAATGACAGCCAAATACAATGAAGGGAACAAAGGCAAGATAACAGATACAACAAAAGTGACGATTTATTGTCAGATTTACAAACGTGTGTGTAAAGTCCGCAGCGGTTGTATTTAGGTCTTAAGGTAGATGGGTGATGTCGATAGCTGGTATGGTCGAGTCGTAGATGTGCGCAGCTGGATGTTCGATGAGGGTAGCTGGCGTAGGTCGAATCGTAGGAGATACAGCTAGATGTTTGATGCGGGTAGCTGTCGGTTGAGTCGTAGAAGGTAGCTGCTCGAACGTAGCGGGAAGTTGAGATCCGTCGAGTCATAGGATGCAGCTGGATGATCGTTGCGGGAAGCTGAGGTCGGTCGAGTGGTTGAATGCAGCTGGACGATCTTTGCGGGAAGCTGAGGTCGGTCGAGTTGTAGGATGCAGCTGGATGATCGTTGCGGGAAGCTGAGGTCGGTCGAGTCGTAGGATGCAGCTGGACGATCGTTGCAGGAAGCTGAGGTTGGTCGAGTTGTAGGATGCAGCTGAATGATCGTTGCGGGCAGTTGAGGTCGGTCGAGTCGTAGGATGCAGCTGGACGACCGTTGCGGGAAGCTGAGGTCGGTCGAGTGGTTGAATGCAGCTGGACGTTCGTTGCAGGAAGCTGAGGTCGGTCGAGTCGTTGAATGCAGCTGGACGTTCGTTGCGGGGAGCAGATGTCGATCGTGGTTGGTAAATCGATGTCCCGGTTTTGACAGTACGTTGGGTTAACCGGGGGGAGGGGTCGATCTGTTGCTAGCCTGTAGAGTGAGTCGTACATAGGCTAGTTGTTGCAATGCTAAGGCAGTCCGTAACAGCGAGTCGTTACGTGGACTTGATGCTGCATTGCGGGAGCGTCGAGGTCGAAGTCGGTGTTGGCAGCTTGGTCGTGTTGAGTCGAGCGAGTTGGTGACTAAGACTGAGCCGTGTCTTAGTACTACAGACCAAGTGAACGGACGGGGAAACCGTGGCTAAAGTTTGCCAGGCCTTAGCACATATGAAGTCGAGCGAGCGAATCGGTGAAGCTAGGGCTTTATCGTGCCCCTAGCTATGCAGGCGTATCATTGGCGGTAGTTATGGCTTTGCCACGCCAAAGCTGTGCGGACGAGTCGGGACGGTAGCTATGGCTTTGCCGCGCCAAAGCTGTGCAGACGTATCGGGACGGTAGCTAAGGCTTTGCAGCGCCAAAGCTCTGCACTGTCGAGCGAAGAGGCCAGGAGGCCGAGGCTAAGACTGGCGTTATCTTAGCACTGCGCAGATAGCGAAGCGGTAGCTAAAGGCTAACCCGTGCCTTTAGCGCTGCGCAGCTAAACAGACGAGCGGAACCGATCGAATGGTTAAGACCGGATGGTCTTAGAGTCCTCTTCCTGTTTGCCTCCGGGCCGTCTACTTCGACTGGTCGTTAAAGACCGTCAGAGATGCTCCAACCCGCAGAAAGAGACCTCTAATATCAGTGCATATCAATGTGATGAAAAAAAGGGTGAATCTACCACTAGAAGTGGGATTCAGCCTTGAAGCAAGGCGATTTGTTGAAAAAGAAAAGGAGCGTGCTGAGAAGTGAGGCGAGTGCAACCACTAGATGTAGGATTCAGCCTCGTGGAGCCGAGTGGCTCCTGAGAACGTCCGCGGACCTCAGTTTATTTGTCGCTGCCTCCCACCAGACAGGACTTGACACATGGTCAAAAGCCCGAAGGCCGATTAAAGTGGAGGGGAAGGTCGGGAACGACCCGAGACTCGAACCCTGCTGGTCTATGCTGCTCATCGGCTCGCTTAGTGCAATGTGAGCCAGATGAGGCAAGCAGTTTCACGAACCTAAATGTGGGTCCGGGCACGTATGCCGGATTATGGCTTGAACTAGACAGCAAGGTCTAGTGCCATACATAGGTTTCGAGAAAGTCCGCGGGGACCTCTGTTTATTTGTCGCTGCCTCCCACCAGACACGACTTGACACATGGTCAAAAGCCTGAATGCCGATTAAAGCGGGGATAAAGGGGAAGGAAGGTTGGGAATGAGCCGAGACTCGAACCCTGCTGGTCTATGCCGCTCATCGGCTCACTTGGTACAATGTGAGCCTGATGAGGCAAGCAGTTTCACGAACCCAAATATGGGTCCGGGCACGTATGCCGGTTTATGGCTTGAACTAGACATCAAGGTCTAGTGCCACACATAGTTTTCGAGAAAGTCCGCGGGGGACCTCTGAATTTCTCGCCGCTGAAGAACGAATTCCACTCTGCCGTGCCACGTAAATAGAAAGTTCTTCTATAAAAAAAATGGACGTAGAAAATAAGTCCTTCTTTAGCCTGATATAGGCTAGCAAAGATAATTAATTCCATTTTTATAGAGTTATATCTGGCAGAAGTGTTTTGTAAATGTTGTTAAATGTTATTTATTCCCTTTTCTTAGCTGTAACGGCAGATTAGGGTCGAAAAGGGCTTCGTCATTTCAGGCCGTACCCGGATGTAATTTTTCTAGGGCGAACGAGTAATCCGATCTGTTTATGTTTGTGAGCAGGTCGCGACAAAGACACGTTCCTCCTTGCATACATTGCTATATTTTTGCATATCGATACCTCGCATGAAATACTTAGTCCACATGTATTTTATAGTCTACAGGACACTTTCAATATTAAGTCTGTTTCCATAATATTCGTGTTAATAACATACACACATGCACACCCAGAGGAATATTCAACAGACTCGTGTTAGCACACACACACACACACACACACACACACACACACACACACACACACACACACACACACACAGAGGAATATTCAACAGACTATATTAGAATATTTTTAATGTTTTCTTTTCATGTACTTGTTGATATATAAACTTAATTTTTTTTGTACTGCTTTGTTTTGAATGTTTGTAGTGGGTGCTTGTTATTGTTTAGTGAATATGTTACTCTCCAATTTGTCGTGAGTGAGAGTGAGTTCTCAACCGTATTTTACAGGTATTACATTCACGTTTAGTTTCACCACAAATACAACACAAATTTTACAAGCACGTAAAACAAATGGAATATGATAACAACGAACATTAAGAAACAAATAATTTAATATTCATAACAAAACCGGAATGAAAATAAATGAGAAACATAATGTGCGAGCAGCCTTTGTAGAAATACAGTTATGGCCAGTTAAAAGAAAATAGGATTGTTCACACGTGTGTGTTGACATGTTAATAATGTCTATCAAATAAAAGGTTCCATGGTTGGCCGAAGTAATTTGGATAAAAATCATTGTCTTTACTTACATATGTGGGTATGTGTGTGTGTATATGAAGGATGGACCGTAGGTATGGGTCTTTGCTTTCATTAAGTTCGCACTGTTTTTTTTAAAGATTTTGGCGACAACGTGTCGCATTGAAGAAAGTTGCAAGCGTTTCCCTGCTGCCCGTTTCATGACCTCTAGTGAAAAGTCTTTTTTGGGTAGTAGACGGAATGACTTTTTGGCCGTGGAAGAAATGAATTAAATGACTGAAAACTGACCTGGTTGATTAGATTCTTCGTTATCTATACTTTAGTAGTAGATCAAAAAATAGTTTTATTACAGGTCCTAAAATTTAAGCGTGTAGACATTTCTTTACCTATCAGATTCGTATTTTTACTTATTTGTTTTAGAGCCTAAAATTTTCTGTTAGTTAGTTTCTGATCTGGATTTTCTAGAATATTCTTATTCTATGTTTTTAGCTGATTGGTTGAAAAATATAACTTCAATGCTAATTCGGTTTTGATCCAAAATTTCTAGAATGTTCTTATGGATGTTTTTGTTGATTATTTTAAGGCTAAAAAATGTATATTCTATATATTCTTTTGTCGGCGTCGTTTTGCTTCATTTGTTTTTCAATAATGAACCAACTTAAATTGTAGGGAACTCTCACCAAAAATACCACCACAAAATGGGGGACCAAAAATATTCACCAAACTACAGTACACCCACAGACTCAACTTAAAACCAAAAGACATCTAGGAATTCAGCCCTTTATAAGCTCTTGTATTTCATGTCATTCTTGTGTTTGTTCGAGTAACTTTGCTTAGGCAATAAAATATGCTGATAATTCGTCGTAGATTATTTTACATTGTTAAGTACGAGGAAATATTAAATTGTTGCTTGTGTGAGGTGAATAGTAATAACTTGATCGCAAGAATGAAATGGACGAAAGGATTTCGATAAACAAGAAATAAAAGGAACAAAAAAAACGGGAAACAAATAATAAGTGACTTTTATTAATTTATTGTTATGTGCGTTGGAGAGAGACTGAGAGAGAAAGAGAGAGGTCATTATTTTTTAAATTTCGGTCTCGGATGTAACTTTCTGCAATGTTGAGAGCATAGAAGAAGAAGAAGAAGAAGAAGAAGAAGAAGAAGAAGAAGAAGAAGAAGAAGAAGAAGAAGAAGAAGAAGATAACAGAAGAAGAAGAAGAAGAAGAAGAAGAAGAAGAAGATAACAGAAGAAGAATATAGCGTTTTTTTAGGAATTACACTATTGTTTTTAGGCACAACACAAATGAATTACGAAACTATTCTTTAACACACACAACAACGAAAGTTTTTATTTGCAGCTTTGAATATTTGGTTTGTTCTTGGTGCTGCAAGACTCGTGGTGTTTAGGCTTGTTGGATGTTTGAGACGAAATGGCTTAGCGAGATGTTGAGATGGCAGCGTGTCGTTGGACGTGTGAGGGAAGTATTCAAAGTCACCGTGTAGTTTTGTGTGTCGAGAGCGGAGTGACGCTCGGATCGACATAGAAAATTTTTGGGGTGACAAGAAGTGGTGCCTGTGGAAGGCATGCTGAATGTTTCTAATTTATGTTCCACTGGGATTCCTCGTAAAGAATCCATAAATTAGATGGTTCCCTCGTTGAGTGCCCATGTTGCTGCTGCTAGTGTTAAAGCCACAGTGAGATGTCCACACTGGGTGGCTTGTCTAGCTAAAAAGCATCGCTAAGCAGGGACAACCAGAGGCACGTCTGTTCTGGTCGCCGTCTCAAGTTGAAGAGAGTGGTTTTGGCTGCTCACCCGTTTTGCTAGCCGGAAATGAAGGTCCAGGCTGAATAGGATAAGTCATCCTGATTGGGTGTAATTCAGTGTTGAATAAAATTGCGCGCCAAACCAAAATACGAGATTTTCCTCTTCTCTACAAGAAGAAGATAACAGAAGAAGAAGAAGAAGAAAGAGATATTACTCACTCGAATATTTTGTCTTTCTTTCATTTGATAGAGCTGATTTCTTATGCTTCTAAATACTTTGGTGTGTATAAGCCGAATAAATTCTTTTCTTTTGACTGTATTTTCTCTTCTCTCTCTCTTTCTTCTCTTCACTGATTTTTTTAAAAACTATCGAACCTTTTTATACATTCTTCTAAATCTAAGTTGTTGCTGAAGTTAAATTTTGTTTTCTCTTATTCTAATGGTTAATTCCTATCCTTAAAGAATCAGGTAGTGTGGCTGTTAATAGTGGAATTTTTGAATCAGAGTCTGGTGTCTGACTTATGTTAACGATTAGAATTTATGAAATCTGTTTGTTTGTTTTTTTTTTTTTTTTTGTTGTTTTTTGTTTGTTTCTTCTTTACTGATAGAATATTTTTAGAGAAAGACTTTTAAAATCTGTTTTTGGTCAAAACTATATTACTGAAAACCATTACAAAATCATAAGACGTTTCCTCTGCTACAAGTGTTTAGCGAGGAATATTGTTACGTGTTGTTGGTACGTTGTTATTTCCTCGCTAAATGTTGTTGGAAAATAAAGGAGAGAAAAGAACGAAATGTGCATCGTTAGGTTAAGGCATTGTTGAATTTTTGAGTGGCGTATAGTCGCCATAGGTGTAGCAAAGGTCGTGTTTGCTGGTTAAGGACAGGAATGATGTAGTTGCCCATGAATGCGTGGTCATAGTCGTTTGGGGAGAGAAGCGTGAATGTTTCCAGAAAATGTTGCCCAGGGATGAAGAGGCTGACTGTCGGAGCGGAATTTTGCATCGCAGTCGACATATCCAAGGCTAGAGGGGACTTAAAATTGTTCCTGTGTGTGGCGTATTGAATTCATCTAATTCATATTCAACTGGGAACCCTTGGTCTAAAAGAATAGACTCAAGAAGTCCGTAAATTAGATGGCTTTCCTCATGGATTCGTGATGCTGCTACTATCGGGAGAGCGGACAGTAAGACGTCTGTCCAGTTTGAAAGCTTCTGAGCAAGAGAAAATGTTTGGCGAGCTTTCCCCAATTTGGTGCTGCCCGGAAAAATGGTCCGGGTTGAATAGCATAAGTCATCCTGATTGGGTGAAAATATGCGTCGACCCTAACGGTCAAATTAATTAACGCGTCAAACAAAAATACTAAGTTCTTTCTGCTACGAGTGTACAAATTGTTTTCCTTTTACACTCAAATAATATTAGCGGTAGGTTATAATACGACAAATATGTAAAGACAACCTTCAAGACGTCAACACCATAGTTCACTTTACGGCAAAATCAAATTATAATTTTCATTAAACAAATATGCGACGTTACTAATTTATTTTCCATCGCTTTTTTGTTGCCTATCGACTCTTTTAAAACTATTTCAAAATCTTTCAAGAAAATCTTTTTTAACAAAAAGCTTTTCTCCCGAAGATGACCAAAGGCCGAAACTAGTTGAGAACAATTGAAAAATAAATCGCTACAAAGGAATATCCCTGTTTGTCACATCAGTTTTGTTCATCCCTGTTTTTGTCTCTCAGTATATATATATATATATATATAAATAATTATTAGCTTCTATTTCATTGTTACATTTTTATAGGGTAAAAAAATAAAATTAATTAAATGAATACATTTTTTAGTACTGTAACTTAACTGGCAATTAAGAATTGAATTTAAATGTTTTTTTTATATTAAAAAAAAAAGTCGTTTGAAAAACTATAATGTTTCAACACACTCACCATTTTGGGTAACATTTTTTAAAATGATATTTTGAATGAAAAGAAAATCGTAAAACACGTGAATTCTTAGATTGTTATTACCGTAAAATTTTTTGCGGGAAAATAAAAGTTTGAATAAAAACTTTTTCGATAATTATTTACTAAAAATTGTTCGGTAAAGGAGCTCGAATTGGAAAAAATTAAAATTCATTTGAAACGAAAAACAAAAAAAGTAAATTAAAAAGAATTAAAAAAAGAAAGAAGAAAAAATAATTCTCAAAATAAGAGAATACTTTCCATTTAAATTAATAGGCGAAATTTTTCAACAACAAATAAGGACACATTATTAATTTTTCGCTTATAGAATACACATTTTTTAGCCTTAAAATGATCAACCCTACAACATAGGTGAGAACATTCTAGAAATTTCGGATCAAAATCGCATTAACATTGAAGTTAGATATTTATATTTTACAACTAATCAGCTAAATACACAAAATAAGAACATTCTAGCAAATTCGGCCCAGAAACTAATTAACAAAAAAATATTTAGGCTCCAAAATAAATAAGTAATTATACGAATTTGATTGGCCAAGAAATGTCAGCGTGCTTGAATTTTAGAACCCGCAATAAAACTTTAGAAAATCCTATTTTTGGTCCACTTTAGTTCCTCCCAAAAGTATAAATAATGAGGAATTTAATTAACTAAGGCATTCCACTACCAGACAGAGAGAGCAAGGACGGCAGACAACAGATACAGGACATAGAGCGCAGAAGCATGCGACGTTCTTTTGCCAACTACCAGAACGCGACATGTTGTCGCCAAAGTTATAAACCACTAACAAAAACGCACGTGTGGACTTTAGAAAACAAAAGGCCCATATTTACGGTCACACACATATATAAACACACGCATACACATGTATGTAAGTAAAGTCAATTTTTATCCTCTTTACTTTGGCCAATTATGGACACATTGATTCAATAGACTTTCCTAACATGTACACACACACACACATGGGCGAACAAATCATTTTTTATTGAACTGGCCATAGCTGTATTTTCTACATACACACAGGCACGTAAAATGAACATTGTGTTTTAATTATTTTTATCATGTTATTATGAATATTAAATGGTTCGTTTCTTAATATTTGTTGTTGTCACATTCCATTTATTTACGTGCTTGTAAAATTTGTGTTGTATTTGTGGAAACCTGAAAGTAACTCCCGTAAACTACGGAAAGTACTTAGTCCTCCACAAGCTTACTGTTCTCTCCCTACTTTCCATATCACTGGTGTTCCTAAAATCTTTTTCGTCTGTTCATGAACCGATTACTTCTGCTCGTATATATTTCAGTTACTTGTTATGTTAATAATATCCAGTAGCTTAATGGGTATAAATGTTTAATCCCTCAAACAATGTAATGTTTTTTAGAAGGCTAAAAGTAATGTTTTATATATAGTTCAAGTCTCGTTGAGTCCCCCATTAACAAGGCCTTGTGCCATATATGTTCTCGGACGAAAGCAACAAGCTGGAAACATACACGTATGTAAGAACAAAATAAATAAATAAATAAATAAATTTGAAAAATACAAATCTCTTCGTGGACCTACCTACTTTAATATATATATATATATATATATATATATATATATATATATATATATATATATATATATATATAAGGTTCCTCCAGCATTTGATGAAACGTTCTGTTGACTCGTCTTTGTATTCATCTGCTTTTCTTCACATACACCTTGCTGCATCCTACGTATACGAGGGTGATTCAGTAAACAAATTTAATTTTACAATATAACGACTAACTTTTTAGGAAAAAATTGCTTTTCAATACAATCTCCATTTGTTAAAACACATTTTTCTCATCGAAAAACAGGCTTTTGTATTCCTTTAGCATCAAAATCTTTGGACTGAATTTTTAGCCATTTGTTCATTGTGCTCTTCACTTTATCATCGCTTAAAAACTGTGCTTCCCTCGGAAATTCTTTCAGGGGAAATCAGTGAGGCCAAATTTGGATTGTTAGGAGGATGTAGTAGCTGTTCCCAAACAAACTGTTTGATGGGATACAACTGTTCTTGCAGCAGTATGGGGCCTTGTTCTCTGGTATTAACATTTTCGGAACCCAACGACAACAGATCATAGAAAAGGCAATGCCATCATGCACAATTGTGTGTGTGTGTGTGTGAGAGAGAGAGAGAGAGAGAGAGAGTGAGTGAAAGAGAGAGTCGAGGGTATCTGTGTTATCTACACGATGGTCATAAATTAAAGTTTTTGATACTGACCTTGAAGAGGGCGAGGAAAACGAGAGAAGATAAATGTATATCTTAATGTATTTATGCATTTACCTACATACTTACCTATCTCCGGTTTAGTCATGCTGAAAGCACTCGTTCCTGTCAGATCACTGACGTTAAGCAACAATGCCCAATTCTACATTTAGTAACCTCTTAGGAACAGCAGGTGCTTAAGGCAACGTGAGGCTTGAGTGCCTGACAACGCATAACTACCTAAATAACACATACCTATCGTTCGTGTGGGTCACACTTTCAGATAAAAATATACATTCAATGTCGGCTGCTTTTAGTGAAACTACATGCTCTTACATCGAAGAATGTAGGAATTGGTTGGACTGTAGCGAGAGACGATGGTTGTGCAGATTGTCGTTAAATGTAGCATACATTCTTGATTGGAATTTCTCTGTTCTTTATTAATTTCAAGGCACGATGACTAGGAAGTATTCTCACGCTTCCAGTGGAGGCATTGACGGATTTTTTTGCGGTTTTTTTGGCGGGGGGGGGTGGATGTTTGGTTTAAATTAGTCATTGTCTTTCGGTGGCAATTTTTTCTCATTAATCGACACAACCCTAACTGAATTATTTGATCCTGGCTGTTGAGCTATGAGGTTCCTCCAGCATTTGATGAAATGTTCTGTTGACTTGTCTTTGGATTCTTCTGCTTTTCTTCACATACAACTTGTTGCATCCTACGTAAAATCCTATTTATCCAACCCCTCCGCTCGGGCAGGATATGACACAAGGTCAATTTTTAAGCGGAATTTAACAGGTTAGAATTCAGATGTTTTCCTTCTTCTAGACTAGTTGCCTCACCAAGGCTGAAGAACCCAGTCTGTCCTACTATTTACCCATAGCTGGAGGGAGAATAATTGGATCCAGACCTTTCCCAAGGGTATTACTGCAATGTGAAATGCAATCAGTCTCGTCCAGGATTTGAACTCGTTTCGCCGTGTCCATTTTCTACGACGATAACCATTACACCACGGGCATCCTACGTATAATAATCTCTTGCCTCAGAGTCTGTTATCTAGTGACAAGCCAGTATAGGATAACTGAGCGATTATGGAGGCAGCATGTTCGAATATCACAGAATTTGGGTATTTGTCATACGTCCCTGGGTCTGAGCGCAGGGTGGAAACCGACACGCGATCGGTAGTTCCAAAAATACCTTGAGCCTATCGGCATTCGCCAAAAGAGTGGCGCCAGACGATAAACTCTGCCTCTGCAGAGAGGGTAAGAGCCAGAGGCCTAAAGATGTCGGTATCAGTCACGAGACGCGAATTCTTGGTCTCCCCGGTACCCGCGTCAAGCAACCTCAACTGACTTCCACCAGACCAAGACACAGCCAGTCGAAGTGCGTTCAGGCTAAGCTGAAACACTACCAATACGGAAAAAGGGATCGAGCGAGCAGACGTGATGCCATGTCATACCAAAATCAGCGAAAGACCGGGGGCGCTCTTATTTGACCTCTTTGGTTTGATCGAAGTTTTTATTGTCTCAGAAGCTTCACTTGTTGGGTTTTCTTTATCAGAAAAAAAAAAGAAGAAGAAAAAATCCACCCCCATTTAAGAAAGACAATTCCAACTGACTTATTTTATTTTAATTAGGTAATTTAAGTTCAGCTTATTCTTTCATTTTTCTTGTAAACCACGTCACTTTGGCACACTCGGAATTTTTTAACACTTTTTATTTATTTTTGTGAATGAGGGAGGGTTAATTGCCACATACACGCCGAGAGGGAAAAGCCGTTAAAAGCATATAATACGAGCGTCTCGGTCGGAGTAATGGTTAGCAAGCAGAACTCGCAAACTTTCCCTAGTGAGTTCGAGTCTCATCAGTTGCCCTATTCATATGTCCTTCTGCCAGATCTAAGCAAAAAGCTTTGTAAATTACAGATGATAAATGGTCTACCCAAGTCCAGTTTTTTTCCACCTTACGGTAATATTTTTTGGTTTAGTTTTCTCCCCAATTTGAGCCTTTTTTTTTTCGTCTTCGAGTTCATGAGAAAACGTCACTTGTGAGTTCATCCTTACTTCTCTCGCTGTGCCTGGAGTGTTTGTTCGTCTGGAATAATTTGTGAAATTGGAGTTAAGTAGCCGTACAACTACTGTTTTGTTGGGTGAGGCTTCCAGAATTTATTCAAAACAGGACGTAGCATCCCTCTGTAGTTTCTTCCTAACTTTTTTCTCAGGCATTTCGTTAGAGTCTAAGGAGTACATCCGTACAGTAGTACCTACACGATCACAGTTTGAAAGTAATCCTCTTTTTATCTCCATTTGATCGATAACCTGCCAATAGCAGTCTACGCCTTTTTTATGCGTATGTTGACATCGCTTTCAGTCGATGAGATGTTACTGCCGAAGTATGTGAACTGGTCAACTAATTTTAGAGGCTTGCTACTTAGGGTGGATTAAAATGCGTTAACTGTTTTATCTACGTTCACATTGAGGCCAATGCCTCTTGCTCTAGACTATGCTGCAGGATGTATTTGAGTGAAGTGCTAGATTATTAGCATAGTTTGAATTTGTCATAGTTTCAACGGAATATCGCCTGCTTCTAGTATCTTATTAGATCTATTGATGTTCGTAATATGTAATCTAGGCAGAGTCTAAACATATATGTTGCTTTCTATGACCCTAGTGACAATGTCTAAGAAATCAGTGTCACCATCAAGTGAGATTTTATATATTTATGCCCAGTAGGGTAGGTCGATTTTGGAACTGTAAAAAGAATAATGCGGTGAAAGTTGCAAAATAACATCAGAAATTACCCCACGAAATATTTTTTTCCAAAATTTTGTATCTCTGCGAAATTGCATTTAAAGACATAATATTTTGTGATTTTAGTCGTGATATCGGTGACGCTGGAAACCTCTATCCATAAAATTAAAACTGAGACTAAAGGAAAATTAGATAATAAAATTTACTAAATAATTGATATTTTTAAGTTTATTATCCATTTTCATATTATGTTAAATTAAATGACCAAAAACAAAAATAAAATGCATTAAAATATATAGTTTAAAATACAAATAACGATTTACTAAACCTCGTTTTATTTACTGGATATTTTTTCGGCTTTCATCGGTGGTAAATATCTCTCCGTAGTACTTTGGTTTGTTTGTTTTTTACCCTTATAATTAACGCAAATATATATATTTCGCAAAGTAGACATACAATTAAAATATTTAAACATTTTATAATTATTGTAATTTATTTATATTTTAAAATTTAGTGTTTTTGTAAGTGAAAAGTCGGTTTACGAGTTAATTTTGGAACTAAACTCTACAGTACTGTTATTTGGTAAGTAAACATTTTTTTTAATGAATTTCGAAATTTATTCACAATTTTTTAAAAACATCTTCGTGTATTTTCTGACAATATATATATATATATATATATATATATATATATATATATATATATATATATATATATATATATATATATATATTCTTTTAACCGATAGTTTAATTAAAAATGGCAGGAAAAAACACTGGAGTTTCCACTCGAAGTAAAGGTGCAATTAAATTTTCAGGTTTACCATCACCATTGGATAAAACTGAGCCACCAACTTGTCGACAAATAATTCAATACAGCTATTTTTTAATGAACACTTACCCCCACCTTTCTTGTTTTAGTATTTCTAAATTAATAGTAATGGACGTGATAGATATTTGGAAGGCTGTCAACTCTCGTTTGCCTTTGTTAAAGGAAATTAGTGCTGTCAACAAGGTGAAAATTCTATGCTTTCAGAAGGCAAAGCAAATAAATAGGAAACCTTTACCTGCTGTCCAAACAAAATTGTGGAAGGAAAAGTTGGATACATCGTTTGATATATCATCATGTTCATGAAAACTGCCCATTTTAAGTTGTGGCAATATTAATGTCAAATGCACCAAAGAAAATTGCCAGACTAAGCACATCATCTGCACTTGTACGCTGACAAAAAAGCCAACAAAAAAGTATGAAGATATCCCCACCAATAGCTTCAACATCATATGTTCTGGGTGATACTTCCCATTCTTACTCATCTTCTCCAAGTGATGAAACAGAGGATTATAAACAGTTAGATAGTCCTCTCCAAGTGCCTTATAACCTTACAAAAATTCCAAGGTATGCTCTTGAGTTAGTCAGGGGTGATATATCTTCTAATCTTGCCCATACCTTGCTCTTGGATTTGAGGGCTATGGGCCTTCTTATCCCTAATATAGATATAAAGAATATCTATATAGATAAATGTAAAATTGAGCAAAGGCTAAAGTGAAAACAAACGCCTATGAAAAGCATAATGCAAATGTGGAGAATCATCTTTGTATAGGAGTTGATGGGAAGACAGACAAAGACACACTACACTACAAGGAATCGGTGGAGGAAAATGGAAGTAAAATTCTGAAAAAAGCCAAAGGACCTGAATGCCACTTGACAATCACAAAGGAGACACCAAATGAGAGTATATATTTGACTCACAGGGTTCTTCCTGATACTGGTGCAACTGGTACCGTTCTTGCGGAGCAAGTGGCTGATGTTTTGGGGAAATTTAAAAGTTTGAGCACTATTAAGGCTGTCCTTGTTGACAACACGAATGCAAATACAGGCTGTGAAGGTGGACTTGTTACACTTTTAGAAAAAAAATAAAAATAAATTTTCACCCTATTGGTTGCTTCTTACATCAAAATGAACTTCCATTTAGAGCTCTATTCAAACATATAGATGGCACCACAAAAATCCCCACTACATTCAATGGTCCATTGGGTAAATTATGTGCAAATGATTGCCATAATTTACCTCCAAAATCTTTTTCAGCTGTTGAGAATCCCCTGGAGTTACATTTTGGAATGAAAGATATGGATAGCCTTAGTAGTGACCAAAGACTACTCTATGAATATACAATTGGTATTTCTAGAGGTAAGGTGGACCCTAGATTTGCATCGTGGAAAATTGGTCCATTAAACCAGGCAAGGTGGTTAACTTTGGCCATTAGGCTCATGTGCCTATGGACTCGTGGGGCATATCCACAGAATCTTTCGACCAAACTATATAGTTTGATAAATTTTATTGTGAATGTTTATGCTACTTGCTGATTTGATATAAAAAAAAGTAACAAGTTCCATCACCAGCAAATTTATATTTACAATATGATTGACAGGATACGAAAGCAACCAATTGAAGTTCAAAAGATTACATTAAAAAACCTCCAGTATCACGCCTTTCCATTATTCCGGAGAATGTTATATTTTCAGTGGTGAAATTTGATGAACCTGAAGTGAGAGAAGAGGGTATAAAAAGAATTTGGCCATTAGGTAAGTTAATATTTATTCATACAAAACTAGTTGAAGTACTTGTGCCAATTTATTGAAACATTTTAAAGATTACATCTGATTTCACCAAATATTATTAAAGCAGAACAAATTGCATTTAAAAATTAAACTCAAATTATTTTTTATATTCTTTCAGAAGAGGGAAGCCAGTCAAGAAAAGATTTAAAAAGATCCCAATGATCAACTTTAAAGCTGTGCACTGGACTGATTCAATTGATTTGTCAGTAAATGGAGTCTGTGAGCCACCAACCACACTAGAATTTTCTGACAATGAATTACAGAATTCATTGTTAACTGGTGAAAAGATTAACTTGCCAGATTTCCCTTCACATTCCCAATGTGTGGAACGGGCAGTTAAGTTAGTAACGGAGGCTTCTCAATCCGTGTATGGCTTTGAAGCAAGGCACCAGCACATACTTGCAAAAGTTTTGTGCCAACAATTGAGACCAGCGTTTTCATCTAAGGGCTCATATATGGAACTATTTGATTCCATATATTAAAAATTATTAAACAATTATTTGTTTTTCCATATTTGTTTGTTTGTTGTATTCCAATTCATACCAGGAAAAACATTTTTTTTTCAATATATTCGAATATTACTGCTTGAATAATAGCATTTTAAATTCGACACAGGTAAAGCAGAGTGGGGTAGGGGTTCAATTTTCAATTTGAAGTTTTGTAATAATTTATTTATTATATTTCCATTAAATAAAATAAGATTTCCTAATTTAAATACTGAAATTGTTTGGTTTTTACATCAATATTTAGGCCAAATCTGGCAAAATCGAGGACTTTTCACTACGTGTTTATTCAAAATCTTTCATGCCAAATTAGCAAAAAACCGTTGAAGATTCAGATATAATTTTTGGTATGAGTATTTAATAGGTATATACATAACTTTCAGTGCATTATTCTTTTTGATATTTAAACAAAAATAAAAAATCAACCTACCCTAATGCCCAGTCGGCTGGAGCTGTAGAATACACCGAGTGCTTCTCTGCAGAGGGGTAAGACCTCCTCAACGTGGGTCCTAGATATGACACTAAATAATCTGATGGTGAGGTTCCAGTAATGCTGGGGCTTTGGGGAATGCGGAGTACCCCTTTATTGCCATCTCTCCCAGGTACACTGTGGTCCGGAGTGGTATCACCTGATAAGGGTCCTATCTATGGGTTACATAGAACTAAACCGCAGTTTGAGTTTACTGTTTTCTTTTTGCATTTAAACTGCGTCTTTATGCTAAACTGAACTGCTCGAAATAGAACTGTTTTGACATCTAAACTATGTACTTATGCTAAACTGAATTATCTGAAATAAAACTGTTTTGACATTACTTCTCTGTATTGCCCAGTCGGCTGGGACAGTAGAATACACCAACTGCACTTCTGCAGAGGGGTAAGACCCCCAATGAGTTTCCTGAATATGACAATAAACAATCTGATGGTGAGGTTCCAGTGATGCTGGAGATTTGGGAAATGTAGAGCACTCCTTCATTGCCATGGCTCCCAGGTCCACTCTGGCCCGGAATGGTAGCACTTGATAGGGCCCTATCTATGGGTTAAATAGAACTAACTGCATACTCATGCAAAACTGAATGATTTGAAGTGGAACTGTTTGATTAAACTGAATAGCTTGAAATAGAAATGTTTTTCACAATTAAACTGTGTAATTACAATTAAACTGCGTGCTTTTGCTAAACTGAATAGTTTTAAATGGAACTGTTTTTGACACAAGGACTCTACTTAATGAATTGTTTGAAATAAAACTGTTTTGATATTTGACTGTGTAAACAAAACCTGTACTAAAACTAAACTGAATTAGCTGAATTAGAACTGTTCGAATAAACTGAATTGCTTGAAATAGAAAAGTTTTTGACAGTTAAACTGTGTACTCATGCTAAACTGAATTGTTTGAAATAGAACAGATTATTTGTATAAAAATGGATTTGGCGTTTAATAACCTACAAAGGTTGATATGCCATAAAACCCAAACACAAACAAATAAACAAACAAACTTTGTATCTTTGTAGAGTGTCATTAGATCTATTAACATTCATAGTATGTGATCTAGGTAGATTATAAATTGAGATGGTGTTAATGTATCTTCTAGCAAACTCTAGTGATAATGTCAAAGAAGTACGTGTCACTACAAGTTGGCAACCTTAGTCGAGGGTGACCCGAAGACTCCCTTTTCAATAGCTACTACACCGAGGTGTAGGGGAGGGCACTACTCCATTCCCAGGATTGTTCCACTTTACCCTTGATCCTTACCTCATAATGCTGAATGTTAAGCAAGGCAGCATCAAGTACCATTTTTTGAGTCTTTGGTATGACTCGACCTGGAACTGAACCCCGGTCTCCCGGACCATTGGCGAACACTCTACTCAGGTCAATGGAGAGGGTAAAGCATTATTATAGCGGCAACGGTTTCTTTAGGGAGACTATATGTTAGTAGTATTCGCTCCATCAATCCCTTGTTCGGCCAAAAGTATGTGATTGTTGCATATCCATTTCGTTAATACATCAGATTTCTTTCTGGATTGTTTCTAGTCGGTCAGAGACCATCATCTTATCTTAATCTTTCGTCACTGTGTTTGTCTAGATAGTATCTTTCTCTTGTTATTGCGTCTTTTCTGTCGTCCGCCATTTTGTCGTCTTTGTGTCTCTCCTTGTACGTTCGTTGTCGAACCCTAACTTTGTTCTTTGGTGCTCAGATGACAAACAACTCGGACACAAGTTTCTTTATTCAATCGACGTCATTTCTTCAAGATTCCTGGCGGCCTAAAGGGGGAATTAGAAAGCAGAGATGGAACAACTGCTCAAGTCGAGCGCTCCTCACTAACTAACGTTTCTATCAACTTCTAATCTTTTTTCACATGATGTAATTACTTAGATTTAATGAGAGCCAACATTTTATTTAATCCCTAGGTAATCACACATCACTCAAATACAATAGTCTTTTCCACGCCGTGTGAAATCCTTACGGTTTGGATTTATTCCAACTAATCAACACTCTATGCCAAATAATAGATTACGCCACTCTATTATTTAACATGATGACTTGGCACAATATTTTTAACAGCTAGACAATTTTATAAGCCCTATATTTTAGAATGATTGTAGAATAACTGTGAGTCACCTAACTTAATATTAAATTTCTCATATCTTTTTAGAGAGTCTCAGACCGTTCAGCCTAAATGTGTATGCTTTGCCATTAAACTATAAACGCAAGTGTATCAAAAGGGTATTTTTTTGGACGGAGAATCGTTCGAAGAGGCCTGTAGGATTTTTTCTTGTGCACTAAAGATTATTGTGCGAGGAAAAAAAATCCCATTGATATCTTCTAGTCTGATGGTCTAAACGTTTTTGGTTGGTTGCAATAAACTCATTGTTATGATCCGACGAAAGAAATTCGGTTAAGCCAGTCTGAGTGGAAGCTTAAGGACCCACTAAAACTTGGATAGGATTAAATTATTGATAAGGATTCGGCGAAATAGTTATTATTTTTTTGATATTTAATTTATTTATTTCCTATCATAGTGGTCGCCAAAAATGGCGGCAAAAAATGGCGGGAATGTTTATGCATGCGTCAGTATTTCTGCTAAGGATCAGTGTAGTATCTGTTCACGATCGTTATCATCAAGGTGTGCTAACATCACGGATTCCCTTGACGTTCTCTCGTCTTCCGTCCCAATCGACCATCGCTCTTGGTAGGTCTAGATAGCACCCAATGCCCGTACAAAGCTTATGAAAGCAAGTTTTGCTGGTCAGCCAACACTGGTGTGTCTATGTGTAAGGATCTATAGGAGAACGTTGTTTATAAAGTCCTTATTTCACCAGCATGTATTGTTCATCTTACTTGAATGGTTTGTGAGATGAGAGGTAAGTGGCTAAACAACTAATGTTTTGTCGAGTGCTGCTTCTAAGATTTGTGCTAGCTTTTTTCCTAACGTTTCGTAAAAGTCCACGTGGTGCAACCATACACTAGTACTGATACGGCTATAGTTTGGAAGAATTCCTGTTTTTGTCATTTCCCAGGATTTTAGGATATTTGAGATCAGCCAAAGATTAGTGTAGTATCTATATGCTCTATCAAGATTGTTTTTGCGCATTAATATCATCTACATAAATAGGTAGCCCATGTCAGTTTTGTCGAAGTACAATCTTCTCGCGCTAATGCCCTTTGGAAAACCACGAATCTATCTTATCCCCATTGGGTAGAGTGTTCGCCAATGGTCTGGAAGACCTGGGTTCAATATCAGTTCGTGTCATACCAAAGACTTTAAAAATGGTACTTGATACCTCCTTGCTTAACGCTCTGCAATATAAGGTACGTATCAAGGGTAAAATGGAGCAATTCAGGGAAAGGAGTAGCGCCCTTCTCTACACCTCAGTGTAGTAGCTATTGAAAAGGGAGCCTTCTGGTCGCCCTCGACTACAGTCGCCAACTTAGGCAACCAGTCTAAGAGAATTTAAACTCTGAATTCAAACGAACTTTGCACCATTTAAAAATTGAACTTGTGTCACATCCTGCCCATAGCTGAGGTTCGGATAAATACACACACACACACACGCATATATATATATATATAACAGATGAGAACAAACAATCGTTTATAAACCGCTTGATAAATCACAAAGTGCTCAAACGATGACCAGCTGAGCAGTATAAAAACTAAAAAGATTTTAAGTTTAATCTTTCTTAGTATTAATAATTTCATATGATATTTATTAGATATAAAATCTAATTATCTGATAAAATTTTAAATACTCATACACAGTTATATATATATATAAATCATCATCATCATGTCGTGTCACTGGCACGGATATCCCTGACTCTCTCTCGCCACTTCTCCCTATCTTTAATCGCCTCTGGCAGGTCTTTAGAGCTACATCCCGTATCCTCACATAGCTGCTGTATGTATGTTCTAGCTGGTCGTCCTGCTTTTGCTCGGCCATGTGAAGGGGTCCACAGGAGAACATCACTTATGAGCTCGTCCTTACTTCTCCAGCAGTGTCCTGCGTGTCTGGTTCGTCTAACTTGGATAGTTTTCGTGATGGGAGGTAGGGGGCCGTAAAGTTGGTGCTTTGTGGGGTGTTGCCGCCAGGACTTGTTCAATATTGCTCGCAGCATTCTTGTGTAATTGCCATCCAGCTTCTTCTCCAGCCGTTTAGTTAGCGTCCAAGTAGTGCATCCATACAGCAGTATCGACACGACCGCTGCCTGGAAGAAACTGCGTTTCATTTTATCGGTCAGGTCTGATTTCCATATGATCGATAGCTGTTCATGCCTTCGTTAGCCGCGTGTCGATGTCTTTTTCAGTTGATGAGATACTGCTTCCTTGGTAGTTGAATTTGTCTCTCAGTTTCAGAGAGGTTCCGTCTAGTGTGGAAATGTCGCCCGTTTGATTATAGCACATATATTCCGTTTTGTGTGCATTGACATGGAGGCCAATGCTTGCAGTGGCTCGTTCCAAACTATGCAGTAGTGTTTCGGCTTGGTTGGGTGTATTTGCTAGAATCGCTATGTCATCAGCGTAGTCGGCGTCGGTAATTGTTTTTGCTAGGTACCATCTGCTTCTTTTCTTTGTCAGCTCGAAGCCGTTTTCTCTGAATCAATCAATCGATGTTCTAAGCACGTAGTCTAGACAGATGATTAAGAGGTATGGGGCTAGCGTGTCCCCTTGTAGTACTCCTGCTACAATGTCGAAGTATTCTGTGTCTCCATCCAGTGAACGTACTTTCACTTTGGTGTTTCTATAGAGAATCATTATTGCTGCTACGGTTTCTTTTGGTAGGCTGTATGCTAGTTGGATTTGTTCCATCGTCCCTCTGTGAATGGAATCGAAGGCCTTGGTGAAGTCGACAAATAGTAATGTCGCCTGTAGGTTTTTTGCCCGTACGCCTTCTAAGATTCTTCGGATGGTCAATATTTGTGAGGTTGTGGATCTATTTCTTCGGAAGCCATTTTGGTTTTTCCTAAGGATGTGGTCGATTTTGGGTTCTATGCGGTTTCGTAGTAGGGTATTGTAAATTTTGGCTGCTATGGATGTAAGTGTTATACCTCGGTAGTTCTTGGCTAATCCAAGGTCACCCTTCTTCCATCTGTCTATCGGATTTTGATTATAGACTGCGTTGTAGTGTCGGAGCATTATGTCGTCGAATTGTCTGGTCTTCCATACCTCTGGGGGAATCTCGTCAAGCCCTGCAGCTTTCCAATCTTTAATTTTCTCTAAGAACCGAGTCGAGTTCTTCTTGAGTGAACGGTCCTAGTTTAATGTCCAATTGCTTACTAATAATTCTGGTGATTGGTTCATGCGTAACTTTCGGTGGGTTTCCTAGTAGATTTTTGAAGTGCTGTTTCCACAGTTTTATTCTTTCTTGTTGGTTTGCAACTTTCAATTTTGCTTTGGCTGTGCTCTTCCTTCTACTTACTTCGTTTATCGTTTGCCAGACTATCCTAGATTGCCTATCTTCCATTGAGTCTCTAATCTTATCTATCTGATTTTGTATGTATTCTGTCTGTTCTTTTAGATATATGCCTGTTAATTGATATTGTATCTCTTTTAGTTTTCGGGCATTTGTGTTGGGTTCTTCCTATAGCTTTTGGAGGCAGTTTTCACGTGTGTACGTTTTTCTCTAACCCCTAACGTTTTCCATGGGACTCTATATTTAGCTCTAGGTTTTGTTGGAATACACTTCGCTGCCGCCTCGAGGTGCGCGTTGACGAAATTCTCATATTCGTCATTTGGGGTACCTTTTTCTGTCTTCTCATGTAGTGTCTCGAATCTGTTTCTCAATTCTAATACATATTTTTCTCTAATATCTCTGTTGTTAAGAAGGGCCCAGTCATAGTTTTTGGTGGTCCCTCCCCAAACTTATTCTTAGATCTGTGATATCTGCTTACGATCAATATAGCATGTGTACACATATTGTCGAGAATCAAAGTGTCATTCACTAGAACTTCAACACAGGATTAGTGTAGTATCTGTGGGAGCTGCTTAAGATCGGTGTAGTACCTGTGCAATCTGCATAGGATCTGTATAAAAACTGTGATCTCTACTAAGAATCAAAGTGTCACTTCCAGTATTTCTGCTGAGGATCAGTGTAGTATCTGTGCACTCTGCCTAGGATCAAAGTTTCGCTCCCCGAGATTTTGTTGAAACTCTTCTTTATTTTGATATTCCCAAAATATCACCTACTTATGCCCATTGCTCTTCATAATCTTTTGAAATTTTATCTTTCCGAAAAAATCATATCTGGGACTTTTTGACACTCTCAACATTTCTGTATTTGTTCCATATATACACGGTGTTTCAAAAAGTATCGTGATAGAAGCTGTATTTGCTTAGAAATGAACAATAAATAAGACTAATTTTTTTCGAAATAGTCCTTTTAGCATTAAACACACTTATTCCAGTGAGTTTTCCCTTGGTCAAAGCATCTTTTAAACTCCTTTTTTGAAATGGTGTGAAGCTGCGCAGTCATATTTCTTCTAATCTCTTCTACTTCCACAAATCTTATCATTGAGATAAATTTTCAGCTTACGAAAATAAAGTTGCATGTTAATTGTTCTGGGGAATATGGAGAGCACTACACTTGTGCAATCCTGTGTTTTCCGAAAAAAATAGCTCATCAAAAAGTATTGAGACTGGTTTCATAATTTTAAGAAAATGACACTGTGTTGTCTAGCGTTCTGTCGGTGGGGCTTGGAATATTATGTATACCTTACATCAGAGTAAGATCCCCCTCCACAAAAAAGAGGGGATTCTGGGTATGAAATTAAACTGCACCAGCTGGTTGGCAAAGCTTAGAATATGCAGACCGCATCCTATGCAAAGAAATAAGATCCCTCGAAAGTGGTGTTTTGGGTACGACACCAAACTGTTTCTGATGGTGAGGCTCCAGTTCCGGAGATCTAGGGAGTATGAAGTACTCCTTCATTGACATTACACTCAGGTCCACTTTGAACTGCAATGGTAGTACCTATTAGGAGCTCATATACGAATCAAACAGATCTGTTTTCGAATTATTTATATTGAATAAGAACACTTAAAATCAAACAACTTATTCGTATTGGATAGACATACCAGATATCGTATAACTGTATGCAAAAACTCTTAAGAAACAACTAGACAAAAATGTAAATAAAAAAGTACAATGAACGTTATCCCTAACCTCTAGGCATAAAGTATACTCCTGACAGATTGGTATGCCATTAAAATCAATCAATCAATAAATAAATCAACTATAATTATGTATAATTCTTAAGTATTATATAGGAACACTTAAAATCATACAATTGTGTGCAAAATGAAAACAAGAACAAAACTAAGCTCTTAAGAAACAACACGACAAATTATGTAAATATGAACATACAACAAACGGGATTCCTTAACCTCAAGGCATAAAATAACCCTTCTCGAGTTGAATTCTGTTAAAATCAATCAATTAATCGATCTACTTTCTCTCTCTCTCTCTCGCTTTCTCTTTCTTTTTGAAATATTCTTCCACAGCGGTCATCCTTTTCCGCCCACGTTTTAAGAAAAAAGTAAAGAGAAAACAGTATTTGGGTCAGTCGGATAAGTCTATATATGTCAATACCTATGTTAGACAAACTCTGTGACTCCGCGAAGTGCAGGTATCGGACGATCGTTACAGGTGACACTTCCGACGAGTAAGTCAACCCAATCACAAGCGCTTATTATCGCTTGCTAGTAACATCTGATCTAAATTGTTTTTCTATCTTGCAACTAGATAGCGTAATCGAAATTATAGGTGAGTAATCAGATGGTACTTGTCAATCATTAAAAAATATCGATTTAAGAAGATTAAAAAAAAAGAATCAGACAGTCGACAAACATGACTTCACTCAAATAAAAATTAAAAATCACACGATTCCACAAAATAAAATAAAATGAAATAAAATACACAACAACTAGCAAACAAAGAAACTAAAAAAATGATAAGAATTAAACGAAAATAAATTTGAGTAAAAAGAAAAACTAAAATAACATTCAGCAAAATAGAAGAAGAAACGAAAGAGCGGTATCATCAAATCTTGTCATACGGTCTGATGACCTGCACGCCGTTATGGTGATTTGGTTAAAAGGAAGAGGTGAAATCATCAGAAAAAAAATTAGATAAATAAATAAATAAATAAATAAAAGAAAAACAATGAAAATTCTAAAACGTGCGAAAAAGAAAACAAAACAAAGTAAAAACATGAACAGAAAAAAGAGAAAAGCAAAGAAATCAAAGAAAATTTCAAAAGCGCGTGTATTTCTCACAATTGAATCATGTGACCTTGAAAGCTAGCGAAAAAAAGGTTTTAAAATGGCGGACAACATTTTTGTGCAACTTATGACCGATGTAAAGGCGAGAGAATTGATACGTTTTACTGTTGTTATTCTACTCTTTAAGTTTTTCAAACCAGTTTAACTGGTGGTTTTTCACTGAATCAGGGTGACAGCAAGTCTCTCCAGCGTTCTTCTTAGTATTTTTGCTATTAAGAATCGTTACATGAAGCCAGAATTGTTTACGAGTGATTATTATTATTAGTAAGAACTCTAAACTATATTACTGTGAGCAAACAATTTTCTAAAAGAAAGATTGGTTGGTTGGTTGTTTGGGTTTTATGGCATATCAACCTTCGTAGGTTATTTAACGCAAAAATCCATTTTTATGAAAATAGTTCTATTTCAAACAATTCAGTTTAGGATAAGTACGGAGTTTAAATGTAAATACAGTTTAATTGTGAAAAACATTTCTATTTCCAGCTATTCAGTTTAGTCACGCTGTTCTAATTCAGCTAATTCAGTTTAGTATAATACAGATTTTGCTTAAACACAGTTAAATGTCAAAAAGGTTTTGTTAAACAAAACAGTTTAGTGTAAGTACAGTTTCAATGTCAAAAAAAAGAAGTTCTATTTCAAATAATTCAGTTTAGCATAAGCATGCAGTTTAAATGTAAGTACGGTTTAATTGTCAAAAACATTTCTATTTCAAGCTATTTAGTTTAGTCAGACAATTCAGTTTAGCATAAGTATGCCGTTAGTTCTATTTAACCCATACATAGGACCCTTATCAGGTGCTACCACACTGGGTCAGAGTGAACCTGTGAGCAATGGCAATGAATGGGTGCTCCGCATTCCCCAAAGCCACAGCAACACTGGAACCTCACCACCAGATTGTTTCGTGTTATATCCAGGACACTCATTGGGGTGGGGGGGGTCTTACCCTCTGCAGAGTTGCAGTCGGTGTATTTTTCAGCCCCAGCCGACTGGGCAACCAAAAGAAAGAGAAACATTGAATAGAAATAATTACTTGAGACAAAATAATTGTGTATAAGTTATAAGTAATACGTAGGAATACACGAAACCATACAATGATGTGCAAATTATTTGTATCAGACAGGAATATTTCATATCATGTAATTGTGTACAAAAAAACTCTTAAGAAACAAAAAATGTAAATATAAATATATAATGAACGTGATTCCCTAACTTCTATGCATGAAATAAACCTAAACGTTTTGAAATGTCGTTAAAATCAATCATTTAGTATTTCAGATAATGAAGAATTTCCTGGGATTTAAAAAAAATGGTAATTGTGTACGTTTTTCTCAGGAATTTATTAAAAGTCTGTTCTTCGGATGGACACACAGACTACTTCGACATAGTAGCAAGAGTACTACAAGGAGACACACTAACCCCATAGTTATTTATCATCTGTCTTAGAACATCTATCGATAAAATCAAAGAAAACTGTTTCAAGCTAACAAAAGAAAGGAGCAGAAGGTACCCCGTAAAAACAGTTACCGACGCCGACTATGCCGATGACATAGAGCTTCTAGCAAATGCACCTACCCGAGCCGAAACCCTGCTACATAATCTGGAACCAGCCGCTGCAGGCATCGGCCTCCATGTCAATGCACACAAGACGGAATATATGTGCTTTAATCAAACAGGTGACATCTCCACACAAAATGGTAGCACTCTGAAACTAGTTGACAAGTTCACCTATCTAGGGAGCAGTGTCTCATCAACTGAGACAGACATCAAGACGCGACTAGCAAAGGCATGGACAGCTTTCGGTAATACTGAAGTCAGACCTGACCGATAAAATGAAGCGCAGTTTCTTCCAAGCAGCGATCGTGTCGATACTGCTATATGGATGCACCACATGGACGCTAACTAAACGGATGGAGAAAAAGCTTGAGGGCAACTACACAAGAATGCTTCGAAGTATATTGAACAAGTCCTGCAGATAGCACCCCACAAAACAGCAGCTATATGGCCACCTACCACCCATCACGAAAACTACCAAAATTAGACGAACCAAACACGCGGGACACTGCTGTAGAAGTAGGGACGAGCTCATAAGTGATGTACTCCTGTGGACCTCTTCACATGGACGAGCAATGGCAGGACGTCTAGCTCGAACGTACATATAGCAGTTCTGTGCCGATACGGAATGTAGCCCTGAGGATCTGCCGAAAGCAATGGACGATAGTGAGGTGTGGCGAGAGAGGGTCAGGAATATATGTGCTAATAGCGCGACATGATGATGATAATGATTAAGTATATTTATAAACTATATTAGGGGAGAAGGACATCGCTTCGTCATAGTAATAAGTTAGAATGTAAGGAATTGAATAGAGTGGCGTTTTTTTTTTTGTTTTTTTTTAGAAATATGCATTAGATTGGTAATATGAGTATAGATTATTGACAAACGAAGAGGGAAATCTAGGCAAATAAATATGAGTTAATCTGTAGCAAATGATTTCGGGAGCCAAATAAATGGGAGTTTTTCTTCTTTTTTTTTGCTTCGAATAAGGGTATAAGGTAAGAGTTAAAGACTGACTGAATAGTTAGAGTAGGGGCTTATTTCATGTTAGTTTGGAAGTATTAGTATAGGATAGATTTGGGGTGGGATATGTGTAAGTCTTGTTAAAGTATAAATCATGGACGTGGACGAGTAATAAGAATACCATCTTACCTCGGTACCGAATCCGGAAGTAGTCAGCCGAAACCGGATGAGGTAAAGATGGTATTATATATTAGAGGAGTGTGAAATGCCCTGTTTTTTATTGGCTGTTACTGAAGGACAGATGTCTATAAGAACGGCCGAAGTCCGGCCTTATTATTTTTTCTTTTTTGCTTTGGTAGAGGCACGAGCGTAGCACGTCGCGATCAAGGAGGTGGCTTGGCTCTTTCAGAGTCATGCCGGGGTTTCTGTCGGAGCCGATATGATGCAACCCCCCCACCCCGAAATCGGCGATGAAGACAGTGCATCACTGAAGACCTACCTTGATGCATCTAGGATGTATGATTGAAGTTTTTTTAAAAAATAAAAACAGTGACCATTAACACAATATTTTGTATTTCTGATAAACATGAAGTTCCTTGGATTTTATCAGTTTGTGTATCAGTATATTTCTTAATCATTCCTAGTGTTCCAATTAGTACTGGTGTGTTTGAATGCCACTTTTGCAATAACAATTTTCTGATTTTTATACTTTGAATGCTTGTCAATTTAATTTTTACTTAGATATGGACTTGGATACTTGGAAAAAAAGCTTAATAGAAACCACACAATGTTGCTGCATGCTGTTTTGGACAAATCCTGGAAGCAGCACCCTACAAAACATCATAAGCACAGCCACTTACCTCCCATCACACAAACTATCCAAGGTAGACAAACAAGACATGCTGAGCAGTGCTTGTGAAGCAAGGACGAACTCATAAGCAACATTCTCCTATGGAGTCCAAAGCATGGACACATCAATGTTGGCCGACCAGCAAAAGCTTACATTTATCAACTCTGTGCGAACACTGAATGCCACTTAGAGGACTTACCAAGAGCAATGGCCAATTGAGAGTTAAAGAAATACGTGCTGTTAGCACGCCTTGATGATGATGATGATGATGATGATGATTGGGTTGTATAATTTGATTAGTATATGCATTGAAGTCTCAAAACAAAGTAACATCTTTATCTTCTAGCAACGACAGTGTTGTTTTTTATACTATTTTTCTGCATGGGATTAGTTATCTTCTCATGCAAATATTGTCTTATCCTATTCTAAGATTCCATCAGGGCTGGAGTAAAACAGCCAGATATTAAACAGAGAATAGTCTTCTCATCGTGTGTACAGAAAAAAACATTTTGAATCTCCTCCTTTTATAAGAATATATGTCTGGTAAGACCTTGTGGGCAGGTTTAGGTTTTGAGTTGCTCGGATAAACCCTTCTCATTGTATTCTAAACCCTAGCTCCGCAGTAACTGATAGATAAGATTTTTCCAAGTGTACCAGAAAGAACTTCGTATTTTTGTTTGGCGCGTAAATTAATTTGACTGTATGGTCGTCGCATATTTTCACCCAATGAGGATGACTTATCCTATTCAGCTCGGACCATTTTCCCGGACAACATAAAAATGGTGAAAGCCCACCAAACTATCTCTTCTTCAGAACCTTTTGAGCAGGACGGATGCACTTTCTTTCCGCTCCCTTCAAAGCAGCAGAATCACAACACCATGAGGAAAGCCGTCTAATTTATGGACCTTTTAAGTCAACTCTCGTAGACCAAGGGTTCCCAGTTGAAAATGAATTAGATGCATTTAATCCACCACTTACAGGAACACCTTTATGTCGCCTCTAACTTTTACTATGTCTTCAGCTACGCGTAATTACGCTCAGACATCCAGCTACCTCATTCCTGAGCAACCTTCTCCGGAGACCTTCATGCCTCTCTCCTACAACAACTAGGACCACACATTTATGGGCGACTACATCATTCCTGTCATTAACTAGCAAACACGACTTTTGCTACATCCATGGCGACGCATATTCCGCTCAGACATTCAACAATGACTTGACTGTAGCGACGCACATTCCGCTCAGGCATTTAGCTGCAAAAATTCCTTCTCAACTCAATAACTATTTCCTTCCTTCCTTCCTTCCTTCCTTCCTTCCTTCCTTCCTATGAGACTTGCAGCATAAAGGTACCCTTTATTCTCGCTGTCATTAAACCTTCATAAAAACCTTTTGATATCTCGTTTCATCTCCTTTATTTACAACAACATAGCGAGGAACTAACGTAACAACGTAATAATCTTCCTCGCTAAATTAGCATCAAGATCTTGTGCTGGCCCTGGATATGGGCCATGTAAGAGTTTTTCTTCTAAGTTGATTAGGTTTTGTTACTTTATTTAATGCAGGTTGGGTAACATTCTCTTTATTAACGGGCCACTTTCGAACACTGGAGCAACAATTAGAGTCAGTCACCGTCAAAAATATGTAATTGGTTTGGTTGGGTTTTATGGCATATCAACCATTGTAGGTTATTTAATGCCAAATCCTGTTTATACATTTATATTAAATATATATGATTTGGTTTGGTTGGGTTTTATGGTATATCAACTGCTACATAGCCATATACACGAATATAGCCATGTGAGAAATGGGTGAAATGGACATCGAATGTTCAAAACGATAGAACATAGGAATCTCGGAATTCGAAAACACGTAACGACTTCATGTTCAGGTACGAAACCTTTTTATTAACTTTGAGTTAAAGGTTTCGACGTAAGGAAGAGAGACACAATCTTCTATGCTGTCTTATTCATTTGGCCCCCGTCTCGAGCGGCCCTCATAGGGCGCAAGTTCGCCTCACGCCTGCAAGCTCCAAAAGTCGATCCTTCTCGTTTGGCGTCTAGTACTTAACTCTTAACTTCCTTCAGATTCTCACACAAACCTCCACGCGCTTCCGGTGCGTGACGTCACCTGCACCCTGTCACCGCGTTTCGTCTCGGACTATTATGACATCTGAGTGACACCTCCATCCGCCCAGACGCGCCCGCGTTAACACCTGCCTCAATGTTACACCCAACTAACCCATGTGCTGAGCCGAAAGATTCTCAGCCTAAGTAAACTCAAAGGCATGAACCGAAATCCCTCGGCTATTATATAACATCAACCATTGTAGGTTATTTAATGCCAAATCCTCTTTATACATTTATATTAAATATATATGATTTGGTTTGGTTGGGTTTTATGGCATATCAACTATTGTAGGTTATTTAATGCCAAATCCTCTTTATATATTTGTATTATATATATATATATATATATATATAGGATTTGTGTTGTATCTTGGTAAAGAAAAGATGCACAGTGAAATAAAGTTAATTGTTTAACTCAAGTTTTACAGTCCGACTAGTACTATAAGTTTCACGCAGTTGGTGTTACGTCCGAAGTTGGTCTTACTACTGACCGACATCCTTTCAGAGCTATCTATTTGCTTCTCTTTCTGAGAGAAATGGCGTCTTTTATAATCCCGCGATACCGGAAGTCACATGGTACGAGCCACTATACAACAATTTGTAAACACATTTTGTAAATATTCTTAATCAATCCTGAGCTCTTTATTGCACACATTTAGTTTCAAGTATTGCTATGTAACAGTCCCAATTTAACCGCAGTCATTTGTTTGCACACAGTTTGTTCTATTTGACCCATTGATAGGACCCTATCAGGTTCTATTCTCGCAACATGTTCACAAACGTAAACAAATCGGATCAGTCAAACCCTTAAATATACTACATCCGGCTACGACCGGAAATGCTGAAACCTTCCATTGCCCTGACCCCTGCCGTAACGGCTAAAAAGGGGAATAACTGACATTTTACAGCATTAATAGACCCCCGTCTTTCAAAAGTAACTCAATTAAAATAAAGTGGATTATCTTTCGAAACCTATCCCAGGGTAAAGAAGGACTGTATTTCTACTTCTATTTTTTATAGACGAACATTATGTTTACGCGGCCCTGTAGTGTGACACAGTTTTCCCTTCACATAAAAAAGCCTCTTTTAATAGTTCAGGGGCGAATTCGTGGCACGCACGTTCCCTCGTGCATGCTCGCTGGTTCGTCCACAGTCCAACAAAGGCAGACTGCTGTCGGCTGGGCCACCTTCGTCATAGTCCAGCAGGACTCGAGCCCGATCTTCCCTTCCCCTAAACCCCCATTATAATCGACATTCGGGTCATTGACCTGCCTGGTGGAAGGCAGTGGCAAATATCGGGTGAATTCGTGGCGTGACTCTCCAGTGTTTGGGTCACATTTTAACCGGTCGTGATGCGTTAATTATGTGATTAAGTGTTTCGTTTTGTCACCAAATAAAATACAACTGCTGTTTTTCTGCATATCATCAATTTTTGCTTTGACAAAAGTTTTACTTTCTCAAAATTCTATTGAATTTTAAGCATCTAATTTTCATGGAGAGATTCTGGTTTGTGCTTATACTATTTGTCAGTATAGTCAAACTTTCGTCTTTTGCACGATTCCCAGTGGATCACCCAGTTATGACTACTCCTTTTCTTCCTGTTTGTTTTTGATCTGATGAATATTAAGAAGATTGGATTATCGGAAGGGATAAACGGGGAAAAATTCCTTTACAAAGAAACATTTGAGGAGTAGAGGAGAGAGAGAAAGAGAGAGAGAGAGAGAGAGAGGCTAAAGTTCTTAAAGAAAAGGCAGAAAGAAAAGAGAAGGAGACAGAGTGAGTGAGAGAGAAACAGTGTACGCCTAAAATAGTTGGGTATTTCTTACTAGTGTACTTACTGATACTTGTATCGGCTTTCCTCCTGGTCGGGTTGAACCGGCTTCCTCCCGAGCAAGTAATGTGTTTGGGATTTGATTGAAGGAAGAGTCCCAATTCCTATCCGGAAAAACACCCTGTTTGCCGCTGATATTCCACAGACGCATTGACAGAGCGACCCGAGGCAGGCGGTTGCCGGAACAGACACCTCCTGGATTAAACAGGTTTGAATTCAGAGTTTTCCTTCTTCTAGGCTAGTTGCCTCATTAGTCTGTCCTACAATTTACCCATAGCTGGAGGGAGAATAATTGGATTCATACCTTTCCTAAGGGTATTAGTGCTATGTGAAATGCAATCAGCCTGATCCAGGATTTGAACTCGTGTCACCGTGTCCATTTCGTATGACGATAACCATTACACCACGGGCACCTCCACTCTTTCTAACTAGTGTCAGAGGTTGACGATAGAGTTTAGGTAAAAGTCTGAATTTGAATGCCGGTAGCTGGTGGGCTTTCTTCACTAGAAAGAATAACTTGCCACAATCTTTGTAAAAATTGAATTAAAATAAATTTCAACATCTCTGTAATAAATAACAAAATTTCATAAATATATAAAAAGTGTTGAATAATTTTTTGTCTGCGACATATTTATATTTTCTGTTACAGAATTTCAATGCTGTAAAATTTGGTGGGAAATATTACCTAATGATATTCGTTTTGATTGCATAAGGTTTCACTAGAAACTATAAAATTCACGTATCTTTGATTTCGAAGAAAATAATTTTTAATTTAAAGATTTTTAGGGGTGTATTTATTTATTTTTTTCTTTAATTAAAAAATTTCTAAAACGGCATATCAACTCTTTATAGGTTATTTAATGCCGAAATTTGATTCATTTCTTAATGATTGATTATAATCACAATTATTTATACTATCAACGTTAGCAATAATTTTTTTAACAGTACTTTTTTGTTTGGCTATAATTATAATCAGTTGTTTGCACTCATTTATATTGTATCAAGTGCCTTTTTTTATCTAATAACTTATATAACAATGATAATTTATTCAAAATCATATTGTTTTAAGTAACTATTCCTATTTAATAGTAATAGTCATTTGTTTGAACAGTTATAGGTTGGTTGGTTGGGTTTTATGGCATATCAACCTTTGTAGGTTATTTAACGCCAAATCCATTTTCATACTTGCCCAGTCGGCTGGGGCTGTAGAATACAGCAACAGCATCACTGCAGAGGAGTAAGACCCCCTCCCAATGAGTGTCCTGGATATGACACTGAACAATCTGATGGTGAGGTTCCAGTGATGCTGAAACTTTGGGGAATGCGGAGCACTCCTTCATTGCCATTGCTCCCAGGTCCATTCTAGCCCGGAATGGTAGCACCTGATAGGGCCCTATCAATGGGTTAAACAGAACTAACTGCATAATTATGCTAAACTGAATTGTTTAAATTACAACTGTTTGACTAAACTGAATAGCTTGAAATAAAAATGTTTTTCATAATTAAACTGTGTACTTACATTTAAACTGCGTACTTATGTTAAACTGAATTGTTTGAAATGGAACTGTTTTTGAAATTGAAACTCAACTTACACTAAACTGGATTGTTTGATATAGAACTGTTTTGACATTTAACTCTGTGTAAATAAAATCTGTACTTACACTAAGCTGAATTAGAACTGTTTGAATAAACTAAATAGCTTGAAATAGAAATGTTTTTCACAATTAAACTGTGTATTCATGCTAAACTGAATTGTTTGAAATAGAACTGTTTGCATAAAAATGGATTTGGCGTTGAATAGCCTGCAAGGGTTGATATGCCATAAAACCCAAACAACCAACCATTTTCATACAAATAATCCGTTCTATTTCAAACAATTCAGTTTAGAATGAGTACACAGTTTAATAATTGTCAAAATCATTTCTATTTCAAGCTATTCAGTTTAGTCAAGCAGTTCTAATTCAAACAATCCATTTTAGTATAATTATAGTTTTTGTCCACACACAGCTCTATATCAAACAGTTCAGTTTAGCGTAAGTACAGTTTCAATATCAAAAACAGTTCAATCTCAAACAATTCAGTTTTGCATAAGTACGCAGTTTAGTTCTATTCCACCCATAGATAGGACCCAATCAGGCTTTACCACTCCGGGCCAGAGTAGACCTGGGATCGATGGCAATGAAGGAGTACTCGGCATTTCCCCAAAGCTCCAGTATTACTGGAAACTCACCATCAAATTGTTTAGAGTCATATCTAGGACACTCATTGGGAGGGTGTTACTCCTCTGCAGAGGTGCAGTTGGTGTATTCTACAGCCCTAGCTGACTGGGTAAGAACAGTTATAGGATTTCAAGTATCTCATATCTAATGCAAATAACGTGCACATATTTATATGGTTTCAAGCATTCCTATTCAATACTAATAATTTTCAAAGATATAGATCTCTAGATTGGACTCTTACAAGTGCTCTCAATCTGGGTCAGCTTGACTATATGTTTCAAGTAATCTATTGAGGCTGTGGTTGTTTGTAGCATTTAACCCCGTGTAAAAAGCGAGTTTTGAAAGCTGGTTTCTCAGGCAGATGGGACTTCTTGACTTGAGAAATTAGCTCATCTTCCTAACCTTATTTTTCGTCATCGAAAACATGAATTGTGGAAATCTTGAAATACACACAAAAAAATGATTAGATAAGAAACAAAGAAAGGGTGAATAAGAAAGAAAGAAAGAAAGAAAGAAAGGTTGAAGAAGAAAGAAAGAAAGAAAGAAGGTTGGATAAGAAAGAAAAATGATCAGAAAAGAAAGAAAGAAAGAAAGAAAGAAAGAAAGAAAGAAGGTTAGATAAGAAAGAAAAAAGAAAAATGATAAGAAAGAAAGAAAGAAAGAAGGTTAGGTAAGAAAGAAGAAAGAAAAATGATAAGAAAAGAAAGAAAGAAAGAAAGAAAGAAAGAAAGAAAGAAAGAAAGAAGGTTAGGCAAGAAAGAGAAAGAAAATAAATCTGGATAAGAAAAAATTTGGATAATAAATAGATAAATAACAGTTGGATAAGAATGAAAGAAAGATGTTTGGGAAAGAAAAAACAAAGAAACAGACAAAGAAAGAAAGAAAGAAAGAGGTAGGACGCCGGTCCTAGAGCAATAGGTTAATCCTATAAGCTAATGATGCTTCGTAAGTCGGGTTGTTGTGGGAGAAGATATGTTTCTTGTCACTGATTCCGAGCAGAACTGAAGTCATAACACGTTGTTTTGGTACCATTATTTCTTTAGGTGTTAGATTCCCCTCACCTGGTCTAAACCCATGACCCTTATTGTGTCAATTCAATCCTCCTGTTCTTTTCCTCGGCTTTCTGCAGGTGTGACCTGTGACCTGCATCAACCAAACTGTTATGTAACATTTGATCCTTACTGAACACTTCTTTAATGTAACCTTTTGCCAAACGAAGCAAATCCTGATTAAAGTCTTTTGTGATGGTTGAGGTAGTTGTGTATTTTCCACTGGCATAAAGGATAAGTTTTCGAACCTATGTTGAAGGCCAGGACTTCGAATGGTGATTTTGAAGGCAAGCAGTCTCTTGCTAACATTCTCTTCGATTTGATCGTGTGGCATACTAATCTAAGCTGGATAAATATCAAAAGTTAAATAAAGACTCTATCCGTATTGAAATTTACAGACAGAAATAATTACAGTCTAAGTTTTTAATGAATCACAAGACTATCAAACTTTCATATATATATATATATATACCATGACATGTTTTCAAATTATGTACACTTCCGGGAATAATGACTTGGCACAGGAAAATAATGATAACGTCAGAAAGAGTCGCTTCTAGACTGAAATTAAAATTATATCCGCTGGAAGCCATGGTAATTGAATTCATAAAATAAAGAGAGTAACAGAAATCACAATAGTCTAATGTGTCATGGCTCTTTTTTCTCAAATGAGAATTTATATCTATATAGATAATTGGCATAGGTTTGTTTTCTACAAACGTTTTGATATACATCTGCTAAATTTGGTATGCAGATTTATTGGGGCCAGGGAAAATTCTTAAGGAAAAAATCCTTTTTCTGGAGAGATATAGGTGCTCATCAAGAGAAGCTCTCTTACAGGAATCCATGTTGCTGCAATACGTAATCAATCAAAAGAATTTACGTTTCCAAAGTTCAAAAGAAAACAAACAAACAAAAAACACCACTCTGTCGGTGGGGTTTAGAATATGCTGACTACATCTCCCTACGGAGGGGTCAGACCCCTTCCCTGAGAAGAAGTCTCCTGAGTATGACACTAAACTGCATCTGATGGGGAGGATCCAGTTCCAGAGATCTGGAGAGTGTGGGGTGTCACTTCATTGTCCCTACTTCCTGGTCCACTCTGACCCGGAGTGGTAGTATCTTTTAGGGTCCCATCAAGGGATCAAATTGATATGTTTGAAAATGATTCGTATTTGATTGGAATACTCGATGTCATATAAGTGTGAATTATTTGTATTAAGAATAGTTACTTGAAACTATAATTGTTTACCAAGGATTATTAGTTATTTAAACTATAAAACTGTGTGCAAAGAAGTAACTATTGTTAAATGGAAATGACTACATGAAACCATAGAGTTATTATCATTAGATAGAAATACTTGAAACCATATAAATGTGCAAATTGTGCAAAGGTGTGGGAGGAGTAAGGAAGTCAATACACCAGAGTTGATTGGTCAAAGGGTTAGGGTTAGGGTTACTATGTTGTGATTTTAAGGGAGTTCAGGAAAAGATTCTGTTGGAAGAGGCCAGCACTCTTCAAATCGGGTCAGTGGCATCTCCAACAGGACAATATGCCAAATCCTCTTTATACATATATATTAAATATATATGATTTGGTTTGGTTGTGTTTTATGGCATATCAACCATTGTAAGTTATGTAATACCAAATCCTCTTTATACATATATATTAAATATATATGATTTGGTTTGGTTGGGTTTAATTGGATATCAACGAATTGTAGGTTATTTAATGCCAAATCCTCTTTATACATATATATTAAATATTTATGATTTGGTTTGGTTGGGTTTTATGGCATATCAACCATTGTAGGTTATGTAATGCCAAATCCTCTTTATACATACATATTAGATATATATGATTTGGTTTGGTTGGGTTTTATGGCATATCAACTATTGTAGGTTATTTAATGCCAAATCCTTTTTATACATATATATTAAATTTATATGATTTGGTTTGGTTGTGTTTTATGGCATATCAAACATTGTAGGTTATTTAATGCCAAATCCTCTAATACATATATATTAAATATATATGATTTGATTTGGTTTGATTTTATGGCTTATCAACCATTGTAGGTTATGTAATGCCGAATCCTCTTTATACATATATATTAAATATATATGATTTGGTATGGTTGGGTTTTATGGCATATCAACCATTGTAGGTTATTGAATGCCAAATCCTCTTTATACATATATATTAAATATATATGATTTGATTTGGTTGGGTTTTATGGCATATCAACCATTGTAGGTTATGTAATCCCAAATCCTCTTTATATATATATATTAAATATATATGATTTGGTTTGGTTGTGTTTAATGGCATATCATCCATTGTAGGTTATTTTATGCTAAATCGTCTTTATACATATATATTAAATATATATGATTTGGTTTGGTTGGGTTTTATGGCATATCAACCATTGTAGGTTATTTAATGACAAATCCACTTTATACATATATATTAAATATATATGATTTGGTTTGGTTGTGTTTTATGGCATATCAACCATTGTAGGTTATTTAATGCCAAATCCTCTTTATACATATATATTAAATATATAGGATTTGGCTTAGTTGTGTTTTATGGCATATCAATCATTGTAGGTTATGTAATGCCAAATCGTCTTTATACATATATATTAAATATATATGATTTAGTTTGGTTTGGTTTTATGGCATATCAACCATTGTAGGTTATTTAATGCGAAGTCCTCTTTATACATAAATATTAAATATATATGATTTGGTAGGGTTTGATTTTATGGCATATCAACCATTGTAGGTTATTTCATGCCAAATCCTCTTTATACATATATATTAAATATATATGATTTGGTTTGGTTTGGTTTTATGGCATATCAACCATTGTAGGTTATGTAATGCCAAATCCTCTTTATACATATATATTAAATATATATGATTTAGTTTGGTTTGGTTTTATGGCATATCAACCATTGTAGGTTATTTAATGCGAAGTCCTCTTTATACATAAATATTAAATATATATGATTTGGTAGGGTTTGATTTTATGGCATATCAACCATTGTAGGTTATTTCATGCCAAATCCTCTTTATACATATATATTAAATATATATGATTTGGTTTGGTTTGGTTTTATGGCATATCAACCTTTGTAGGTTATGTAATGCCAAATCCTCTTTATACATATATATTAAATATATATGATTTGGTTTGGATTGGTTTTATGGCATATCAACCATTGTAGGTTATTTAATGCAAAATCCACTTCATACATATATATTAAATATATATGATTTGGTTTGGTTTGGTTTTATGGCATATCAACCATTGTAGGTTATGCAATGCCAAATCCTCTTTATACATATATATTAAATATATATGATTTAGTTTGGTTGGGTTTTATGGCATATCAATAATTGTAGGCTATTTAATGCCAAATCCTCTTTATACATATATATTAAATATATAGGATTTGTTTTGGTTGGCTTTTATGGCATATCAACTATTGTAGGTTATGTAATGCCAAATCCTCTTTATACAGAAATATTAAATATATATGATTTGGTTGGGTTGTGTTTTATGGCATATCAACCATTGTAGGTTATGTAATGCCAAATCCTCTTTATACATATATATTAAATATATATGATTTGGATTGGTTGGGTTTTATGGCATATCAACCATTGTAGGTTATTTAATGACATATCCTCTTTACACATATATATTAAATATATATGATTTGATTTGGTTGGGTTTTATGGCATATCAACCATTGTAGGTTATGTAATGCCAAATCCTCTTTATACATATATATTAAATATATATGATTTGGTTTGGTTTTGTTTTATGGCATATCAACCATTGTAGGTTATTTAATGCCAAATTCTCTTTATACATATATATTAAATATATATGATTTGATTTGGTTTGGTTGTATGGCATATCAACCATTGTAGGTTATTTAATGCCAAATCCTCTTTATACAGAAATATTAAACATAGATGATTTGGTTTGGCTTGGTTTTATGGCATATCAACCATTGTAGGTTATTTAATGCCAAATCGTCTTTATACATATATATTAAATATATATGATTTGGTTTGGTTTGGTTTTATGGCATATCAACCATTGTAGGTCATTTAATGCCAAATCGTCTTTATACATATATATTAAATATATATGATTTGGTTTGGTTTGGTTTTATGGTATATCAAACATTGTAGGTTATTTAATGCCAAATCCTCTTTATACATATACATTAAATATATAGGATTTGGTTTGGTTAGCTTTTATGGCATATCAACCATTGTAGGTTATGTAATGCCAAATCCTCTTTATACATATATATTAAGTATATATGATTTGTTTTGGTTGGGTTTTATGGCATATCAACCATTGTAGGTTATTTAATGCCAAATCCTCTTTATACATATATAATAAATATATATGATTTGGTTTGGTTGTGTTTTATGGCATATCAATCATTGTAGGTTATTTAATGCCAAATCCTCTTTATACATATATATTAAATATATAGGATTTGGTTTGGTTGTGTTTTATGGCATATCAACCATTGTAGGTTATTTAATGCCAAATCGTCTTAATACATATATATTAAATATATATGATTTGGTTTGGTTGGGTTTTATGGCATATCCACCATTGTAGGTTATGTAATGCCAAATCCTCTTTATACATATATATTAAATATATATGATTTGGTTTGGTTGTGTTTTATGGCATATCAACCATCGTAGGTTATTTAATGCCAAATCGTCTTTATACATATATATTAAATATATATGATTTGATTTGGTTGAGTTTTATGGCATATGAACCACTGTAGGTTATTTAATGCCAAATCCTCTTCATACATATATATTAAATATATATGATTTGGTTGGCTTGGGTTTTATGGCATATCAAACATTGTAGGTTATTTAATGCCAAATCCTCTTTAAACGTATATATGAAATATATATGATTTGGTTTTGCTGGGTTTTATGGCATATCAACCATTGCAGGTTATTTAATGCCAAATCATCTTTATACATATATGTTAAATATATATGATTTGGTTGGGTTGGGTTTTATGGCATATCAGTCATTGTAGGTTATTTAATGCCAAATCCTCTTTATACATATATGTTAGATATATATGATTTGGTTTGGTTGGGTTTTATGGCATATCAACCATTGTAGGTTATTTAATGCCAAATCCTCTTTATACATATATATTGAATATATAGGATCGAGTTTGGTTGGGTTTTATGGCATATCAACCCTTGTAGGTTATTTAATGACAAATTCTCTTTATACATATATATTGAATATATAGGATATAGTTTGGTTGGGTTTTATGGCATATCCGCCATTTTAGGTTATTTAATGCCAAATCCTCTTCATACATATATATTAAATATATAGGATTTAGTTTGGTTGGGTTTTATGGTATATCAGCCATTGTAGGTTATTTAATGCCAAATCCTCTTTATACATATATATCAAATATATAAGATTTGGTTTGGTTGGATTTTATGGCATATCAACCATTGTAGGTTATTTAATGACAAATCCTCTTTATACATATATATTAAATTTATAGGATATTGTTTGGTTGGGTTTTATGGCATATCAGCCATTGTAGGTTATTTAATGCCAAATCCTCTTTATACATATATATTAAATATATAGGATTTAGTTTGGTTGGGTTTTATGGCATATCAGCCATTGTAGGTTATTTAATGACAAATTCTTTTTATATATATATATATCAACTATATAATTTCAACACAGATTTTTTAGATAACGTTTTTAAACAAGCTTAAGCTCATTTCTTGGCACACAATTAAATGATTTCTGTCATTTTAATTTGATAAGAATAATTCTATTTGCAATCAATCATTTGTTTTCACACAGTTAAAGGTTTTCATGCATTGCTTTTTAACACTAACTATTCAATTAAACATCAGTCGTTTGTTTACAGTTAAATGACCAGACAATTTTATTTCGAACAATTCAGTTTTGCGTAAATCATTTGTTTGCGCTCAGTTTAAATGTCAAGGTACATATTAGTCACATTAGTTATCTGAATTTTTGAGATGAAGCTTGATGATTTTTATCATTAAGGGTTTTCGGATTATTGTCTTCATCTTTATTGTTATTTCCACAACGTTTCGGTCGATATATCCTCCAGCCTTCTTCCTGTGTTTGTCGAACTCGGGAACCTTCACGGAACTTCGAACTACGTCCTTTATTGAATCCACGGGTGTCACCTGTTCTGATTCCGATAGCCATAACCGGGTACAAGTGTTAAGTATTCTTGTATTGTTACTCTTCTGTAGTCAGGATTGAACCTGCAACCACAAGATGATTGTCTCCTTAGAAGCTTAGGGAACCAACGCCTATAACTGTTACACTATGTGTCCCGCTGAAATAACTATAAAGATGAAGACCTTAGTCCGAAAACCCTTAATGATAAAAATCAAGTTACACAGTTTAAATGTCATAGATAGGATTCTGTCAGGTGCTATTACTCTGAGCCAGAGTGGACCTGGGAGTGAGGGCAATAAATAAGAACACTGCATTCTCCAAAGAATCAACATCAATGAAGCCTCCCCATCAGATTGTTTAGTGTCCTAATCAGGACACTCACTGGGGGAGTCTACCCCTCTGCAGGGATACTGTCAGCAAAGTCTACAGCCCTAACTAGCTGGGCCGTATGTGTAAAAAAAAAAAAAAATAAGTGGAAATGTGTATGTAATAAAAATGCATAATTGTAATACTTCCTTTAGCCATTGTTGGTGATGATTAGTTTTTATCTTATGTCTTGTAATTTTGCCAAAATTTTCCCTCGAAGGCGAACATTTGCAAAGGGACAAGAACACGTTGATATTTTACGGTATGTTGTTGGAAAGAGAGAGAGAGAGAGAGAGAGAGATCTTCCTATCTTCCTTAAGTACCCGAGTGTGTTGCCTGCAAGCGGTCGTCGGAAAAGTCATCCTGTGAGCAAAGGCAGATATTCCTACAAATTCACAGCCTCATACAGTAACGATTACACCAGAAAAGAGCGATGACATCGGCTTATAAAAAAAATGTCTGATACATTTAATTCTCCATAACTGATAAGCATTTCGGAGTTTACATAGATATTTATATAGATCAATTTTAAAAACATATGGAGGGATAGAAACTATATTTTCTACGCTTCCTTTAGTTTGGCACAAGGATAGAAGTATAGAGCACTCTCTGAAAATTAAATTTACTAATAATTGTCTGCCAACCTAGTAAGCTATTTGGCCATGAGAGGTGCCCAATAATTCATGAATTATACTTAAGTTTGGCACAAGGCCAGAAGCTTAGGGCATCAAGTGAAAAACAAAACTCACTATTAATGATTCGCTTGTCAAGGTTGCTGACTATTGCACCATAGCCGATGTCATTTTCAGATCTTTTGTAATGTAAATCAGATTCCGTTTTATATTTCATGGTTTTTCTTCACAACCTTTGCAGAAAGGTAACTTGGTGTTGCCAAGGCAGGGGAAATAAGATTAAATAAAACAGATAATTTTTTAAAGTTAAATGGAAGGTAAGTCTTAAATATTTATTTCCACAATTTTTTCGTAAATAAAAGATATAAAACTTTCCAAATCAAAAAATGTTTTTGCTTTAATGAATATTTCATTTTACGATTCAGGGCAAATTTTCTGTAAGAAATCTTTTTCAAAATCTTTTTAATAATTTGAATTATCTGAGACTTTATATTTCTTGTAACTTTTCAAGAAATATAAATATTTTTGGATGTAGAAATGTTTTTGCTTTTGTTTTTCTTTATAGAAATCGTAAAAGATAATTGTGTTTGGCTTTGTTTAATGTCATACACCCTTCGTGGGTTATTTAATGCCAAAGCCATCCCTGTAGAAGAACAGAGGTAGTGCTGTTTAACCAAAAGCTGTTGGGGGGGGGATAAGGGTGTTTATACCTTTCCCAAGAGTATTACTCTGAATGTGAACGCAATAGGGTGACTGGAGATTGAACTCGCTTACGACGATATTGCAGTTCAGCACTTTCGTCATCACGCCACGGAGGTGGGGTGGGGGGTGGGTCTTGATGGGTACGTGTGTAAAGGGTCCAAAATAAAACGTTGTACAAGAAAAAGAAAAAATGACAATGATGGGTCACGTAAAAAGTATCCATAATTCAACTCCCAGTAAGATATAAAATTTGAATTTCATTTTGGGGGGGCAAATCTTGGGGCATCATAGAAAAGCGTATGTAAAAATATCCTGTTTTCACAATAATTTGCATACAAATAAACAGATGCAGAAATTATATATATATATATATATATATATATATATATATATATAATCAAGTCGTGCTGATAGTACTGAGTTTGATGACTCTTTCTCGCCATCCCTCTCTATCATGCATACCTCCTGGCAGGTCCTCTAGACGGAATCCTGTGTCCGCATAGAGCTGATTTATATAAGTATTTGTTGGCTGGAAACAATACTCCACTAAAAAGCGGCTATACGACCATTTATATCCCATCTTACAAACCATGAAGTAAGACGAACAAAATATGATGGGCACTATTGAAGTAAGGATGAACTCAATGAATCCTGGTGGTTGAGCAGTCTTTGATCCGGCGACAAAGTGGACAATGACTCGTAACACACCACTTTGACCCTTACTTGGTCTGACAGGCGGTCAGATTGGCCAGATCCGATCAATCGGCTGGTCATGTCAAGCCCTAGCACCTATGTTTTATCCCGTTCGTACTTTTAAATCTGCACTTGCAGCAAATTCACAACCCTTATTTTAAAGGTGCAAGAAGGCGATGGCTGAGGGACAATTGCGTTGAGAGAATAGGAATTTGACCATTGCTGAGAATCTGAAATTGGCAGCGGTTCGAAGACCTACCCTCAGCTCGAGTATACTGGTCATGTATCCCCGTTTCAACCAAGTCGATTGGATTTCACCATTCAAGTTGGATTCCGTGGTTGGGGGTGGGACACAGGGCCAACGAAAAATATGCAGCATCTATAGCGTCTTCAAATAATAAAAAACTAAACGAAACCTGTCAGAATCAAACTCAGAGAATGAGGCAGCCGAATTCTCCAGATTCATTGTTATTGAATCTCTGGAGGAGGTCTACTTAACCAAATTCTAACCTTTCCTCATAGAAAAATATTTCTACTAGGGCTACTCCGAAAAACGTTAAGAAAACCAAGAACAGCGACTTGCTTGTCGAGGTGGACAGCCGGAGGCAGGCAGAAAGCGCATTAAAAGTGAAAACCTTTTATACGACAAAATGCAGAGTCTAACCGCATGAAAAACTCAACACTTTCAAAGGAGTTATCAGAAGTAGGGAGTTGGCATTGACTACAGAAGAGGAGATAGTATCAGCCCTGGGAAAACAGGGAGTTACAAACATAAGAAGAATCTCCATTAGAAAAGGGGAAGAATGAATCCAGACCAACACTTACAACCTGACATTTAATCAGCCCTATTCTCCCAAGGAGGGGAAGATCGGCGATTGTCTTGAGAGAGTTGAGCAGTACATCCAGGCGCTCCTGAGATGTTTCAAATGCTAAAAATATGGACACCACAGGGAAGTCTGTAGAGGACTACACACGAGCCAAATGCGGTGAAAAGGACCCGGACCATATGGAGGAAGATTGCTTGAAGGAAATTAAATGTGCAAACTGCCAACAAAATCATCTGGCCCACGCAACATCTTGCAACGTTTACAAAAAAGGAAAGGAAATACTTGAGGTGAAACACAAAAAGAATGTGTCCTTCCTGGAAGCAAAGAAAATAGTAGGGACCAACATGGCAGAAAACAGCTACGCCTCTGCTGCACGGAGGATGGATATAACCAATCAAGACAACAAATATAGAACACTCATGGAAAAATCAATCCGGTTGGAAGCGAATGACTGGCCAAAGTTTCAGGAGCACCTGAAAAAATTACTTGGCTGAATTTTACCAAGCACCAGCTCAGCAATAGGTTGGGAATGGAGAGAGATCCAATGTTGTAGTCCAAACAAAAACACATGTAGGATCTACCACTCTCCTCCTAAAAGTGCAAAATCTCCAACAAAACAGCTGTTACATGTGTCACCAAACCGTCCACCAAAAAATATCAAAGACAGAGTGAAAAACTTGTCTCCCATGAAACCAGAACAACTTAAACAAAAATCACAAGCTCTCATCAGCCAAGCTGGGAAAATATAGATGAATATCAAAGTGAACAATGAAAAAGCAGGAAGCGCATCCAGAATGCTTTCAAGAACAAAGTTGCCTACAAGAAACAAACAGTGCAAGGCTCAGAGACTGACAAACCCCCTAACAAAGAACCTATAGTATAGAAAGTATGGATAGTGACACAGACTGATGAAGTATTAAATAACTCCAATACTTGAAACCATTTAATTGGGGAAACTTATAAGCTCGTTCGCCTTTTTAAAAGTTAATTTCTTATATATTATACATATCTAAATGTGTGTAAACAAATGACTGATATTAAAATGGTTCCGGTTATACAGCAACTCTCGATACCATTTAACTATGTGCAAACAAATAGGAAAAGTAAATAGAATGATTCGTGTTAGATAGAAATACCTGAAATCATTTAACTGTGAAGGAAAATGATCTCAGGATTGTTTGAAAACGTTATAAGGAAAATGTTAACAAACCACGTGTATTTGATATTTAAGTCTAAATAGGATTTGGCATTGAATAATTTGCAATATTTGATATGACGTAAAACCAAATCAACTTACGAAGAACTGTTTTTGACATTTGAACTGCGTACTTATGTTAAACTAAATTGTTTGAAATAGAAATGTTTTAACGCTTTTCTGAGTGTAAAAAAAACTGTACTTATGTTAAACTGTACTGTTAGAAACAGAACTGTATGTCTGTATGAAAATTGATTTGGCATTAAATAACCTAAAATGGTTGATACGCCATAAAATCAAACCAAACCAAACTAAGTAGTGCAAAGCTAGAATACCTAAAAGCGTCAGAAACTACCTAACCAGGTTTCACCTAACAGATCTTCAGAATAATTATGACGAAAGAGTTTTGGCCCAAAGGACATTTTATTATTATTATTATTATTATTATTATTATTATTACTCATTAGAGTTTTTCACAGCGTAAGCTGGTGGTCTTTCTCTGGAGATTGAGTGACAGCGAGTCTCCTCAAATCTCCAGGACTCTTCTCAGTATTCTGGTCGTTTTCAATAATGCTTCTGTTTGGATGGTCTCCACTCGGCTGCCAACTTCCAAATCTTCCAGGCCCTTTAATAATCCTTTAGTTACCGTGCCAAAAGCACCAATCATAATTGGTATAATTGTCACCTTCATATTCCATAGTTTTTTCAATTCTCTAGCAAGATCGAGGTACTTATCTCTCGTTTCACATTCTTTCAGTTTTATTCTGTGGTCAGCCGGGATAGCAAAGTTCACAATTTTGCAGATTTTCTTTTTTTTTTGTTGATTATTATAAGGTCTGGTCTTCTGGTCGAGATTAGGTGATCCGTTTGTATATCAAAGTCCCATAGGCGTTTGTGTGTGTCATTTTCTAGGATAGGTGCTGGGTTGTGCATATACCATTTGTTGGCATGGTCAAATTTAAATTTCTTTCACATTTCCAAGCGGATCACCTTGTCCACCCAGTTGTGTCTCGCCTTGTACTCCTTCTGTGCAGATTTGCTGCATTCGCTTATTATTATTATTATTATTATTATTATTATTATTATTATTATTCATAATAAAATGTCATTTGGGCCAGTCTTCTTTAGTCAGAACCTTTCTGAAAATCCATTTGGTAAACCCTGGTTAGGTAGTTTCTGGCTCTCTTAGGTATTCTCGTTCTGCTATACTTAGTGTATTGGGCTGAAGCGATGGACTGCGGAATAGTAGTAAGTGAGTTCGTACTCCAGTCGCGCCATGACGTTCACTTTCGGGCAAATACCCTTGGGAAAGTTATGAACCCTCTTATCCTCCCAGCTATAGGTTAAATAGTACCACTACTGTTCTTCTAGGAGAATAGCTTTGACATTTAATATCATACAAAGGTTGATATGCCATTAAACAAAAGAAACCAAACCAAACCTTAGTGTATTGGGCACTTTACATATCAGCTTAGGTAACACTGTGAGTGTTTTTTCTTTTGGCTTGACATTACGATGCTGGTGGATTATTTTCAAGCAGTATGGATATTTAATCTTTTCTTTTAGATATTCTTTTAGGTATTCTCTTTCTCTCTCTCTCTCTCTCTCTCTCTCTCTATATATATATATATATATATATATATATATATTGAGGATTTTTAAGAAAATTTGAAAAATTAAAAAAGTGAGGGGAAACTGATTTAAAAATATATTTCTACAAATTTTAAACCATTCAAAATTAAAAAAATATATAGATGCATTAGAATATATATATATATATATATATATATATCGCTGTAAGTGTATGTTGGCAGACGTGTATAATTTGAAAGTAGAAAAGTGCTGTGTTTATAGTGACTGGAATTCTTCTGCCTCGATAATTGTATATTATCCAATAGGTGTTCAGCAACGCGACAGTAATATCTTCTTTCTCTCCAGCTACAAGTTTGTGTCCATTTGTTTCAAAGATGGAGTAGAGATTAAAATGGGAGAAGCTCTCAACTGCAAATATCAGATCGGTCGCCACTGAAGCGGCAAGATGGAGACGTGTCAAAAAAGCTCTTAAGAGACACACGTTTAGCTGCATAAGAATATATATATATATATATATATATATATATATATATATATATATATATATCGGTTGCGTACTAACTTATGTAGAAACTGTAGTATGTAACTCAGACTCTTCAAGAGCGTAACTTTTAGTCTGTTTCTATCAATCTATGAGGGCACACACACACACACACACACACACACACACACACACACACACACACACACACACACACACACACACACGTGTATATATATATATATATATATATAGATACGTATCTATTTATCAATCTATCAATCTATCCCAGTCTGTTCGTTTGTCTCTCTCTCTCTCTCTCTCTCTCTCTCTCTCTCTGTTAGTTCAGATCGATCTATCAATGTTAGTTTGTGAATATCTATCTATCTACGATAATATGCTGAATATTTCTCGTATAAACAGAGAAAATAACTTCCTTTTCTTAAGATAAATTTTTATTTGTTTTTCTTCAAAATGAAATAGAAATTTGAGAAAAGACGTACCACGTGTGTTGGACAAAGTCTTTAGCATGGGGGGAATATATTTCATAGCTCTTGTACATATTCTTCTTGGTTGAACCGAGAAGCTTTCAGGATTCCTTCGTATGCATGTATGTATCTTTATTCGAAGAATATTTTCCTTGTCTGCAGATAACTGTCTTCAGTTGATAAAACTGGCAATTTACAAAATTGCTTATGCTTAGACGCATTTTCGAGGAGATTGATCGATTGAGATATTCACGAACAATGTCTTGCAAGATTGTGAAATATCTCCAAATAATAATCTCTCTCTCTCTCTTTCTCTCTCTCTTTACACACACACACACACACACACACACACACACACACACACACACACACACACACACATATATATATATATATATATATATATATATCGATGTGTTCGCTTGATATTTAAAAAAAAAAGCAAATATTGAATCTGTATGCAAAAATCAATCTCAATATCTTGAAATTGTTAGAGTATATATACAGATTTTTCTAGATAGAGGAATTATAAATTATATATTGAATTACCAAGACCAGAAAACCCAGCAAGCAATGCGTGTGACATGTGGAAACACTGGACAGCTGTTTCGACCTTACTTGATCTCATCAACAGTGTATACTGTGATCTCTGCCACTGGAGATCAAACAAGCGACCTCAGAATGCTGAGCCGAAACTCTATCACTTAGCCATGGGTCTACATCTTACACAAGCAATGCCAAATTAACTAGTCATGGTAAACACGTGACCACTTAATCTGATATATATATAACGGATACAGGCCCAGAAAATGGAGTCTCGACCAGGAGTGTTTTCGTTTACTTCGCAATAAGCTATGTAGGAAAGGCATGAAATTATTTCTTTCCTGGGTAAATAGTTGGACAAACAGGATCATCCAGAGTTTCTAGAGGAACCAGTCCAAGGATATATATATATATATATATATATATATATATATATATATATATATATATATATATATATATATATATATAACGTCTCATTATTGTATATAAGAATCGTCCAAAGTTTATGATTTTCGTATATGTAGGAAGAGTCTACTAAAAGAATGCCTCGAGTATGACACTAACTTGCATTCAGCAGGGAGGCTTCAGCCCAGAAGCTATCATGAAACCCTTCATTGCTATTATTCTCAGTTCTACTGACCCAGAGTGGTAGTACTTGTTTGGGTTCCATCTGAGGGTCAAATAGATCTGTTGAAAAATTATTTGTATCAATAATGATTATCATTATGAAATAGGAATATTTACACAAAACTGCTTGAAAAGATTTCATTTGGTATTTAATAACCCAACAAGGGTTGATATGCCGTAAAACCAACCAACCAATCAACTTTTGTTCTCTTTCGTGAAGTACTTTCGACTTTCCTGAGACAGTATCGGTAAAAAGTTAAAGTTTGGTATTTTTCTGTTATTGATAAATACAGCTTCAATCGTCTTTCTTTTTTACAATCTTGTCAGCTACCTGTTTTCTATATAATTATGTTTGGATTTTATGTTTTTATTGCTGTTCGATGCTGGGTTGTATTTTTTTTAGTAGATGTTAACTGAGCGGCAAGTTTTCCTGTTGGCATAATTCATTAAAGATAATAAGAAATTTAAGTCTGATATACTTTTTTTTTTAATTAACTTTTCCCGTCTTCAAATTTGATGCAACTGTTTATAATCATTATATAAGAATTTTCTATCACATAAATGCTCATTAATCATTTGAATATGAAAAAGCGTACTGTGTGTCTGACGACTGAGTTTAATTCGTGAAACTGATAGTAATGCGGTGCAAGTGTTTGCATATGAAATCATATCTTAATTCTTATTTTTTCAGATGTATTAATATATGATAATATGCCCATGTTTCGGTTTTTTGTTGAACCATCTTCAGGTTGATATGAGAATGTAATGTTAAAATGCTTCATCTGAAAATCGTTTCAAATGAAAAAAGGAAACGAAAAGATGAGTTCTATTATCGTAAATAGTGTTCCATTTCAAAATATACTGACATTACATCACTATTTTTAAATGGAATGCTATTCACGAAGAAATGTTTTTCAAAAATGGATAACGGCTTTGTTATAGATTTGAAATAAGAAATATAAAAATTATGTAAACTTTAATAATAATAATAATAATAATAATAATAATAATAATAATAATAATAATGTACAAAATATCAAATGAAGTCCTAAACTTTATTGAGAAAGCCATGAAAATCTGGAGAGTGGAATTGATAGCAGGAGGGAAAAGTTTAGCTGAAGCGAAGATCCAAAGAGGTATGTTCCCAGGAGATGCACTATCACCATTACTATTTATAATTGACGTAATGCCACTCAATCACATGCTCAGAAAATGCACAGCCGGATACAAACTTAGTAAATTACGGGAAAAGATCGATCACCTAATGTACATGGACGACATCTAACTGTTTATAAAAACTGAAAAAGAACTGGAAACTCTATGACACACAGTGAGAATATTCAGTCAGGACATAGGGATAGAATCGGGATAGAAAAATTCACCATACTAATAATGAAAAGCGGCAAACGACACCTGACGGATGGAATGGAACTACCAAACCAAGACAAAATTAGAAGGCTCGGAGAAAAGGAAAAGTACAAATTCTTATGGATATTGGAAGCTGACACCATCAAACAAATGGAGATGAAAGAAAAAATTAAGAAAGAGCCTGAAAGCTACTCGAGACAAAACTATATAGCAGAACCTTTATCAAAGGAATAAATACCTGGGCTGTTCCCTCGTAAGATATTCGTGACCATTCTTGAAGTGGATCAGAGAACTTAAACAGATGGACCAGAGAACAAGAAAACTAATAACCATGCATTGGATGACGTTGAAAGACTATATGGGTCAAAGAAAGAAGGAGGAAGAGGACCTACCAGTTTTGAAGACAGCATTGACGCATCAATACAACCACTTAAAGATTACATACAAAAGCACGGAGAAAGACTGATTACAGTCCCCAGAAACAATACCGACAACACGAGGACCAAGAGAACGACAATAATCAGAAAACAAAAATGAGAAGAAAAACAACTGTACGGACGTTTTAAGTGACTAATAAGCAACATTTCACACGAGAAAACCTGGACGTGGCTAAGAAAAGGACACCTTATGAGAGAAACGGAATCTCTCCTAATAGCAGCACAAAACAACGCCATAAGAACCAATAATATCAAAACAAGAATAGATAAGACGCAACAAAACAACAAATGTAGGTTATGTGTTTATAGAGACGAAACGACCAATCACAATGCAGCAAATTAGCACAGAAGGAGTATAAGACGAGACATGATTTGGTGGGCAAGGTGATTCACTGGGAAATGTGCAAGAAATTTAAATGGTATATGCACAACCTAGCATCTGTCATGGAGAATGAGACACATAAACTATTTTTAAGATACAAATGGATCACCTAATCTCGGCCAGACGACAAGACCTAATAATAATCAAAATAGAAAAAAAGAGAACCTGCAAAATTGTGGACTTTACTGTCTCTGCGGACCATAGATTAAAATTGAAAGAAAATGAAAAGAAAGACAAATACCTTGACCTTGCGAAGGAATTGAAAAACTGAAGAACAAGAAAGTTACATTGATACAAATTGTAATTGGTGCTCTTGGTACTGTCACTGAAGGGTTATTAAAGGGACTGGAGGACTTGGAAATAAGAGGACGAGTAAAAACCATCTACAACTACATTATTGAGATCGGCCATAATACTGAGAAGAGTCCTGGAGATTGAGGAGACTTGCTGTCAATCAAACTTCAGTAAAAGTGAAAAACTCTCAAAGAAGTGAATGATTATAATACATTTTTTATGTGTGCCGTTTAAAAGATTTTAAAAAATTACTTAAAAAAAGAATTATTTTTCAATTTTTCTAATTTGTATATTAAATAAAATAATACCTTTGTTGTAGTTTGCAATCAAATTCTTGTTTAACAAATATTTTGATAAAAGATCATATCGAAACTAATTTGAATAAGGTAACTAATTTAATCAAATGCGGAAATAAGTTGAGAAAACCGGGTCTTGGTTTCCTAATTTTAAAATTAGAAATAATGCTAGCTTCAACAGTCTTTCAGTATTATTCATTATGTATATTAACTAATATTTTTGAATCTTTAAAATGTTTGGTTTCTAAATTATGTTTGACTAACGTGTTCCTATTGTCAGCAGTTTTGAAATCTCAGTTGTGATCATCATCATCATCATCTTGTGCCATCAGCACGGATATCCCTGACCCTTTCTCGCCACCTCTCCCTATCGTTCATCGCTTTCGGCAGGTCCCCAGGGCTACACCCTGTTTCCTCACAGAGCTGCTGTATATAGCTTCGAACTGGTCGGTCATGTGAAGTGGTCCATAGGTGTACATCACTTATGAGCTCGTTCCTACTTCTCCAGCAGTGTCCTGCATGTCTGGTTTGTCTAATTTGGATAGATTTCGTGATGGGTGGTAGGTGGCAGTACAGCTGCTGCATTTGTGGAGTACTGCCTCCAGGAGCTGTTCAATATTGCTCGCAGCATTCTTGTGCAGTTGTTGTCAAGCCTTTTCTCCAACCGTTTAGTTAGCGTCCATGTAGTGCATCCATATAGAAGTATCGACACGATCGCTGCTGGGAAGAAACTGCGCTCCATTTTATCGGTTAGGTCTGACTTCCATATGACCGATGTGTTCATAAATTCATTTAGTGTGTGTGCGTGTGTGTAGGGCGGGGAACAATTACATATGCTGACATAGTTGAAGGATTCCACATGTAAATGAAGAACGTATTTGGTGTGTTAGCAAATTTTCGGAAGTACTGTTTCAGTAACTGCAAGTTTTTGCACCAGTTTTTACTGGCGGTCTTTCCCTGGAGACTGAGAGACAAGTCTCCTCTGGTTTCCAGGATTTTTCTAAATATTCAAGCTGACTTTTAGAATGGTCAGTATGGTATTGATTCTTCCTCCTATTTCCAATTCCTCCTGGGGGGATTTTCTCATGGTGTTATGGCTAAAGTGCTGGACTGCAGCCTCGAAGTAAGTTCGAACTATTATCGTTATAATCATTTCTATTTCATTCTTTGTGAGATTTTCATACAAGTTCTTATTGGTGGTCTTTCACGGGAGACTGAGTGACAGCAAGTCTCGTCAGATCTCCAGGACTCTTTCGGAGTATTCTTGTCTATCTTAAGGCTGTAATCAGTATGGTCTTGATTCTTCCTTTCATTTTCAATTCCGTTAATCTCTTTTCCAAGCCCTTGGGCACTGTTTCTAGCATACTAACTATTATCGGTATGACTGTCACCTCGATGTTCTCGATATTTAAGTCCTCTGGCAAAATCCCGCTATTTGTTAATCTTTTCGCTTTCTTTCATTTTCTCTCTGCAAAACAGCAAAACCCACCAGATGACAAGTTATTTTTTTTCTTGTTAATTAATTCTACGTCTGGACATCTGGCCAGGATTGGTTTGTATTTAAGTCCCAGAAAAATTATTGGTCTCATAAAAAAGAACAGTACAATTTTGTGCCATTACCATTTGTTAGCATAGCCAAATTTTAATCTCTTGCATAATTCCTTTTCCACCCAGTCATGTTTACTTTTGTATCTCTCTTGTACCAGTTTGCTGCATTAGCTTATTATATGATCATGTGTCACCACGTGATCTACACTTTCCATATCATCAATTTTTGTTTTGAAATATTCTCTTGGCAAATTGGTGATTTGTTTGTATCGCAAAATCACAGAGAATTTTTTGAGTCTCATTTTCTCGGACAGATTCTAGTTTGTGCATTTGTTTGTGTGGTCAAATTTTAAGCACTTCCCCGATTCCCAATAAATCACCTTTCCTACCCAGTCAGCACTAATCTTGCAACTCTTTTTGTGGCAGTTTCCTGCAATCGCGTATCACACATTTCATCTTTGTCTTCACATAATCGACACTTACTATTCCGTTGCGTTTATTTGTTAGTCCACTAGCTGCGAGTTTTTCTCGCCAATCTTAATTGGGGGTCTTTCACTGGAGTCTGAGTGACCGCAAAATCTCCTCAGATCTCCAAGACCAAATATTTCTGTATTTTTTTTTTTTTCGTTTTTTTTTCATTTTTATTATGATCTACTGGAACAGCAAAATCCTCTTGATGATAAGTTCTTTGTTTCTTATTAATAAACATTAGGTATTGTCTTCTTACCAGGAGTCAGGGATCCGTTTGAATCACGAAATCCCTGAGAATTTTATTCGTCTCATTTTATCAAACAGATTCTACTTTGTTCATATAACATTTGTAAGTATGGTCAAATTTTAATTTCTAGCTCGATTCCGAATTGATCACCTTTCGTACCGAGTCATGTACTTCTTTTGTGCAAGTTGTCTGCCTTTGCTTATTATGTAATTAACCGTTTCATTTTTCTTTCCACTTAAGCTACAATTGCTATTCTGTTGCGTATCTTCAGTTTTTGCTTTTTTTTAATAATTGATCTTTATGTTTTTTTTAATGACTATTTTGTGTTGCTATCATGAAAAGAGATTCAGTTTTTCTCTTGAGGTTTCTTTTTCTACAGGTCTACATGAATCTTTTAAATATTCTGCTGTGCTGTGGTTATAGATGGCTTCAATTCTTGTCACTTGAAATATTCATACAGTTGTTTTTCTTTCCGTTTCTGTTTTTTTTAAAGATATTTTTCTATTTGACCTTATGTTGCCATTACTGTGACTGGCAGTTGCAATTGTTATATATTGACCCTCAACCGAGCCGTCAATCAAGAGATGCACCTGTGTAAATAAGCGGAAGAACAGCGGAAGCAGGTGGCCGTTAAACAATAGTATAACCAGGGCACAGACGGCTTGAGTCAGTTGGGGACAAGATACCGAATTGAGAGCCAGCGGCAGATGGAGGGCATTGGGCCCTTAGTGACCCACGGTTGAACAACCCAGCCAAGATGAGAAAAAAGTACTGCTGGGTCAATATAGCAGTCTGTCCACGTCTCCAACTCATCTCTCAAACACAACCAACATCACCCTTTCAAGAATAAAGTGTGAGAGATTATATTTTTATAAAGAAGTGTATTCGTTCGTTCATTGAAGTTCGTCATTTTATGTTTGATTATGTTCAGCATAAATTTGTATTATGTATTATGGCTATGGTTGTGGCTATACAACACCATCCATTTTTCTTTGTTCTTTTTTTGTACATTCCTCGAGTCCTTGAATTGTTGCATCTACGCAATCCTCAATGCTGGCGTGTTCTCTTCCTTCTTCTTTTCTTGGAACACATAGCAGATATCATCTCTCGAGTATTATTATTATTATTATTATTATTATTATTATTATTATTATTATATATACCTAGCGAGTTTTTTACAATTGGAGTTTCCATGACTGTAAGTCTCCCCGGGTCTACATGACTCTTCTAAATATTCTGGCCGATTTTTGTTGTGCTGTGATTTGAGATGGCTTCAATTCTTCCTCTAATTTCTCGTTCATTTTACATTTTTTCCAAGAGCTCTAACTACGACTGGTATAAATGTCACCATGTTTCATAGCTTTTTCAGTTCTCTAGCAAGGTGTTATTATTCTACCCAGTTGAGAGTTTTTCACACCAGCGTTAGCTGATGGGTTCTCACTGGAGTTTGAATGACAGCAAATCTCAAGTCTCCAGGACTCTTCTCAGTATTCTAACTGATCTTAATAATGCTATTATTTGGATGGTCGCCATTCATTCTCTTATTTTCAACTCTTCCTCTCTCTTTATCAATCCTTTGGTGACTGTATCGAGCGCACCAATTACAATTGGTATCACCGTCTCTTTCATGTTCCACAGTTTTTTTCAGCTCTCTAGCAAGGTCTCGACACTTATTTATTTATTTTTTTGCTTTTTTTCAGTTTTACCCTGAGGTAAACCGGAACGGCAAAGTCCACTATTCGACTTTTTTGTTGACTATCACTAGGTTTGGTCATCTGACTGAGATTAGGTGATCCGTTTGGATCTCCAAATTCCAGAGAAGTTTGTGCGTCTCATTTTTCAGAACAGATTCTGGGTTGTGCAATTACCATTTATTCGTATGGTCAAATTTAAGTTCCTTGCATAATTCCCAGTGGATCACCTTCCCTACCAAGTCGAGTCTAGTCTTATACTCTTTTTGTTGTTGTTGTTGTTGTTGTTGTTGTTCTTCTTCTTCTTCTTCTTCTTCTTCTTCTTCTTCTTCTTATTATTATTATTATTAGTATTATTATTATTATTCAGCTTTACTAATGATTTCTTACCGGGTCTTTTGCGAAAAACTTGGGTTAAGTAAGATAGTAATTAAATGTATTCTATTTTTTGCTGCCTCTTACGTGTTATTTCCAAAATTCCCATTGACAGTACTTTCCTAAAGAGATATGCAGTTCCGCAAAGAGAATTTTTTGTATAGGCTGGGACTGTTGTTAATGTGTTTATCTGTCACTTTCTTGATCATAACCAGTGCTCCCACTATTACTGGCATTGTGGTAGTTTAAAGGTACCTTTTTTTTTTTCAATTTCTATTTCCAGGTCTTTGTATTTATCAATTTTATTACAGCCTTTGACTGATATGTTATTATCTGTTGGCACTGATATATCAAATAGAAGGCATGTTTTTCTTTTATTGTCCTTAACCACAAAATCTGATCTATTACGCTTTCTTTTTCTGTCAGTTTTGGAAAGCAAAGTCCCATAGAATAGTTGCTTCTTTAACTTCTATTATTGGTTCTGCTCTGGCTTTATACTATTTTCCCCCCATATTTTGGGACAGCGTAGTATTTACATGCTTTCCAATGAACATAATATTCTATTCTATCATATCTTTCTCAATATTCTGTCGTTAGGTGTTAAGACTGGGCATCACGGCGCAGTTTATTATTATTATTATTATTATTTACTCATTGAGAGTTTTTCACATCAGTTTTAGCTGGAGTTTTTCACATCAGTTTTAGCTGGAGACTAAGTGACAGCAAGTCTCCTCAAGTCTCCAGGACTTTTCTCAGTATTCTGGCCGTTCTCAATAGTGCCGTACTTTGGATGGTCTCCACTCGAACTCCATCTTCCTAATCCTCCAGTCCCTTTAATGATCCCTCAGTTACTGTACTCAAAGCACCAATCACGATTGGTATAATTTCCACCATGTTCCATAGTTTTTCAATTCTCTAGCAAGGTCGAGGTACTTATCCTTCTTTTCACATTCTTTCAGTTTTATTCTGTAGTCAGCCGAAACAACAAAGTTCACAATTTTGCAAATTTTTTTGTTGTTGATTATTATAAGGTCTGGTCTTCTGGCCGAGATTAGAGGACCCGTTTGTATCTCAAAGTACCATAGGAGTTTATGTGTGTCATTCTCCAGGACAGCTGCTGGGTTGTGCATATGCCATTTATTCGTATGGTCAAATCTAAATTTCTTGCACATTTCCCTGTGGATCACCTTGTCCACTCAGTCATGTCTAGTCTTATACTCCTTCAGTGCTAATTTGCTGCAATCGCTTATTATGTGATTAATAGTTTTGTCTCGATCAACACATAACTTACATTTGTTGTTTTGTTGCGTCTTATCTATTATCGCTTTGATATGATTGGTTCTTATGGCGTTGTTTTGTGCTGCTATTAGGAAAGATTTTGTTTCTCTCTTAAAGTTTCCTTTTCTTAGCCACGTCCAGGTTTTCTGGTGTGAGATGTTGTTTATTAGTCGTTTAAAACGTTCATAGAGTTGTTTTTCTTCCCATTTTAGTTTCCGATGGCTGTAATCAGTCATCCTTCGTGTTTTTCTATGTAGTACCCGAGTTGTTGTATCGATGCGTCAACGCTGTCTTCAGTGCTGGCAAGTCCTCTTCTTCCCTCTTTTCTTGGTGCATATAGTCTGTTAACGTCGTCTCTGGGATGTAATGCCTTATGCATGGTCAATAGTTTTCTCGTTCTCTGGTCCATTTGCTTAAGTTCTTCTCTAGTCCACTTTAAAAAAGGTCCCGAATATCTACCTAGGCGTACAGCCTAGGTATTTATTTCTTTGATAAGGTTTCTGCCAGATAGTTTTGTCTCGAGTTGCTTTCTAGTTCTCCCGAGATATTCTTTCTTAATTTTTCTTTCATCTCCTCTTGTTTGATGGTATCAGCCTCCAAGATGTCCAAGTACTTGTAGGTTTCCTTCTCTCTGAGCGTTCTAATCTTGTCTTGATTTGGTTGTTCCATTCCATCAATTAGATGTTTGCTATTTTTCATTACTAGTATGGCACATTCTTTATGCTAAATTCCATTCCTATGACCTGACTGTATATTCTAACTGTGTGTATTAGAGTTTCCAGTTCTTTTCATTTTTTTCAAATAGTTTGAAGTCAACCATGTATATTAGGCAATTGATCTTTTCCTGTGATCCACTAAATTTGTTTCCAGCTGTGCATTTTTTGAGTACGTGGTTAAGGGGCATCATGGCAATTAAAAATAGTAACGGTGATAGTGCATCTCCTTGGAATAAACCTCTTTGGATTTTTGCTTTAGTTAAACTTCTTCCTCCTGCTGTCAATTCCACTCTCCAGGTTTTCATAGTTTTTTCGATAAAGTTCATGACTTCATTTAATACATTTGTACATTTTGAGACAGTTTATTATTCAGTTTTGCGGGACCATATCATATGCCTTTTTGTAGTCAATTCTGGCTATAGGTAGGTTTTTCTATCTGGTCTTGCTCTCGTTTAGGATGTGCTGGTCTATGTAAAGTAACTCTGCTGTGGCTCTGGATCCTTTGCAGCATCCTTTCTGCTCCTCGGGGAACAATCCACAGCTTGTTAGCATATTATTATTATTATTATTATTATTATTATTATTTTACTCTTTTGAGAGTTTTTCACACCAGCGTTTGCTGGTGGTTTTTCTCTGGAGTCTGAGTGACAGCAAGTATTCTCAAATTTCTTGGACTCTCCTCAGTATTCTAGCCGATCTCAGCAATGTTGTAGTTTGGATGGTCTTCACTCGTCCTCTTATTTCCGAGTCTTTCAGTCCCTTTTACAATCCTTTGGTGACTGTACCGAACGTGCCAATTACCACTGGTCTCACCGTCACTTTTATGTTCCATAGTTTTTTCAGTTCTCTTGCAAGGTATAGATTATTATTATTATTAATGTTATTAGTTGTAGTAGTAGTATTTAAGAAACTTTTTTAAAATATTGTGCAATCAGGCTCTACTTTTCAGTAAAAGATGGTGTCCAAAACTTTTGCTCACACCTCTTATATAAAAAGGTAACCTGGGATTCAGATATTTATCACTTTAAAAAAAAAAAGTTAAAAATATCTGGTGACATAGTCGAACGTGTCAACAAAGCCAGAATATGTCGTACACATTTGAGAAATGACTTATATGAAGAGAAACAAAGAAAATAAGATAAAACGAATAAAAAAAAATAGCCAAATTTTGAGGAACTGGTTTGAGAGAAAAGGCACATAGTAACATTTCCAAAGCAACTCTTCTCAGGTCAGTAGATATACGTTTTTGCAAGATTTCGACTGAGATAAATCCATCAATGAATCCTACTTCTTTCGGCTGACTGAACGGAGAGAGATTTAGATACGTTGGTGTGTCGACATCCGCGTGGAGATCAGCTTTAAGATAGATTTACAATGAACTATTCATATAGTCGTAAAAATAGAAATCTAAAATAGAAGTTGGATATATATCGCAGCACTGTTATAACTAGCGTTCATAAACTTCAATCCCTCCAATTCTTCACCCTGTCGGTTGGGCTTTGAAGATGCTATTTCCCCCGCAGAGGATTAACACCCACCAAAAAGGAGTCTCCATAGTATGACACTAAACTGCACCTGGGGGTGAGGCACAAGTTCTGGAGCTCTGAAAAATGTAGAGTAATTCCTGCATTACAGTTACTCCCAGGCCCACTATTATCCGGATTGGTAGTACATGTTAGGGTCCTATCTGTGGGTCAAATTCCCTGATTCTCTTATCGGTTAGTCATGTCTACTGTTTTCCATATCGCTGGTCACAACGCACTTCCATTTCATTCTTGGTCTCGCCTTTCTCCATGTTAGCCTGTTTCGCTTTGCAGTTTCATCTTTCTATCATTAAGGAGATATTCTCAGTAGTCGTTTCAGGTCTCTCGGATACTTATGAACAACTTCACGGGTCCTCCTCTTGTCTTTGAACCTTGTGTTGGTAACGAAACGTAATAGTATCCCTTTCTTGCGATTCATGGGTGGAGATTCCGACAGTCACATAGCCGTTGGTCATGTAACAATTTGAGAAGCGAGTTCTACCCTTTTCTGACTAAGAAGGTCCAGGGGATCGGACATCTACTTCAGCCTCTGCTATGTGAGAAGCTTGTGCATACAAAACACCTTACGAGAACTCATACTACACCAGACCTACGTAAGCGTAACTTTTGCCATTCATCGCCTTGTTCTTGGAGCAACTATTTCCGATTTTATTTAGTATGGTTTGGGACAGTTATTTTTGTGTACCATATATGTAAATATTAAATGTTTGCAGTTTAACGGTTCATGTCATAGTCTTTCCTTGCTGAACTAATCAGTGTTAGACAGTAGGGAATGAATAAATAAAAAAAAAATTGAATTAAACAAAGAAAATCATTAAAATATGCAGAAACTCCCAGAGGTCTCTGACAGGAAAAAGGGACGACGCATGCGTAAAGAAAAAGGGACCTCCCGACAAAAGGAGGAAGCTCATTCTCTTTTAGGCAGTGACCGGCGAAGTGACAACACCTTGCTAACTGGTGGAAGACGCCATGCATTAGTCTTTGGACGAAGCGTTGGCTAGTCCTTTCACTAGTAGCAGCCCTCTCAGTTAACAGTATGCCGTAATATAAAAGGCTACGAAATATACCTATCAAGCTACAAACTAAAACACTGGACTTGGACAAACTCCCCAAAGTGACTAACACAATGTTAAAACTTTAAAATACTAAATGAGGACAAGCATATACCAAGAAACGATTAACGTATTTTTAGACGCCTCGACTAGGGGATTCAACCATTTCAGTTGTATTCAGGGAAAATTCCTTCACCCATTGAATGGTTGTTGAACCCAGGAAATAAAGGAAAATAAAACAAAACGGCCTCGTCTCCTATCTGTTGCTGTCTTCTTTTGTATAATTCTTTTTGGGCCTTTCTTGTTCTAGGAGTTATATCAACCAGGCAATGTGGGGTAAAATAAAATAACCTCAGAATGAAGTCAGATATCAAACGGTAACACAGCTTGCCCCTGACTTCTGCCTGACTCCATAAGACTATTAACAAGATAGTCTAATGCATTATGAGAAAGTGTGGTTGGTAGTTCAGGCCATTATCAGACACCACATAAAATTCTTATACTTGTAACGTTTCCAGCTCAACGGAATTTTTACTTTCGTAACTTCGCGATTATATCCTTCACTTCGCTTCGCTCCCAGATTACCCCGTTTCCCAGCATGGATCTTTTCATAACCCTCTGTATTATAATTTGTCATGGTTATTCTGTCTTTGTTGTTACTGACAAAACGGTACTATTGAAGAGATTGACATGTGGGATCTTGTACAAGTCTTGTACTTTTTGTAGGGTGGTAAATGCCTTCTATCCTTGGCGTAATGGCTAAAGTGCTGGACTGCGGTATCGAAGTAAGCGAGTTCGAACTCCATCATCATCATTCATCATCATGTCATGCCACCAGCACGGATATCCCTGACCCTCTCTCGCCACTTCTTCCTATCGTTCATCTCCTCTGGCAGGTCTTCAGGGCTACATCCCGTATCCTCACAGAGCTGCTGTATGTATGTTCGAGCTGGTCGTCCTGCTTTTGCTCGGCCATATATGGGGGTCCACAGGAGTACATCACTTATGAGCTCATCCCTGCTTCTCCAGCAGTGTCCTGCATGTCTGGTTCGTCTAACTTGGATAGTTTTCGTGATGGGAGGTACGTGGCCGTATAGTTGGTGCCTTGTGGGGTGTTGCCACCAGGACTTGTTCAATATTGCTCGCAGCATTCTTGTGTAATTGCCGTCTAGCTTCTTCTCCAGCCGTTTAGTTAGCGTCCAAGTAGTGCATCCATACAGAAGTATCGATACGATCGCTGCCTGGAAGGAACTGCGTTTCATTTTATCGGTTAGGTCTGATTTCCATATGATCGATAGCCTATCTATAGCTGTCCATGCCTTTGTTAGCCGTGTGTCGATGTCCTTTTCGGTTGATGAGACGCTGCTTCCTAGGTAGGTGAATTTGTCGACTAGTTTCAGAGAGGTTCCGTCTAGTGTGGAGATGTCGCCTGTTTGGTTATAGCACATATATTCCGTTTTGTGTGCATTGACATGGAGGCCAATGCCTGCGGTGACTCGTTCCAAACTATGCAGTAGTGTTTCGGCTTGGTTGGGTGTATTTACCAGTATCGCTATGTCATCGGTGTAGTCGGCGTCGGTAATTGCTTTTGCAGGGTACCTTCTGCTTCTTTTCTTTGTCAGCTCGAAGCCGTTTTCTCTGATTTTATCAATCGATGTTCCAGTTGCGCTACTACGTTCCCTTTTGGACTAATACCTTTGGGAAAAGTATGAACTCCTCCCTATCCTCCCAGCTATGGGTTAAATGGCATCACTGTTGTTCTTCAACAAGGATAGCTTTGGCATTAAATAACCCACGAAGGTTTACATGCCATTAAACAAAGAAAAGAAACAAAAGAAGCTCTCCATCCTGATCTTATTCTCAACGAGATTTCCACGTCGATGGGTGAAACTGATCTGTTTAAAAATCATTTGTATTCGATGGGATTGGTTGGTTGTATTTAATGGCATATCAGCCACTATAGGTTAGTTAATGCCAGAGCCTTTTTACACATATATTATATATATGATTTGTGAACGCATATGTTTAGGTTAGTGATGGTTGGTTTCTATGGCAAATTAACCTCTTAAGGGTCATTGAATGTCAAATTCTGATATGCACACACACACACACACACATATATATATATATATAGTCATCCACAGACAGATCTGTTTCGTTCTATTAGAACTCATCAGTGTGGCTAGACAGTAGCTGGGATCAAAACCCGGTTTCACTCAAACGCCAAGTCGAAGCCTCTTACCATTTAGCCACGAGCAACTATTAGCTGCGAAGTAAATTTTAAACGGTTATGAATCACAATTAATATTGTTTACATACATCCGTTCAACGGCTGCCGAGACCTCAATTCAAATACGAAGAGGTTTGCAATGAACGCTAATGGCAACACGATTACTTCTTCGCCAGAGAACTCAACCCTACGGGTGTAGGAGAGTATATATATATATATATATATATATATATATATATATATATATATATATATAAATATTAATTGTAAATAAATAGTCTGGAATCAGTATTTTAAAATAGGTCAAAGCTTTTTGTTTGTATACACTTGAATTCGATGGGAGTACTTGATGCTATTTCACAAAATTATTTGTCTTAAAAATGGTTACTTGAAGTTATAATTTTTCTTACTGAGAATTATTGTAAGTTAATGACTACAATCAAATAGAAATAATTTATTGAAACACTTATAATTAATTGTATTCAATAGGAATACTTGAAACTATTCAACTATGTGCAACTTATAGGTATTTGATTGGAAAACTTATCGTATAACTGAGCAAAATCATTTAAGAAACAACTACATAAAAATGTAAATAAAAATACATACAATGAAAGCGATTCCCTGACGTAAAAGTATCAAATAGACTCGTTGATATACGGCTCAAATCAATCAATAAATCAACACTCATTGTCTTAGGCATATCGTTTTGAGTGATTACGTATTAATGTGCATATTTGATCATTAAAGTATAATGGGACTCTGGACACACCTTTGCTTATTTTGACGTAAAATTATATGCACGAACAAGATGCGACACCAGATAAAGTTTAATAGATTCGAATTCTGAGTTTTCCTTCATCTAGACAGGTTGCTAAACCAAGGTTAAAGAGCTCAGTCTGTCGTACTATTCACCAACAGATGGAAGAAGATTAGTTCTAATTATATGCAATGCAAATCCATTTGAAATGTAAACAGCCGCATCCAGGTTTGAACTCGGGTCACCGTATCCATTTCCTGAGATGATAACGATTAGACTACACGTACCTCTAATTCCCAAAGCTATAGTATTTGAATGCCCAATGAGGATTGATGCCTCTTCTTTTTCTGTTAATAGGCTTAAAGTAACGAACTTCTAGTGTCCATAATTGATTTTGTTTTTTCTTATACCTGCTCCGTCATAATAGCATCAACCACCTTTTTATGCCAAAACTTACTTGCATTTCTCATATATATATATATATATATATATATATATATATATATATATATATATATATATGTGTGTGTGTGTGTGTGTGTGTAAGAAAATGCAAAAAACTTTTCTTGTTTATATTTATAACAGACGTAGGTGTTTAGATTTTCTTTCTTTTTTCTAATAATAACAGAAAAATTTTTCTAAATTTACTCACGTTCCCGACACGATGCTAATATCAGAGATTGGTAAAAATACTTCCCGCCTACCAGTTTTTGTATCCAACGTAAGACTTTAATTCGCTTACGGCCAAGTTGACGTCAGAATAAAATGGAGGATAAACTGCTGACATTTGCCGGCTTGGTATATCGTTGAAGGCATAACGAAAAGATACTGTAAACCACACTACTGCTGCTGCTATTACTGCTGGCATGAAGTCTTGAATAGATAGATTTTTCTCTCTACTCTTTATATTTGTTTCTCCCCCCACTTCTCCACTCTATCTGTTCTTTTTTGTCAGCCGGGCCGAGAATGTCATGATTATTCCCTGTAGACGAGATAGACCCCCCACCCGGGATTTGGTGGTAGGGCTGCAGTTCTGTGGATCTGGTTTGTTTGGGTTGTGTTTTATGGCATATCAATTCTTGTGAGTTATTTAATGCAAAATCCTGTTGACAAACATATACTATGATTTAGAAGCGAAAAGTTTGAAGATAATATTATTTCTAAACGAGTCAAAGCTCATTTTTGGTACACAGTTAAATGGTTTCAAGTATTGCTATCTAATACTAATAATTCAGTTCAATATTAATTGTTTGCACGCAATTAAATGGTTTCAAGTATTGCTATGTGGTATATTTAATAAGTTTCCAGCCTTTTTTTGTACAGGCATTAAAATTGTCCTAGACTCTTGAAAATTCACTATGTTATTGCTATACATCTTATGAGATGACCGACCAATTTCTATGATTTCACGTTCAAATGAACAGCTACAGCAGCAATTGGAATACACCCTGATTGTCACAGCTGGTGAATTTCAAAAATGCAATCTGGACGTAAGGACACTTTAGAAGAACGATATGCAATAAAATTGTGCTTTAAACTTGGAAAAAATGCTGCCACAGAAACGTATGGAATGCTTCATACTGCTTTTGGAACATCTTGCATTAATCGAGCATCAGTTTTTGAGTGGCATAAGAAATTCAAGGAAGGCAGGGAGTCTGTGAGGGATGACGAGAGGTGTAGGAGGAGTAAGGAAGTCAATAGACCAGAGTTGATTGGCAAAAGGGTTAGGGTTAGGGTTACTATGTTGAGGTTTTATGGGAGGGTTACTATGTTGGGGTTTTAAGGGAGTTCAGGAAGAGAATCAGGTCAGTGGCATTTCCACAAGGACAATGCACCAGTCCACAACTCCATCCTTGTCACAGGCTATTTGACCAAGATGGGCATCAGCACAGTTCCTCACCCTCCCTATAGTCCAGACATTGCTCCCTGTGACTTTTGGTTATTCCCTAAGCTCAAAGGCTGTCATTATGAGACAACTGAGGAGATGAAAGAGGCTGTGACGAAGGTCATTGACACGCTCACACAAGAGGACTTCGATGGGGCCTTGTAGAAGTTGTTGTAACGGTACAACAAGTGCATTGCAACCGGAGGAGATTACTTTGAATGGAACTAGAGTTTCATGTGTGGACTATCAATAAAAGTGCCCATACGAAAAAAGTCTGGAAACTTATTGAATGATCCTCGTATTTCATTGCAACTGACCGCCAGCCATTGCTTTCTTGCACATTTAAGATTTTAAAAGAAGTTGTGTGCCTGCCACCAGAGGAATTTGAAGAATAAGTTCGGAACAAAGATTTAGCTGCTAAAGCTTAATATGATCAGCTAATTGGATCGGGCCTTTCCAATCCCCCGTCTAGCCCAGTAAGGGCCAAAGGGGATTGTTGTAGTTCACCTGACCACTTTGTTTGCCTGGACGCGGACTACTCAGCCACAAGGAAGGATCCCGTCCTCAAGCATAACACGTCGTGACTCACGACTAACAGGTGGCCTCGTTGGGGGTTTTACCTATCTGTAGAGATGTAGTCGGCGTATTTTACTGCTCCAGCTGATAAGTCGGCGGAGTTGTGGAGAGTGTTGAGTGCCCCTTCTTTGCCATTTCTTCCAAGTTCACTCTGACCCGGAGTGGTAGCATTTGCTCGGATCCCATCTGTGGGACAAATAGATCTTTTTAGAAATTATTCGTAAGACCGAGTAAAAAAATAAAACATAACACACACACACATACACACACTTAAGAAACAATTACACTAAAATATAGATATAAATATAAACGTACAATGAATGAGATTCCCTAACCTCTAGGCGTAAAAAAAAACCCTTGATATATTGACAGGCCCTTAAAATCAATTAACCAATTATTTCCTTGCAATTCATTTTCTTTCAACCGCTTGAAAATTATTTTGAATCCTGTATCTCATAAAACCGTTAATTATTTGTAGTAAGAATAGTTAATAGAAGTTATAATTGTTTACTGAAGATTATTATAATTATTAGTTACTTGAAACCAGATCACTTTGTGCAATCAAATGACTTATATCAAATGGAAATGATTTCTTGATACCATGGACATGTGATCTCACTAATAAAATATAACAGGATGTCTTCCAGGCTGTGGCTGTGTCAGTACTACAGTATGGATGCACCACCTGGACGCTAGCGAAATGCATCTAGAAAAGGCTAGATGGGAACTACAAAAAAATGCTACGTGCTGTTTTGAACAAATCCTGGCAGCAATACTCTGCAAAATAGCGATTGTGCGGGCACTTACCTCTCATCTCACATGCAGGGCACTGCTGGAGAACTAAAGACGATCTCATAAGCGACGTTCTCTTATGGAATCCTGCACACAGACATGTCAGTGTTAGCCGATCAGCAAGGACTTACACATGCAGACATGTGGATACAGTTTAGATTACCTGCTCGTAGCGATGGACGATAGAAACAAATGGGGGCGGAGAGAGAGAGAGAGAGAGAGAGAGAGAGAGAGAGAGAGAGAGAGAGAGAGAGAGAGAGAGAGAGAACTCCGTGCTATCATGACGACTTGATGATTATGATGATTATGATAATAAGTAATATATAGGAGTGCTATAAATCATATGACTGTTTGCAAATTATTCATATTAGATAGGAATACTTGATATCGTATAACTTGATATCATATAACTGTGCGTAAAAAAAACTTTTAGGAAACAACTGCATTTAAAAAGCAAGTATGGATGGTTAATGAAGGCAATTCCCTAACCCATAAGCATAAAATAACCATAGACCAGTTGATATTCCATTAAAATCAATCAATCAATCAATATTCTCTCCTTAACTCATTTCCCTCTGTTAAGACTTTTCCTTCCTTACTAGAGAATCAGTGTTTCCACTGCAGAGATTGTCTTTTCGTCTCAAGCTCGTTGTGGCAAACCTATGTTTAGTCAGTTAGTAAACATTATTTTGACTAAAACATGATTTTCTCTACTCATCGTGCGTTATGTAAATTTCACATGTTTTGCACTTCTCAGCCATCAAACATTTGATGACAGACCTCTGTTCAAGCCAGAAACCCTCAGATTTATTTACTACCAGTTTGAATTGACTGAAAACATATTTGTGCGAGATTAAAATAATCTTCGTTTTGAAAAATTCCAAATAATCCAGAATTTACATTTAGGGTAAAAATTCTAAAAAGAGTTATTTTGTTTTTTTAAAGATAAATTCAGTGATTTATTGAATTAACTTCATATCATACTGGACTTCATACATTTGAGTGATATGTTGGTCATACAATGAGACACTCATATTACTAGCTTCACTCATCCTACACTCTAAGCATTGTTCTTATTCATGCTGTGAGACATTTATATTTTCATCTTCACTCATCCTTCACTCTTGAAGCATTCTTATTATTCCTTTTATAACATATTTATATTACCATGTTCACTCAACCTGCACTCTATAAGCATTTTTTCTACTCCGTCAATTTGACTTTAATCGTACCAGCTTCACTCATCGAACAATCTATAAGCGTTCAACTCATTCATTCTGTGAGACATTCATATTTCCAGCTTCACTCATCCTACACTCTATAAGCAGTCTTCTTATTCCTTCAATGAAACAGTCATTTCATCAGCTTCACTCATCCTACACACTATTAGCATTCTCCTTATTCATTCGATTAGGCGTACATATTTCCAGCTTAACTCATCCTACACACTATTAACATTCTCCTTATTCATTCAATTAGGCGTACATATTTCCAGCTTAACTCATCCTACACTCTATAAGGATTCTTACGATTCATTTAATGAGACATTCATATTTCCAGCTTCACTCATCCTACACTCTTGAAGCATTCTTACGATTCCTTTAATAAAATATTTATATTACCATGTTCACTCAACCTGCACTCTATTAGCATTCTTCCAAATCATTTAATGAGATTCATATTATCTGCTTCACTCATCCTACGCTAGAGTGTAGGATGAGTGAAGTAGTATTCTTCCCTTTCCTTTGATGAGACATTCATAATACCAGCTTCTCTCATCTTAATCTCCATAAGCATTCTTTTTATTCATTCAATACAATGTGGATACTACCAGCTTCATTCATCCTACCCAATAAAAGCATTCTTTCTATTCATTTAATGAGACATTCATATTACCAACTTCACTCCTCCTGCACTATATAAGCACTCTTCTTATTCATTCAATGAGGCAATAATTTCATCAGCTTCACTCATCCTACACACTATTAGCATTCTTCTCACATTACCATATCGTCGTAATCCTTTGTTAAGTATTGGGCCAATTTGACTTTCTTAGGGTAAATTTTATAAATGATAAAGCATAAAAAGAGTATTCAGCAAATTCATTACCGAGTTACGAAATCTGGTTTTAAAAAATTCCTGCCCGATGTATTTTCCCAAATTTCCCACAAGACCAATTTTAAAGAAAATTTCAGTTTGTTCGAATACAGGGTTTTATTTCTCCAAGACTGGGGGCCTCATCAGGACTAAAGATGATCCTAACCTCAACAATTGAAATCTGATGTGGAGGAGCTGCCAGCTGGAGACAACCATTGTAGCTGAGGGATATCTATTTATTAAGAAAAATCCCATAATATTTGGATTATAAACGTAACTGTTCGAAAATGGTACATCATAGTCAGATTTTTTTTTTGAGCAACACATTTAAAATGCTCCAAGAGAATAAAGTAAATTTTGGTTCAATTTGCAAAAGAATGCTTATTGTGTTGCAAAAAACGTATTTCTTAATCATCCAAATTCCCGATTTAACGAAGATAACAATGAAATGCTAATTTTAGTCCTTCCCTCATTCCTAGATAGAAGCATCAATATCATCATGGATCGCTGTTAACAATGAAATGCCAATTACCATCCTTCTCTCATTCTTAGATAGAAGCATCAATATCATCATGGATCGCTGTTAACAATGAAGTGTTAATTTCAATTTTTCAGTCCTTCCTAAATAGAAGCATCAATATCTTCAAGGATCACTGTTAACAATGAAATGCTAATTTGAATCTTTCACTCATTCCTAAACAGAAGTATCAATATCATCATGGACTGCTGTTACAATGAGAACCCATTATGATCACTGATCGTCTAGTGCATATTATATTCACGGAGGTGGATGGAAAGAAAAATCAGTCATAAAGTGGAGCACTTAAAGCCAGCATTTGCATTTGTTGAATCAGTTGTATGGCCATTTTGTTTTGCTCCACTTTGTCTGAAACGAGGTCATCTCCGAAAATGAAGGAGAGGACAGGTCGCTTAAGTACTTGTAAATGGTGCCAGTATAAAGTTAAACGGCATCTGTGATTGTCTAAGTATCCCCGGACAACAGAACAATGAATTTTTCCCCTGATCTTCCTCAATCTTCTTGGGAGTATCTCATTCAAACAAAACTTACTGTAAATGTTCGGATATTCTCATATATATTAAATTACGTACAGTTATATATACACATGCGAAGGATAAGTATACGATACTTTCTTGATTATATACAATCATATTTTCAAACTATACTCAATATAAATGGAACATACACTGGTGTTCACTTTTAACAGAAAAAAAAGAATCTTGTCGATTTAAGGTATAATTTGCATTGGTCAATGTAAACCACGTGTTATAGGCATGCGTACTGTAGTTCGACTTGCATAAGTCTAGTCTCGGTATTTAATAGCCACACCTCGAAACTATAAATCAATGAAATTTCTTGAACAGGGTGTTTCAGAAAAATCGATATCATTTCCTAATCTAATAACTTTACCAGTTCTTGTTCAAATGATCGCAAAATTTTAACAGCATGAATAGAAACAACTCAAAATTCAATGCTGAATGTTTTATGCATTTTTTTTTTTCTTTTCAGGTATAGAAATTCCACTCACAGAAAAAAGAATAAGGCGTTTAAACATTAAATATAGAATCTCGAGTTGTTTCTACATATGCTGTCTGCTAAAATTTGAAGTTATTTGAACGAAAATTGGTCAGGTTATTAGATTATGATACAATATCGATTTTTCTTAAACACCTTGTACATCTCAAATGATATCAACGTTTTGAAATACCCTGTACGTAATCTTTTATGTATTTAATAAGATGAATATAAACTTCATGAGTTCAAGTGTCACCGGGGGCTTATCTTGATGATTTGTCTCAAAAAGTAAGATGAAAGAAAACACTTGGATAAAAGTTAATAATAATAATAATAATAATGATAATAATGATCCACTGGGAAATGTGCTGGAAATTTCAATTCGACCATACAAACAAATGGTATATGCACAACCCGGCGCCTGTCCTGGAAAATGACTCGCATAAACTACTATGGGACTTTAACATACAAACAGATCACCTAATCCCGGCCAGAAGACCAGACCTCATAATAATCAACAAAAAAAAAAAAAAAAAAAGAAGAAAATTTGTAAAATTTTCGACTTTGCTGTCTCGGTGGACCACAGAATAAATCTGAAGGAAAGTGAAAAGAAGGATAAGTACCTCGACCTTGCTAGAGAATTGAAAAAGCTGTGGAACATGAAAGTAACGATTGTATCAATTGTGATTGGTGCGTTAGGCACAATAACTAAAGGATTATTAAAAAGCCTGGAAGACTTGGAAATTGGCGGACGGGTAGAGACTATCCAGGCGACAGCATTGCTAAGAACGACCAGAATCCTGAGACTAGTCCTGGAGACTTAAGGAAACTTGCTGTCACTCAAACTCCAGTGTAGCACCATCAGTTGGCGCTGATGTGAAAAACTCTAAAGGAGTGTAATAATAGACATACATAAACTCCTATGGGACTTTAACATACAAACGGATCACCTAATCCCGGCCAGAAGACCAAACCTTATAATAATCAACAAAAAGAAGAGAATTTGCAAAATTGTCGACTTTGCTGCCCCGGCAGACCACAGAATAAATCTGAAGGAATGTGAAAAGAAAGATAAGTACCTCGACCTTGCTAGAGAATTGAAAAAGATGTGGAACATGAAAGTGACGATTGTACCAATTGTGATTGGTGCGTTAGGCGCAATAACTAAATGATTATTAAAAGGCTTGGATGACTTGGAAGATGGCGGACGGGTAGAGACTATCGAAATGACAGCATTACTGAGAACGGGCCAGAATACTAAGAAGAGTCCTGGAGACTTGAGGACAATTGCTGTCACTCAAACTCCAGTGAAAAACCATCAGCTAACACTGACGTGAAAAACTCTAAAGGAGTAAATAATAATAATAATGATAATAACAATCGAGATAGAAAATGATGATGATTTGGTAAAACCTACTGCTAACGTCTCAAATATGAATAGATGAGGCCGAAAAGCATCGCGATGTCTTGTTGGAAATGGGGAATATGTAAGCACACTTTTACAATAGCAGTTATATAATCGTCAAATATGCAATGTTGAAGCGGGTGTATAAGAAGTAGTGTTGTTGGCGATGAAATGCTGGTAAGTTGAAATGGGTCTGGTGGATGGTGGATGAGGAACGTTGTTGCCAAAAACAACAACTATGGATTCGAAACGCAGCCTTCAAAATCTGCAGACGAACTCTCTCTGGGGCAAAGAAGCCCTTGCTTAAATAAAAAAAATGCCGACAAATTTCATTTGATTACTCAATATTCCATTATATCTACCCTTTGAATTTTCTTCCATCTTGACACTCACAAGTGCAAGGTCAACAATGGGCTTTGATAACTTCCAAAAGTTATAACTGCGTCGTTTTTATTTTTGAGTATTTAACTCTTAACCACGCACCGCTTTCAACAATCTACAATTGTTTACAGGAAACGATATAATCATATATATTTTTAACTTCAGAGAATCAAACTACGTGGTTTGCTAAATCTGTCAAACGAAACATTGTTCAAAGAAGAAGGTACCAAATAGCTTTGTTTAAAATTACAATTTTAACCTACAGCTTTAGATATGACGAAGTTTTCCGTTTATACTTTTAATCATTCCTATGCACCAGATTTGACCTTAATTTCCAAGGACGGATGCACTCATTCACCCCCCCCACGTATCATATGACTCTCAATTACTAAATTTGACGGTGTATCAGCCTACCGACCACACATATCATTTAGAACAGATTTAAAAAAAAAAAAATTTTGTCACAAATTTTCAATGAAGTATTAATCCTCCCGATGTACTTCGTTATACACTGACAAGACGTCACACAAAATACAATTTTAGGTAAACTGAAAACCTTAATTACTCTAATTTTCTATGGTATTTCATCCTCATCATGTTGTGCCGCAAGCACGGATATCCCTGACCCTCTCTTGCCACTTCTCCCTATCGTTCATCGCCTCTGGCAGGTCTTCAGGGCTACATCCCGTATCCTCACATAGCTGCTGAATGTATGTTCTAGCTGGTCGTCCTGCTTTTGCTCGGCCATATGTGGGGGTCCATTGGAGTATATCACTTATGAGCTCGTCCCTGCTTCTCCAGCAGTGTCCTGCATGTCTGGTTCGTCTAATTTGGATAGTCTTCGTGATGGGAGGCAAGTGGCCGTTTAGTTGGTGCACGGTATACTTTCCAAAATTATACTGCCACTCTAGCAGCGGTAGGTTTTATTGTGCTAACTTTTTTTGAGAATATTTGAATATTGTATAAAAGTAAAAGTAAAGTTATCTCCCTTTAGTCGAGGGCGATCAGGAGGCTCCCTTTTCAGTAGCTACTACACCGAGGTGTAGGAGAGAATGCAACACCTTTCCCTGGATTGTTCAAATTTACCCTTGATACGTACCTTATATTGCTGAGTGTTAAGCAAGGATGTATCAAGTACCATTTTTAAAGTCTTTGGTATAACGCGACCTGGGATTGAAACATGGTGTCCCGGGCCATTGGCGAACACTCTATCCACTAGGCCAATGAGCCAGTTAGGTATTTTATACTATTAGAAAATAGAGAAGAAGAGGGAAGGAAATCATTGACAAATCGAGAAAATAAGGTATAAATCAATCCACAAAGTCTAATTAAAATAAAAAGGCATTGTTGGACTGATACTCAGTTAAAACTTAGAAATTTTAAAGGCATAAGCATAATCTTTCTTTGAAGATTGTTCTTCCTTGGAAAAACACTCAGTCACATCAGTAACAGGAGCACAGACAATAACCAACACTTGGGTCTAGTATAGGCACAATATATTACCCCTGAAAAATGAAAACTCAATTTTAAATCAGCATGGGACTCAGATGAAAGATCTGAGTATCGTGATCGGCAGGTGTTTTCTTAAAAGCCAATATTGACATTCTGTGAATGTTGACTGTTTTAATTTCAGGTTCACAAAAAATGACCAAAGCAATAAATGCATCTGAAAGACATCAAAGAAAAAATGGACAAGAGAAGAAAATAAAACTGTAATCCACCATTATTCTAAAAGCCAAACGTGTGTTTTGGCTTTTAGAATAATTGTGGATTACATATGTTTTCTTCTCTAGTCAATTTTTTTCTTTGTTGTCTTTCAAAAAAGGTTATTGGAAAAGGATTATGAAAATTTGGGCCTAATCCGCTAAATTTAATGTAACAAGTCAAAGATTTGCTGACCAAACGTTTTCTGACCTTGAGAAACTAGAAAAACGTGGAGAGGTAAGCCGTGAAGAATATGCTCAAAAAGAGTCCACTAAACGGGCTGAAACACAAAATATTGAAAATCAAAACATCGTAGAACCCAGCACCACAACATCAATAGTAACGCAAGAAGGACTAAACAATGCAGAGTTGGATAAAATCATGACCCCCACCCACCCAAAAAAAGATTAAATTACCGTCCCGAGGGAATCAGCGTTGGAAAAAGTCAAGATCGTGACCGAAAAGGTCAATAAAGTATTTAAAATATCCAAACAGATAACATCTCAGAAGTAAGTGATTTGATTTATGTAGGAGCAAAGCTAGTCAGTGATGAAATTGCTATTCCCCATAGGAACACGGTTAGAAATGCAAAAGCTCACATGGGGAATGAGACTAGAATGACAAATAAAGAAACTACGAAAACAAGCCAAACGACTAAAGAAGGAAAAATGCTCAAAGACTCAATATAAGGAAAAGACTGACAATGCAATTAAAAGAAATACACCAAAAGATATTGGCGAAAGAAGAGAAATTCAAAAGATACCGGGACAGAAGAAGTAATACAAGCAAAACAGAATTATTCAAAATAATGAAAGAAAATTCAACTAGCTAGTCAGTGGAAAAAGCATAAAGAAAAATGAGCCACCGAATGCAAAGGAAACTAAGCATTTCTGGAGCAAGATATGGGAACAGAATGAATTAAACAGAAAGGCTGAACGGATAAATAACATGTAAAAAGATTTTTAATGACTTGTGGAAGGCCTTCAGGCCGACATAACCTGGACTCTCTAGGAACAACATTCAAGAAAGTGCCAAATCGGAAAACACCAGGCCATGATGGCATACATAGATTTTAGTTTTAAAAAATCACGGCCATCCATGAGAGATTGTCTTGTAATATAATGGCCGAGGGATTTCGTTTGATGCCTTTGGGTTTAGTTAGGCTGAGAACCTTTCGGCTCAGCACATGGGTTAGTTAGGTGCAAACTTGAGTGCAGGTGTTAACACGCGCGCGGGGAGGATGTGTCGTTCATAGATGTCAAAATAAAAATCCGATAGAAAGGTTGACCAGTGGATGTGCATGACGTCATGCACCGGAATCGCGCGCGCGGAGGATTTTGGGGATTTTGGAAAAAGTAAGTTGAGTTGAGTCCTGCCTCGGGAGAAGACGGCTGGCTTTCGCTCGTTCGCCGAAACCCGGCCAGTGGCCTTGTGACGGGTGCCACACGAGATGGGGGGCAGATGAAAAAGCCAGAATAGAAAGAATGTGTATCTCTCTCCTTATGTCGAAGAACCTTTAAACTCATAGGTAATAAAAAGTTTCGTACCTGAACTAAGAAGTCGTTAGTGTTTTTCGTGTTTCGGGATTCCTGTTCTCTCTCTATATGTTATGAACATTCTAATGTACGTTCCTCACATAGCCGTATCTGGCTATGGCACAGTCTCAGAAATGGAATAAATGCCTACAAGATGTTAGTATGCTCGAATGGATAACGGAGGGCAAAACGACCATGATACAGAAAGAGTCCGCCAAAAGGAACCATTCCCAGGAATGAAATCCTAATTGTACAGATAAAAAAGAAATATATAACTAACTTGTATGCCACAGACTATTTCTGGAAGAACAGATAGGATAACATGAAGAAACAAGAAGAACAAATGATGTACTATATATAGATTAGCAGATTCTCAAGGCGGTAAAAGAAGAGGAAAAATGTACCCAAGACATGAATTGATTACAAAAACTTGGATAAAAGAATGTACCAAATATCCAACAATATCATAAACTTCGTCACGAAAGCCATGGAAAACAGGAAGTAGAATTAACGGTAGAAAAACAAACCTTTGCAAAGTAAAAATCCAAAGAGACAACTTCCAAGGAGACTCATTCTCACATTTGCTATTTGTGATAATAATGATGCCATTCAACTTAGGAAATTCACAGGAGGCTACAAATTTACAAAATCAGATTAAAAGATAAACCATTTTATGTATATCGATATTATCAAGATGTTTATCAAAAATAAAAAAAAGAATAGAAAGCCTGATGAGAACTATAAGAATATACAGCCAAGATATGGGAATGGAGTTTGGCATTGAGAAATCTGTCATGCTGATAACGAATAAGGAGGAAAAGAGAAATAAAGGAAGAGATACAACAGCCAAATCAGGAAAGAATGAGAATACTTGGAGGAAAAGAAAATTAAAAGTAGTTGTGAATATTGGAAGCGGATACTATCAAAGAGAGACGAAAGAAAAAAAAATTAAAAATGAGTGCCTCAGAAAAACAAAAAAAAAAAAACTTCTCGAAGACTTCATCTTGATGATACTACTAAATGGTATATCCACAAACCAGAATCTGTTCAAGGAAAGGAGACGTATAAAATTCTCTGGAAAGATGCGATACAAACAGATCAACCAATCCCAGCCAGAAGATCAGGTCAAAAAGAAAAAAGAACCTGACATCTTGTGGATTTTGCCATTCCAGCGGACCTCAAAACAAAAATGAAAGAAAGCGAAAAAAATAAACAAATATTTGGACCTTGTCAGAAAGGTGAAAAAAAAAACAACAAAAACTGGAACATGAGGGTGATGGTAATACCAATTATAGTTAGTGCACCTGGAACGGTCCCCAAAGGTTTGGAAAAAAAAGACGGGAGGGATTAGAAATCCAAGAAAGAATTGAGACCATTCATACCTCAGCAGTTTTAAGGTAGGCTAGAATACTGAGAAGAGTCCTAAAAACCCGAGGAAACTTGTTGTCTCTCAGACTTCCGTGAAAGACCGCTGGTGTGAAAAACTCGCAAGGAGAGATATAATAATAATAATTAAAATAATAATGGTTGGCAATGCTTCATTTAATAAAATATAATAATGTTTTTATATTGCTTTTCCAGTTCATAAAGTAATTTATTAAGCATTTTACAAAGACGGAGCACAAGGTCATATGAATAGGGCTCCCAGTGAGAATCGAACTTACTCGTGAAGGTTTGCTAGTCAAGCTTGCTAACAATTACACCACCCAGGGCGCCATTTGCCAGTTTATATAACTCTCATCTAATCTATTGAAAGCGATGTCAACATACGCAGAAGAAAGGCAAGAACTGCTATTAACAGGTTATCGAAAATATATAAATCTGATCCTTCGGATAAAATAAAAGGGAATTCTTCCAAGCTATAGCTGCGTCAGTACTACTGTATAGCTGGACCACTTGGACTCTAATGAAACACCGAGAGAAAAAGCTAGATGGGAAGGGCACAAGGATGCTGCGCGATGGAAATTGCAACCTACAAAACAGTAGTTATATGGTTACTTACCTCCCATCTCACTAAGCATCCAAGTAAGTCAAACAAGACATGAAGTAAGGACGAACTCATAAGTGACGTTCTTTTGTGGATTCCTACACATGAGCACACAATTGTTGGCCGACAAGTAAGATATTTATCAACTCTGGATGCCATCTAAAGGCCTTGCCAAGAGTTATAACTGATAGAGATGGATGACACAAGAGGGTCAAGGGAATCCATGCTCTCAGCCCGCAATGATTATGATTTTGCATTTCTATTTTAATCAAAGAAATCGAAATGAGAGTATTGGGCAGATTTGCCCTCGGAGCCATGAGATAAAGACTGTATAGAAAAACAAAGTTGAAGAAAAGAGTTCGAATCTCACCGGGATATCATTTGTTGTTGTTTCCGATACGTCCTATTCCCTCACTATCGTAGAGTTGACGTCCCAAGAAAAATTGCCTGTTTTGTCAATAAAGTTTAGAATACGCTGACTGTATCCCCAGCAGAGAAGTAAGACCCCCCCCAAAAAAAGAAATATCCTGGGTATGACACAAAACAGCATCCGAAAGTGAGGCTCCTATTCCGGTGATCTGAAGAGTGTGGAGTACCTTTGCATTGCCATTAGTCCCAGGTCTACTCTGAGCCCTGATTGGTAGTATCCGTTAGGCTCCCAACAAAGGGTTAAATAGATCTATTTGAAAATTGTTACTATTCATTTGGAATACTTGATGCCCTATAACTGTAAATTATTTGGTTTGGTTTCTTTGTTTAATGGCATATCAATTTTTGTGGATTATTTAATGCCAAAGCCATCTTTGTAGAAGAATAGCAGTGGCACTATTCAATCTGTATCCGGTGGGAGGGGGGATAAGGGGGTTCATAGCTTTCCCAACGATATTAATCCGAAAGTGAAAGTAACTGGGGTTCGAACTCGCTTACTTCGAGGCCGCAATCCCGCACTTTAGCCATTACACCACTTAAGCGATTCTCCCGTAAATTATTTGTATTAATAATTGTTGTTTGATGACTTAATTGTTTACTAAGGATTAGGATTATCATTTGTTACTTGATGACATAATTGTTTACTAAGCATTAGGATTATCATTAGTTACTTGATGACGTAATTGTTTACTAAGGATTAGGATTATCATTAGTTACTTAACATAATTGTTAACTAAGGATTAGGATTATCATTAGTTACTTGATGACGTAATTGTTTACTGAGGATTAGGATTGTCATTAGTTACTTAACATAATTGATTACTGAGGATTAGGATTATCATTAGTTACTTGATGACATAATTGTTTACTAAGGATTAGGATTATCATTAGTTACTTGATTACATAATTGTTTACTAAGGATTAGGATTATCATTAGTTAATTAACATAATTGTTTACTAAGGATTAGGATTATCATTAGTTACTTGATGACGTAATTGTTTACTGAGGATTAGGATTATCATTAGTTACTTAACATAATTGATTACTGAGGATTAGGATTATCATTAGTTACTTGATGACATAATTGTTTACTAAGGATTAGGATTATCATTAGTTACTAGATGACATAATTGTTTACTAAGGATTAGGATTATCATTAGTTACTTGATGACATAATTGTTTACTAAGAATTAGGATTATCATTAGTTACTTGATTACATAATTGTTTACTAAGGATTAGGATTATCATTAGTTACTTAAAGCCATATAATTGAGTGAAAACAAATGACTCTAATTAAATAGAAATAATTATAATTATTTCTATTTTTAGATTCGAATTCTTCAAACAATACCGTGGGCAAATTATTTGTATTGTATAAGAATACGTGATATAGATATAATTGAGTGCAAAACCTCTTAAGAAACAACTGCACATAAAAATCTCTAACCTTGGAGTATAAAATAACCCTCTACCGGTTACGATGCCGTTAAAAGGAATGAATTAACCCAAATGAATTCCGATTAAAAAAGCCACAAAAATTTCTCTGAAGAAAAATACTAATTAAAAATGGATAATACTTATTGAGAAAACCATTTTTATTTCTATTTTTCGTGTAAATTCAATAATAACATTGAGAAAACGTTTTATTTTCTTAACTCGTGAAACCATGGGTATTGGCTCCATTTATTTGAAACAAAACACGTAAGAATCTACTTTAGGGATATTTTTCTCTTGGCTTCTTTATTTTTCATAATTTATACCTTTAAATTTATTTATTTATTATTATTATTTTTAAAAAACTATATTGTAATATTTTCTTTTAATACGTTTTATTTTCATTTCTATACTTTCCTTTTTTGTTCATATTCTACTCTCTTCTCGTGTCCCTTCATTGCTGTGTATTTCTTAAATAATAATAATCATACCTTCTTCTTCTTCTTCTTCTTCTTCTTCTTCTTCTTCTTCTTCTTCTTCTTCTTCTTCTTCTTCTTCTTCTTCTTCACTAAATTGTATTCCTTTTGTAAAATCATCGTCGTCATCTGCTTCTTTTCTCACTTGTTTTTTTTCCTGTTAAATCAGCATCATTATCTTCTTCTTTTTCTCTCCCTTGTATTCTTCTTCTTCTTCTTCTTCTTCTTCTTCTTCTTCTTCTTCTTCTTCTTCTTCTTCTTCTTGTTATGATATGCATTCACAGAAATATTTCCCCACCAAGTAAATTGATGAACCATTGAAATTAGACAAGATAAAACATAAACGTCAATCAAAAAGAAAGGCATGGAACTGATATAAATCTGCAAAAGTCCGCCGTCAGCCTCCCTGTACAGCTGAGTCATTTAACCAGAGGGAAAAAACACGACTGATAGACAAATATGCTAGATTTTACAAGTAGACAAATGTACTGATTCTGAACAGTAAATTAGATTTTCTCGTTGCATCTTTTAAAGGCTGTAGAAACTATTGCTGAATTCATGGCGACCATTAATGAAATAAAGACTTTACTTCGAAATTCCCATATGGCACCGACTACGACGGACACTTGAAGAAGCCCTGAGGGTATAGCCGGCGAAGTTGTGTGGCTACAATAACCATGAAAGCGAAAATATAAGTATACGTATATCAGATTTCTTCAGCTAAAAAAAACGGACATAAATCTTTGGAAAAAAGAAATAAAATTTGGTTATTACTTTTGGTAAGACATCAAACGGTGGCCTCTGAGGATTTCGAATGCTAGTTTTCAAGGCAGTTAAGCTTTCCCCACTTGGCGCAACATGATCTCTCTACCTGCCGTTGGTTTTATTTGGGCTTGGTCTCAACTAAGCAAGTGAATACCGACATTGTAAAATAACAAGTAAATGATCTATCATGTTCGTGAGCTTACATCAGTGGCTAATAGAGTAATGAATCTTTCTTTTTATACGCCTTTCCTTTTCTCTTGCTATTTCATCAAACATCCATCGCTTTTTTTAACGGCACTTTTCATTAATTTAAAGTCCTGAAGAAGGTTATTATAACCGAAACGTTCAACGTAGACTTTCATAATAAATTCATCAAATTTGGATTATTTTGTTTTTTCTACGTTTCTTCATACTGTCGGATTTAATTTCCTTATTTACTTATATATATATATATATATATATATATATATATATATATATATATATATATATATATATATATATATATATATATATATATTCTCTCCATTTCATTTGCCATTTTTTTGTTTTAAATTCTTATCTATTTGAAATTTATAACAAATCTTGCGTAACGCGAGATAAAAAGTGAACAATGCAAGTTTTATGTGTGTGTGTGTGTGAGCGGCCGCGCGTAATCGCAATCCAGCAAAAACAACACATCATAGCTAGACTTTTATTTGAGCATTACACTTAAAAGCTTCTAAATTAGGGAATGAAGTGATTTTCTGTCTAATTTATAACTGCATGATAATTTCGTAGGGTCGGTTTTTTGTCTGTTTAAAGTCATTAAAAAATCCATCTATTTATACATTACTAAAATTCGCCATATATATATATATATATATATATATATATATATATATATATGTAAATTTATGTGTAAAAATTATTAAGTAATAAATATATATATATAAATATGTAAAAATTATGTATATATATATAAATATATCATATGACGATTGTATTTTTAAAAGATGACACTTTTAAGTAATGAAGTCAACATGAATGAGTAAGATAACAGTTTCTTGATCTTGCTCATATGGCCAGCATTTGAGCACTTTCCTGATTTAAAGAAAACGTTTTTAAACGGTTTATCTATTCACACACCCACACACACACACACACACATATATATGTGTGTGTGTGTGTGTGTGTGTGAAACCAAAACTCAGTAATAACGGCATGTTCGCCAGTGGTCCGGGACATCGGGGTTCAATCCCAGGTCGAGTCATACCAATGACTTAAAAAATGGTACTTGATGCCGCTTTGCTTAACACTCAGCACTATAAGATAGTGATCAAGGGTAAAGTGGAGCAATCCAAGAAAAGGAGTAGCGTCCTCCCTTACACCTCGGTATAGTAGCTATTGAAAAGGGAGCCTTCGGGTCACCCTCGACTACGTATTTATGTAAAGGCACTATGCTTAAAATGATCTTAGATGACAAAACCAATTCCACTCTCATTTGCGACTGTATGATGATTCTATGGGGTCAGCATTCTCACGAAACCTCGTTTTGTGTGCATCCAAATTCTTCATATAAAATCTTCCACTCCCCGCTAAATAAATGCAAATCAACATCACCATGGGTCGTTTTTATTACCAGAACCCAACAAGCTGATGGGTCGTCTGATTTAAATGAAAAATAGACATCACAATTTAGGGGATACATATATTTTGTTTTTTAAAATTTGAAATTCTTTCGGGTTTTGAATTATAAGTGTATAACTCGAGCATTAGACTTGTTCTATTTTAATTTTAGTATATTGCATACTTGTAAAATCTACGATTCTTTAATTATATATTTCTGTGCACACACTTTCCTCCTACCCTTTGCCTTGCATACACATGTATAAATCACTAAGTCCCCCTAGCAAGGAACGCGATTGTTGAGTCATCGAGAGAGAGAGAGAGAGAGAGAGAGAGAGAGAGAGAGAGAGAGAGAGAGAGAGATGGACAGAACAACAGACATGAGGAGGAAAAGGCTAAGAAAAGATTGAAGAATACTAAGGAAAACGAACCTGACATGACGAAGGGGCACCTGAACGAATGCCAGCGCGTAGTGATACGCTACGGTAAGCGCCCAAGATCTGAATGCGTTGCAGCACTATTTACGAAGCCTGAAGTCCTTGATTAACTGTCGTCTGCCAGGAAGGCGTCGTTGTGAAAATCGTTCAGACATGAAATAAAGTAATAGAAAAAGGCCCTCGGAAATGGAATCCCCTGTATTTGAAATGTGAGCAACAAGAAATAAAAAGAAAAATGAGCGGAAAAAAATGACAAAAAAAAATACGTAGCGATAAATAACTATTTCAAATTGGAAAGAAATGAGAGAGAGAGAGAGAGAGAGAGAGAGAGAGAGAGAGAGAGAGAGAGAGAGAGAGAGAGAGAGCAAAACAAAACAATACAAAAACTGAAAAATCTAAGAAACAGCAAAAAATTTCATAACAAAAATACTCAGACGAAACAAAGACAAGTTTTTAACTTAAGAAAAAAAAAAAAAAGATATAAATATATTTTACCGATATAATATCGCCCATAAATAAGTACATAAAATAATTTTCTTCTAAACCAAAAATACCAGAATTTTTATCCTTTCAAGTGAAACATTATATAATCAAAATGGATATAATTAGATGTTATTCATTACCAAACTCTAAAACATTGAAACTGTAGGCAAAAATGAAATTGCATAAACCTTATATGAGGTGTTTAAACTAAGGTTGAATGCTTTATTTATTTCGCGGACTTACAGTTTTTCATTTTTTCTAGTTTCTTAACTTTTTTAAGTTACCAAGCAACGTTGACTACTATAGAGTGCACCATAATAGAGCATATATATTTGAGTTTAAAGAATGCAGCAAACTGATAAATAAAAAGAATATCTGAAATATACATGACTGGGTAGGAAAGGGGATTTCCTGAGAACTGTGCAAGTGATTAAAATTTGACAACGCTGAGAAATAGTAAATGCACAAACCAGAAACTTATCAAGAAAATGAAATTCATAAAATTCTTACCCAATCCTGACCAGAAGATCAAGTCAAATATTAATTAACAAGAAGAAAAAAAATTGTCATTTTGTAAATTTTGTTCCAGCGGACCATAGAGTGAAAATAAAAGAAAGCTAAAACATAGACAAATACTCGGATCTGTAATGGTTCATAGATAGTATATTTCTTTTTTTTTTTTTTTTTTACCAAAAGCAGATTTGGAAAACAAAAAAATTAATCCTATTCTAAAAATAGACCAAATTAGACTGACCGACGCCAATTCCCAATTCAAAGACCTTTAGCGTAACGAACATTTTGAGGGACAGGAAGTAATGAGAAAGAATTAGAGAAGGAAAAGAAAAAAGAGTTAAAAAGAATAAGGAAGGGTGGTCTAAGTAAAAGATCCCGCGGACAAGAGACGTGGTCAGTAGCACAGACGGCAGTGTTTGGGCCACACGCACGCAAAAGTATCAGTCTAAGAAGCTTATCCTTGAAAAACCTTAGGACTGATAGACAAGTATTTTTTCAGAACACTATGAAAACTTTACATAGTGTTCTGAAAAAAACTTTATATAGTACCAGCTTCGGTGGTACATATACTAAAAATTGGAACTATGAAAACTTTACATTTAAAAATTCATAACCATATAACATCTTTTGTTGCTCATTAAACGCTAATGTATATATATATATATATATATATATATATATATAAAAAACAATTTTGTTGTAACCCAAACTTCTTTGCTTGTGACTGTTGTTATTTGATTCTTTTATTGACACTTAGTTTAATTTGTAAATTTCCTTAGCTACTTTCCAATGTGAAGTCGGTAAGCAAACCTCCACGCGACCCAACAACAGATCTAGCCATAAAACTGAAAAATTGCCCAGTCGGCTGGGGCTGTAGAATACAGTGACTGCTTCTCTGCAGAGGGGTAAGACCCCCCACCCCACCCATCGAGTGTCCTAGATATGTAATTTACAAAGCGCTTTGCTTTGATGTGGCACAAGGCCGAATGAATGGGGCGCCCAATGAGACTCGAACTCACTCGTGTAGGTCTGCTAGTCTAGCTTGCTAACCGTTACACCACCAGAGGAGCCCCTCGAGTGTCCTAGATATGACACTAAACAATCTGATGGTGAGGTTCCAGCAATGCTGGAGCTTTGGGGAATGCAGAGTACCCTTTTATTGGCATCGCTCCCAGGTTCACTCTGGCCCGGAGTAGTAACACCTGATAAAGGTCCTATCTATTGGTTAAATAGAACTAAACCGTGCTTTTTTCATTATACTGGTTTTTGCATTTAAACTGCGTATTTAAGCCAAACTGGATTGTTTAAAATAGAACTGTTTTGACATTGGAGCTGCGTACTAGTGCTGAACTGAATTGCTCGAAATAGAACTGTTTTGACGTCTGAACTGTGTACTTATGCTGAACTGAATTATCTAAAATAAAACTGACATTTAACTCTGTGTATTGCCAGTCGGTTGGGGCAGTAGAATAAACTGATGCACCTCTGCAGAGGGGTAAGAACCCCTTAACGAGTGTCCTGGATATGACACTAAACAATCTGATGGTGAGGTTCCAGCAGAGCTGGAGCTTTGGAGAATGCGGAGCATCCCTTCATTACGATCGCTCCCAGGTCCACTCTGGCCCGGAGTGGTCGCATCTGATAGGGCCCTATCTATGGGTTAAATAAAACTAACAACATACTTATGCTAAACTGAATTGTTTGACTAAACTGAATTGCTTGAAATAGAAATGTTTTTGACAATTAAACCGAACTTACAAATAAACTGCGTGCTTATGCTTAACTGAATTATTTGAAATAGAACTTTTTTTCGACATTAAAACTGTATTTACCCTAAACTGAATTGTTACATATAACCGCTTGAATAGTTTGAAATAGAAATGTTTTTGACAATTAATCTGTGTACTCATGCTAAACTGAATTGTTTGAAATAGAACAGATTATTTACTTAAAAATGGATTTGGCGTTAAATAACCTACAAGGGTTGATATGCCATAAAACCCAACAAACCAAACCAAAACAAACCAGAATTGAAAAAGCTGTGGAATATGAGGGTGACTGTGATACCGAATCTAGTTGGTGCATTTGGAATGGTCCACTGTGAATGTAGGAGTTTGCGTTTAAATCTATATAGTTTTTTTAGATTGAACTTTGCCTCCCGCGCCAGTCGCTTCCGGGTGGAAGGTGCGAGAGGAACTTCTGGCCTGAACACCGGCTGGGATGAATTCGGTCTTTTTCAAATTGACCGGTATGCGAGACTGACGTTTTTCTTTGTGGGTCACTAGCAAGGCAAATAGAGGTAAGCACGTGGCTTCTTTTGATTGATTTGATTTCATCATCATCATCATCATCATATCGTGCTGGCAGCACGGATATCCCTGACCCTCTCTCGCCACTCCTCCCTATCGTTCATCGCCCTAGGCAGGTCTTCAGGACAACAACCTGTATCCTCACATAGCTGCTGAATGTACGTTCGTGCTGGTCGTCCTGCTTTTGCGCGGCCGTGTGTGGGGATCCATAAGAGTACATCTCTTATGAGTTCTTCTCTGCTTCTCCAGCAATGTCCTGCATGTCTGGTTCGCCTAACTTGAATAGTTTTCGTGATAGGGGGCAGGTGGCCGTACAGTTGGTGTCTTGTGGGGTGTTGCTGCCAGGACTTGTTGAGGATTGCACGCAGCATTCTTGTGTAATTGCCATCTAGTTTCTTCTCCAGCCGTTTTGTTAGCGTCCATGTAGTGCATCCATATAGCAGTATCGATGTGACCGCTGCCTGGAAGAAACTGCGTTTCATTTTATCGGTTAGGTCTGATTTCCATATAGTCGATAGCCTATTGATAGCTGTCCATGCTTTCGTTAACCTCGTTTCGATGTCCTTTTCGGTTGATTCGACGCTGCTTCCTAGGTACGTGAATTTGTCCACTAGTTTTAGAGTGGAGATGTCCCCCGTTTGGTTATAGCACATATATTCCGTTTTGTGTGCATTAACATGGAGGCCTATGCTTGCTGCTGCTCGTTCCAAACTATGCAGAAGTGTTTCGGCTTGGTCAGGTGTATTTGCCAGTATCGCTATGTCATCGGCGTAGTTGGCGTCGGTAATTGTTGTTGCGGGGTATCTTCTGCTTCTTTTCTTCGTCAGTTCGAAGCCATTCTCTTTGATTTTGTCAATCGATGTTCTAAGTACGTAGTCTAGACAAATGATAAAGAGATACGGAGCCAGCGTGTCTCCTTGTATTAAATCATCACTTTCGTGGTGTGTTTTTTTTTTAACATTTATGAGTGCATTTGTTTTGTTTCAGTTTTCAGGTTGGGGAATGTATGGTTGTTTTACGCTGAACACGTGCGCAAATAAAGATATACATCTTCATCAGTTTGAGACTCGCGTCTTTGATTTTTGGCCTCAGTTGCTGCTGTTACAGTCCACAAAGGTCCGAAAAATTAGCCTGGGGTAACTGGAGATCAGAGGAAGTTCTAGACAACCCAGACCACAACACTATTTAGATAAGCCAGAATACTTAGAAGAAATCCGCAAAACTTGAAGAAACTTTCAGTCACTCAGACTCCAGTGAAAAATCTCCAGATAAAACTGGTGTGGATAACTCGCAAGGAGTAAATTGATACACTTTGCAGAATGTTTATTGTCATAGGGAATAGAATCAGCAAGTCCAAATCCTGAATTAGGCTGGTTGTTTTTATGCCCATGTCATTGGAAAATGCATGAATAACTAAATTTTCGGACATATTCGGATACTTTAGCCTTGGTAAAGCAACCAGTCAACGAGAAGAAAAACACTGAATTCAAACTAGCTGTACTCCGCTTAAAAATTGCCAAGTCAGTCGGTCCTGATTTCCTGATGTTGTAAACATAAATATGTCTCAGATAACAAGAGACAAGAGAAGGAAGATTATGCATATATAGCTGTTAAGCTTGATGACAATTGCACAAGAATGCTACGAGCTGGAAGCAACATACCACAAAACAGCTGCTGTATGGCCTCCTGCCTCCCATCTCCAAAACCATTCAAATTAGACGAACAAGACCTACGGGGCACTGCTGGAGAAGTAAAGACGAAGTCATAAGCAATATACTCCTGTTGGTATCTTCACATGGACGAGCAAGGATAGGACGACCAGCTAGATCCTATTACATCAGCTCAGTGCCGATACAGGATGTAGCCTGAAAGACCTCCCGGGAGAGATGGACGATAGAGATTGGTGGCGAGAGAGGATCAGGGATGATTGACATTTAAATTGGGTATTTGTGTTAAACTGAATTGTTTGAAATAGATCTGTTTTTGACATTTAAACTGTATACTTACGCTTAACTGAATTGTTTGATATAGAATTGTATTTATATCTAATTCTTTGTAAACAAAATCTGTACATTTGATGAATTAAATTGTTTGAAATAGTACTGTTTATAAAAATGGATCTGGCATTAAATAACCTACAATGGTTGATATGCCATAAAACCAAAGCAAACCAAAGCTAATACAAATAACTTGCTCCCTATGATATTGTTTTAACCATTCCCATATAATACAAATAATTTGCACGCAGTTATATCATTTAAGGTATTCCTATAAAAAAATGTAATTGAAATATTTCTTGTATGTCAATCTGATAAAATAAATTTCCCCAAATATCCTATATATCCAAGTATTCCTATCAAATACAAATAATTTGAACACAATTATATAATTTCAAATATTACTATCTAATAGAAATAATTTGTGCGCAAATTATTTCAAGAATTCTTATCTAATAAAATAAAAATAATTTGCATACAGTTTTATTATTTCAAGAATTCCTATCCGATACAAATAAATGACAAACAGTTATATTATTTCCAGATTCCCATCAAATACTAATAATTGCCAATTGTTATATTATTTAAAGTGTTCTTATCTGATACAAATAAGCAAAGTTGTCTCCCTTAGTCGAGGGTGACCTGAAGGCTCCCTTTTCAATAACTACTACACAGAGGAATAGGGGAGAGTGCTACTCCATTCCCAGGATTGCTGCACTTTACTCTTGATCCTTACCTTATAATGCTGAGTGTTAAGCAATGCACCATAAAGTACCATTTTTTGAGTCTTTGGTATGACTCGACCAGGGATTGAACCCCAGTCTCCCCGCCATTGGCGAATACTCCACTCAATAGGCTAATGACCCGGTAAAATATCTTATAGGCAGATACTTCATTTCTCTCTCTCTCTTTCTCTGTGTGTGTCTCAAATACAACAAAAAGCGACATATATATATATATATATATATATATATATTATCGTTTTTTTGTCACAGTACTTGTTACAAGGGTGTAACAATGTATATATATATATATATATATATATATATATATATATATATATTGTCGCTTTTTGTTGTATTTGAGAGAGAGAGAGAGAGAGAGAGAGAGAGAGAGAGAGAGAGAATGAGGTATCTGGCGAATGCAGTCTTTCTATGTTTCTTAATTTTTCGGAGAATGAGGTTTTTGCAGAAGAGCCTGTAGTTCTTGGAGAGATTTCTTTTCTTATTCTCATGTCTTCGCTATGGACATCAGATATCTTCCCTCTTCTAACCATGAAAACATCTATTTTTATTGAGGATTCCCCTGGGAACAAACATTTCTGACTGGCTAATTAATCACAGATTCTACTACTTTTTGACTAGTCAGCCAATCAAATGCACTGATCAACGTCTGTAGGCAGAGTATCCCTTTCACGTATCAGATTTTAATTGGTCATCAAATCAAACCACAGTATAGGGATTAGTTAATTAAAGGTCCCAGCTAACGCCTTGTAGGAGAGTATCTCTTTTTACATTAACCAAAGCAAAAATCAGAGATCTGATTAATCTATCCAAAGATTTGATCTTTTACCCTCAACAGGGGGGCAAGAGATGTCATTATTTAAAATGGATCAACGCACTGATAAAACCCCAAATCTGCTTATTTTTTGCTTTGACAATATGAAAATTCGAGCAGTACTAATCACTGAACTTTTTAATTGACTTTTGAATTTCTTTCAGATTAAAAAAGTCTGTTTCATATTTTTATTAAAGGAAAATTACATTTTACTAAAAAAAAAAACAATGCATGCTCCCTATAAGATTTTTGCACCAGTGAATATCGCATTGTGTCATAATCTGAAGTAGTGCCATCTAATAATTATAATTTGTACACAGTTGAATTATATCAATTATTCCTATCTAATACAAAACATTTTCGTGTATTATTTCTTGTATTCCTATTAAATAAAGATAATTTGAACACGTATTGTTTCAAGTATTTCTATCTAATACTAAAAATTTGCATTTATATTATTTCATGTATTTCTATTTAATACAAAAAGTATGCACACATATTTCAAGTATTCCAATCTAAAATAAATAATTTACACGTGTTAAATTATTTCAAGTATCCCAATCAATAGTTGTAATTTGTACCCATATCATTGAAGTTTTATTATCAAACACAAATAATTTGCACAACGATACATTATTTCAGGTATTCATATCAAATACAAATAATTTACACACAGTTATATTGTTTCAAGTATTCCTATAAAACACAAATAATTTTCAAACAGTTGTATTTTATGAAGTATTCCTATCTAATACAAATAATTTACACACAGTTATATTGTTTCAAGTATTCCTATAAAACATAAATAATTTTCTAACAGTTGTATTTTATGAAGTATTCCTATATAATACAAATAGTTTTCACACTTTTATACTATTTCAAGAATTCCAGTCTTATACAAATGATTTTCAAGTAGTTCTATTTTTCAAGTATTCTTATCAAATACAAAAAAATTATTATTTCAAGTATTTCTAAGAAATACAAAAAATATTCACATATATTTCAAGTACATTATTTACATTTTTCGGACTATTGTCCTCATCTTTATCGCCATGTTTATAACAACGTTTCGGCAATTGTACGCTCCGGCCTTCTTCAGGTGGTTGGAATGTCGAACTTAACCCTTTATTTCGCTTACCGGGGTAGACTGTTCAAGTTCTACGAGCCATGTTTAATGGATGTCAGTTATCAATTATCTCCTGTTAATTTTCTCCTCTGAAAGTTCTCCACTGCCTTCACCGGGTATTGAACTCACACTCTTTGGGTATATCACTGGATGTAACCAACGCCTTTATCCACTGTGCCATATAATACAGGCGTTGGTTAGATCCAGTGACATACACAAAGAGTGTGAGTTCAATACCCGGTGAAGGCAGTGGAGAACTTTCAAAGGTGAAAATTATACAAATAATTTACACACATTATATTATTTCAAGTATTCCTATCAAATAAAATAAATTTGCTTATAATCATATTATTTTATGTATTCCTTTCTTATACTAATAGTTCATACACAGTTATAATATTTTAAGTATTCTTACTTAATTCTAACAGTTTTCAAATGGTTATTTTGTTTGAAGTTATAATATCTAACATTAATAATTTGCAAACGTTTTTTCAAGTATTACTATCTAATACAAATCCTTTGCATTCAGTTATATTTTTAAAGTATCCCTATCACATATTTGCACACATTTGTTTAAAGTATTCCTATGTAATACTGAGGCAGTACACCCGCCTTCTTCAAACACTGGGGCTTTCAATCTGCTGACCGTTCCGCTTAGCTAGTTATGTCATCGGATGGCGTGATCGATCTGCTTATCTGCCCTTGCTGCGTTTTGATCCAGAGAGCAGATCAATCGCTAATCAGTCGCTAGTCGATGAGTGGACGAATGAGACCGCACAATTAAGAAAGTAAAAAATGTCGAACAGATCTCGGGTTTTTAACAATGATATTTAGTTTAGTAAAAAAAAGAGTCTTTAAAGTGATACATACAATAACACGTAGAATGGAGACCTAATGCACGAATTAACAGTCAGTCAATTTATTAGCATTCAAAGTCAGGCACATGGCCTCTCAAATTATGGTATAAAATTTATGTTTTTCTTTTCTCGCTTTCTATAGCCTGGTATAAAGCAATCTCAAGTGGCGGTTATGTTCACCTTTCTCGGTCTTTGGCTTCTAGATTTTCTCAGTTTCTTAATAGTCTGGTAAGAGGTGATTTCAAGAAGCGTACAATGTTCGCTTTTCTCCGTTTCTGGCTTCTCTGTGTTAGGGAGTCTAGTAAAAGTTCAAAACTCAGAGTATCATAGATCTCTTTGTCGTTCCGTGCTGGTCTCTGTCGAAAGACGAAATACATTGCTTATATGCATTTTCTCTCTACCGTGGGATTGTGGTTTGCGGATCTATTGATCATATCAATTTTCTCCGAATTCGGATTACAATAACTATTTCCACCCCTTTGATTTTCTGCACCTTCAATACTTGATTTCTTCTCAATTCTACCCAAAGGAGCCGGTTTTTCTTCCTACCTCTTTAATGTTTTACTTACCCTCCGCCCCCCCCCCAAGCGGGCAGTTAATCTGCTCACTTAAATAGTGACGTCAGCACTTGTTCAAATCATAAGGGTAAACTAAAATTTTTCACGCTTCAAATTTATAAAAAAAAATGCTATTCAAAATTTTTCGTTTCCAACCGACAAATGTATTCAGCTGCCTGGCTGTCACATTAATCGGCCTTGAGCCAGGATTGAATCCACTTCTCCGCTTTGCCATCTGTGGACGGTTTAAATAATAATTCCCTTAAAATTTTCTGTAGACCAAACAATTCGTCTTGTTTAATTTTCCAGCCACAGTTGAAAAATAACTATATATTTTTCCACGTTTCTTTCTCTTTAAAAATAACACGTTTTCGACTTGTTCTAATCAACTTTTATCAAAAGGTAAAAAGATATTCTCGATTTGTTCTTAGGTGATGTACTCAGTTATTCTTCTAAAATCTATTTCTGTTAATTTCCACTTATGTCAGGTCCTAACATTATTTTTCTAAAATCCATTTGGGTCTATTCTTATTTTTCTGGTTGATAAACTTATTCGGAATGTTTCTCTCATCTATTGGTTTACAATAAGAAATATTTTTTGCCCAGTCGGCTGGGGCTGTAGAATATGCCGACTGCACCTCTGCAGAGAGGTAAGCCCCCTCCAATGAGTGTCCTGTTTATGACACTAAATAATCTGATGGTGATGTTTGAGTGATCCTGGGGCTTTGGAGAATGCAGAGCCATTGCTCCCAGGTCCCCACTGACCCGGCATAGTAGCACCTGATAGGGCCCTATCTATGGGTTAAATAGAACTAACGGCATACTTATGCTAAACTGAATTGTTTGACTAAACTGAATAGCTTGAAATAGAAATGTTTTTGACAATTAAACCGTACTTACACTCAAGAAGAAATCGACTTGGTACTGAGAAAAATTAAAAATAGAAAGGCAGCAGGGCTCGATGAAATACCCCCAGAAGTGTGGAAGACCAGAAAATTCGACGACCTACTGCTCCAATACTGTAATGCCGTATATAATCAAAATTCTATAGACAGATGGATGAAGGGATGTATCCCCCCTTTCCCTACAAAGGGCAACTTCGGATTAGCGAAGAACAACCGAAGTATAACACTTATGTCCATAACGGCCAAGATGTACTATGTCCTACTACGCAACCGCATAGAACCCAAAATTGGCAACATACTTACGAAGAATCAAAATGGCTTCCGGAGATATAGATTCACGGCATCACAAATTTTGACTACCCGTCAAATTCTTGAAGGTGTACACCAAAAAACCTAGAGGCAACAAAATCATTTGTTGACTTTACTAAGTCCTTTGACTCCATTCACAGAGGAAAGATGGAGCAAATTCTTCTCGTTACGGCCTACCAAAAGAAACCGTCGCAGCCATAATGATGATCTATAGAAACACCAAAGTAAAAGTTCGTTCTCCGGATGGAAACACAGATTACTTCGACATAGTAGCAGGAGTACTACAAGGAGACTCACTAGCCCCATACCTCTTTATCATCTGTCTAGACTACGTACTAAGAACATCTATCGATAAAATCAAAGAAAACGGTTTCAAGCCAACAAAAGAAAGTAGCAGAAGGTACCTCGCAAAAACAATTACCGACGCCGACTAGGCCGATGATATAGCGCTTCTGGCAAATGCACCTACCCTAGCCGAAACCCTGCTACATAGTCTGGAACGAGCTGCTGCAGGCATCGGCCTCCATGTCAATGCACATAAGACGGAATATATGTGCTTTAATCAAACAGGCAACATCCCCACACTAAACGGTAGCACTCTGAAACTAGTTGACAAGTTCACCTACCTAGGGAGCAGTATTTCATCAACCGAGACGGACATCAACACGCAAAAGCATGGACAGCTATCGATAGTCTTTCGGTCGTACGGAAGTCAGACCTGACCGATAAAATGAAGCGCAGTTTCTTCCAAGCAGCGATCGTGTTGATACTGCTATATGGATGCACCATATGGACGCTGACTAAATGGATGGAGAAAAAGCTTGATGGCAACTACACAAGAATGCTGCGAGCAATATTGAACAAGTCCTGGAGACAGCATGCCACAAAGCTGCAGCTATACGGCCACCTACCACACATCACGAAAACTATCAAAATTAGATGAACACTCCTGGAGAAGTAGGGACGAACTTGTGAGTGATGTACTCCTGTGAACCCCTTTATATGGACGAGCAAAGGCAGGACGTCCAATTCGAACCTACATACAGCCGCTCTGTGCCGATACGGGGTGTAGCCCTGAGGATCTGCCGAAAGCAATGGACGATTGGAAGGTGTGGCGAGAAAGTGTCAGGAATATCTGTATTGAACGCGCGACATGATGATGATGATGATGATGAAACCGTAATTACAGTTAAACTGCATGCTTATGCTAAACTGAATTATTTAAAATGGAACTGTTTTTTGACATTGAAACTGTACTTACACTAAACTGATTTGTTAAATATAGAACTGTTTTGACATTTAACTGTATGTAAACAAAATCTGTACTTATACTAAACTGAATAAGCTGAATTAAAACTGCTGGACTAAACTGAATAGATTGAAATAGAAATGTTTTTCACAATTAAACTGTACTTACATTTAAACTGCGTACTTATGCTAAACTGAATCGTTTGGAAGAGAACTATTTTCATAAAAATGGATTTGGTGTTAATTAATCTACGAAGGTTGACATGCCATAAAACCCAACCAACTAACCAACCAACATATGTACTTATACTAAACTGAATTAGCTGAATTAGAACTGTTTGAATAAACTGAATAGCTTGAAATAGAAATGTTTTTGATAAACTGTGTACTGATGTTAAACTGAATTGTTTGAAATAGAACTGACTATTTGTATAAAAATGGATTTAGCGTTAAATAACCTACAAAAGTTGATCTGCCATAAAAACTAATCGACCAACCAACCAACCAACAAATAATTTTCCAACAATTGTATTTAATCTATAGATGGGATCTTAAGAAAGTGTAGTTCAAGTCTGTGTCAGGATGGAGAAATGACAAAAAAGGGTTGGCCCTAAATTTCCCAGAGCTACTGAACTAGAGCCTAACCACCACATACCGCTAAATATTATACCCCACATACCCATTTATTTGTGTGGAAGAGTCTTGAAAAAAATCTGGTTTGAATTCCATCATCACTATAAAACTCAAAATATATATCAATTGAGAGAGAGAGAGAGAGGGAGAGAGCGCGGGGGGTGGGGGGTGAAAAAGTAATAAAATCTTTTCGAACTTATAAAGAAATTCGTTGTTTCTTTTCTGACTTTCTTTCCACATAGACGATCACATCACAACGGAAAAAGCAAGCGGCCATTCCCCGAGATGGGCGGGGATTTTCTCTTCATTGAATGGCAACGCATCCTAATTAACTATTTCGGTTATTTTGCCCAGCACCCATGTTAAGTATTCCTTCCTAATAATAACGATTTTAGTATTATGTCCGAATCAAAGTTATAACTGTGTTTCAACGTAACATTCCCATGGCAAAAATCCATCTCGCTTCCCACCCCTGAAATCTGTCACTCCCTACTATAATAGGACACAAGCTAATCTTGTAAGCAATTGCTAGTATAGTGGCTCTTAAAATCGTCCTTTTTCATTTAACAAAGAAAAACTAAATATTTGGTTTCTTTGTTTTATGGCATATAAACCTTTGAGGGTTATTTAATACCAAGGCCATTTTAGCGAGGAGAATTGTTACTTTAGTTCCTCGCTATGTTGTTGGAAATCAAAGAGAGAACGAAGATGCCTTAAGGTTTTCAAGATAGTTTAATGACAGCTAGAATAAAGGGTACCTTTATGCTGTAAGTCTCGTTGGAAGGAAGGAAGGAAATAGTTATTGAATTGAGAAGGAATTATAGCAGCTAAATGCCTGAGCGGAATATGCGTCGCTATAGTCAAGGCAATGCTGAATGTCTGAGCGGAATATGCGTCGCTATAGTCAAGGCAATGCTGAATGTCTGAGTGGAATGTGCGTCGCTATAGTCAAGGCAATGATGAATGTCTGAGCGGAATATGCGTCGCTATAGTCAAGGCAATGCTGAATGTCTGAGTGGAATGTGCGTCGCTATAGTCAAGGCAATGCTGAATGTCTGAGCGGAATATGCGTCGCTATAGTCAAGGCAATGCTGAATGTCTGAGTGGAATGTGCGTCGCTATAGTCAAGGCAATGATGAATGTCTGAGCGGAATATGCGTCGCTATAGTCAAGGCAATGCTGAATGTCTGAGCGGAATATGCGTCGCTATAGTCAAGGCAATGCTGAATGTCTGAGCGGAATATGCGTCGCTATAGTCAAGGCAATGCTGAATGTCTGAGTGGAATGTGCGTCGCTATAGTCAAGGCAATGCTGAATGTCTGAGCGGAATATGCGTCGCTATAGTCAAGGCAATGCTGAATGTCTGAGCGGAATATGCGTCGCTATAGTCAAGGCAATGCTGAATGTCTGAGCGGAATATGCGTCGCTATAGTCAAGGCAATGCTGAATGTCTGAGTGGAATATGCGTCGCTATAGTCAAGGCAATGCTGAATGTCTGAGCGGAATATGCGTCGCTATAGTCAAGGCAATGCTGAATGTCTGAGCGGAATATGCGTCGCTATAGTCAAGGCAATGCTGAATGTCTGAGTGGAATGTGCGTCGCTATAGTCAAGGCAATGCTGAATGTCTGAGCGGAATATGCGTCGCTATAGTCAAGGCAATGCTGAATGTCTGAGCGGAATATGCGTCGCTATAGTCAAGGCAATGCTGAATGTCTGAGCGGAATATGCGTCGCTATAGTCAAGGCAATGCTGAATGTCTGAGCGGAATATGCGTCGCTATAGTCAAGGCAATGCTGAATGTCTGAGCGGAATATGCGTCGCTATAGTCAAGGCAATGCTGAATGTCTGAGCGGAATATGCGTCGCTATAGTCAAGGCAATGCTGAATGTCTGAGTGGAATGTGCGTCGCTATAGTCAAGGCAATGCTGAATGTCTGAGCGGATATACGTCGCAATAGACATGGCAAAAGTCGTGTTTGCTGTTTAAGGACACGAATGATGTAGTCACCCATAAATGTGTGGTCCTGGTTGCTGTAGGAGAGAGGCATGAAAGTCTCCAGATAATGTTGTCCAGGAATGAGGTAGCTTGATGTCTGAGCGAATTGCGCGTCGCAGTAGACATAGCAAAAGTTAGAGGCGACATAAAGGTGTTCCTGTAAATGGCGGATTAAATGCATCTAATTCATGTTCAACTGGGAACCCTTGGTCTCAGAGGGTAGACATAAGAGGTCCATAAATTAGACGGCTTTCTTCATGGTGTTGTGATTCTTCTGCTATTAAGGGAGCGGACACAAAATACATCCGTTCTGTTCGAAAGCTTCTGAGGAAGAGGTAGTTTGGCGAGCTTTCACCATTTTTATCTTGTCCGGGAAAATGGTCCGGGCTGAATAGGATAAGTCATCCTCATTGGGTGAAAATATGCGACGACCATAATAGTCCAATTAATTTGCGCGCCAAACAAAATACGAAGTTCTTACTGCTACACCATCCTTGTAGAAGAACAGTAGTGGTACTATTTAACCCATAACTGGGGAGATAGGGAAGTTCATGCCTTTCTTAAGAGTATAAGCTCGAAAGTAAAAACTACGATGTCACAATCCAGCATGTTAGCCACAATATCACGGGGAGTTCCCTCTAAATATTTGGTAATACCTGCATAGAATTATGAAAAATGTCCGGATTTTAATAGATTAAAAATACGAATGCATGGACAATTATATAAGCAGAGAGACCCACAGACACACAAACACAAAACTCAGCCATTATTAGCGTTTCTACGAGCTTCAAAGTCTGGTTTTATTTCTTAAAGGCACGTCTGCAAGTAAAAAGAAAATAAAAGTCGAAAATTTAAGAAACATAAAATAGCTTCAAGTAATAAATCATTAGCACAAATGATCTATAACTTTCTTTCGTTCTTTCTTTTTTATTGATATTTTTCTTTCTCTTTTCTTGTTCACCTTTTTCTGATCATTATTGCATTTCTTTCTTTCTTTTTAGATTTCTTTCTTTCTTTTACTTATATCTGTCTGTCACATTATTCTTTCTTTCTTTCTTTCTTTCTTTCTTTCTTTCTTTCTGTCTGCTTCTCTATTACATTCTTTCTTTCTTTCTCTTACTTATATCTGTCACATTATTCGTTCTTTTTTTTTTCTTTCTTTCTTTCTTTCTTTCTTTCTTTCTTTCTTTATTTCTTTCTTTCTGACTGCTTCTCTATTACATTCTTTCTTTCTTTCTTTTACTTATATCTGTCTGTCACATTATTCTTTCTTTCTTTCTTTCTTTCGTTCTTTCTTTCTTTCTGCTTCTCTGATACATTCTTTCTTTCTTTCTTTCTTTCTTTCTTTCTTTCTTTCTTTTACTTATATCTGTCTGTCACATTATTCTTTTTCTTTCTTTCTTTCTTTCTTTCTTTCTGACTGCTTCTCTGATACATTCTTTCTTTCTTTCTTTCTTTCTTTCTTTCTTTCTTTCTTTCTTTCTTTCTTTCTTTCTTTCTTTCTTTTACTTATATCTGTCTGTCACATTATTCTTTCTTTCTTTCTTTCTTTATTTATTTATTTTGTATGACTGCCTCTCTGTTACATTCTTTCTTTCTTTCTTTGCATTCTTCCCGTGTATCTTTACGTCTTTCTTTTGTAGTTCTTCGTCTATTTCTTCACAATTTTTTTATTTCTCTTTACATTTCTTTGTTCTTTTGAAGTTCTTTCTCTTCTTATTTTTTTATTTCTCTCTCTTTTTCTTTGTAGTTCTTTCTTTCTTTCTTTCTTTCTTTCTTTCTTTCCTTTTTGCAGTTCTATCTATCTATCTATCTGAGACCATTGATTTCAATCCAATTACCTGCTCATGTCTATCCAATTCCATCGATTCATTATAGTCTGCATAGATTTAACGTGTACAAGTCTGGTTTTAAGATGAAACTTTTAGGTAAAATTATTGCGAGTCGACTTACAAACGCGAACAATTGTTTCCTTCGGCAGAAATCTGCAAATAATGAAAAAGGGTGAGGAATTTATTTTTAGCTTCAAATATGCAAAATTTTCCCCACCTGAAAATCTTTTACATTACCGCAATATTCTATTCTAATTGATCTTATTAAATATTTAAATAGAATTATATAACATTTTATTTAATACTTCCAGCGTTTTACTATTAAATGCTAGAATAATAATGGTAAATATTTCCCCTTTATGGCTAAATGCTACAGGTGTAATATATTAACGTGACCTGCGGGTATGAATACGGCGGATGTTGTTGACAGATAGATTGATAAGACCTGTGTGATCACCGAAATGTCATTATGTCCACAGGTGCTGTGTATCAGAGGATGTTGACAGGATTATATCCGCCCAAGGAAAATATCAACAAGGTGATTGCCGAAATGTCACCATGCCCACAGTTGTTATGTTGAAAACAGGTGCATCCGGTCGAAGATATCGGAAAATCACCTGAACAGTGGGCATCGTTGAATTCGGTGATAGTGGCTGATGCGTACGCCCACAGAACCGGGCTTGAGCAAGTAGCCAATGGAAAGCAGACAACATAACCAATGGAAAGCAAAGAAGTGAGACGTGGGCATAACCATGGTTAACGAAAAAAAGAAATTGCTGCAGGTCACGTGAGAGTTGTAGACTATGTAAGTTCCCGAATTTCGGCTAAAGTCAGTTGTTCACTGGCTCGTCCGTCTCCCGACAGCTCCTCCGTGTGCGCGAACTCTCTGCGATTGCTTTCTGCTCCACACAAGTATCATCGCCGAAAATAAAAATATAATCTTATATTTTTATATACATACGTGTTCCTCGTTGTTAATAACGACATAGTGTACTATACAACACAGGCCCCACGAACTTCGGTTCATAGGAAGAAAGTAATTTTTATGTGAGTTTCGGGGAATTTGTTTTATATGACAGAAAGTATATTGTATGGTAAACCGGCTCATTGGCCTAATGGGTAGAGTGTTCGCCAATGGTCCGGGAGACCTGGGTTCAATCCCACGTCACGTCATACCAAAGATTTTAAAAATGGTACTTGATACCTACTTGTTTAACACTCAGCAATGGAAGGTACGTATCGAGGATAAAGTGGAGCAATCCAGGAAAAGAGTAGCGCCCTCCCCTACACCTCGGTGTAGTAGCTATTGAAAAGGGAGCCTTCTGGTCACCCTCGACTAAAGGGAGACAACTTTACTTTTACTTATATTGTATGGTGGAATTACGAAAAGCACCTCGAAAATAATGGCTGTGGTTTTTCATGAGCAATGAACAAGAGTCTACACACTGGGTGAGTTAGAGGGTCGCTCCGAAAGTGATTTCTTGTATTTATTTCCGAGAAAACTACAACTGATACAAGGAGCAAAATAACACCGTTGGATAGAGTTAGTTTTCAGCTACAAAACACTGTTTTCCACATAGTCACCAGCGTTAATTATGCATTTTCATCAGCAATGACCAAAAACCTGTATGCTGTCAAGGTTAGATAAAAGCTTCGAAAAAATGCCTCGTACTTTTGTCTTACAATGTTAGAAACGTTAAAGAAACCCAGAAAAACAATGTGATTAGAATATTTAACTGTGGAAGGAATATGAGAAAAGCTTCTATCTATCTATCTGCAGACAGACACACATATCTATCTATCTATCTATCTATCTATCTATCTATCTATCTTCAGCATTTCTTTCATCTAGAAGAGTCTTCTCACCTTTCACTTGAATGCGTGAACTGCATTTGGTTGTAACTAGATCTGCTGCCATTTTCTTGTGTTCAGTTTGTCCGGATGAAGAGGTGACAGCGTCACATTCAGTGACACTGTTGATAATTGGGGTCACGGAGTCGGACAAAGATATCAGCGGACAAGAGAACGCAAATATTATTATTTGCGATAATCCCCAAGTGTAACGGTCATTCCTCAGAGGAAACAGCGTGTATATGTGTGGATTTGGGTAAGGAGGAGTCGTACTGGACGTCCCTGTTCCGCTCAGTATCTTCCTCTTGATCCAGAAGCAAGGTGTGACCTAGGACATCTGGTGGAAGATCATGTTGCTGTGAAAGGCCTCACCAAACACCGATCACCCTCACAAAGCGTACTTTGGCGTATTGACGAAGGGAAATGGACTTGATGAGCCGAGTTCAAATCCCAGAAGAAGCTTCTTATGTTACACTTTGTGCTAATACCACAAAGAGAATTTATCTCTTCTTCCCACCTTAAGTGGGCGGGAGCAATGTTCTTGTAGTTTGTCTTGGGTAGGAATAGCCTGACAAAGCCCATTCTTCTCCAGGTCTGCAACTGGTTTGAAATTTATCTTCTGGACTGGTTGCAATACTAAGATTGAAGAGTCCAGTCTGCCCAACTATTCACCAATAGCTGGAGGGAGAATAGTTCGATGCATACTTTTTCCTGTGGTGTTTGCACTATGTTTAATGCAAACAGGATTTGAACCATCTACGAGTAAATAGTAGGGTAGACTGGACACTTAAGCCTAGACACGGTAACCGGCATAGAAAAAAGAAATCTCTGAATTAACCCGTTTTGTACTCAGCTTCAAAATTGACCTTGTGTTGCATCATGACCCAGACAGAAGGTTTAAGTAAATAATTAAGTAAATAATTAAGAGGGTTCATTTACACTTTTACAGATCTTATTTTTCATTCTACCGAACGTTTTCTTATCAGCCTGGCGAGAAGAAAACCAGTTTTTTTCGCTGACTACACAACATTGCCGTATATCGTATTGGGTGATATGATATTAAGAAATCTTTAAGTGGAGTGGTTTGGTTTTGGTTTTATGGCATATCAACCATTATTGGTTATTTATGCCAAATCCATTTTTATACAGTTCTATTTCAAACAATTCAGTTTAGTATTAGTACACAGCTTCAATGTCAAAATCAGTTCTATTTCAAACAATTTAGTTTAGCATAAGTACGCAGTTTAGTTCTATTTGACCCATAGATAGGACACTATCAGGAGCTACCACTCCGAGCCTGAGTGGACTTGGGAGTGATGACAATCAAGGGGTACTCTGTATTCCCCAAAGCTTCAGCATTACTGGATCTTCACCATCAGGTTGTTTAGTGTCATATCCAGGACACTCGTTGGAGGGGGAAGTCTTACCTCTCTGCAGAGGTGCAGTCAGTGTATTCTACAGCCCTAGCAAATTTGGCAATTTTTAAGTGGAGTAATGTTGGTTTGAATTGAGAGTTTTCCTTCTCCAAGACTAGTTGCTTTACCAAAGCTGCCCTACTATTTACCCATTGCTGAAGAGAGGACAAATAGATTCATAACTTCCCCAAGGGCGAAGTGAAAAGGCAAAACGCCGTATCCAGGATTTGAACACGGGTCGCTAATTCCATTTTATACGACGATAACGGTTATGCTAACTGCATAATGTAACATACCCATGATACGGATATGTGAAACGTACATAGAATGTTCATAACATATATACATAGAACATAGGAATCCCGAAACACGAAAAACACGTAACGACTTCTTAGTTCAGGTACGAAACCTTTTATTACCTTTGCGTTAAAAGTTTCGACATAAGGAAGAGAGATGCACAATCTTTCTATGCTGGCTTTTCCATCTGCCCCCTACCCCCACCAACACGTGTGGCGCCCGTAGCGCACAATTCGTCTGGCCTCAGCGAGCCCCGAAAGTCGACCCTTCCCGTTCGGAGTCTAGTTCTCAACTAACTGACTTTTTTCAAATCCCCCCAAATCCTCCGCGCACGCTTCCGGTGCATGACGTCATTCACATCCCGGGTCACATCCTCTCTCTGGGATTTTTATTTTGACATCTGTGAACGACACATCCTCCCCGCGCGCGCGTCAACACCTGTGCTGAAGTTTGCAACTAACTAACCCATGTGCTGAGCCGAAAGGTTCTCAGCGTAACTAAACCCAAAGGCAAGATATATAAAACGAAATCCCTCGGGCATTATATTACAATAACACTTTGTTGTTGTACTCACAGCGTTTTCCAGCTGAAGAATATGTGCTGACAAATAGATTGTTAATTCAGTAAAGTAAGATTTTAATTAATTGACAAAATGACAATGAACACGGAATTGGAAGAGAATTCAGTGTACCAGAGCCTAAATTATTACTTATAAAAAGAAAAAAAGAAAAAAGTCTGACCTCAGAATTTTATAACCAACCAACCAACCAACCAACCAAGAACAAGAAATATTGTTTTCAAAACTAACCACAGTTTTCATGCGTAAATCACTTTTTGTTGTGTCTTTATTTCATATATATATGTATATATAGATATATTGATTGATAGATAGTTATCGAAACCAGCCAAGCCAAATCGAATTTTTGTTTTTTCCATGGCCAGCAATATGTTCGATGTTCATGTATAAGTAGAGGAAAAAAGACTTGATAGTTTTGTCTCTTGTTTTATATCTCTTCTCCTCTATAAATACAATAGAATGAGATAGATATGAACAGATTGACACACACACACACACACACACACATATATATATATATATATATATATATATATATATATATATATTGTTGTGAAGTGTTTCGTGTTGAACTTCAAATTATAAAAGAGAGGAATAGCCAAATCAGTTGGGGTTGTAGAATATGCCAAGTGTATCTCTGCTGAGGGGTAAGATCCCCCCCACCAATGAATGTCCTAATTATGACCCTTAGCGGTAATACCTGTTAGGGTTCCAACTATGGGTCCCATACAATGATTTTATCATTTACTATGAGTGGAAACTGTTTAACAGAGGCAAATAGTATTTGATGAAAACGTGAAACCATTTAACTGTGTGCAAATAAATGATTAATATCAAATTGGACTAGAATACTTGATAAAAAAATTACTAATGTTAAATAGCAAAACGTGAAACCATTTAACTGTGTGCAAATAAATGATTAATATCAAATTGGACTTGAATACTTGATAAAAAATTACTTATGTTAAATAGCAAAACGTGAAACCATTTAACTGTGTGCAAATAAATGATTAATATCAAATTGGACTAGAATACTTGATAAAAAAATTACTAATGTTAAATAGCAAAACGTGAAACCATTTAACTGTGTGCAAACATATTTTTAACATTTAATAGAATTATCCTTTTTAAATAACAATACTTGGAATCTTTTAACCGTGGGCAAACAAATAATTAATATTCAATAGAATTATTAGCGTTAAATAACAATACTTGAAACAAATGAGGTCTAACTCGTTCAAAAATAAAGTTACCTTCAAACGATTCAATTAAAACTCATATTTATTATACGTATATGTACAAAGAAGATTTGGCATTTGTAGTGAAATTGGCAAATAATTTTGCATAATTTGCATAAGTGTAAGGGAGGGCCTATATAAGACTCTCACTGAGAATAACTAAAAAAGCTTGACCAACCCCTGCTTCGTGCAAAGGATTTTTCAGCTGACTGTCTGACATTCGTGTCGGATGGTTAATTTCCTCGAGCCTCAGGGAGCCGTCCTCCAGGCTTTAACCCTCTTCGGAGGGGCTAGGTTTATTGCCTGGCGCCTGAGGCGCCCTACTTTAGGGTATGCCGACGGGACCTGAGGCATTTTGGGGAATGCAGGGCGCGTCTGGGCTACGGTCCAGCACCCGGACCCACCTTAAAAAAGGCCTTGTGCCACACTTACCGTTTGGTGAGGCAGTCAACAAATACCGCTTGACCAACACCTGCTTCGTGCAGAGGCTTTTTCGGCAGACTGTTTGGCATTCGTGCCGGATGGTTAATTTCATCGAGCCTCAGGGGGCCGCCCCCCCAGGTTTTAACCCTCCTTGGAAGGGGATAGGTTTATTTCCTGGCGCTTGAGGCGCCTCTTTTTTAGGGAACGCCGACCGGACTCAAGGCATTTTGGGAGCTGCCAGATGCGTCTCGGCTACGGCCCTGTGTCCGGACCCACCTAAAAAAGGCTTGGTGCCACACTTGTCCGTCTGGTGGGACGTTCATCAAATATCGCTGGACCAACTCCTGCCTCGTGTAGAGGCTTTTTCGGCTGACTCGCTGGCATTCATGCCGGACGGTTAATTTCTTCGAGCCTCAGGGTTGAACCCTCCTTGGAGGGATTAGGTTTATTGCCTAACGCCTGATGCACCCCTTTTTAGGGGAATGTCGAAAGGGCCCGAGTCATTTCAGGAGTGCGTCTGGGCTACGACCCTGTGCGCGGACCCATCTAAATAAAGGGCTTGTGCCTCACTCATCTGGATGGTTGGACGGAACACAAATACCGCTGTGCCAGCCGCTGCTTCGTGCAGAGGCTTTTCAGCGGACTGTCTGGCATCCGTGCCGGACGGTCAATGCTCCATGGCAGACTTGAGGCCGAAAGGCTCCCAACTTCGACTTGGCCACCTTCGGGTTGGCGAGCTGCATCGCCGACACCTTTACCACCCTGGTATAGCACTGGACCTTGCTATCCAGTTTAAGCTATAATCAGGTATACGTGCCTTGACTCAGATTTGGGTTCAAGTCCAGCTAGGCTCATCAGACCCACATTGAACTAAGCAAGCCGATGGGCAGCATAGTCCGGCTGGGCTCGAGCCTTAGCTCGTCCTCGACCTTCGCTTCCCTTAAATCCCACCTTCGGGTCATTGACCTTGTGTCAGGTCCTGTCAGGTGGGAGGCAGTGACGAATATCAGAGGCATTTCAGTGGACTGCCTGGCATCTGTGCCGAACGCTCAATTCCTCCAGCCTCAGGGGGCAGTCCTTCCAGGCTTTAACCTCCTTGGAGGGGTTGGGTTTATCGCCTGGCGCCTGATGCGGCCCTTTTTATGGGAATGCTGACGGCACCCGAAGCATTTTTGGAACCGCCAAGCGTGTTTAGGTCACGTCCCTGCGCTAGAACCCAGCTAAAAAAGGCCTTGTGCCACACTCATCCGTCTGGTGGGACGTTCGTTAATATTGCTTGATTAGCCATTAACTTGTGCTAACCTTGCACATCACAACAATGGCGTCGCCGATAGGATTCCAATTGTCTCTTGGGGATTCCGATTTTGTTGATACCTGGCTACAATGTTTTGCCGCGAGCGCAAGAACTAAAAAGCAGAAACACGACAAGGAAAAAGGGGAGGAGAAAATGAGATTATGGATTTCTTTGTGGCTACAGCTGTATGCGAGGCGATAATGAAAGTCTCCACCATGGCGTATCCTACAAACCTGGAAGACTTGACTTTCGAAAAAATAAGTCAGATCATAAGAAGAAATATGAGGCCCAAGAAAAGGTTGGTCATGGGAGAAAGAACGAAGCTCATGTCGATGAATCAAGAAATTGACTAACCAATCATAAAGTTTTTACACCGTCTACGAAATGCGAGTACATATTGCGAATTTAAAAACTTGGATAATAAGAACAGACGATTGAAGAGGACTTAATTCAATTAAGGTTAATTGAAGGTATTTACAATGCATCATACCAATATAAAATAATGGAACAACTACAAATAGGAATTATGTCTTTAAATACCTACACTGACTTTATAGAGCAAAAAGAATTAATACAGAAATACAACCATGATAAAAGTCAACCCAGCGAATAATTATTTGCCGATATTAAAAAAGATTTTAAAAATGTTCATATTGTAGACGTGAACATGAAATAAAAAGGGAAAATGCCCAGCATTTGGGAAGACTTGAACAAATTGCTTTAAAAAGAACCATTTTCAAACAGTATGCAAATTCAAAAAGAAAAATGCTGAAAGAGTTGAAAAAAAAAACAACCCAAATATGGAAGACTTTTCAGTAAAAAACAAAAACAAGAACATAGAAAAAATTGAACAGAAGAAAAAAGACATTTTACTAAAGGTTAAAATCAGCAACTTCGATTTGGATTCGCAAATGGATACTGAAGAGAGGTAACACTTATACCAAGAAATTTCTGGGAACGCATTGGAAAGCCAACTTTACGAAAGTGCAGTTTACTACTCCGTCAATTTGATGGGTCGGTCATAAAAACTTCAGGGTACTTTGAAGGTTCTTTGGAGTTAGAAGATAAATTTGAAGTAATACCTATAATTGCCTCATCTTGTAAAAAGAACCACGGACTTATTGGAAGTGATGTGCTTAACATAAATTCTACCAAATTAATTAATGAGATAAAAATGGAACCCCCCCCCCAAAAAAAACTAAACAAAACTGGAAAGTTAAAAAACTATAAGGTGAGTTTAAAATGAAAAGAAAATGTTACTCCCTCTTATTATGAGGCACGAAAATTACAAGTACATTTGTTGTCATTAGTGGCTGCAAAACTACGAAAATCATGTTGAACATGTTCCCCTTGTGGATAGCAAGTCACCATCACCCATTGTAGTTTTAAGAAAGTCAGATAGAGGCATACGTATATGTGGAGATTACAAGATTGGCATAAATCACGAAGTTTTCCCGGATTCATATCCTATAACTAATGTTGAAGTAGCAATTCATGCACTTGTAGGTATGAACGTTTTTACAAAATTAGATTTTAAAACAGCATATCACCAAATACCAATAGACGATAACTTCAGTGAAATAATGACGGTAAATACGCCAATAGGCTTACTAAAATGGAAATGGATGCCATATGGAATAAAAACAGCAAGCGCCATATTTCAAAGACTCTCGAACAGGTTCTAGGAGAAGATATGAAAAATATCGTTTGTTACCAAGACGATATATGCGTAAGAGGTACTAATGAAAATGAATTCAAAAAGAAAACCGACATCGTCTTGAATTGATTAAGAAACGCTGGAATGACAATAAATGATAAAGAAAATGCGCAAAAAATTGTAGTAAAATATCATTTTTAGGTTATACCATTTCAAAAGAAGGTACATCACTAGACCAAGCCTTGATAGAAAAGAATATTAAAAGAAGCTACAACTACAAATGAAAAAGAACTTGAATCTTTTTTGGGATTGGTGAATTTCTACAGGCGATATGTACCAAAATATACGAATTTGACTGAGCCGTTTGCAAATTTAAGAAAAAAATGTTGAATTTATCTGGTCAGAGAAACAACAAAAAGCTTTTGATAGATTAAAACAAATTATGGCAAAGAAACCAGTCGTGAAAATTTTTGATTCGAAAAAGGACATTACGTTAACTACAGATGCAAGCGAACTTTCAATATCTGGAATATTATCACAAGAAGGACATCTGATAATGTATTTATCAAGAAGACGTACGAACACTGCATTTAATTATTCAAATATAGAGAAAGAAGCATTCGTCATTGTGTGAACAACCACTAGAGCCCAAAGATTTTTAATTAGAAAAAAATTCTTTTGAAAAGTGATCATAGACCATTAGAATTTATTTTTAATCAAAGAAAAAAATTACCCAAGTCACGACATCGAGAATACTAAGATGGGCCATAAGATTAATGGCATCTGACTTTGAAATAAAATATGTCAAAGGAAATTCAATTCCACACGTAGATGCACTATAAAGATTGTGATTTTACTAGGAGTCAAAAGATAAAACCGAAGAGGAATTTGAAGATGCATTTTTACATTGGGTAGAGACTGATGTTTTGTCTTTGGATAGAATAGCTGCGGAAACTAGACATAATCCAGTACAAAGTAGGATAACATCGAGAATAAGAAAAAGTATATGGTGAAATTGTTCCAGGGCGGAAAGACCCTACAAAGAAATAAGACATATTACCGATATAACATTGAGTGATTTGCAATGGGAATCTGATAATTCTCCTGGAAACTCAAAGAAAATTGGTGATAAAAAGTATACATGATGATATACACTGTGGAGTTGCGGATACACAAAAAGGATAAAATTAGAAACATGGTGGTCGGAATATTCACGAGATGTCGAAGGATATATAAAAAGATGCAAAAAATGTAAAGAATTAAGAAATTTTACAAAGACTACTTTATATTTAAAGCCCTGATAAGTGGAGCCATGGAATCGTGTGTCTATAGATCATGCATACATTACTGGAATGAGACTCTTATTAATGCTAGTAGACTCTTTTTCAGGCTGATCTGAAGTAATCCGTGTGTCAGATAAGAAAAGTTCTACGATAAAACAGATTCTAAGGGTCAGATTTTCTAGAAACGGCATACAAAAAACACTGGTATCTGACAATTCACCAGAATTTTGTGATGAACATCTTGATTAATTGTTGAAAAAATAGGGTGTAAACGGTATAAGACACCGCAATGTCACCCTCAATCAAATGGGTTGGCAGAAATAATGGTGCAGACTGTAAAAATGGTACTGAAAGCATGTTTCTAGCAAAAAGAAAAAATAGAGTTTTTTCTACTAAGGCTGCTTTGAAGCTATCGCACAATACCAACCGACAGAAGACTAGAAAGCCCATCAGCTTTAATGGGAAGGCAAATTAGAGCTCCGCTAACGATGTCGTTTTCCACAAATGAAAATGCGTAGTATAAAAAGAACAAAGAATCAAATTCAGAAAGGGCAGACTTTATCACGCAAAAAGGCCACAATACAGCTATAATAAATAGAGAAAAAGGGAACAGTATAGCCAATTCAGAACAAATAAGGACCTAGGGCAAATATGAAGAGCAAAATGAAGAAATCATCTGATTCAGATTCCTTCTGTTAATAATTTATTAGAACAATCTTTACAGAATGAAACGTCGGATGACGAAATACTGCATGATCAGGTGGGTCAGAATGAGTTTGAAAACTCGGATGATGGTCAAATAATGCAAGAAGACCACCCTGATTACTGCTCAGAGCGGGACAGATCTAGATCTCCCAGAGAAAGAAATACGGGAGAGAGAGACAAGGAGAGCAAAGTAATCCTAAAAATGAAACAATCACTAGAAGAAGTACAAGACCTACAAAGGGCATAAGACCACTAAGTTTGAGGAAAGTGTAGTGATACTGGCAAATTAATCTGCCAAATTTGCATAAGTGTCAGAGAGAGCCAATATCAGTCTCTCACCAAGACTAATTAAAAAAGCTTGATCAGCCCCTGCTTCGTGCAAATGCTTTTCAGCAGACTGTCTGGCATTCGTGCCGGACGGTTAATTTCCTCGAACCTCAGGGGTCCGTCCCGCCAGGTTTTAACTCTCCTTAGATTGTTTAGCTTTATTGCCTGGTGCCTGAGGCGCCCCATTTTAGGGGAATACCAACTGGGCCCGAAGCATTTTTGGAGCCGTCGGACGCGTGTAGGCTTTGGCTTTGCGCCTGGACCCACCTAAAAAGGCCTTGTGCCATACTTGTACGCTTGGTGGGTCATATGACAAATACCAGCTTGATTAGCGCCTATTTCATGTTGAAGCTTTTCAGCAGACTGTCTGATATCTGTGCCAGACAGTTAATTCCTCGAGCCTCGGGGGTGGGGGTCGTCCCTTCAGGCTTTAAACGTCCTTAGAGGGATTAGGTTTATTGTCTGGTGCCTAAGGCGCCCCTCTTTTGGAGAATGCCGACGGGGTCCGAAGATTTTTTGAAGCTGCCGGACGCGTCTGGGCCACGTCGAATATAAGCTTGATTAGCCATTAACTAGTGCTAACCTTGTTTATCACAACAGCATTAAATAAACATCAATGGTTGATAGATCATTAAACCAAATAACCTAACTTAACAAAAATAAATATATAAATAAAGAAATAAACCTTTTCTTCATTAAGTTATCGTGGTTATTAAAGGTAGCAAACTGATCGTTGTTTCAGAAAAAATATCCCAGAAAATACGAAATGAATTGGAAAAACAGAGTTCATAAAAAAGTTATTCATTTCTTTTTCAACTTAAACAGCCAACTAAAGAAAAGTGAAAGGGAATAGGAAGAAAAAATAAGTTACAAACTTATATATACAAAATAAATGAATAAATGAATAAATATTAACTACAGAGAATTTTCTTTTTGATTCTAGATTGATAAGACATTACCTCTTTCATCTGCATTCCTGTGTCAAGGTATCTGTTTCTGTATTTTCCCGATCCAACAGTTTTTTAGTATCTTTTTCCCGTCTTTCGTCTACGCAAAATCTTTCAATCTTTCTGGGTCAAATCTATCGACTGCGAAAATCTATCGTCTGCATTTTAATCAAATTTTCCCTCTCGACATTTATTGGCTGACTTAACAGTTCAAGGGACGCAACTCCTGCTGCTTAAAAATTTATGATAATTTATTCAAAACAAACATTGCCTTCTTTTCTTTCTTTTTTTAACGATTCATTGACTTGTTTATTCTTTTAAATCTTTATTTTCATAAGTTATTTCACACACACACACACACACACACACACACACACGTTTGATCTACCGAAATCAATTTGAAAAACATGGTACAATTACATTCTAAGCTTCAATAACAGAAAAAATATTCCAAGTGTATCATTTTATCCAAACATATTTGGCATATAAAGATATAACTCACAAGACTCCTATAATAAATTATGATGTCATAAAAATTTCAAACGGACAAATGAGGATACTATAACTGCAGATTGTGTTTGGAAGAAAAACTACGCATACTGGTGAAACATCCTGATAACAATTGGTCAAACAAAAAAAGCGAATTAGCATCTAAGTGTAGATATATCAACAAATTCTTTAAATACCATATACCCCCTGAACCTGTTTAATACTCTGATTTACTCTCATTTTCAGACTGCCATGGCAACAAAAATAAATAGATAAATAAAAAAAAAAAAAAAAGAAAAAGAAAAAGGGAGAAAAGAAAAAAATATCTACACATATTAATTTTTATTTTCATTTATCTATTTATTTTTATAATTAATTTTTTTATTTTCATTTTATCTTTTTTATTCTATTTGTTTTTATTTTTGTTTTTTTCCCACTATTTTTGCATGTTGCTACCAGCACGACATGATGATGATGATGATGATGTGCTATATAAAATCTTACTCTCTGATTCTTAGTGTAGATGTCTCGTACAATAAGAACCTATCACGTGACTAAATATTGACCCTAAACTGGCCATTTTTACCATAGGACCACCGGAATATTGTGGCAAGAAGTTTAAGTATCGGACTTGCTGTGTCCATAATTCTAATATCTTTAAGTTTGTACCACCTCTGCTATTATAGCATCAAGCACTTTTTTATGCAACTTTTCTTAACTTTTTTCTCTCGGTATATATATATATATATATAGAGAGAGAGAGCGAGAGAGAGGAGGGAGAGAGAGAGAGAAGGTGTGATATATACGAGCAGATTGATATAGATAGATGAATAGATAAAATAGATTCGGACAGACTAAATTGATGTCAGCTGATTGATACAGGAAGAGAGAGACAGATCGATTGACAAATAGGAAAAGACAGATAGAAACACACACACACACACACACACACACACACACACACACACACACACACACACTCTCTCTCTCTCTCTCTCTCTCTCTCACACACACACACACACATATATATATATATAAACTTATGAGAACTTGTAAGAGCCTGAAATAAATCAATAATGATACCAAGGAAGTGAATTCTTTCTTTTTGTCTTTACATAAAAGTATATATATATATATATATATATAGAGAGAGAGAGTGAGTGACTAAAATATGAATAGACTGAGATAGATAGATAATTAATAAAACCAAGCCAACCAACGAACCAAAATGTAAATCTTGTTTTTGTCTATGGCCAGCTATATGTTGGATGTTGATGAGTAAGTAGTCAATAAAAAAAAGACCGTTTGTTTACTTTTGGGGCATAAGAAACTTTTTCGGGTTGTGATGAATTTTTGTTCTTATCCCCATTCACTCGCAATCTTCTTTTTGTTTGTCGAAGTTGTAAAGGAATTAAGGACAGAAAAAGGAAAAAGACAAGGATACCTTTAAACTCAATTTTTATTTTCAGGCTTTACTCCTATTCTGTGGTGGGAAATGTTTTTCTAAACCAGAAGTAGCTATTCTCCCCAAGTCAAGGTGTTTGAAGAATACCATGGAATCACTAGTGGCAAATTATATGTTTGGGGGCCCGTCATGTGTCTTTGTGTTCAGTGGGCATGTTTTTCAGAGGCCGCTACAAGCTGGAGACACCACATGCTGCTAAGTCCTCGAGCCTTAGCAAACACGTGCGTCCGTACTAACAGCTGAGAGAGAAAAAAGAAGTTCCGTCCAGTCGCAGTTTCTCTATGTAACAGATAAAGAGTATCTCTTTGGCGCGAGGAAACCCCTCTTTTTAGGCATGCGCCGATTTTGCTTCCTGTCAAACTTACTTTTGCATTTATTTTTTCACATTATCTTTTTATTTCTTATTTAATCCTTACATCCTTTCATCAGAATAATTTGATGCAAGTATTTTAGTCTCTGTTTTTTTTCTTCTTCCCCTAAACCTTACCGGGTCCCCTTGACAGAAGTAAAGATGCCAAGATGAAAAAAAATTGGAATAATGGTTATCAGCATAGAAGACGGAATTGGTCAACGTGAGTACGGCTATGCATAGAAACTGTGGCTCATGTTCAGTTCACACTTCAAAAATGGTATAACTATTTATCTTTGCGTTGGTTCTATCGGCAGATATCTTGTCAAAATGTTTACTCATTGGTCTATCTCAATGGTTGATGGAAAAAGGAGTGAGTGGGTTAGAGCAGTTGTTGGACAAGACTCTGTCCCAGATTTGTTTTACATGGCAAGATAATTACAAAAGACACCTGCTAATTACGTAATTCCTCTATAAGTGGGGCCAGATAGATGTCCATGTCATGTCGCGCCGCCAGCACGGATCTCCCTGACCCTCAGTTGGTCTATAGTTGCTCGGTATGATTCTTTTGTGAGTCTATCTGGATCAGGATAGTCTTCCTCTTGGTCATCCATTCGGATATATTTGCTTCTTTTCGGCATCTACTCAGTTCCCACGCCAGAATGTCGTGAATGGACGTGCATTTTTTAAAACCAGACTCCATGTACACCATCACGGCTTGAAGTTTTTCAATTCGGAACTTTTTTAGTGTTGGTCTCAGCGAGTCCAGGTATATATCCATCTCATGACTTTCTTTGAGTGATTGTAATTCTTTTTCTATCTTATTTATCCATTCGGCCTTTGTGTTATGTTATTTTTGTTCCCATATTTTACCCCAAAACTGTTTTGCTTCATTTTCACCCGTGTAATTTAATTAGGGACTCTGGTTGATTGTTTTAGAAGTAAGTCGTTTCCCAGCTAAATATGAGTCAACCAGAAGATAGTCGAAAAAGAGGGACATATATGAGAAAGAGTTTCGAGGCAGTGGAAGAGAGAGAGAGAGAGAGAGAGAGAGAGAGAGAGAGAGAGAGAGAGAGAGAGAGAGAGAGCGAGCGAGGGGCTATGACAAGGGAGAAACGAATGGGAAAGTTAATTAATTGTTGAAATGTATCAGCAGCAACTCGGCCGTTGGCTGTGATTGGCTTAAAGAGGCTCAAGGGAAAAAGCCGTTGGAGTGGACGCGAGATAGAAAACAGGAAAAGAAAGTCAGTTGGACAGGAGACGCAGAGATGTAAAGAGGAGCCCAAAATTACGGCACCCATTTTTGGATAAGCTCTGCGAAGGGTTCCCACACCCACCGTGAAGATGTGAAGATGGGACCCTGAGCAGTCACGTACGAGAAATACAACAAAAAGCAAAAAAAAAAAAAAAAAAAAATGAGGACTGTGCCTACCTTTCTCGCTCTGTGACGATGTTTCTCTCCGTCTATCTAAAGCAGTAACTCATTTTTCATTCTCTTTTTTGACGACAACGAATAAGGGGTAGTAGCGAATAACTTCGTATCAAAAGAGCCTAGGGACAGTATTTATGTGTTCGTCACTTTTTCTCATGGTCAAGTTACAACAAGGCTCCGGCAGGAACTTAAGGCGTAGTGCTACATTTGTAGATGCGTTAGAATCGTGGTGATACAAATGTCTATGTCGTACTGAAGCGTAACCAATCAATATTGGGGGTCGTGGCATTTAAAAATGTCTGTTGAGAATCGTGGTAGTACAAGCGTCTTTTGATGTCATAATATTACACCCAGTTGTTGGCATGTCCTCGTACATTTTCCCCTACTTAGTGGTTGAATTTTCTTTCATTATTAGAGAATATCCTGTTTTTGTATTGCTTGATCCTGTCTAAGTATCTTTTAAGTCTCCCTTTTTTCGCTAATATCTTTTGATTTATCTCTTCGAGATGTATTGTCAGAATTGACTGCTGTTTTGTTCTGGTCTTTTAATCTCAACATATCCCTGTGCGTTTTTCTTTTCTTAGCATTGACACTTGTTGTCGCAATTTCTTTATTTGTCCTTCCAGCCTAATTTCCCATTGAGGTTTTGCATTTTTCTTTGGGTTCCTTCAGGAAACATCAATCTTATCAGAGTCTAATTTCGCTCCTGTATAGATTAGTTCATTTAAATTCGTGATGTTGCCCTTTGGGATATTTGGTGATATTTTGTTTTTACTTTTTTGGTTTCTACTTTAACTTTTTTCCCGTCTTGGTTCCTGAGAGATGGTAATGTAGTCTTTTTTTCAGTCATGATTTTTTTAATTAACTCTACATTCATTTTGTCTTCTTGCATTAACATTTGTTTTGTGCTTTTGGGGTGTGTAATGTTTCTTTTTTTCAGTATTTTTTGTTTCAATTAGATTTGAGTTTTATTGTTTTTTTAGTATTTAGCGTTTCGGTCAGAGTAATGAGATATTGTTTATATTCTTCCCTAATTACTTGTTGACATATTTCCAGTATCTCAAGCTCAGAAAAATAACCTTTCTTTTGTATCATTCAAGCTTGTTCAGCGAGTTTTTGGCTTGTATTAAATCTAGCGGTTTTTGTTCAAATTTCTATCATTCTTTTTCTAAACATTCTTTTTGTTGAATTGCTCTTAAAATAAGTTAAATACATCCATGTCTTTCCAAGTCCATTTTTTTCCGTTGGTGTCTCCGAGCTGAATGGCTGATTTGGTCATTGTTTGCACATCTGTAATTAGAACAACTAACATTCACAGAATGCTGTTTAGGTCCCCCATGTTGGCTATCAAGGGAGCACCTATCAATGACACCAAGACAACTGGTCTGCGTAATTAAGTTTGGATTTGTCATTTTTCATGGGTGGTATATTATGGCAATGCCAGACCGAGGGGTTGTTTAGTATCTGTGCAATTGTCATAGATGTGACCAGGAACTCTTACACTTAAAATAATTTAAAAAACCTTTTAAATTTACTAAGTTTTAACTGGGAAAAAGTTCATTTAAAAACGTATTCGTTGTATACATTTGTTGGTTACTCTAGTTGTCATACGATGCTTACATTGGCTTATAAACCAATACGATTTTATACTATTTGTCAATGATGAACTCAGCGCCACATTTCACGTATGCTAAATCATTTACACCATCCCTATCTGCTATAATTCATCGGCTTTTTGTCACAAGAGGTCTAGTCACGTGACTTGAGAATGGGAAGAAGAAATTCCTACTACTACAACTAGTATCTTCATTTTCCTATCATTTTTTGTCCTTTTTCTCCCTTTCTTCCTTCCCCTAACAATATATACAAAAATCAAATTTAAAAAGCAAAGGATTAAATATTACTTCAATAGTGCGGTAGATCATTTGAAAATATTAAGGAACCAGCAACTATATTCAGCATATCAACGAAGACATAGATAAAGTACAGTCGAACTTTACCTTTTCATTTTCACGTCAACTGTTTTTCCGAATGATTTAATATTTCAATGCTTTTTTTGTCAAAAGAGTTCTAGTCACGTGACTGGGGTATGAGGAGAAGACCTTCCTATTACTACTCGTGTCATCTTTTTGCCACCATTTTTTGTTGCTTACCTTTCTTCCCTCTCCAATAACATATACAAAAATTAAATTTAAAAAGCTAAGTATTGCATATTACTTCGATAGTAAGACAGATAATTTGAAAATACCAGCTATAATATTCAGCATATTAACTTTATTTTTTGTCCTTTTTTTTTCTTTCTTCCTTCCCCTAACAATATATACAAAAATTAAATTTAAAAAGCAAAGGATTAAATATTACTTCAATAGTGCGGTATATCATTTGAAAATATTAATGAACCAGCAACTATATTCAGCATATCAACGAAGACATAGATAAAACACCCGTGGTGTAATGGTTATCGTCGTAGGAAATGGACACGGCGACACGAGTTCAAATACTGGACGAGACTGATAGCATTTCACATAGCACTAATACCCTTGGGAAAGGTATGAATCCAATTATTCTCCCTCCAGCTATGGGTAAATAGTAGGGCAGACTAGGTTCTTCAGGCAACTAGTCTAGGAGAAGGAAAACTCTGAATTCAAACCTGTTAAACTCCGCTTAAAAATGACCTAGTGTCATATCCTGTCTGAACAGAGGGGTTGGTAAATATGATATTAACATTATTATAACCAATATTATCATTATGTTACTCATTGAGAGTTTTTTTTTACATCAGTGTTTGTTGATGGCCTTTTCCTGAAGTTTGTTTGACAGCAAATCTCCTCAAGTCTCCAGGACTCTTCTCAGTAGTAGTTTGGATGGTCTCCACTGGTTCTCTTATTTCCAAGTCCTCCAGTCCCTTTGATAATCCTTCGGTGACTGTACCAAGAGAAACAACTACAATTGGCTTTCATGATCCACATTTTTTTCAATTCCCCAGCAAGGTCCAGGTATTTATCCTTCTTCTCATTTTCTTTCAATTTTACTTCATAATCAGACATGACAGCAAAGTCCATAATTCTGCAAGTTCTCTTTTTGTTGATTATTATAAGGTCTGGTCGTCTGGCCGAGATTAGGTGATCTGTTTGTATCTCAAAATCCCCGGGGATTTTGTGTCTCATTCACCAGGACAGATGCTGGGTTGTGCATATACCATTTGTTCGTATGGTCAAATTTTAATTTCTTGCACAATTCCCTGCTGATCACAATGTCCACCTAGTCATGTCTTCCTGAGCTGATTATCATTATTAAATTTTCAGCTTTATTTTCGGTTTCTTATAATCTTTTACCAGATTCTTACCCAAAATCTAGGTTGAAGGAAAGTAGTGAATGTATGTATTCTCTTTCCAATTTTACCCAGAACCTAGGTTGAAGGAAGGTTGTAATTTTATGTATTCTATATTCCATCGATACCTTTGGGTATTACTTTTCCAATTATATTGATTGTACGCTCCTAAGAAGATGAGCAGTTTTGCAAAGCGCAATTTTTGTGTATCATTTTGGCTGGGACTGTACTGTATCATGTTAATGTGTTTGTCTGTCTCTTTCTTGATTATACTCAGGGCTCCCACGGTTACTGGCTCGGTGGTAGTTTTAAGGCGCCACATTTTTTCATTTCTACTTCTAGGTTTTTGTATTCACTTATTTTATTGCACTCTTTGACTGGCGTGTTATTATCTGTTGGTACTGACATATCAATTAGAAGACATGTTTTTCTTTTATAGTCCTTAACCACTAAATATGGTCTATTGCTCTTTATTTTTCTATCAGTTTGGATAGCCAAGTCCCAGAGAATAAAGACTTCTTTGGCTTCTGTTATTGGTTCCGATTTTTGTTTATAACATTTGTAAAATTCAGTATTCCATTGTATTTGAATGTTTTTGAATGAATATAATGTTCTCTTTTGTCATACCTTTCTATCGGTGTTAGGATTAGGCAACCAGACAGTTTACATATTAGGTGTGAACCATTTTTTATATTTGCCTGATGGTTTCTAGTTGGCTGGGCCTGGACCCTTGCTGTTAGTATTAACCCTTCGATCTCCGACTTCAGTTCAGCACTTGTCAGCTATCAATTAGTTTTTAGTATGTTTATACCTGCATTTTTGATTCTTTGTGCGTATCATCCAATTTGGGTATTTTGTTTGCAGGCATTTGTTAAATTGATTTAGTCTTTGAATGTTTGGTTCTTTCTTTATGTTTTTGCAGACTCTATTGAATTAACTTTTGTCTTTCAGTGTGAGGTCATGTTGTTTAGCAAATACATTGTTGTAATGTCAAAGTATTTCCTTAATCCTACAGTGCTTGTTTTGTAGGTCATTCTAGCTGGATTGAATTATCAATGTTGTTATATATAGATAGATTGATATATATAAATAGCAAGATTGACAGATATGAACAGACTGTGTTAGATAAATAACTAGACACAGAGTCAGAAAGAGAGATAGAGAGACAGAACCATATATCGATATGAAATATATATAGATTTATCGATAGATTAATAGATTTATAGCTATGAACAGAATGAGATTGTTGTAAGCTGATCGATATAGACAGGCATATCATCATCATTATGTTGCGCCATCAGCACGGATATCCCTGACCCTCTCTCGCCACCCCTCCCTATCGTCCATTGCTTCCGGGAGGTCTTCAGGGCTACATCCCGTGTATGTAGGTTCGAGCTGGTCGTCCTGCTTTTGATCGGCCATGTGAAGGGGTCCACAGGAGTACATCACTTATGAGCTCGACCCTACTTCTCCAGCAGTGTCCCACATGTCTGGTTCGTCTAATTTTGATAGCTTTCAAGATGGGTGGTAGGTGGCTGTAAAGCTGCTGCTTTGTGGGGTGCTGCCTCCAAGACCTGTTCAATATTGCTCGCAGCATTCTTGTGTAGTTGTCGTCAAGCTTTTCCCCCATGCATTTAGTTAGCGTCCGTGTAGCGCATCCATTTTATAGTATCGACACGACCGATGTTTGGAAGAAATTACGTTTCATTTTATCGGTCAGGTCTGACTTCCATATGACCGATAGTCTACTGATGGCTGACCATGCCTTTGCTAGTCGCGTGTTGATGTTTGTCTCGGTTGATGAGACTCTGCTTCCTTGGTAGGTGAACTTGTCTACATGTTTCAGAGAGCTACCGTTTAGTGTGGAGATGTCGCCTGTCTGATTAAAGCACACATATTCCGTCTTGTGTGCTTTGACGTGGAGGCCAATGCCTGCAGCGGCTCGTTCCAGGCTATGTAACAGGGTTTTGTAGAGGCAGGTATATAGATAGATAAATATGTACAGACTGAAATAGATATGAAAAGACTAAGATAGATAATTAACAGAGAGACAGATAAAAAAGACAACCAGACAAATAGTTAGACATGTAGATAAGATAGATATGAACAGACTGAGATAGATAGATAGATAGATAGATATGAACTGAGATAGATAGATAGATAGGAAGGAACAGACCGAGATAGATAGATAGATAGATATGAATAGACTGAGACAGATAGATAGATAGATAGATACTCATATATGAACACTGATATTGACTGATAGATATGAGCAGATTTTGATTGCAAGATATCTTTGAATTAGCTTTCCGTGTTTATTTAAAAAAAAAACAATTACGTTTTTAAATCGAGAAGCCAGAATTCGTGCAAAGAGAAAAAAGAATCCGTTTTACACTCGTTTTGCTTCAAACCACACCCCTCTCCCAACTCACAGGGAAGCAATGCATGCGTGACATTCTGCAGGCCTTCACCACAGTAATTGATATTTTACTTTTGTCTGTATTTTTGATAGCGTTGGGAGTTAGTGAATCCTGCTGATGTACGACCGGTGAACAGATGCAAGAAAAAAAAAAATGAAAGACGTTCATAGTCGGAACTGTGATTGAGTTGGAGGATGGAAGTTGGGTGCCTGGAGATGGAGAAATAGTCTCTCTCTCTCTCTCTCTCTCTTGTCAGGTCGCCATCGAGAAGTTCAGGAAGACAAGCAAACTTGACTTGTCATCTTTCATTTGGGAAGATCGTCTCAGGTGTCGAACTGATCGTACTAGCTGGAACCGACTCCTGCCCCCTACATCTCCACCGACAAAGAAGCCGTGGTTTTTCGGCAGTCGGAAAAAAAGGGAGAAAAAGCATTTCCTCTTGGAGATATTTCTCTCTGAATAGAAGTGACAAAAGAATGACGTCAGGTATCAGGATCAACACAGATCCATCAGATGAAAAAAAAAACTTTCTTCGTTTCTTTGCTTTTTATTTTGAAGTGATGTCTTAAAAAGTTTTGTCAATATTTTTTTCATAGTTTTATTCAATTTTCTCTTTCTCACTTCCTCCATTCTTCCTGCTGTTTTTTTTTTTAACTCTTTATTTCTTTGCTTTTCCTTTATTTCTCTCTTTCTTTCACTTACTGTTCTTCCATTCTTCTTTCTTTTTTAATTCTTTCTTTGTCATTTCGTGAATTTTTGTATCATAAATATTTTTGATATTTTTTATTAATTCATTTCTTTCCTTTATCTTTTGTCTTTTTGTGATTTTCTTCTAGAGACGTATTTTGGAATCTTTCTTTCTTTCTTTCTTTCTTTCTTTCTTTCTTTCTTTCTTTCTCACGGTTTCTTTCTTTCTTTCTTTCTCACGGTTTCTTTCTTTCTTTCTCACGGTTTCTCTCTTTCTTTCTTTCTTTCTTTTTCTCACGGTTTCTTTCTTTCTTTCTTTCTTTCTTTCTTTCTTTCTTTCACGGTTTCTTTCTTTTTTCTCACGGTTTCTTTCTTTCTCACTGTTTCTTTCTTTCTTTCTATCTTTCTTTCTCACGGTTTGTTTGTTTGTTTGTTTGTTTCTTTCTCACGGTTTCTTTCTTTCTTTCTTTCTTTCTTTCTTTCTTGCGGTTTCTTTCTTTCTTTCTTTGAAAACATTTAACTGTTTGAAAACAAATGGCTCGTTTACCTTCAAACTATTTATCTAAAAATCATATATACATATTTAGGATTTGGTATCAAATAACCTACAAGGGTTGATATGCCATTAAATACAACCAAACCAGATTTAAAAAGCAAATTCACCTTAGTTGTTCGCTTTTCTGTGATTTTCTTTGTGCATTTGGTATTTATGTATTCTTTCTTCCTTTCTATCTTTCTTTCTTTCCTTCTCTCACGGTTTCTTTCTTTTTTCTCACGGTTTCTTTCTTTCTTTCTTTCTTTCTTTCTTTCTCACGGTTTCTTTCTTTTTTTCTTTCTTTCTTTCTCACGGTTTCTTTCTTTCTTTCTTTCTTTCTTTCTTTCTTTCTTTCTTTCTTTCTCACGGTTTGTTTGTTTGTTTGTTTGTTTCTTTCTTTCTCACGGTTTCTTTCTTTCTCACGGTTTCTTTCTTTCTTTCTTTCTTTCTTTCTTTCTTTCTTTCTTTCTTTCTCACGGTTTGTTTGTTTCTTTCTTTCTTTCTCACGGTTTCTTTCTTTCTTTCTTTCTTTCTTTCTTTCTTTCTTTCTTTCTCACGGTTTGTTTGTTTCTTTCTTTTTTCTCACGGTTTCTTTCTTTCTTTCTTTCTTTCTTTCTTTCTTTCACGGTTTCTTTCTTTTTTCTCACGGTTTCTTTCTTTCTTTCTTTCTTTCTTTTCGAGAAAATGGAAAATATTTAAAATAATAATGACAATATTATTTAAAATATTTTTCTCGTTGTCTTTCTTAGTTGCGCTGTCATTTTCACAATTCTTCATGCTTTATTTACGAAATAATGCGTGTTAATGTTTTTTTGGAGAAAGAACCATATTTTAGAAAAATCCCTCTCTCTTTCCCCTCCCTTCCCCTTTCTCTTTTCTTTCTTTCTATCTCTATTTCTCTCTCCCTCTTTCTCTCTCTGTCTTGCCGGCATCAGAGAATTACCACATAAAATTTGTTACCCCATTTGTGCCGTAGACAACTTAAAGACGAGCAGACATTTAATGAAATAACAAAACTAAACGAAAGTAAACCAAAAACAACAAAAAAATATGTTGCATCATCTCGAATAAACCATTATTATTTTGGAGTTACTGTTACATCATAGATATAAATCTATTATTGACATGTATTGAAGCATTTCAATTAAGTTCAAAGCCGTTAAAAGCGAGTAAAAACATGGTGGATCACTCAGTATGATTGAAAGCTATTGAACCCAAGGTTAATCTGAGACCACAGATCTGATTAGATGGTTTCAATCTGGTAACCAAAGCGTGTCTATGAGTTTAGAGGGTAAGAGTAAGCTGATCAGTTGCAGATGAACATTCCAATGTGATCTCAATTCCCTGTAAAGGTCACGTGGGTAAAATAGTTGTTGTAAAATAAAAATGTGTACATAAGAATGGTGTCTGCGTTGTTGTTATCCTGACAAAGGTAAAACGGAAACACTTGGGGTTACAGTAACGAACAAGACTTCAAGAGAAGACACAGAGAAGCGATGCGAGGTGACAGACAACAACAAAAAAATAATGGCAGGTGACGATTGAAGACAGATACGGCGACAAACGAAAGACGAGGGCAGTAAGATATAAGATTAAGAAGACTAGAAGTAAGAGCAAGAGAGAAAAGCTATGCAACTTTACTTTTTTTTTTCAGGATGTAAATATACATTTAAATAAAATAGAAACTAATATTTTCTCTTTATTTCCAGAAATACTTTTACCCTACATTAAGAATTAATTTATAGCTAGTTCAGTTTTGGTTTCTTTATTTTGATCGCATATAAACCTTCGTGGGTTATTTAATGCTTAAGCTATCCTTGTAGAAGAATGGTAGTGGTACTGTTTTACCTATAGCTGTTTGGGGATAGTTGAGTTTATGCCTTTTGCCTAGGATACTAGTCCGAAAGTGTGCGGGATTGGAGTTCGAACCCACTAACTACGATGTCGTAGTTTAGCTCATTAGCCATTACACCACGGGGTCTTCTCCCCAACTGTATTTAAATGCTATTTTTTTAAATTTCTTTTTGCTACTAAGTAAAATTATAGCTTAATAAAATCAAGTTAAAGAATCAACTACTAAATAAAAAAATCATGTGACCTTGTCAAATTATTAGTTCCAACAGCAGAGTTTCGTTATGTAAAGATTAATTAAATTTTATTTTTACCCCTTACTTTCTGTGCCTTACATAAAAACTACTGAGACTTACAAAGCCGTTAGAATAAAAGCATTAGTAGAACTCTTTCAGGTTTTCTACTTTTATCTCGTGTAGTTAACTGTAAGGACTTGAATATAAAGAAAAAAAAAAGGAGTTGTCTCACGTAGTCAAAACTTGTCAATCAAATATTTGCAATGTTTACTACTACGTACAAACATTCGTTACGTAAACAACAATATACTCAAACCAATTCCCACTTTTGTTTAGGAGAGTGAAGCAGAGCCATACGATATGCTATGTACCATAGGGCGTTTGGAATTTCTTGTTTGGTTAAGCAAATAATATTGCTTAATGATATATATCGATATAAACCCATTACACACACAAGCACACAGACACACAGACATATTTATATACATATATATATACATCTTCCGGACAGTGAAATTGATATCTAATATTTCATCTGAAAAATAATTTTCAAACAAAATATGAAACGATAAAATGAAAAATACTTGGCGCCCTTCAACTTTAATAAAGTTTCAATTCAAACTGAACTGATGTCACTCTTGACCCCAGAAAAAAATGAAATAACGATCTTATTCGAAGTTTAAAACTTAAATCTTTTTTTTAAAAGAAACTTAAATTTAAAAAAATTCTTTAAAGATAACGTCTTCGTTTGAAGTTTAAAACTTAAAATTAAAAAAATTGAAATTAGACTTACATTCAATATTTTTATTATGATTTCTTAAATATGAATAAAGACCTTATATCTTTTAAGAATGTTACACGTTATTTCTTAAGACTTTAATCAAATGATGGAAATTTGTATTATTCTTCCATCAAAGATTAACTGGGAATCTCCTTTGTACCTGGTGTCTATAAGTGATGGCACTTGATATCCTTTTTGTGATTATAGAACATTCAACTCTGCCACTGAACAAGACCGTTAATCTATTCCCAACATCCATGATGTAGCGATCATAAGTCTATATTTACTTAATTAGACTTTATCAGAGTCTGTCAACAAATTCCGGTCGTACACAACTACATTCTGTAGACTGTCATAACAACACAACTTAAGTTATTCGTTTTCTTACGAGTGGCAAGAAATGCGATGCAAAATTTTCAAAGATTTATCGACCACGTATTACATGTCTTACATTGTCTGTGTCTACATGAATGATGTCTTCCTAGCCATTTCCTCCATGGAGGAATATATCAAACATGTCTTTGAGCGGTTCGAAAACATTGGAATTGTTATCAATTCGGTAAAGTGTGAGTTTGGGAAATTAGAAGTAATTTTCCTTGGCAACCACAATAATTCAAATGAAATTTCTCCTTCCTCTTTCCATTTTTAACTTTCTGGTACCAGAAACTATGAGAAAGGTACGACAGTTTTCAGGAATGATAAATTTTTTAAAGGTTCCAGTCAAATTGTGCGCAGGTTGTAAAAGCTTTGATGGACATTTTAACTAACTTCAAAAATTGTAACATACTTATGTTTAACCCTGACTTGGTAGCATTTCACCAAATTAAACTTTCCTTGTTCCAAGTTGTTGAATTTTCATATGTTGTTCCAGACACTTTGTATATTTGGTTTTAATATATAATTGATACCTTAAGAAAATGAATACACTCTAAACAAAGAATTAAATGTTTCGAAAAAAGTACCCTAGTTTTAAAGACAACTGTGCAAATATTACCAAAAAAGTTTAAAAATATAATTCCTTAAGTGACGAATTGACGAAAGGTAACTTTATCAAAGCAGAAAATAAATATCTTAAACAAACAACGGATCCTTGAAGTAAGGAGACTTAAAAAGCGAATCGCTTTCAAATTGTGGAAGCAGGAAAAATTGCACGCATGCGTAGTTGCATTATTGGGAAACACGAGCTGGCAAACTTTAAGCAAATATAATTTTCTTTTGTACTCAGTATCTACTACCAGGGTCAAAAATTCAATGGGGCTTGACGTTGTGTTGCTTCATCTCATATCCGCCATCTTTCTTGGTTACAGCGAAAACTACTGTCTACTTATAAACGTATTGTTCTGCCGAGAAGAAGAAAAAAAAAAACAACAACAAACAATGCAGGTATATTACGGATTGTCTTCCCTCTTCCATGAATACTCTAACAACCATATTTATACGCAAAATGGTGAATTGGCAGTGAATCTTCAAGACAAAATGACAAGCCTGTATTTGTTGAGGTAATTAGGTGGCAGTGAAAGGAAGTCCAGCTGCGAGCGCAATTCCAATAATTACATAATTGTTTCCCTGTTTTTATGCAATCATGGCGTGTTTGCGTGATGTTTGAGCTATCATTGACTGAGTCGAGATTTTGTGGGCCAAGTTTGACACAAAGCCACAGAGGTTTGAGGGCTAGTGATGAACAAACTCAATAACAATGTCTTTCAAAACTAGCTTCTTAGCCATCTCAGTGTTCTATGTATAACACTACACAGCATTCAATGGTGAGGCTCCAGTTCTTGAGCTATGGGGAGTGTGGAATCATCTCTTTGTTGCCATTACTGCTAGGTCCACTCTGACTCGAACTGGTAGTACCAATGTCTTAAATAGAACTATTTGAAATTCTATTTAAAATGATCTTAAACTATATTTATTCTAGATGCATTGTTTTTGAAACTAAGTATGAAGTGTTAATTTGTTTAAAATGATTGTGAACTTATAAATTCATAGCATCTTAATACATTGATAGTATGAAGTGTTTAGCTGCTTAAAGCGATCCTGAACTTTAAAATACATTGTGTCTTAGAACATTGATATTGAAAATAAATATAACAAGTTTACCTGTTTAAAGTTATTTTGAACTAAGTTGTGAAGGAATGGAAGAACACTAGTCAGGGACGTCTGACTACAAAGTACCGTCAGCTACATTTGCACGAGGTATCCAAATAGGTCTCAGCAGCGGATGTGTGAGACACATATAAGCTGTCCAGATTGGTCCATTGGCAGCCGTTACTATAGGATTCAATAAGTTTCCAGACTGTCTTTTTTGTGTTCAGGCATTTAAAATTATTGTAGACTCTTGAAAATTCAGTATGTTATTGCTATACATCTTATGAGATGAATGACCAATTTTTATGATTTCAGGTTCAAATGAACAGTTACAGCAGCTATTGGAATACACACGACTAAAACCTGATTGTCACCGCTGGTGAATTTCAAAAATCCAACCTGGACGTCAGGACACTTTAGAAGAACGATATGCAATAAAATTCTGTTTTAAAATTGGAAAAAATGCCAGAGAAACATATGGAATACTACAGACTACTTTTCGATCATCTTGCATTAATCGAGCATCAGTTTTTGAGAGGCATAAGAGATTCAAGGAAGACAGGGAGTCTGTGAGGGATGATGAGTGGTGTGGGAGGAATAAGGAAGTCAGAACACCAGAGTTGATTGGACAAAGGGTTAGGGTTATGGTTACTATGTTAAGGTTTTAAGGGAGTTCAGGAAGAGATTCCGTCGGAATAGACCAGCACTCTTCAAATCGGATCAGTGGCATTTCCACCAGCACAATGCACCAGTCCACAACTTCATCTTTGTCACAGACTATTTGAGCAAGATGGGCATCAAGACAGTGCCTCACCGTCCGTATAGTCTAGACTTTGCTCCCCGTGACTTTTGGTTATTCTCTAAGCTCTGAGGCTGTCGTTATGAGACAATTGATGAGATAAAAGAGGCTGTGACGAGGGTCATTGACACGCTCACACTAGAGGACTTCCATGGGGCCTTCCAGAAGTTGTTGGAACGGTAGAACAAGTGCATTGCAGCCGGAGGAGATTACCTCGAAGGAGACTAGAGTTTCATGTGTGTACTATCAAGAAAAGTGCCCATACAAAAAAAGTCTCGAAACTTATTTAATGATCCACGTATCACGGATATTACCAACTCTACATAAATATGAAGTTTGATTGAAAATATATTTTTGTATTGTATGTAATTGGAAACCATAATTGTTGAACTGTCTTCTGTATTAAATAACCCAACAAGGTTGACATGCCTTAAAATCAACCATACATACAACCATGTCATATATTGGATTATCGGCGTTTTGATTTGTATCATGTTGGAGTAAACTATGCTATTCCTGATTCTCAAAATACCAAAAATGAAATGATCATGCCTTGAATATGATATGAGCGATTCCAAAGGAGCTCTTAAAAACCTGACGAAAAATGAGTTTAAGACAGATCATTTTTTTGGGGGGGGGTCAGTCAAGTGTTTATTTGAACAACTTAAAGCTTTTTCACTGGAAATTCTTTCCAGTCCTTTGAAATTTATCAACCGGACGCATTATTTTCGCTAAA
>OY757927.1:5971622-5996622 GCA_963585895.1 Sepioteuthis lessoniana
GCACAGTCCCATCGAATGCGAATAATAAAACAGATCTATTTGACCCCATAGTTGAGATCTTAAAAGTCACCCTCGTTCTGCGTTAGAGTAAACCTGGGAGTAATTGCACTGGTGAGGTACTCTACACTCCTCCGATATCTAGAACTGAAAACTTACCATCAAATGCAATTCAGCTAATATGATTACTGATCTAGGCTAGCAGATTTTTACCAAAGAGCACATACATTTGGCCTTGTGCCAGACTAAGCTAAGCTTAGTAAATTATTACGATGCACTTGTTTTCTGATAAGCCACAAAACTTTGCAAGTCTGAGAACTTATCAAAAATATAAAACAAAAAATGTCTTTTCAGAAAACGGCAATTTAATGTTAGCTAAAAAAATATCATTTATGAATGTATCTAGGGCGGCAAGAAAGCACGAGAAGTTGTTTAAAGAAAGAAAGAAAGAAAGAAAAAAAAAAAAATAGAATCAATGGGAACTTTAGGAAGCTTGATAAAGAATCAGTTTCCAAGCAATAGTGTTCTATTCAATATAAGATTTGCCGGTTTAAAAAAAGAGAAAGAAACACATCTTTATCATGTGAATTATTCTACAACCAACTTTTGTTTTGTTTTGTTTTCTTTTCTTCAACATTCGGAAGAATCCTTGTTGAATCCGGTAGAGGGTCAGAAATCCCGAAGAAGACGACGAGAGTTAGAAAACAAACAGGTAAAAATTAAAAAAAAAAAAGACAAAAAAAAAAAAGTGGCGTAAAATTTTATCTAGAACTTGTCATCAGAAAGCGAAGTTTCAATTAAATAAGTCTTGTCTCCAGATGTTTTTTTTTGCTTGCTTACGTTCATAAAGAGAGGACAATACGTTCCTTGAACGTCCCCCCACCAAAAAAAAAAAACCCCAACCGGAATCAAAGAGTGCGCATTCACTGAACGATAAGAGACGTATTTGGCCTGCCTTGTGGCTAAGATAGTTGTATACCAGGGACGCTGTAAAAAGTAATGCCTTCTATTTATTTCCACCGAGGCGACATATACAAGGAATGCAATAACACCGTTGGATAAAGCAAGCTTACGCTACAAAACACAATACGCTAATGCCGTTGAGAAAGGCACCTGTTCTCCCAACTAGGAGTAAATAGTAGGGCAGACTAAATTCTTTTGCTTTAGTTAGACAACCAGTCTACGAGAAGTAAAACTCTGAATTCAAACCAGCTTGCCTCTACTTAACATAATTAGTTTGGTTGTCTAAATTTCTGAGACGAAACTTGTTGATTTTTATCATTAAAGGTTTTCGGACTATTGTCTTCATCTTTATTGTTATTTCCACAACGTTTCGGTCGATATGTCCTCCGGCTTTCTTCAGGTGTTTGTCGAACTCGGGAACCTTCATGGAACTTCGAACTACGTCCTTTATTGAATCCACGGGGGTCGCCTGTTCTGATTCCCTTAGCCATAACCGGGTACAAGTGTTAAGTATTCCTGTATTGTTACTCACCTGTAGTGAGGATTGAACCAGCAACCTCCAGATGATTGTCTCCTTGAAAGCCTAGGAAACCAACGCCTATAACCGTGACGCCATGTGTCCTGCTGTACAATTCAGAATGGAAAAAAAATCTGAATATGAGCACAGGTAAAAAAATCATACATAATAGTAGTAATTCTAGTCAAGTAAGAACATTAAGTTTTTTAGTCCCAAAAATTCACTCTGAATTGCACACTGTTCAATAGTTCCAAGTATTGCTACGTATCACTAACAATTCAATTAAACATTTGTAATTTATTTACACACAGTTAAATGATCAAAACAGTTCTAATTTCAAAGTTAGCTTAAGTCATTTGTTTGCACTCGGTTTAAACGTCAAGCAGTTCTATTTGACCCACGGATAGGATCCTATCAGGTGCTACCACTCCCGGCCTGAGTGGATCCGGGAGCGACGGCAACACTCGTTTGGGGAGGAGTCTTACCTCTCGGCAGAGATGCAGTTGCTATATTCTACAGCCCCGGTCGACTCTAGTGAGGATTGAACCTGCAACCTTGAATCAGGTATTCCTATCTAATACTAATATTTTATACACGATTATATAGCTTTACTAGCAAATACACCCTACCAAGCTGAAACATTACTGCATAGTTCGGAACGAGCCGCCGCAGGCATTGGCCTCCATGTCAATGCACACAAAACTGAATATATGTACTTTAATCAAGCAGGCGACATTTCCACACTAGACGGAACATCTCTGAAACTGGTTGACAAGATCACCAACCTAGGAAGCAGTGTCTCATCAACTGAAAAAGACATCGACACACAGCTAACGAAGGCATGGACAGCTATCCATAAGCTATCGGTCATATGGAAATCAGACCTGACTGATAAAATGAAACGCAATTTCTTCTAAGCAGCGGTCGTGTCAATACTGCTGTATGGATGCACCACCTAGACTCTAACAAAACGGCTCGAAAAGAAGCTAGACGGCAACTACACAAGGATGTTGCGAGCAATATTGAACAAGTCCTGGCGACAACACCCCACAAGACACCAACTATACGGCCACCTGCCTCCCATCACGAAAATTATCCAAGTTAGACGAACCAGGCACGCAGGACACTGCTGGAGGAGCAGAGACAAGCTCATAAGTGATGTACTCCTATGGACCCCCACTTATGTCCGAGCAAAAGCAGGACGACCAGCTCGAACATACATACAGCAGCTATGTGAAGATACGGGATGTAGCCCAGAAGACCTGTCCGAGGCGATGAACGATAGGGAAAAGTGGCGAGAGAGGGTCAGGGATATCCGTGCTGGCGACACGACATGATGATGATGATATGGTTTAAAGTATGTAACTATTTATATTCAATAATGATCACTCGTTTGCTGCGTCCAATCTGGTTTCAAGAATTTCTATTTGACTCTAATATTTTATACACAATTTTACGTTTTTAAGTAATTTGATAATAATGATTTGCTTGCAATGTAATATACTTAGTGTTGGGTATCACCCACTTTTTTCCACACAATAAACTAGTCCATATGCAATATATAGCAGTAGCTACTAATACCAGGGCAGACTAGAAGGTGAAGAGCAGCTTCTTATAGGAATAGTATTAGAGCGTTGGAGACTGGAGATCTCACTAGATCACCTTACTTGCTACCGTAATAACGGAAACCAATAATATCGTTGGACTATATCTTTATTCTGTATTCACTAATCCCATGTTCTTGTCTACTAATAGTCTCTCTATTGTATATACTTTTTCCTGAGAATATATCTCTATTTCCTCTCATATCGTGGTTTGTTCTTTATTTAATATTACAAGCGTTCACTAACCAGTACACAACACTTAGGGACTCCGGTTGATCGTGAGTTGTTTCCTAGCAAGTTAATGGTCGACTACGGGACAGTGGAAAGGAAAGGAACATAGATGAGAAAGATAATCGAGGTAAGCAAAGAGCGAGCGAGCGTGCACGCAAGAGAGAGAGCGAGAGAGAAAGCGAGAGAGAGAGAGAGAGAGAGAGAGAGAGAGAAAGAGAGAGAGAGAGGCACGATCAAAAGGGAGAAATGAATAGAAAAGAGAAAGGTAGGTTCCCGAAATCCCGGTAATCTTAGCAGAAGGCAGCCAACTTAAAAATAAAAATGTATCTGGAGAAATCGGCTACTGGCTCTGATTGGCTGTAAGAAACTCAGACGGAAAATCTACTGAGGGAATGACACGGGATGGAAAAGAGGAAAGGAGTCTGTTGGGTAGGAGACGCGACGATGTAAAAACGTCAGTTGAACACGATCATGTGAAAGCAGCCGAAAATTACGGTCCCTATTTTGGGGTTAGTTCCTGCGAAGGGGTCTCACACTCACTGTGAATGCATGAAAACGAACTCAGCGAGCAAGCACGTATTAGAACGACAACAGAAAACGAGAAAACAATTATCAAGGTCTACGTCTGCCCTCCCTTTTCACATTTTATTTTTCTTTGTTTAGCAAAAGCGGTCGACTCATTTTTTATTCGCTGTTTTCTCTTCTCGACGACTACTAAAAGGTGTTTGTATTAGCGAACTAAAATGCGGATTTTGTGTGTTCATCACTTTTTCCAATGGTGAATTTACAAGGTTCCGACTGACACTTAAGACATAGCGCTACAAGGGTCTGCCGAGAACCGTGATAGAACAAGCATCTATGTGGTGTAGTAGTTGGACTGTTGTGATGCTGATAAAAGAAAGACACAGGGAACACAAAAAGAGTTGATAGAAAAGCATGTATATTCAGGTAACAGAAACAAGATACAAGTTGACCTGGTTAAACAGTAGTTAGTTGGTAGAAAGCTGAGAGTCCAGTGGGGTAGTGATTATCCGTCCACTACGAAGATGGTATCACACGTGATTGTGTCACCCTGGTTGGTGAACTCCGTCTAATGCTGTCGTTGACGTGTATTTATGGAGGTGGGGGAATCCATTATGTAGGGAGTACAACAAAGACAAATGTCTTTTTGAGATTTGGAGCGTTACAAACTTCTCTTTGTGCCATGGTAACGTTACAGCTTACAGTTATATGGTTTCAAGTAACGAATAATAATAATAATAATAATTCGAAGTAAATTTTTGTAGTTTTAAATAACTATTCTCAATGCAAATATTTTATAATTATATGGGATCAAGTATTTTTATATAATACAAATAATTTGCCTAAAGTTGTAAGATTTCAAGTATTCTTATTTAATACAAATAATTCTAATGATACTAATTATATGATTTCAAGTAATTATTTTAAATTGATAATTATTTGTCTGCACACAGTTGTCTGATTTTAAGTAACTAAAATTATAAATCTGATAAAAAATTATTGTTTCAAGTGACTACTCTTAATACTGGTTCGTCTAACTTGAATAGTTTTCGTGATAGGAGGCAGGTGGTCGTACAGTTGGTGTCTTGTGGGGTGTTGCCACCAGGACTTGTTCAAGATTGCCCGCAGCATTCTTGTGTAATTGCCGTCAAGCTTCTTCTCCAGCCGTTTTGTTAGCGTCCAAGTAGTGCATTCATATAGCAGTATCGATGCGACAGTTACCTGGAAGAAACTATGTTTCATTTTATCGGTTAGGTCTGATTTCCATATAATCGATAGCCTATTGATAGCTGTAGGACACTGCTGGAGAAGCAGGGACGAACTCATAAGTGATGTACTCTTATGGACCCCCACACATGGCCGTGCAAAAGCAGGACGACCAGCACGAACATACATTCAGCAACTATGTGAGGATACGGGATGTTGTCCAGAAGACCTGCCTGAGGCGATGAACGATAGGGAAAAGTGGCGTGAGAGGTTCAGGGATATCCGTGCTACCAGCACGACATGATGATGATGATGACTCTTAATACAAATAGTTTACTGCTGTATGATATCAAGTGTTCTTTAGACTAAGAATAATTTTTGAACAGGTTTATTTGACTTGTAGGTGGCGTTATATATCGGGTGGGAGAAAGTGACAATAATACTTATTTATAAAAGTATACTCTCTCTTGTTTGTTTATGAAAGGTGGCGAAATTGTTTGTGAGGGATTGAAAGTCAGGACGGTTAAGGAAATGCTAGGTTGAGATACATCTTCAGAGAGCCCTGCTTCTTCATAATTCTTTTGCGGGAGACTGATATAGGGCTGCCACTCAACCCGGGGCCGTCTGCCCCTCTCCAGGCTAGCATCCAAAACGGTGCGACTATTTATCACTGACTCTGCTGACTGCTGACTGAATGCTTTCTCGGGGTTGAAAACTTCTATCGTTATGTATTTTTCGGACGCCTACGCAATTCTCCCCACACAATTCACGTGGCATTTCCGCTGTCCTTTGCTTACCGTAAGAATCAGTTGCACATCCTGTTTTGAAACCTACGGACTAACCGGCATGTCAAAGGTTAATATGTAACAATGGGACCTTAACAGGTACTAATACATCTTTTAACATTTCATTAATAGAATTTCTTATTATGGTTGATATTTTTTCAATATTTTTCCTCAAGCTATAAATTCACTGTCAAGGCAGATTTCAGAAACTAAATCTATTAATTAAATGCTTTTTTTTTGGCTAATATATTTTGCTAATATATTTTTGGAAAAAATGTCTAATCAGATCAAAAACAGCAACAGTGTTAAAAAAATCAAAGACGGAATTGGATAATGGTAATGGTGAGAAAAAGAAATTAAAAAGTCATTTTTAGGAACTATCAGAGAAATAATTTAACAGAACTCTACTATTGGCCCAATCGGTTGGGGCTGCAGAATCCACCGAATGTATCTCTGCAGAGGGGTAAGACTCCCCCAACGAGTATCCTAGTGATGACACTAAATAATCTTGGCCCAGTCGGCTGGGATTGTAGAATCCACCGACTGCTTCTCTACAGAGAGATAAGACTCCCTCAATGAGTTCCCCAGATATGACACTAAATAATCTGATTGTGAGGCTCCAGTAATTCTGGAGCATTGGGGAATGCGGAGTACTCCTTCATTGCCATCGCTACCAGGTTCATTCTGGTCCGGAGTGGTAGCACTTGATAGGGTCCTATCTAAACAGTGTAATTAAGCTAAATTGAATTTTTTTGAAATAGAACTGTTTATATGTATAAAAATGGATTTGGCATGAAATAAAATACAATCGTTGATATGCTATAAAACCAAACCAAACCAAACCAAACCAAAGCAGCTCTATTATGTAACACTCCTTCGTAGTTGCCACCAGCTATATTTACCGGGACATTGGCCCAGCGGTTAGAGTGTTCGCCAATGGCCCGGGAGACCTGGGTTCAATCTCAGGTCGAGTCATACCAAAGACTTTAAAAATGGTACTTGATACCACCTTGCTTAACACTCAGCATTATAAGGTACGGTTCAAGGGTAAAGTGGAGCAATCCTGGGAATGGAGTAGCGCCCTCCCCTACACCTAGGTGTAGTAGCTATCGAAAAGGGAGCCTTCGGGTCACCCTCGACTATGGTCGACTATATTGGCGGTGATTAAAAAATAATAGATTAAGAAGATTTTATAAGAATGTGGTGTGTTTATACTGTTTCTTTCTCCTTATATACATATCGATTTCGATTTCTATTTCAGTTTCTTTGTTTAATGGCATATCAACATTCATGGGTTATTTAATGCTAAATCCATCCACGTAGGAAAGAAGGTTCATACTTTTGCCAGAAGTTTTAATCCCAAACTGAACGTAATTACGTGCCTGGATCCACACACACAAACTCACACACACATATAATTGTGAATATATATATATATATATATATATATATGGAAGTAAATAATGGAAAAGAATCCGACAATGTGGAGAAAAATTGAAAAAGAAAGTAATCGAAAGTGAAGACTTTGGATTACTTTGCTTTTCAAATTTTCTCCACACACACACACACACACACACATATACATAAATATATATATAGTTATCTACAGACTTTTTTTTTTTATCACAACTCTTCAGTGTGGCGAAATCCGCGAGATTCTTCAAGCTGAGATCGAAAACCGGCTGACTTTACGTCAGTCGGATATCTTCACATCAGCGTCAATCACTTACTTGTGCGAGAGACCGTCAGAGAGAGAGAGAGAGAGAGAGAGAGAGAGAGAGGTGGGGCAGAAAGGGCTCGGAAGTGGTCGACAACGGATAGTGATCCACCACACGTCGGAAGCACGCTGAATTTTTATTTTTTAGTTTTCAGTGTGTTCTTTCATGCGTATTGTATTGCCTTCGGATTTTCCCTATTTGTCCACGTCTTCCGGAATTACACGACTTCCTTTTTTATTTCCTATTTCGCGATTTCAGGTTCAAGAGTGGTCAGCCTCCATCGTCAGAGAATGCTAACATGATATTCCGTGCCAATGAAAGTTGAGTTCTTTTTTTCTGCACATCCAATATGTACAACACAATGATATTTTTATGCATTTGTCTCATTGCTGCTCGAGCGCACACATACTCTCCATGAAAAACAGCTTTAGGATCCAATGAGATAACACTTTCTGATATCCCAACTTTTCGTGAACGCCTTCCTGATCTACTGACTCTAGAAGATCAAGTTCGGCAGCCATATCTCGACATTTTTGTCTTGAAACAAAGTTTACACACGTCATTGATGAACGTGGACACTCTTGACAAAATTAGTCCTTCATATTTATAGGTTTGCCTGAGAAGCACTACTGCAAACCAATTTCTGCTTCTTTTAGGCGGTGCCCAACGTGTAACAGCTATTATCGTTGGAAATAGACCTGGCGACCCGAGTTCAAACCTTGGACCAGCCTGTTTACATTTTACATTGCGCTAATACGCTTGGGAAACTATTCTACCTCCAACTATAAGTAAATAGCAGGGCAGACTGGGCTCTTTAACCTTGTATGGTAACCGATTTAAGAGAAGGAAAACTTTGAATTCGAACCTGTTGAACTTTGTTTAAAAATTGACATTGAGTCACATCCTGCTCGAACGGAGGAGTTGGTAAATATATATATATATATACCAGCTTCCTTCTTATTACCTGCCCCATAAAGCATAATAAGTTTATCATGAATTTCTTCTGTGTTCTTATCACACCTTATCATTTTTATTAGACCCTATTATTCTTATTAGACCCTATAATTTCTGTTACAAATTAACAATCTTATTAAGCCTTATTATTCTTATCATGACCTAATATTCTTATTACACGTCATTATTCTTAATAGGCCCAATTATTCTTATTATTCTTATTATTCTTATTACACTTTATCAACCTTATCACGCCCTATAATTTTTATTACCCTTTACTCTCGTATTAATCCTCGAAGTTTTATGTCGTCCAATGTTTTATAGTGGCAAGCATCTTTGTTATAACTTCAAAATTAATAACTAAGCAATAAGGCTATGTTATTTTTTGTCCGGGTGTTAGTCATAACCAAGCAATAAGGCTATGTTATTTTTTGTCCTGGTGTTAGTCCTAACTAAGCAATAAGGCTATGTTATTTTTTGTCCGGGTATTAGTCCTAACTAAGCAATAAGGCTATGTTATTTTTTGTCCGGGTGTTAGTCATAACCAAGTAATAAGGCTATGTTATTTTTTGTCCGGGTGTTAGTCCCAACTAAGCAATAAGGCTATGTCATATTTTGTCCGGGTATTAGTCCTAACTAAGCAATAAGGCTATGTTATTTTTTGTCCGGGTGTTAGTCCCAACTAAGCAATAAGGCTATGTCATATTTTGTCCGGGTATTAGTCCTAACTAAGCAATAAGGCTATGTTATTTTTTGTCCTGGTGTTAGTCCCAACTAAGCAATAAGGCTATGTCATATTTTGTCCGGGTATTAGTCCTAACTAAGCAATAAGGCTATGTTATTTTTTGTCCGGGTGTTAGTCCCAACTAAGCAATAAGGCTACGTCATATTTTATCCGGATGTTTGTCCCAACTAAGCAATAAGGCTATGTCATATTTTGTCCGGGTATTAATCGTGACTAAGCAATAAAGCTATGTCATATTTTGTCCGGATGTTAGTCCTAACTAAGCAATAAGGCTATGTTATTTTTTGTCTGGTTGTTAGTCCTAACTAAGCAATAGAGCTATGTTATTTTTTATCCGGGTGTTAGTCCTAACTCAGCAATAATGCTATGTCAAATTTTGTCCGGGCGTTAGTCCTAACTAAGCAATAAGGCTCAGTCATTTTTTGTTCGGGTGTTAGTCCTAACTAAGCAATAAGTCATTTTTAAAAAATATTTTATCCGAAAGAGAAATAAGACGTGAAGAATAATTTGGTGGAATATTTATATAGATATTATCACATTTCGCTCTATTACGATCTTCATCAGATAATGATCCGGAAAAATATGGGAGAATATCAATATTCTCAAATATTTTTTCAAAATCATTATCTGATAAAGATCGTTATAAAGCGAAAAACGTATGTATAGATATATAATCAAAATATTTCTCTTATTATTCCGTCCATATGTTTATTTATACTTCCATTTTGAAGAACTAACTATAAATGAAGCTAATTAGTTTTGGATTGCTTTCGAAAAATGCTGTAATCGAAAAATGCAAGTAATCACTCATCTTGGTGGTGAGCAGGGAAATGTTGCTTAATTTCGGTGATTTTGCAGGAATCTGGAATTTAAACAGTGACTTGAACATGTCATTTTAAAATATATGGTATCGTTGATAAGTCTTAATAAGATCAAATGGATTTGTGCAGAGTCTCTTATTATGAAATAATCTTGTAATTTGTATTCTTAAAACAAATACCAGCTGAAGCCTAGATATCTAAATATGTTTAGAATTAAAAGACAGTTTCCACATGATATTTTCCTCTAATGGCACAGAAAAAAAATTATACCTTTAATTTCAATAATTTAGTTTAAGATATATTTCAAGTTTGATTTGGTTTGGTTATATGGCACATCAACCAATATATATAATTTGATTTGTTTGGGTTTTATGATATATTGTTGTATATTGACCTACGACCCGACCGGGCTGTCAAAATTGGAAATGCACCGGTGTAAATAACAGGTGCATCCGGTCGAGGAATATCAGAATATAACCTTGACCGTGGACGGGTTGAATGAGTGCGATTTGTGACGCCCACAAGAAGAAGGTGGACGTTGAACTATTATATAACTCAGTGCACAGGAAATTCAATCAGTTGGAGATCAGATGAGTTGGAGATCAGATGATTTTGAGATAAGATGCGGTAGAGAAAACCAGTCCCCCGCTTGAGCAGTCCAGGAGAACGGGAAAGAAACGCGGTTATGGCCAATAGAGTGGGGGTCAATATGTTGCAGTTCTGTTCGGTCTCCAACTCCCTCTCACACACAACCCTTTCAATAAAGTGAGAGGTATGTTTTTCTAAAGAACTGTGTCGCTCGTCTTTATTGTGTCATCGTTATGATTCTGCATGCATCTGCATATGAGTATGCAACAATATCAACTATTGAAGCTTATTTAATGCCAAATTCTTTTTATACATATATATCAATATATGATTTCTCAAGACATTTTGTCGATAAGATTTTTAAACGAGCCTGAGCTTATTTTTTTTACACATAGCTAAATGGTTTCACATATTTCTATCTAATACGAATAATTCTATTTACTATTAATCATTTGTTTGCACACAGTTAAATTGTTCCAAGTATTGTTATATATTACTAACAGTTCAATTAAACATCAGTCATTTGTTTATACAGTGTTAAATGATAAAACAATTCTATTTCAAGCAATTCAGTTGAGCATAAGTCATTTGTTTGTACTCAGTTTAAATGTCAAAGTATAGAGTTCAAACGTTAAACAGTTGTATTTTACCCATAGTCAGGACCCTATCAGGTGCTACTACTCAGGGCCTAAGCAGAACTGGGAGGGATGACAATTAAAGGGTACTTCATATTTCCTCAAGATCCAGCATTTCCAAAGCCTCACCATCAGACTGTTTTGTGTCATATCCAGGATAATCGTTGAGGGAGTTTTACTTTTCTACAGAGATGCGGTCGGTGTATTCTACAGCCCTACCCGACTGAACCAGATATGATTTTGGAAACTGTATGTTTAGCTATTAAATAAAAAAGATCTTTTCCATCTTATGTGCTATTAGTTTATTTACTGCCAAATAAAAACGTAAGTGAACCTCCTCTAAGTGTGCTAATTCCAAAATTCTTGCCAGGGAAAGTATCCGCAAACAAGTTACCTTTTCTTGATTGACAATACTGGTTATGTTAATCAATTTTAGACGCACAACTAATTTTTGGTAAAGTGCTACTTCTCTTGAACGAACTCCAGGAGAATTAGCACTTTACCACAAATTCATCTTCTCAAAGCTAAATTTGGTATCGTTGGAAGAATAATTCTTTGTGTATTACAATTATGCAATTAATCCACCGTGAATCCTTGGATAAAAAAAAGTTACTGATCAAAACGTGAGAGGGTGTGTATTTTGTATTTTTTTTTTGTTTCCTGTGATCAATATCATTTTTTCCGTAAATCTTGATCTACTCAAACTATTGATTTTAAATTTGTGCACAGTAACCATAATTTGTGGATAATAACCCTAATAAACTCGTAAATAAATAAAAATACATTTGGTTCGATGACGTTACAGATGATTTAATGAGTTTATTATGTCAAAACTGATTATGTTGTATAAACCAAAATTTGATTATTTTTTCATAAGATTCAGACAAATTAGCCAATGAACCTCAGAAAACCAGTTTAATTTCGATATTGTTGGAAAAGTAATTTCATATTGATTACGATGATACTAATGTTCCATAATAAAATCCCATTGGGAAAAGTTACAGACCAAAACGTGGAGGGTATTTTGTAGATTTTTATATATATTGTTTCAAGTAATCAACGTTATTTATTCAATAAATCTGGATCTACTAAAACCATCGATATAGAATTTGTACGCAATAACCATATATATACTTACCTGGCCTTTTGGCTGGGCAGTCTGGCATTCGTGTCGGATGGGGTATCGAAATCAATGGTAGATTCGAGGCCGAAAGGCCCCCAGTTTCGGTTGGGCCACCTTCGGGTGGGTGAGCTGCTTTTTTGACTCCTATGCAACCCTCGTATAGCACTCGACCTCACGGTCTAGTTCAAGCTATATTCTGACATACGTGCCCGGATCTAGATTTAGGTCTGTGATACTGCTTGCCACATTAGACCCACATTGCCCTTAGCGGGTCAATGACCAGCAGGGTCCGAGTCTCGGCTCGTTCCCGACCTTCCCCTCCCCTTTATCTCCACTTTAATCAGCCTTCGGGCTTTTGATCTTGTGTTAAGTCCTGTCTGGTGGGAGGCAGCAACAAATATTATACTCGAGAAAGGTATTAGAAAAATCACGTGCTGATGAAATCATTGATGATGTAATGGCATCATTGATGAATTATTATAAACGAAACATATGATCTTTTACACAAATCTCAAGAGAATTACCAAAGAAATACAGGGGAACCTGGGTGTATTTTGAAAAGCAATTACATGTAGATTATGATGGTAATAATATTGTACCGTGAATCCTTGTGAAAAAAAAAATGTTACAGCCCAAATCATTGTTGTGGGAGCCTTACCCATCTTACCATAATGGGCTCTTCTCACCGTTATTAGTACTAGAGATTTCGCTGCCAGAGGGTAGATCAATCTCGGTCTGTACCTCTCCATGTGCCGGGTAGCACTTCGGCCGACCGTGTTATCTGCGGCACGGATCTGGCCGAGTGTGTCTCGGTACCTGGAGATTTCCTTCGGCCTCAGGGGGCCTTCTCCCCAGGTTTTTACCCCCTTCGGGGGGTCATCGCCCGACATGGCCGTAGGCATTTTTGGAAATGCCGGGCGCGTGTGGGTTACGGCCCTGCGCTCGGACCCACCATAAAAAGGCCTTGTGCCACACATGCCCGTTAAGTGGGGCGTGCATCAAATACCACTGATCAATATCGGTGTTACCCGAACAGTACGAGACTTCTTACCTTTTCTATGTAACTCTATCTTTCTTGTGTAATATAATCTGTTATCTAATATATGTGTTTGCGTTTTCATTAGTAACCCTTTCCGGGGCCACAACAATTATGAAGGGATATTTTGAGGATTCTATTTTTTTTTCAAGGATCAGCTTTATTTTTCTTGTAAATTTTTGTCTACTCAAGCTATTGACCTCAAATTTATACACAATAGCCATAATACACCCCGAAACTTTGTATTAAAATATATCGGGTTGGATGAAGTCATTATTTATGTAATGGCTTCATAATGGCGCCATTGATAATGCTCTGTAGATCATATTTTCCTAAAACCAATTGGAGAAAGCTCGCGGGAAAACACGATGCAATGTTGTGGTGTCTTTTTATCAAAAGAGTTAGACGTGCAAACAATCAATCGTGTAAATAATATCATGGGATCGATTGTGACTTCTACATAGCTAATTAGAGACAAGCTATCGTTTTTATTTCATTACCACGCTTGATTTTGCTGATTAAAAAATCCAAGTTATCCAGAGCTTTTTTCACCTACTTCCTTTGTTTTACCGCCATTGACCAGGGATCCCCAGAAGCAGTTATAGTATTTGCTAATGATATTAATTCGTTTACATCCATAATTGGTGAAAGATCTTGGGACCAAGTTTAAATAGTTACAAAGTCAGCCATACATCGATCAATACGCGATTCTCGGAGCGCTCTACATCTCGCGCATTGGCTGGAGAGATCTAGTCAGTTAAGGAAGGCATGAAACCGTGGGGTTGCCAGCTTAGTGGCGCATAAAATGAATCCACGTAGTAACAATATTGCCACTCGTAGTTCTCCCTCTGCTTAGCCCACCTCTATTTTTCATTGATCTCATCAAAACTTTCTCCATTATCACGTCTGATCAGAGTCCAGCTCAGTATCGATCACTTCTTACCTCTGTCAGCATTGCTGAAATCAAGGAGTTTTTTTTTTCTGGAAGCTCAATCATTCTTTGAATATAAAATCATGCATTCTTTGGATAGTTTACGGGATCAAAAGAGGCAAATAGATTGAGAATGTGCTTAACAGTTAGAAAACGATGAGAGCTGTCAGCGATTCTCTCAGCATAGATAAATCTTTGACAAGATTTATGCAGTTTTGATGGTGAATCCAATGTTCGTATATTTTGATTCAGAAAAAGAAGTCTTTTATTGATTTAGGATAGAGTCAATTCTCTGTAACATATCGCTTTTCAGTGATACTTCATCGACTTCCCACATAGGATTATAAACTATGTCATTGTACAATCCTTCTATTTCTCCCTCTTTTGTTGATCTTGTCTTCAGAAATCCTTGGCATGAGTAAAAATTGATGACTTTATGCCACGATGAGAAAGTGATAATTTTAAAGCTCTTGAATAGGTTTTGTCAACCGGCATGTGTTTGATTATATTTGCTATGTGTAATGTTTCTATATCTTCATGCAATCCGGAACCATCCATAATTGTTCCGATTTGTCTAAAGACATTGGCAAATGGAATCCTCCAAGACGAATGACAATGTTTTTGCTTTTGCAATTTCAGATGCTTTTATGAATAGTTGTTGGTTAAATGTAATGCAAGGGGTTTGTATTTTAAGTTGTTGTGTTGGTCGTATTGAAAATACCAAAGTCGATAAAGAGGCAGGACTGATCTGAAATATTTATGTTGATGATTGGAAGGAAGTTAATAATGCATTTGCCAGGGCGCTCACCGGTAATGTGGTTTTGCATAAAACCAGGCCAATAAGGCGGCTGTTTCTTGAGGAATCACCCCATTTGATATATTGGGTAAATTTTTCTTAACTTGTTTGTATCACCAAAAAGGCTTAGTTCTTTGATTTCGGTTGAAGCCAAGTCTTCAAGTCCTTCGTGGACGTATTTCTTAATGGGGACCTCTTTCGACTTTGTTATCTCACTAACTTTTCTAACCCTTTCCCTGAGAATTTTTTCAGAGATCATAACATGATTTTTCGGTTGATACTGCGATGATCCCCATGCCATGGAAAGTGTTTTTTTATTATCATATATTGAAATATAATGGTCAACATTATCTTAGATCCACTGGTTAAAATTTGGTTTGTCTGTGGCCATGGAGCTTATTATTATTATTTGCAACAACTGACTATTTTTAGTTGCTTAACTTTATCGTATAAATTTGAACTTACACATTTTTGTCTGTAACTTCTTCTTTCCCCCAGAGATTCAGTATATTTGTAGTATTGTCATTTACATAAAATTACCTTTCCAAAGATATCAAGATTTATCTGGATTTACTTGGTTTAGGTGTTAATTCTCCTGAGTTTTTTTGGAAAAATAATACATTCTGTTTATATTACATCAGCAAAAATGTCATTAATTCATCAATGTCCTCACTGAACACACTGTATTTTTTGTATATGATCATGGAGCATATTAAAGTTATTGTATTTAAATTCGACGTCGATTATTTGGGAATCGTCGGATTTATGAAAAAAATAAGATTGATAAATGAAAACAAGCAACTGAAAAAAATTAAATTCATAAAGTACCTACCCTTATGTTTTGCTCTGTAACAATTAATCCACTCAGATTCCTGATATATAATTAGTATCACTGTAATTTACACATAATCACCTTTCCAACGATTTTATAACATTATGGATTGGTTATATACAGTTAGACATGTATGTGTGCATGTCCAGATAGACGTATGAGCGGCTATAAGTACATATATACACGTTTATAATCTACCCCTAATCCACTAACCAAACACCCACCAATGACCCATTATTTCCGGCGTTGGTAGTGCCACTCACAAAATAGTTCGTCATAGGTAAATTATTAACCCCTCCACTCAGCACAATCAGCCCTTCACACGCTAAAAAAACTCCGGAGACTTTCTTGATAATCAAGGACATTGATATACAAAACAAAACTATGAACAGCTTAGATATAACTTCCCTCTACACAAATATGCTAAACATTTCTGGCTACATACTTGAGAAAAATTAGATTCAATCCACCGTTACTCATAAATACCTTGATCGACATCTGCAAACATATAATAAACACGATTGGCGAACACTTTCTCCCATGTTTTGTGAAAATATAGTACATTATATTAGTAAATACGACATTATACAATTTAAGGACGTCATCATACCCAGTGAAATTTTCAGATATTATTTTAATGTATATTATGAGTATTGGGTCAAATCCTGAGGTCAAAAGCTCCATTCGATCTTGATTTATTTAAAAAAGATGAAACAAATCATTTGAAACAAACTGCTGAATTAAAAAAGTACATGCCCATATATTTTGGGCTGCAGCTTTTTTTCCACTCAAATTAGTGATAGAAAATTAGTCCCACTGTAATTCATATGTAATTACCTTTTCAACGGTAGTAAATTCAGCTAGGGTCATGAGGTTTTTTGCTAATGATTCTGAGTTTTGGGAAACATGTTATTTACAATGTCATCAATGACGCCATTACATATATAATGACGTCATTATACCATTGAGAATGTCATGAAATCGGATGTACGAGGATCGTTAAATAAGTTTCCAGGTTTTTTTCGTATGGGCACTTTTATTGATAGTACAGGCATGAAACTCTATTCCCCTTCGAAGTAATCTCCTCCGGCTGCAATGCACTTGTTGTACTGTTCCAGCAACTTCTGGAAGCCCCCATGGAAGTCCTTATGTGTAGGCGTGTCAATGACCCTCGTCACAGCCTCTTTCATCTCCTCAATTGTCTCATAATGACAGCCTCTGAGCTTAGGGAATAATCAAAAGTCGTAGGGAACAAGGTCTAGGCTATAGGGGCGGTAAGGAACTGTCTTGATGCCCATCTTGGTCAAATAATCTGTGACAAGGATGGAATTGTGGACTGGTGCATTGTCCTGGTGGAAATGCCACTGACCCGATTTGAAGAGTGCTGGCCTATTCCGACGGAATCTCTTCCTGAACTCCCTTAAAACCTCAACATAGTAACCCTAACCCTAACCCTTTGGCCAATTAACTCAGATGTTCTGACTTCCTTACTCCTCCCACACCTCACATCATCCCTCACAGACTCCCTGCCTTCCTTGAATCTTTTATGCCACTCTAAAACTCATGCTCCATTTATGCAAGATGCTCCAAAAGCAGTTTGAAGCATTCCATACGTTTCTGTGGCATCATTTTTTCCAAGTTTAAAACGGAATTTTATTGCATATCGTTCTTCTAAAGTGTCCTGACGTCCAGATTGCATTTTTGAAATTCACCAGTTGTGACAATCAGGCTTTAGTAGAGTGTATTCTAATTGCTACTTCAGCTGTTCATTTGAAACTGAAATCATAAAAATTGGTCAGTCATCTCTTAAGATGTATAGCAATAACATCGTGAATTTTCAAGAGTCTCCGACAATTTTAAATGCCTGTACAAAAAAGTCTGGAAACTTATTGAATGTGCCACGTATTTTTATGTATTCAAGAGTATACAAACATAAATATTGCATATATTTCTTCTTTGTTGGTGATTTTCGTATACATGTATATTTTCACAATAAAATTCTTAAATTATTCCCCTCTCCCTCATATGTAAATATGGGTTTAGATTAGGGTTTCATAGAGCGATTGACTTCTTTTGATGACTGTATTATGAGAGTAGTTTTCGTATATTTGAGTATTGTGGTAAATGGATTATTGAAGTACATATTAGGACAGTGAAAGAGTCTTGTTAAGTTAAATGTTAAGCTTGAGATGACCAGCCTCCCCGCCATTTTTAGGCCTTGTGCCGTATTTGTATTTATACAATAAATAGCTAAAACCTTGAAGTCACTGGCTTAAGTAGATCAAGATTTATGGAAAATATAAGGTTAATCACCCGAAAAAATGTTCACAAAATACCCCACCTCAAATTTGGGTTTGTAACTTTTTTGTAATACACATAGAATTACTTTTCTTAAGATACCAAATTTAGCTTTAAGAGGATTAATTCAAGGTTCAGTAGATTTTTGCACTAAATCTTCTGGATTATGAGGTTATTTCTCACTGTCTCTTTACAAGGTGCTCTCGACTGACATGTGACTAGTTAAAAATTGATAAGCATTTATTAAATTACACTTTAAAAATTTGAGTAATATAGATAAAGTACAAGAACGATATTTAGCGCGAAATTCCCCCGAAAACGTAACGTAAATTTTATTCTCTTTGTCAACAAGTATAATAAAAAAAATACGATGTATATGCATCTAATATATATATATATATATATATATATATATATATATATATATATATATATATACACGAAGGTCTATTTATATCTTATACTTTATATCAATATATATATATATATATATATATATATATATATATATATATGTATATATATGTATATTGTCCTTAATTGGAATAATTTTTGAGATGAGGCTTTTTTAAATAAAAAAAAATTAATTCTCAGATATGTATATATATATATGAAGATTATTCAATAAATAAAGAGGATTTTTTGGAAAACGCAAAACAAATTTTTCAGAATTTTTTTTTCCATAAATGTAAACTCTGCATTGTTCGGTATTAGTTGATTGTTTTAGTATTTGTTTTGAGGCTATTCAAAATGGCAGCAATTGAAACAGTGTTCCACGCTTGAACAAAGATCTGTCATCAAATCTTTGGTGGCCGAGAAGTGTAAATCATGTGAAATTTACAAACGAATGAGTGAAGTATGTTAACAAATGGGTTAAACAGGTGTTTGCCAAAACGAGCCTGAGTTGAAAAGACCGTTTATGGAGTGAAAATACACTCACTTTCAGGTAAAGAAAAAGTTCCTGGCACAGTGGTCAGTAAAGAAAGTAATCCAGACAGTGTTCTAGGACATGAAAGAACCCATCACTATTGATTTCCTTAAAACAGGTGCTATTGTAAACAGTACCTTCTGTTACCAACTCCGTATGAAAATTCACCTTATTTATTGAATCATCCTCGTATATATATATATATATATATATATATATATGTGTGTGTGAGTGTGTGTGTTACTTATCATGCTCCTTATCAACACAGAAGTAGGATGAGGGAATCGGTTTTGTCACAGGTTATCAGACCCGTTTTTTCTGTCAGAGTAAAACTTTAGTCGAATTACTTTTACAGAGCTTCCACCAACATGCTATTTACTCAAAGGCGCGCGTGTCTGGATGGTTGAAGAAAAATGGATCCGTGTTTATTTCATGATCTCAAACTCAAAGTGAAAGCAAAACACAAACCGAAACTCGAACTCCTCTCGTCCGATTCTTTTACCATATTATGTGTAACTCACCTACTTCATTTATTTAAACATCATCTCCCAAATACCTTCTGAACGACCAACTATGTTGAAGATTTCTCCCAATTTCTTTCTTAAGAACCAATTACTCTTGAATCATGTTACGTTGTCGTAAGAAATGGAATCGGTGACCCGATTTCTGATTCTGGAAAGGGTGTTTGTCTTTCACTTCACGCTAATGCCCCTGAGAAAGTCATGAATTCACCTCTTTCTCCAGCTACATGTAAATAGTTGAGAGGACTAGATTCTTTAGTCTTTGCAAGACAACCAGTCTAGAAAAAGGAAAACAGCCTTACTCAACCATCAACTATTTTAAAATACATCACCAAGCTCCTTCTCAACCATCAACTATTTTAAAATGCTCTCCTTACCTCCAAGTCAATCACCAATTATTGTAAAGTACTTCCCCAAAACTCCTACTTAAAACCATCAACTATTTTAAAATGCTCTCCAAAGTCAACTTTACTCAATCACCAACGATTTTAAAGTGCTCTCTTAAACTCCTTGTCAATCCCAAACTATTCTTAAGTACTCTTCGAAACTCCCACTCTACCTACCATTATTTCAAAGTACTCTCCCAAGCACTAAAAGGACCTTTAAATATAAAGAATTTCCAGAAATTGAAGTCTCTTTACTTTTTGGTCTCTATTTTTTTCAACTTCTAATATTTTCTGGTGACAAACACTTTTTTGTCATTTCATCTACCAGCTGAAATAAATACATTTTTTTCCATTTTATTCCCTGACTTGTTAAAAATCCGTTTTCTTTGTGGTTTTCTTCTTTGGTCTTGAAATCTTGCAAACAAAATCGGACATTGAATAGGAAAGCCTTGTATTATTGTATTGTAAAGAGAAAGGGAAAAAGGAAGGCAACACCGGAAGATAAAAATAACGCCTTTCCTACTTTTGTGTTGGCAGCGTTTTGTCGTGTCGATATCTCTTAAAGACTATTCTTTGTTTTTTTGTTTCGCTTCAATTTGCAGACACTCAGGTGTCACGATTCTCCTCAACTTTGTTTCCTGTCATTCAAGTCTTTGCATCGCCTTTGAAGAATTCAATTCTAAACAGAAGTCTTTTAAACACTCTGAGAAATACGAGTAACTCAAAGTCTCTTTATGATTATTTTACTCCTTGCAAGTTTTTCACAACTTAAACTGAAGGTTTTTCACTGGAGTCTAAGTGACAGTAAGTCTCCTAAGTCTTCCAGGACTTTTATAAATATTCTAGCTGATCATAACAGTGCTGTGGTCTGGATGGTCTCGATTATTCCTTTGATCTCCAGTTTTGCCAGTATCTTTTCCAAGCCTTAGAGGACTGCTCCAAGGGCTTCAGTTTCAATTGGTATATTCATCACCCTCATGTTACATGGCTTTTCCAGCTCTCTAGCAAGATCTTGGTATTTATCTGTCATCGTTTTCTTCCATTTTTACTATATTGTAGGTTGGAACGGCAAAATCCTCTTGATGAAAAGTACTTCTAGTTAATTAACACAAAGGTCTAGTCGTCTGGCCAGAAGTTGGTAATTCGTTCGTGTCGCAAAGTCCCAGAGGATTTTATGGATCTCATTTTCTGTGACATATTCTAGTTTGTGCATGTATTATTATTATTCACTCATTATAGCTTTTCACATCAGCGTTAGCCGATAGTTTTTCACTGGAGTCTGAGTGACAGCAAGTCTCTTCATGTCTCCAGGACTCTTCTTAGTATTCTGGCCGTTCTCAATAATGCTGTCGTTTGGATGGTCTCCACTCGTCCGCCAACTTCCAAGTCCTCCAGTCCCTTTAGTAATCCCTTAGTTACTGTTCTGAACGCACCAATTACAATTGATATAATTGTCACTTGCATGTTCCATAGTTTTTTCAATTCCCTAGCAAGGTCGAGGTACTTATCCTTCTTTTCACATTCTTTCAGTTTTATTCTGTGGTCAGCCGGGACAGCAAAGTCGACTATTTTGTAAGTTCTCTTTTTTTTTTGTTGTTGATTATTATTAAGTCTGGTCTTCTGGCCGGGATTAGGTGATACGTTTGTATGTTAAAGTCCCATAGGAGTTTATGCGTGGCATTTTCTAGGACAGGTGCTGGGTTTATTATTATTATTATTATTATTATTTAAATTGTTGCCTTCTTTTCTACTATCTCTACACCGTTGATTTCATTAATTATCCAACTCGTAGGAAATTCTACTTTTAAAGAAATATTTGTGGAAATATCAAAATCATTTATAAAAAAATTTCTGAACAAAATCTTTCCAACAGAAATATATTAAGACCACCAGACGAAAAGCCACATTTCATTCTCCCTTTTGTAAAAATCAAGTTCTGTTTATTTTTGCATATTTAATATTAGTGCCATGGATGGTGGATGGAAAAAAATGATTATATTTCTTGAAAGTTTTTATTGGGGAAAAATGAAAATCAATATGATAAAAAAAAGTGAAGAAAAGATTCAAAACGAAAAAGACGTTTATTTGAGGAATTCTGACTTTTTGGTTTTATTGAAAGGCAACATCAACATTATTTATCGATTAGATAAAACGCTGCCTCCACAATAATCATTCTTCCATTCTTTTTTTTCCTTTCTTTCTTTGTTTCTTTTTTTTTGTGTTCATTTCATTTTACCTTTTCAGTTTGTGTTTCTTACTTTCATTCATTTATTCATTCATTCTTTCTTTGTTTTTCTTTCTTCTTTTTTCTTTTTGACTATATCTCCTTTGTTTGTTTGTTTGTTTCTTTCTTTCTTTCTTTGAGCTCGTTTCTTTCTTTCATTCGCAGTGCATTCTTTATTTCTTTTATACTTCACTTTCTTTCTTTCTTTCTTTCTTTCTTTTATACTTCACTTTCTTTCTTTCTTTCTTTCTTTGTATTAATTTCTTCTTTTTCGCAATGCATTTCTTTCTTTCTTTCTTTCTTTCTTTCTTTCTTTCTTTCTTTGATTGTTCCATTTATTTACTTTTTTAAAATCATTCTTTAAAAAATCGTATTTTAAGAATTGTAACATCTTACATCGTTGACTTAAAAAAATAATTTTGACCTTATTATTTTAAACAAATTCCTTAGCATTGATTTTTATTTTATTTTCAATAAGAAAATATTCCAATTGCTCGTTTCTATAATATCTAAAAAAATCATTTATTTCATTTTCGTTCTTTTTTCCATTTGTTCCTAATGTCTCCATCATTATTTCGTTCTTTTCCTCTTCTTTCACTTTCGTTTTAATATTTAAACATATCTGTTACACTTACAATTTCTTAACACACCCCTTCTTCCTTTCTTTCTTTCTTTCTTTCTTTCTTTCTTTCTTTCTAAAATTACATCCTCGATTTTCTTTTCTCTTTCTTTTTAGATTTCTTTATACCATTTTATTTTATCATTTTCTTCGTTCTGTCTTCTTCCTTCCTGACTTCACCTGCCGCACGTCCAAACTTTTACCGTTTCATTCATATCTACAGATTAGCATCCATTTCTTTCTTTCTTTCTTTCTTTCTTTCTTTCTTTCTTTCTTTCTTCTTCTCTGATTGTTTTACTTTCCTTCCTTCCTTCCTTCCTTCCTTCCTTCCTTCCTTCCTTCCTTTATGTATTCATGGTTGTACGCATGTCACGCTACTTTTTTTCTGTCATTCTCGTCCTTTTTGTTTGTTTACTTGTTTGTTTCTTTCTTTTTGAAGTCTCTTTCTTTGTATCTATTTTTTCTCTCTTATGCTCATGTGTCGTTTTCTTTCTTTCTTTCTTTCTTTCTTTCTTTCTTTCTTTCTGTATGTATGTATGTATGTATGTATGTATGTATGTATGTCACTCATTTTCTTCTGTTTTTTCTGTCTGTTATTATGTCCATATTTCTTTCTTTGTTTCTTTGTTTCTTTGTTTGTTTCTTTCTTTCTTAGAATAGCTTGCCTATCCTTTTTAAAAACGTTTTTGATTTTCTTCTCAATTGTTAATTTCATTTCTATGTTCTTTTAATAATTTCTCTTTCGTTTTTCTTTGTCCATTTTTTGCATTTTAAATTTGTTTCCGCCATGACTGCTTCATGTTTTATTTTCTTTCTTATCACAGCCCTCATCAGACGACACGTACATTCTCGCCTCTAAAACCGAAGATCACAACTTCGATACAACAGCAAAAATCTGAAACTCTGGTCGTTTCTTTTTTTAAAAAATTTCTCGCAGAATCGTCACAATAGCTGCACTTTCTTCATTCTCATTCCATTTTGGTTGCTGACCTTGTAGGCATCATCGTCGTCGTCATCATCATCATCATCATCAGTCTTAACAACATCAATATTACTTGATTTGTTCCTGTTGAGCGCAATGTTGACACGATTTCTTGAAGACGTGAACAAAAATGTAATAATAAATTAATTGATAAAAAATAATCTGAAGCAAATATGACCTCATTATTATAACCATTTGCTAAGATTAGTTTTGTTTCATACCAGGCTAAAAGTATGGAGCACCCAATGAGAATGAAACTCACTTGCAATAGTCTGCTAGTATTGCTCGTTAACCTTTACAATAATACATACTTTGTGACCTGGATTAGAACAAGTAAATATTTAAAAGACCTTCCCAAACACTGATACAGAAACAAAAGACAAAAGAACCTGGTGCGGCTCAAACTCGCTAAATGACTGAAAAGTCAAACAAGATTTTCTCATTAATTATTACTGTATCTCAGGAACTTCTAATTTACAAAAAATTAGCTGAGTCTGGCACAAGATCATCAGTTTGGCAGATGTATAAAGTCAAACTCACTACTCAGTAGTAATGGTATTCTATGACGAGGTGTTAGATCCTATCTGTTCATTAATCGGGGGAGTTGTGGTTAACGTGCTGGACTGTGACATCGTAGTAAGCGAGTTCGAACTCCAGTTGCGCTATTACGTTCAATTTTGAACTAATAACCTTGGGAAAGGCATGAAACCTATTTATCCCTTCTCCAGCGTTGGGTTAAAAAGAACCACTACTGTTTTCTAAAATGATTTATTTGGCATTAAATTACTCACAGAGGTTGATACGCTATTTAACTCACTATTATTTAACAAAGAAACCAAAACAAGCCAATTTATAAACTGTAGTTTAGTGAGGCATAAGATTTTTACCGTGGGTCACTCATGAAGACAAAACATGCTGAACTAGTGAATTGGTCGATGAGAAGAGCTGGTCATTCTGTTTCTGATGTGTGATACACTTTTTATTATCAAAGAAAATTAAAACAAATTCAACTTACTCTCTAATATTGTATAGCCATAT
>OY757927.1:6001622-6169122 GCA_963585895.1 Sepioteuthis lessoniana
ATTGAGAGAGAGAGAGAGAGAGAGATAGATAGATAGATAGATAGATAGATAGAGAGAGGTCTTTTTAAAGCTTTTGCTACTCGGCTCAGCATCTACGGATTAATTTATAGCTATCGTTCGTGTGTGTCACACAGATAAAAGGGTGAATGATGTTAGATCTGGCTTTTGAAATCTATTTTCACCCATATTACCAATTTAAATCCTCTCCTTATCCATTCTCCTCCCCTTCTTCCCACCTTCTCTTTTCACTCTTCTTCTTCCCCACCTTCTCTTTTCTTCCTCTCTCCTTCCTACTCTATTCTCCTTTCTTCTCGCCATCTTTCCCCTTCCCTCTTCGTTCGTCTTCTTCACCTCACTCCTTTTTCCTCCCCCACCTATTTAAGACGACTTTTCTTTCTCTTTCTATCCTCTTATACGTTCATAAAGAGTTTATTTTAAGAAGCTGTCGCCCCTCTTCCTCTCACTACTCTTCCTTCTCCTTCTCCCTTCTTTTTTCTCTTCTCCTTTTCCTCCCTAATTTCCTTTTTTTCCATCTGAGTATATTAAAGACGTTTCTGAGTTCTGATTTTCTTTGATTTGTCATATCGCTTGTTGTCAGAAAAGCAGTCAACCATTTAGCTGGCTTGCCATTGTGGCTTGCTTGACCTGTTTTCATCTTGAATACTATTTCGACTTTAAACAATTTTATCCATTTAAAAAAACATTTTTTGGCTAAAATATGCTTTTCTGTACACATCACACATTGTTCTGTAAATGTCACGTGGTTTGCATTTCTCAGCCATCTAAAATTTAATGACAGACCTCTATTCGATCCTGGAGGACTCTATTTGATTTGACACATTTTTGAACAGCCTCAGAACAAATATTTTTTTCGAGAATAAACTAATCGTTGCTATAAGTCAATTCCTAATTGTTATATAGTCATCTACAGCATCATGCAGCATCATGACGACACAATAATAGACAGACGCACGATGATAAGGACGCAGTAATAAACGACACACACAGAAAGACGCTGGAAGACTTCTTTATAAAATATTTTACCTCTCACTTTATTTGTAAGGTTTCGAAGTTTGCGTGTGAGAGGGAGCTGGAGACCGAACATAACTGAAATATTTTGACCCCAAGTTATGGCCGTCAACGTTGTGTCTTTCTCGTTCTCCATGGCTGCTCAACCGGAGCCCTGGAATCCACTGTCCTGGGTGCTGGCTTTCCAACTAAATCTCGTCTGTCTCCACTCCAACTATACTGCTTGCCCTCCTTCTCGCCTGTCTGCCTTCTGTTCAATTCGTCGGCCTTATATTACCTTCAAACTCCCACGCGGTGATATGGACACGCCTCCACGCCTCCGCAACTTCTTCCGATATCTAGCAACCGGATGTGTCACTTCCGCTACCTTTGGAATGGCCTGTGTGATCGTCATCGGGCGGAAATAACTGTCATGCAGTTCAGAGGTCACTCTCTTCCGGTGCGTCAGTCTATGAGAGTATAATGGGATTTTTTTTTAGCTCGTCCCATTTCATCAGCCAATTTCCGCCACGCGATTTCCTCTCATAACTGCCATTAGAATGTGTCACTTCTTTCTAGTGCATCACTCTGAATGGCATTTTTGGCCGGGTCAACAGGTCAAAACATAACATAATAATGCAGAGTTTACTTTTACGGAAAAAAAATTGCATTTTCAAACCAATTGATTATATCGATTGAATCACCCTTATATATATATATATATAAAAAGTTGCGACCGTATTCAAGGGTGACCATAAGGCCCCCTTTTCAATAGCTACTACACCGTGAAGTACGGGAGGGCGCTACTCCTTTCCCTGGATTGCTCCACTTTACCCTCGATACATACCTTGTATTGTATTAAACAAGGAGGTATCAAGTACCATCTTTAAAGTCTTTGGTATGACGCGACCTGGGATTAAACCTTGGTCTCCCGGACCATTGGTGAACACTCTACCCACTAGCCAATATATATATATATATATATATATATATTGTCATCCACAGACAGACTGTTTCGTTGTATCACATGATACGCGTAGACACGTAGAACGCTTGAAGCCGGTATCGGAACCTACCCAACTTTACGTTAGACTTAGTATCAGACCGCTCCCCCAACAAGCGTACCACGTTGGCTAAGGAATTATAACGTATTATGTAGCAACAGAAGTAGCCGATTCGTTTGTTTACATTTTTTATACCTTATCGGCTACCAGAGTGCTCAATTCGTTCGAAGAGCTTTGCATTATGCGAGCGGCGGCCGAAAATTCCTTCACCAAAGTGCTCAACCCCCATGGAGGAGCGTATATATATATATATATATATATATATATATATATATATATATATATATATATATATATATATATATGGGGCCTGTGTGCACACGTGCGATGTATATCCCTTAAATAAGTAAACTCCAATCAATTCATCTTTTGAAAAGTTAATTTTCTTCGAAACCAAAGATAGCAGAATCTTAGTATTTCTAGTGGAATATTGGCGTTGTAGTGTAACGGTTATTGTTCTATGAAATGGACTCGGTGACTCAGGTTCAAATCCGGGATGAGGCTGTTTGCTTTTCATAAATCGCCAATAATCTTTGAAAAGGCATGAATCCAGCTATGAGTGAATAATGATAATAATAATAACAAATCTTGGTATGCCAACCTGTTTAGGAGAAGGGTAACTCTAGATTCAAACAAGTTATATTCCGATTAGAAATTCACTTTGTATCACATTCTGTCTGTGGCGGAGGGATTGGATAAATACTTATTATCGATTAGCAAATTTAGGATACTCCCTGATCAATATAGCTATCTATGTCAGTTTATATCTAAATTGATTTATGAATCCCGTCATATCGATGTCTGTCTAAAAGAATCTTTTGATGTTTGTTCATATCAGTCAATAGAGTTATCTGTGTCAGTCACTTTGTATCAATAAGTCTCAACCCGCTTATATAGATCTTCGTGTGATTATGTCTATCAGTCGATTTATCAATAGTGCTATTTTCATATCTGTGTCATATTTAAAAGTATTAATCATTTCAAGAACACACACACACACACACACACACACACATATATATATATATATATACATGAGAGTTGGCAGAAAGGTTCATAGGCTGACCAAGATTCATGGAATGTGATCAAATGATGTTTATTTTTCAACGTAGTCTCCATTGCAATTCACACTTCTTCCCTCGGTGTTGCAGAACTTGGATCCCATTGATTAGAAATGTTATCAACAGTAGATATGACACCATCATATGAACTTTTCAGCCAATGAACATTTAAGCCCAGTTTCGTGTGTGTATATATATATATATATATATCAACATACACGCATACATAATAATGGGTCTATCTGACGAGAGCTGAAAGAGCTATAGGCGAAAGAGGGATTAGCGGATTGTGTTATCATCTAAGATATCTTGGAAGGATATATCTGTAATCTTAACTTTCTGCAACCATTCAATTTTTTCAAATGCTTTTGTTTACACTTCCTCTTTTTCAGATCTTTCAGCTATTAGTACTGAGGAACGGACAAAGATCACTGAATGTTGGGTATCACCCACCTTTTTCCACACAATGAACTAGTCCATCTGCCATGTATAGCAGTAGCTACTAACACCAGGGCAGACTAGAAGGTAAAGAGCAGCTTCTTATAGGAATAGTCTTAGAGTGTTGGAGACTGGAGATCGCACTAGATCACATTACTTGCTACCGTAATAACGGAAGCCAATACTATCGTTGGACTATATCTTTATTCTGTATTCACTAATCCTATGTTCTTGTTTACTAATAGTCTCTCTATTGTATATACTTTTTCCTGAGAATATATCTCTATTTCCTCTCATATCGTGGTTTGTCCTTTAATTAATATTACAAGCGTTCACTAACCAGAACGCAACACTAAACAATGAATAAACCTGAAATTTATGGTTCGGTTGGGAAAACTCCGTCACAAGCACTTGAAAAGCTTCAGCAAGAGTTTGGAGATTACACCATTCCGTGCACATATATTTTTGGGGGCGGGCACAAGAGGTTCACAGGGAGGTGCGAGGAGGTGAAAGATAACATAAGGATCTGGAGGTGCCCGTGGTGTAATGGTTATCGTCATAGGAAATGGACACGATGACACGAGTTCAAAACCTGGCCGAGACTGATTGCATTTTCACATAGCACTAATACCCTTGGGAAAGGTATGAATCCAATTATTCTCCCTCCAGCTATGGGTAAATAGTAGGGCACACTGGGTTCTTCAGCCTTGGTGAGGCAACTAGTCTAGGAGAAGGAAAACATCTGAATTCTAACCTGTTAGACTCCGCTTAAAAATTGACCTTGTGTCATATCCTGCCCAAGCGGAGGGGTTGGGTAAATATAGATAACTTAAGGATCGGGAGGCCTTCAACAAACAGCACTAAGGTCAAGGTCAAGGTCAAGGTGGTTAGGCAGGTGGTGAGTGACAATTGTTGATTGACTTTTCGAATCATCAAAAGTTAACTAGACATAAAAATGTACAGTGTTTGGAAGATTATCACCGTTGATTTGGGGATGCAGAAATTGTGTTTAAACTACTGAATGATAATCAGAAGGAGCACCGTATGCAGATATATTAGAATATCATCGATCGTCTTCAAATAGAGCCAGATTTGCTTTATAGAGTCGTCACTAGCAATGAGAAAAAGAATTTTGAGTACGATCTGGAAACCAAACCTCAGAGATGTCAGTGGAAGTCTTTGACCCCGTCGAATAAAGCAAGACAGTTAAAATCAAAAGTCAAAGTCATAGTGATCACGATCTTCGATGCAAAGGGCACCGTCCACCGCGAGTTCATGCCTCAGGACTAGACGATCAATTAGTGAATCTACAAGGAGATCCGGTGGTGTACGCTTTGTTCAGTGCACGAGAAGAGACGAGAGTTGTAGCATGGTTGCTTCACCACAACAATGTGTTAAAGATGGTCTTATCTATCAAGGCGTTTCTTAACTTCGAGGTAATGTGATCAACCAAAGACCCGAGACAATGAGTTATCTTACAGGTTCAGAGTTATGGAAGGAAGTTAACTGATGCTGGTTGGTTTCACGGAATGTCAACCTTTGTTGGGTTTGATATATAATCGCGGAATGATTTTTTTTATATTATCATTTTTGGTTGGTTATATCTTATCATTCGGTTTAGTTAGGCTTAGAACTATTCAGCTTAGTGCACGCGCAGGTACACACATTGAGCGCAGGTGTTCACGCTCGCGCGCGGAGGATGTGACAATCACAGATGTCATAATAAAAACCCCAGATATGAAATGGCACTGGGGTGCGAATGGCGTCATGCACGGAAGCGATGGGCTGAGAACTTTGGTGATTTTTGAAAAAAGCAGTTAGTTGAGATTTGACTCTGGGCGAGGTGAGTTGAGATTTGAAGCTGGACGAGGTGAGTCCAGTTTGTGACCTACAGGATGCGCCGCGCGTTTGTTGGGTCAGATGGGAGGGTCAGCATAGCAGAAATTGTGTCTCTCTCTCCTCGTGTCAAAAGACTAAACTCAAGAAGTCAATAAACGTTTCGTACCTGAACTAAAGAAAGTTGTCAGTGTTTCGGGATTCCTATGCATATGAACATTTTACATATCCATTAATTTTATATATGTATATGTTACAGGTTATTTAATGCCGAAGTGTGTCTTTTTGTTCTCGCAAGCTATTATATGGTTTCAAGTATGTATTTAACAAACCCCTTTGGTTGATCACGAAAACTATTCAAGTTAGACGAATCAGACATGCAGGACACTGCTGGAGAAGCAGGGACGAACTCATAAGTGATGTACTCTTATGGACCCCCACACATGGCCGTGCAAAAGCAGGACGACCAGCACGAACATACATTCAGCAACTATGTGAGGATACGGGATGTTGTCCAGAAGACCTGCCAGAGTCGATGAACGATAAGGAAAAGTGGCGAGAGAGGGTCAGGGATATCCGTGCTACCAGCACGACATGATGATGATGATGACAATTCAGAATTTTCGTTCTCTTAGGCGGGTTGCCATACCAAGGACCCTACCAAGGATCAAGAATTAATCATAGCTGGGGAGAGAATAGTTTGATCAATACCTTTCTTTTATGAGGAATACAAACTACATCAAACACAATTTGAACTCGAGTCGCCGTAACTATTTCTTCTTATTATCATATTTACCCAACCCCTCCGCTCGGGCAGGATATGACACAAGGTCAATTTTTAAGCGGAGGTTTTAATTCAGAGTTTTCCTTCTCCTAGACTAGTTGCCTAACCAAGGCTGAAGAACCAAGTCTGTCCTACTATTTACCCATAGCTGGAGGGAGAATAATTGGATTCATACCTTTCCCAATGGTATTAGTACTATGTGAAATGCAATCAGCCTAGTCCAGGATTTGAACTCGTGTCGCCGTGTTCATTTCCTACGACGATAACCATTACACCACAGGTACCTCCGTGGACTCAGTTATATATTTTCAAGTATTCTTAACACGTAATTTCCAACGGATCTATTTGACCCAAAGATGGGACTATAATAGGGACTTGCACTCCATGTGGTAATCGACCTGGGGGTAATGGCAACGAAGGAGTGACTCTTAAGAGCTCCGGCACTGTTTTGCTTTGCTTAGGTTTATTCAACGCGTATCAATCACTTTTAGCTTATTTAATGCTGTCTCTATTTAATAATTATCATTTGTTTGTATTGCAGTTATATAGTTTCAGTCAGAACCCAGCTAGGATCCTCATTTTGGTTTTAGGGCCACAACATTTCAGCTGTTTCATGAGATGAGAAATTATTATTATACACTGATCCATTCACGCTCGTACCCTCAAACTTTTTTTTATGTCCACAACATTTCAGCTGTTTCTTGAGATGTGGAATTATTATTATACACTGATCTATTTAGACTAGTATACCCACGGCTGAGGTTGTAGAATACACCGACTGCATCTCTTCAGAGGGGTAAGACCCCCCAATGAGTGTCCTCGATATGACACTAAACAATCTGATGGTGAAGTTCCAGTGATGCTGGAGCTATGAGGAATGCGGAGCATCCCTTCATTGCTATTGCTCCCAGGTCCACTCTGGTTCGAAATGATCGCACCTGATAGCGCCCTATCTATGGGTTAAATAGAACTAACTGCATACTTATGATAATCTGAATTGTTTGAATTAGAACTGTTTGACTAAACTGAATAGCTTGAAATAGAAAAAAAAAATTTCACAATTAAATTGTACTTAGATTTAAACTGCATGCTTATGCTAAACTGAATAGTTTGAAATTGAACTATTCTTGACATTGAAACTGTACGTACACTAAACTGAATTGTTTAATATAGAACTGTTTTGACATTTAACTGTGAGTAAACAAAATCTGTACTCATACTAAACTGAATTAGGTGATTTAAAACTGTTTGGCGAAGCTAAATAGCTTGAAATAGAAATGTTTTGACAATTAAACTGTGTACTCATACTAAACTGAATGTTTTTGAAATAGAACTGACTATTTGCATAAAAATGGATTTGGCATTAAATAACCTACAAAGGTTGTTATGCCATAAAACCCAACAAACCAACCAACCAACCAACCAATATGCACAACATTTCAACTGTTTGCTGTAATGTGGAATTTTTGTCATTATACATTGATCTATTCAGACGAGTATCTACATCTTGGTTGTTATAGTCACAACATTTCCGCTGAGAAGTAAAGTTGATTTATTCCAGTGTACTTAGAAGCCATCAATATAGCACCATTTTATAAATTTAAAAATAAAACCAAATTTTGGTTCTTTCCTTCTAAAGTGTTAACAGTAAATCTGGTGTTACGTTTTAAAGTCAATTAAACTTAACTAAACAAATTGTTCCTTAATCCCTCCTCTTCCTACCCACTCATAGACACACACACACACACACACACACACACACACACACACATTGAGCGCCATTAATAGATTAATTCAGTTGATTTGGGGTGGAGGGGACGAGTACAGCAGAGAATGCAAAATGAAGTAATTGGAAAATTGAATTAAATCTCGGTTTATTCTAAGCAGCAAGTCGAGGCAGATTGGATTTTAAAGATTTAAATTGGAATCTTGTTTTACTTTAACCCAAGAATAGCAGAAATTCAGTCATTGGAGTCTCATGGCTCAAGTACTAATGACAGGAATCTCCATCAGTCACACGTATGTAATGAACTCAATGAGAATGACGAATATCTTCGTTTTATTGTATTTAATGGCAACTCAGTTCAATCGGTAAGTTAGGACATCCCTTTTCAAAGCAATCAGTGGTTAGAAGTTATTTAGTAATTTACTAAGCTTTTTGCTTCGATATGGTACAAGGTCGGATGTATGAGGCATCCAATGAGACGAGAACTCACTTGTGTAGGTTTACTAGTCCAGCTTGCTAACCATTACACCACCTGAAGTGACGGGTTAGAAGTTATTTAGAACAAGAGGGTCATTCAAATGTTTTCTTCCCTCTAATTGCCGAAGATGATGAACAGCTTTGAAAATATGTGAAAGTATTCAATATATATATATATATATATATATATATATATATATATATATATATATATATATATATATATATATATATATATATATATATATATATATTAGGGTCAATCAATAGATAAGGGTTGTTTTTTTTAAAGCAAAATAATTTTTTTCAGAATTTTTTCCATAAATGTAAACACTGAATTATGTTGAATTGGTTTATTGTAAAAATTATTCTAATCCTGCAAAGATATTTATTTTGAGACTATTCAAAATGGCGGTAAATCAAACTGAATGCCACAGGTTTAAGTAGAGATATGTCATCACTTTTCTTTTGGCTGAGAAGTGCAAACAATGTGAAATCTAAAGAAAAATTTGTGATGGGTTCGAAGAAGATTGTTTTAGAAAAAAATGTTTACAAATTGGTTAAATATCGGTTTGCCATTATGAGCCAAAGTCGAAAAGACAGTCCAAAGAATGGACTTTCCCTAAGAGAAAAAATTCCAGGTGCAGCTTTCAGTAAAGAAGGTGATATATATATATATATATATATGTATGAAAATGAACATAAAATCTTTTAGTACATATATATTTTCATTACATTGCATTTTTTGATGCGTAGGAATACAGGTTAAACAATATATATATGTATGTGTGTGTGTGTGTGTGTGTGTGTGTTAGTGTGTGTGTGTGTGTGTGTGTGTGTGTGTGAATTAATAAAATACCATCGAGACAACAGCACTGTTGAGGTTATCTGGAATACTGCAGAAGAGTAAGACCCCCCGCATCAACGAGTGTCCTGGGTATGACACTAAACTATCTGATTGTAAGGTACCAGACCTGAAGCTTTGGGGAAGGTGGAATACACGTTTATGTCGATTACTCTCTGGTTCACTCGTTACCGGAGCGGTAGTATCTGTTAGAGTCCCAAATACAACTATGAAACCCTTAAATTGTGCTCAGAAAGAACTATTAGTGTGAGTTAAATGGTTTCAAATATTGCTATCTGTGTAAAAACAAATGATTGGTTTTTCAATAGAATTATTTGTATTAGCATGAACTGAAGCATTATTAGCGTTAGATAGCAACACTTGAAACCATTTAACTGTGTGCAAACAAATGAGATTTGACTCATTTAAAAGTAAAGTTACCTAGAAACTATTCACTAACAGATTATATATATATATATATATATATATATATATATATATATATATATATATATATATATATATATATATATAAAGTAAAGCCTGCCCGACTATTTACACATAACTGGAAGGAGAATAGTTAGATTCATACTTTTCCCAAGGGTATTAGTACAATGTGAAATGCAATAAGCCTCGTTCAGGATTTGAACCCGTGTCACTGTGTCCATTTCTTAAGACGATAACCTTTACACCACGGGCGCCTCCAAAATAGAAAATGTACGACTAAACAAATGAAGAACAAATGTATGTTTGTGATTGAACTGTAAGAAATTGTCCGAATGAAATGAGATTGACGTCGATAAAATGAAAACCAGCATTAACACATGAAAAGAAACGAAGTTAATGTGGGCTAAAGAGAAACAATAATGGCGTGTGGACAATTGGATGAAAGTGATATTCAGTGGTGAATCAATAATCTGTCAGGAAACTAAAAAGGTTATGGAACTTGAAAGTGATGATGATACCAATTATAATCCATGCACTCGGAACGGTCCCCAAAGGCTTAGTAAGAGGACTGGAATAATTAGAAATCTGAGACCATCCAAACTACAACATTGTTAAGATCGGCCAGAATACTGAGAAGAGTCCTGGAGACTTGACGAGACTGTTACTCAGACTCCATTGAAAGGCAATCAAAATGCTGATGAGAAAAACTCGCAAGGAGTAATATAATAATAATAGTGAGACTCACTTTTACCGCTACTATTTGTGATAGAAATGATGCCACTTAATTTTATATTAAGGAAAAACACAGGGTTAAAGAAGTTTAGATAGTACCAAGATACGATAAACCACCTTATGTATATGGATGATATCAAGATATTTGTTAAAAGATATCAAGATATTTATTAAAAACAAAAAAGAACTAGAAAACTCAGACTGCCGTGGAAGACCCCCAGCGAACGCTTATGTTATAAACTTACATGGATCAAAACTGTAGCATATTCAAAATACGAATACGTGAAATATACGGATATGTAAAACGTTCACATATGCATAGGAATCCCGAAATACGCGAAACACTGACGACTCTCGGTAGTTCAGGTACGAAACATTTATTACCTCCTTGACTTTTAGGTTTTCAGCATGAGGAGAGAGAGAGAGACACACACAATTTTTACTATGCTGACTGTTCCATCTGAACCCACCACGCGCGGCGCATCTCGTAGACCCAACTGGCTGGGCCTCGCCCAGATTCGAAAATCAACTCGCTTCGTCCAGCTTCAAATCTTTAACTGCTTTTTTTCAAAATTCCCCCCAAATCTTCAGCCCATCGCTTCCGTGCATGACGTCATTCACATCCCCATTCAAATTTCCTATCCGGGGTTTTTAATATGAGATCTGTGATTGTTACATCCTCCCCGCGTGAGCGTGAACATCTGGGCTCAATGTGTGCCCCTACCCGCGCACTAAGCCGAATAGTTCTAAGCCTAACTAAACTGAAAGATAAGATATTACATAGAATATAGATATTACATATGAATATGTGAAATAGACATACCCATACCGGTACGCAAAACGTTCATAATGTCCATATCGCACATCTATAGATAACGTAGGAATCCCGAAACACGAAAAACTTTACGACTTCTTAGTTCAGGTACGAAACTTTTTATTACCTTTGAGTTAAAAGGTTTTTCGACATGAGGAGGGAGATAAACAATCTTTCTATGCTGACTTTTCCATCTGCCCCAAACCACATGCGGCACCCGCCGCAAGGCCTCGGTGAGCTTCGATAGTCAACCTTCTTCTTCGGACGGCAAAACTCAACTAAATGACTTTTCTCAAATCTCAGCACACGCTTCCGGTGCGGGACGTCACTCACATCCCTGGTTACACCCTCTCTCTGGGATTTTTATTGTGACATCTCTGAATGACACTTCTGCTCCGCACGCGCTTGAAAACCTGCGCTCATGTTTGCACCTAACTAACCTATGGACTGAGCCGAAAGGTTCTCAGCCTAACTAAACCCAAAGGCAAGATATATAAAACGAAATCTCTCGGCTATTATATTACAAAGATATAACCAACGAAAAATGATAAAATAAAAAAATCCTTACTCAATTTTATAACAAAACAATGACAATTGATTCTCTGCCTCGAAGAATAAACTTTAATGTTATTGTATAATTTTTAACTGTCGTTTTCACCCGTGTAAAATAACCAGAGAGACAATGATAATAAGTAAAGTTGGCGACTGTAGTCGAGGGTGACATGTCGATTCCCTTTTCAGTAGCTACTACACAGAGGTGTAGGAAAGGGCGCCACTCCATTTCCTGAGTTGATCCACTTTACCCTTGATCTATATCTTATAATGCTGAGTGTTAAGTAAGGAGGCATCAAGTACCATTTTTTTAGTCTTTGGTATGACTCGACCTGGGGTTAAACACCGTCTTCCAGACCATTGATGAATACTCTAACCGTTAGACCAATGGTAGCAGTAATCCCAAATTACTTTATTAAAAAAAAAGTCCTTGTAACTTCTTATGTTAACTATGGACTTAAAGTGTAAGCGAAACCATGTCTTACTCTTGTCGATTACGCAAGTTGAAAAGTATTGGTTGGTATCAGAGATAACTTGTTAGTTCTTTGCATTTGTGAATAAGCTTTATTCACATTCTGTAATTTGAACTGTCGATTTCACTGCAGAGTGTAAGTTTTTTGGAACCTATAAGAAAAGAGGAATAGAGGTAAATGTATATTTTTACTTTTTCTTTCGTTTTCCTTTTTGTTAAAACATGTCATAACTTTTAATGCTACCTTCTGACTTAAAAGAAGAGACAGTAAAGCCTTGTGTCTTGCTTTTCTTATACTAGTTGTAATTTACTAAGCTTTTTGCTCAGATGTGACACAAGGCCGAATGAATCGGGTATCCAATGAGACTCGAACTCACTTGTGAAGGTTTACTAGGCTGACTTGCTAACCATCCGAGGCGTCCCCCTTGTTTTACTTAACAAAATTTGAAAAAAAGAGGGAGGAAAGAAGGAAAAAGGAGGAAGATTGAGAAGGAAGGGAAGAAAGAAGAGGGAGGAAAGAAGGAAAAGGAAGGAAAAAAAGAAAGAAGGGAGAGGAAAAAGGAAAAGAAAGGAAAGAAAGAAAGAAGGGAGAGGAAAAAGGAAAAGGAAGGAAAGAAAGAAAGAAGGGAGAGGAAAAAGGAAAAGAAAGGAAAGAAAGAAAGAAGGGAGAGGAAAAAGGAAAAGGAAGGAAAGAAAGAAAGATGGGAGAGGAAAAAGGAAAAGAAAGGAAAGAAAGAAAGAAGGGAGAGGAAAAAGGAAAAGAAAGGAAAGAAAGAAAGAAGGGAGAGGAAAAAGGAAAAGGAAGGAAAGAAAGAAAGAAGGGAGAGAAAAAAGGAAAAGAAAGGATAGGAATACTTAGGATTTAAAACTTTCATATTTTTAATTAGAAGGTGTCAGATTTTTTTCCCTTGGGAGCTTCGAAAAGGTACGTCATATTTTTTTTTAATAATTCAAAACGCATAAATTTCTGTTGTTGATAACATAATATAAATTTTTTTTTGATTATTATGATAATGGAAATTCTATTTTCTTTATTTTTTGAATTTATTTTGTTCTATTTTTCGTTTCATTTTATTTTGATTTTTCTTTTTCAAAAATGCATAAATTTATTTTTTTTATAACTTAATATAAAATCTCTCTGAATTATCATGTATTATAAAAATTTTATTAAAAAAAATTTAGATTATAAAAATTATTCATTCATTTTTTATGCTGATGTCTTCAGTAAAGCAAAAATACCTCTGGGCAGTAAAAATAGTCTTTCCACAGAAAAAAAAGAAAAGAAAAAAAGAAAGACTGCATCTCTCAATGATGAACATGGGTTTGTTTGTTTGTTCGGGTTTACTGGCATATCAACCACTGAAGGTTATTTAATGCCAAATCTTGTTTATACATATATATCAAATATACATAATTTGGTTCGGTTTGGTTTTATGGCATATCAACCATTGAAGGGTATTTAATGCCAAATCTTGTTTATACATATATTGAATATATATAATTTGTAAACACATTTTTAATTAACATTTTTAAACGAGTCTGAGCTCAGATTTTTTTGCACAATGTCAAATGGTTTCACTTGTAAGTATGTATCACTAACAATTCCGTCATTACTCACAGTTAAATGGTCAAGCGGTTCTATTTCTAACAATTCAATTTAGCATAAGTCATTTGTTAGCACTAAGTTTTAATGTAAAGCAGTTTTGTTGGATCCACAGATAGGACTCTATCAGGTGCTATTACTCCTAGCCAGAGTGGATCTGGGAGTAATAGCAATGAAGCGATTCTTCACATTCCAGAAAGCTCCAATACTGGAGCGTCACCATCAGATTGTTTTGTGTCATATCCTGGACACTCGTTGGGTGGGGTCTTACCCCTGTGGAGAGATGCAGTCGGCGTATTCTACAGCCCCAGCCAACTGGGCAGGATGAACCCGGCTCTGGAACAAAATCCCCTTCCAACTTTGGTAGTTATCGGAACCCAGATAATCACAGTTTAGACCTACCGAGTTCTCGGCAGGGTTGTATAGCCGTAATACAAATATAAGCGGAAACATAATCAAACATAATTTACAAACTTCAATGAACGAACGAACACACTTTATAAAAATATATCTCTTGTTTTATTCTTGAAAAGGGCCCACTGTTCTTAGTTGAGAGATAGATGGAGAGACATACTCAGAGAGGGGACTTCTTCTTCCCATATCTTCTTCCAGGAGCCAGGGGGTGCCAACGCTTGCACCCCCTTGCAAGCTCGTTAGAGACACCTCTGATCGGCTGCGTGTCCAACGCTCGACTGCAATTCTCTACACTCTGTCCAAATCTGACCGTGTGGTTCTCATCACGTGATCCCCTTCCGGTTACACACCTGTTCGACCTGAGTGTCCTGACGCGCCGTCAACTGCCTGTTTACTAATCAAAATGTGACAGCTTTTCTAAGCACACGGGGTCACAAGGAACGAACCGAAAATCCATGTCATATATTATATAACACCAATACAAAATGAAAACACGAGAAAAATTATCAAAAAAGGATTGTAAAGAAGCATGGCCTGTTGGTTGAGTTTGGGGGTGTTACAACATACAAATGAGAAAAAACTTCATTTAACGCAAGACAAACAAGGAACATCTAATATTTAAACAATTTTTATAAAACAAAAAACGTCAACTTGGATTTGAATGTTCAGAAGTTCCCCTTTGCAAGTAGTAAATTTTCGAAGTGGTGGAAAGTCAGATATCAAGAAAAAAGGGGAAAGGGGGAGAATGTTTTTAAAGAGTACTTATTCCTTTTTCTTTTCTTCTCTTTTCTTCTCTTTCTTTTATGGTCAGGCAGTGGAACTAGCAGAAAGGTAATTTCGGCTCTTAACTCGAGGGCGGACGTTACTTCTCTACTGGTTATCGTATTTACGTGCTTCTTTGGGTCTCTTTTGTCCTCACTGACTAGGTTTACAGAAAACCTGAGTATTTATCTCTCTCCACCGGCTCAAAATTCGCCACTCAAAAATCCTTCCAATTTTGGCGCGACCGCTTCCCATTGGCTACTTTACTTTTTATTATTTTTCTTTTTTTCTGATTTTTAACCGGATGGATGCGTGGAGCCTTATGCGAGGAGCCTTATGCGTGGCGACGCGTTTATACATTTTGTATGTGGCAGCCAACGAGTCAACATCCGGTTGGGAGTTTTATTGTTAATTCCTAAATCCCCACAGAAGTTTTATATGTATTCTTTTATACAATTAATAAACCATCAAAGAGAAATATAACTAAAGAAACGTACAACATAAGACAAGAGAGGACTAAATGTACAGATACGCCGTTGGATCCCAATTCGTGAACGTGAGAATATATGTGGTGCATTCAATAAGATTCCGGACTTTTTTGTACAGGTATTTAAAATTGTCATAGACTCTTGAAAATTCACTATGTCATCGCTATACATCTTATGAGATAACTTGACCAATATTTATGATTTCAGGTGCAAAAAAACAGCTACAGCAGCAATTGGAATACACCCCATAAAAAGCCTGATTGTCACTGCTGGTGAATTTTAAAAATGCAATCTGACACTTTAGAAGGACGATATGCAATAAAATTCTGTTTTAAACTTGGAAAAAATGCCACAGAAACGTATGGAATGCTTCAGACAGCTTTTGGAGCATCTTGCATGAATCGAGTATCAGTTTTTGAGTGGCATAAGAGATTCAAGGAAGGCAGGAAGTCTGTGAAGGATGATGAGAGGTGTGGGAGAAGTAAGGAAGCCACTACCCCAGAGTTGATTAGCCAAAGGGTTAGGGTTAGGGTTACTATGTTGAGGTTTTAAGGGAGTTCAGGGAGAGATTCCTAGGGAAGAGGCCAGCACTCTTCAAATCGGGTCAGTGGCATTTCCACCAGGACAATACACCGGTCCACAACTCCATTCTTGTCACAGACTATTTGACATAGTTGGGCATCAAGACAGTTCCTCCGCCTCCCAATAGTCTAGACCTTGCTTCCTGTAACTTTTGGTTAAACACAGAGGCTGTCGTTAGGAGACAATTGAGATGAAAGAGGCTGTGACGAAGGTCATTGACACGCTGACACAAGAGGACTTCCACAGGGCCTTCCAGAAGTTGTTAGAACGGTACAAAAAGTGCATTTCAGCCGGAGGAGATTACTTCAAAGGGGACCAGAGTTTCTTGTGTGTACTATCAATAAAAGTGCCCATACGAAAAAAGTCTAGAAACTTATTTAATGATCGTCGATAATATCCTTAAAAGCAGCCGCTTAACATGCTGAAAAATATAATATGAAAGAAATAATAGCTGCTATCTAACGAATTGAAAGTGTAACACGTCAAATGATCGTTGGTCACAATGAAAACGATAAAACAATAAAACAATCAATCAATGATTTTATGAAAACTTCAGCAACAGAAAATGAATACAACAAACTCTAGAATATTAAACCTCAAATAGAAAATCCAGACGAAACAAAAAATAAGATTAAAATCAACAAAATGAAATAGAATATAATCAAAGAGCTCGCTAAGGTAACTAATACAGATATAAAAGACAGAGCAATTAAAAAAGAATGAAAAATAAATACAAAATATAAAAACAACCTAATGGAAACAAAGGTGGCAAAATATGCCAATGAAGATCTTCAAAACTTTAAACCAAATTTTATGCTTTTAAACAAAATAATGTTGTGTACTCATAATACATATACGTAATACATAGACAAATATAAGCGGAAACATAGTCAACAATAATGTCGACTTCAATGAACGAACGAACACATTGCCCAGTCGGCTGGGGCTGTAGAATACACCGACTGCTTCTCTGCAGAGGGGTAAAAAAACCACCCCAACGAGTGTCCTGATATGACACTAAACAATCCGATGGTGAGGTTCCAGCAGTGCTGGAGCTTTGGGTAATGCAGAGTACCCCTTCATTGCCATCACTCCCAGGTCCACTCTGGCCCAGAGTGGTAGCACCTGATAGGGCCCTATCTATGGGTTAAATAGAACTAACAGCATACTTATGCTAAACTGAATTGTTTGAGTAAACCGAATAGCTTGAAATATAAATGTTTTTGACAACTAAACCGTACTTACATTTAAACTGCGTACTCATGCTTAACTGAATTATTTGAAATAGAACTGTTTTTCGACATTAAAACTGTATTTACACTTAACTGAATTGTTACATATAACTGCTTGAATAGTTTGAAAAAGAAATGTTTTTAACAATTAAACTGTGTACTTATGCTAAACTTTATTGTTTTAAATAGAACAGATTATTTACATAAAAATGGATTTGGTGTTAATAACCTACAAAGGTTGATAGGCCATGAAACCCAACAAACCAACAAACCAACAAACCAACCAACGAACGAACACACTTCTTTATAAGAATATATCGCTCACACTTTATTCTTGAAAGGGTTGATGTTGGTTGTGTGTGAGAGGTGCCACTCTTTTTTAGGGTGTTTGTGACCTTTCCTCTCCAGTTGTTGGGTTGCATTCAGTAGGTCGTCTTACCTCTGGGCGGTTCTGCCGGGTGTGCCTCGGTATTGGAGATTTCCTCCGGCCTCATGGGGGCTATCCCCCAGGCTTTTACCCCCTTCAGGGGGTTGGGTTTATTGCCTGGCGCCAGAGGCGCCCCAAAAAGGGGAATGCCGACGGGGCCGAAGGTATTTTTGGCCTTGCCGGACGCGTGTGGGCTTCGGCCCTGCGATCGGACCTACCTTAAAAACGGCCTTGTGCCATATTCGTGGGTTGGTGAGACGCAACGATAAATAACAGAGGTGAGTTGGAGATGAGGGTATACTGCTACACATTGACCCAAAGTTCTTCTGACCATAACAGCACTTCTTTCTCATCTTTGCTGGGTTGCTCAACTGTGGGTCATTGAGGGCCCAAAGCCCTCTGTCTGCCGCTGGGTCTCACGCTGGCATCTTGTCCCCAATAGACTCCAACTCCAACTCCAACTGGAACTGACCCAAGCCGTTTGTGGCACCTAGTTATATAATTGTCTCACGCACACCTGCTTCCGCTGTTCCTCCACTTATTTACACAGGTGCATCTCTTGGCTCGGTCGAGGGTCAATATATAACAATACGTTTGACTGTGACAGTAATAATCTCAGTTACAAAATCATAGACAAAACAACTTTACGTGATTTATATGAAAACTAAAGATACTAGAAGAAATAGGGGAATAGAGAATAGAAATATAGATACTTGATAAAATTAGTATGTCAAAGTGAAAAGTAGGAAAGTCAGAAAAATATAAAAATGTGAGATTAATTGATCGTGATCATAAAAGTTGAATCCAAAAATCCAACTAAGGGTTCAGCGTATCAGAAGATATGTAAAACGAACAAAATTCTTCCAACACACCAAAATATTTCTTGCCAACCCAAGAAATCAGAAAAGCGACAATAAATATAGGGGAACCCTCATAAAAGTGAAGAAAAGAAACATTTTAGAGTAATATATGGAGCCATCAGAAACCATATAGTAAAAAAGACAGGATAATACAGAAATATAAAAAAAAAAAGTGGTTAATCAATCGTAATTATAGTGTTGTATAATAACAAACTCCGTTTTAACAACAGAAAATATATCAACAGTACAAAATTGTCGAAACATGTTCGGCTAATGAAAAATGAAACAGGCAAATCTTTCATTGTAAAATGGGATATTGTGAAAAAAACACAGGCTTAGAACGGAAGTAACAATAGCTGCAGATTGTGTCTGGTGGTGGTGGGGGGAAATTATGCATCCTAGATCATGCTGAAAACAAATTACTAAACAAAGAAGCAAAATGATATCTAAATGTCAACATATTAATAGCTTTGGCATGTATTATTTACAACCTGTTTCAATCCATATTTATTCTTCTCTTTTGGAACTGTCCAGTATATATATATATATATAATGGAAAACGAAACGTAAATGAGTAAAGTTTTCATAAAAATTGGTTGATGCTGTAATAACAGAGTAGGTATTAAAACTAAAAAAATATTACAATTTTGAACTCTAGAAGTCCGTTACTTAATGTTTTAGCTCGTGTGCACAATCATCAGACGGAAAAATTAGAAAAGCAGTGAATCAGTGAATATATATATATATATATATATATATATATATATATATATATATATATATATATGCGTGCGTGTGTGTGTGTATAGATAGCTGTTTTGTTCCGCTTAGTGTACTGAACACGTTTAGCTGATGGAATTCTGTCGGTAAGTTTTTTCTTTTGGCTTGGCATGCGTTATTGGTTGATTATTTTCTAGTAATACATGTGTTTTTAGTCTTTTCTTATAAAGGAATTTTTTCCCCAGATATCAGTTTGTGTAATACTTTTTTAAATTTGCAAATTGTGTCATCTGGGTTTTTTTTATCATATCATCAGAATTATGGAATAGTTATAAAAATACACATATACATATGTGTGTGTGCATGTGTGTGTGTGTGTGTGTGTGTGTGTGTGTGTGTGTGTATTTATTTCCCATGTATGACTGTCACGGAGACTAACATAAGAAAAGATGACTTTAGTCGACATTTTAATTACCATTGATTAACCGCTATAATCGCATCGAGCGCTTTTTATTCAGTTTCTTCTTCTTCTTCTTCTTCTTCTTCTTCTTCTTCTTCTTCTTCTTCTTCTTCTTCTTCTTCTTCTTCTTCTTCTTCACTCCACTAACTACTTTCTTTCTATCTAAAAACCACCCACATTTCCTTTTTTGTCTTTCTCCCTTTATTTTCCCCTTTCTCTTCTGTTTTCCTCCTCTTCGTCCTCTCACTTCTATGCCCTCACTAAACCCCTCTCCATCTAATTACTATAATCTAACATTATTGAGCTGGATCTAACACTCAGGATGGTCTGAAGAATCTAATTAGACAATTTCGGAATTGTCCGACACACACAGGGCAAATTCTTGATTGCACTAGTCATTAATGGGCAAGGTACTTTCCTATCGACTATACACATGAAACTCTAGTCGCCTTCGAAGTAATCTCCTCCGGCTGAAATGCACTTGTTGTACCGTTCCAATCACTTCTGGAAGGCACCATGAAAGTCCTCTTGTGTGAGGGTGTCAATGACCTTCGTCACAGCCTCTTGCATCTCTTCAGTTGTCTCATAATGACAGCCTCTGAGCTTAAGGAATAAGTTAAAGTCACGGGAAGCAAGGTCTGGACTATAGGGAGGCTGAGGAACAGTCTTGATATCCATCTTGGTCAAATAGTCTGTGACAAGAATGGAGTAGAGGACTGGTGCATTGTCCTGGTAGAAATGCCACTGACCCAATTTGAAGAGTACTAGCCTCTCACGACGGAATCTCTTCCTGAACTCCCTTAAAACCGCTACATAGTAACCCTAACCCTAACCCTTTGGCCAACCAACTCTGGTGTATTGACTTCCTTACTTCTCCCACACCTCTCATCATTCCTCACAGACTCCCTGCCTTCCTTTAATCTCTTATGAGAAAAACTGATACTCGATTCATGCAAGATGCTCCAAAAGCTGTCTGAAGCATTCCATACGTTTCTGTGGCAGTTTTTCCAAGTTTAAAACGGAATTTTATTGCATATCGTTATATATATTCTGGGATATTCATGTCAGATTGCATTTTTGAAATTCACCAGCTGTGACAATCAGGCTTTAGTAGGGTGTATTCCAATTGCTGCTGTAGCTGTTGATTTGAACCTTAAATCATAAACATTCGTCAGTCATCCCATAAGATGTATAGCAATAACATAGTGAATTTCCAAGAGTCTGCGACAATTTTAAATGCCTATACGAAAAAGTCTGGAAACTTATCGTATGCACCCCGTGTATATATACTTAGTGTTGTTTACATTTAACATAGCCTTAATACCTTTTTGAAAAGTATGAATGCAAGTATTCCTTCTCCTGTTATTGGTAAAAAGTAGGACAGACACGGCTCTTTAACCTTCGTATGGCAATCGGTCGAGGTGAAGAAAAAATTCTGAACTCAAACCCGTTTAATTTTGCTTTAAAATTGACCTTGTGTTGCATCTTGCGCATGCGAAGTGGTAAATACGCACGCGCACACACACACTTACACACACGCGTGCGCGCGCACACAAACACACACGCGCGCGCACGCACACACACACATACACACATATATATATATGTAATCATACAATGGAAAAACCGACCGTTACCAACCGTTGCTGACTGTGTGTCTCTTCTACCCAAACATTATATATATATATATATATGTAGAGAGAGAGAGAGAGAGAGAGAGAGAGAGAGGTGGGGCAGAGATATTCTTGGGCATGCATATTCATGTGTCCAGGGTTCTTGAGTATTTATTGCAGTGTGCTTCGGTGCCATCTTTTATTCGAAAACTTCCAATTCGGCTCCATAAATATGGCGGCGGCGATGAGTCAGCGATTATCTTGACTGCCAATCTGCTTAAAATGGCGAACCGTACACTATAATTTATATCTCTGAATATATATATATATATATATATATATATATATCTTTTTTACGGGAGTGGGTGGGTCTTTGGCATGACCACTTACCATCAAGAACCAATAAACATTGTAGCTAACAAAAATAAATATCAAGGCCAGAGCATCATGCTATAAGACGGGGAATCGAGCTGTAATTATCCTAGTGAGGGTTAGGCGGTTTATTGTTGATAAGGAAGACTACTAACTTACTCGTCTATTGTGGTTTGAGGACATTTTTAATGCATTCTGGGATATTCATGTTCTTTAATGAAAATGTTAGTATCTAGTAAAGTGTATCATAAGAAAAAAACCCAAAAAACCAAAACAAAAAACAACCCCCCCCAAAAAAAACTAACAACGGTATTGAATTAAGACAGACAAAAGAAGTTTCGCCTTCAGACAATCAAATAATGGTATTTTTTGAAAAGACGAATTTATATCTGCAGTAAGAAAAAACATTGTGAGGTTTTAGTTTCCGCAGCCATTATCGTTTTGTCAATTCTTTAAAATTCATTTTTTAACAAGAAACTTAAGAAATGAAATAAATAAAAAGGGTCAAAATAAAAAGAAAGAGGCAATTGAAAGGAGTGAGAGAAAGGAAAAGAAAAATACAAGGGTAAAGTTATCTATCTATCTATCTATCTATCTATCTATCTCAGTCTCTTTATATCTATCTATTTGGGCAGTTAGTTACTTTCATAGATATGAACACATCGAGGTTGATAGAAAGGTAGATCGATAGCAATGAAGATACGAACAGACTGATAGTCATAAACAGACTGAGATAGATAAGAAAAGACTGAGATCGATACATAGACAGATAGATAAGAAAAGATAGATAGATAAATAGAAGGAGAGAGAGAGAGAGAGAGAGAGAGATTCAGGTATTCTTTTCGGAATTTCTTTCAACTTTTATGTCTCAGAATCAACTGATGATGGAAAAAGCTTGGATGAGTGTCAGTTGTATTTGTGAAACTCTCTTTTCGGTTCCGACAAGAATAAATGAGTTTTTGGATCAATGTGAAGGCTGACAGTTGGGCGGCCAACGGATATGAAGGCCGAAATCCCCCAACTCCGAATCGAAATGACAAGCGGAAATCAGCCTCTGTCGGGAGAGGCGTTGATCTCCTCTCGCACGGGCAATAGATCAGCGTCGTTTCAGTACAAGATAACCAACAACTCATTTGTACAATTTATGGCAGGTCGGTTTTACAAACACTGAAATCATTTACCTAGTTCGGAGGAGAAAGGTGAAAATAATGTTTTACTGTAGAATATTGGACACAAAGAATGACTCCCTTTGGTAATATATTTACTCCTAACTGCATTAGTCATGGTAAATTTCATGAAGAAGACTACGACTTACGTAGATAATGAAATAAGTCTACTGCTTACTTTATCATTTTAGTGCTGCATGCAACTATAGTCGAATTTTTTAGTAACATATGGCGTTCAAATATATTTGAATGTTATTATATTTTATGTTTGCTAATAACTTCAAACTATAAGGGAATGTAGTTATCGTCGTAGGAAATGGACACGGCGACTCGAGTTCAAATCCTGGACGAGAATGATTGCATTTCACATAGCACTAATACCCTTGGGAAAGGTATGAATCCAATTATTCTCCCTCCAGCTAGGGCAGACTGGGTTCTTCAGCCTTGGTGAGACAACTAGTCTAGGAGAAGGAAAACATCTGAATTCAAACCTGTTAAACCCCGCTTGAAAATTGACATGTGTCATATCCTGCCCGAGCGGAGGGGTTGGGTAAATAGGATTAGGGAATGTAGTTTCGATAGGGAACCTTGACGTATGCAATTATTGTCAAATTTCAAACTATGTTCGTTTTCTGGTTCTTAACTTCCCTTTTATGAGTAATGCTATTTTGTTAGCGAATTGTGTCACATTTTTGGTGTGCTTGTAGAGATGTTCCCAATTAACTAGCAAACAATAAATTAGGCTATCTATCTATCTATCTATCTATCTATCTATCTATCTCCTAGTCGAATTTCATACTACGTTCGTTTGCTGGTCTTAATTTCGATCGATTTAAGAATCGCCAAATGGGAGCCATGCCATATGCAGCAATAGTCGAATTGCATACAATATCTTATTTGCTAATCCGTATTTTTTCAATGCAAAGGAAATTTGCATTTTTATTATCTTGATACTAAATTTGGCTATGGAAACTGGTAGAAGTAATTGACATTGATATTTTCTAAAAAGTCTTTTTTTTATTTTCTGGAAAATGCTGCATCAGGAGAGATAGGTAATTGTAAAATTGGGTGGCAAAAGAGTTGAATAAATGAAATACATGATGAAGCCGTTAATGTATCCTAATCGTCATATCCTCCAACCATTTTTAGGTCATCGGGGTGCCATGTTGAGTATTGTTCATTCACGGCATTTTTTAGGACACTGGAATAATTACTTGGCAATGCCCGTCTTCTCTTCAGATAACATGTAACAGATTGTATTGGGATACATGGCACCAGTAGCAAGGGACGACCACTGATTTGATCTTAGAGTTTTTTCTTTCTAGATTGATTACCTTACCAAGGCTATAGAACCCAGTTTATCTGGCTATTTACTCATAGCCGGTGGGAGGGGTAGATGAATTAATGCCTTTCTGATGAGAATTAAAAAAAATGAAATGCAAACAGCTTCGTCTTGGATTTGAACTCGGCTCATCGAGTCAATTTCTTATGGCGATAACTGTTACGCTATTAGTGCATCTTCTGAGCGTACACTTATATTCATTTATTTATTCACGATTCATCTGCCTATCTTTTAGCTCAGTCGGCTGGGGCTGCAGAATACATCGACTGCATCTCTACACCAGATAATATCTTGGATATGACAAAAAACAATCTGATGGTGAGGCTCCAGTAATGCTGGACCTTTGAGGAATCCAGAATATCCTTTCATTGACACAGCTCCCTCGTCCACTGTGACCCAGAGTTGTAGCCATATCAATGGATCAAATAAAACTGTTTGACATTTAAACTGTGTGAAAGCAAATGACTTATGTTAAATTGAATTGTTAGAAATAGAACTGTTTGATCATTTAACTGTGTATAAACAAATGACAGGTTTAATTGATTTTGTATGTAATACATAACAATACTTGGAACCATTTAAATTTGTTGACTTATGCTAAATTAAATTGTTTGAAATAGAACTGTTTGATCATTTAAGTGTGTGTATCTACAAAATGTGTTTACAAATCCTATATTTAACATATATGTAAAAACAGGATTTGGTACGAAATAACCAACTATGGTTGATATGCCACAAAACCAAAACAAAACTGCTCTGTCGTCTGCTTATGTTAGTGACATGGCGATATTTAGGAGAAAGTTAAAAGTCTATACTCAAGGTGTCAACATATATATCTCTTTGAAAGTGATGCGTCAGTCTCATTGAAAACGTTCATTCAGTAATGATATTTAACAAAGAGTAATAAATAAAGATACCCAATAATGAGTGAGAAAATGTAAAAAAAAAAAAAAAGAAAACGGCATAAGTCGGACAAGTGTGAATTGTTTTTAGTTTTACATTTTCTTTGCTAATTTAACTTAAAATTTGAATATCCTTTCTCCCACTCTTTTTAATCTATCTATCTATCTATCTATCTATCTCAGCCTGTTCCTATCTATCCACACCGGGTATGATTTTTTCGTCAATATTCAGTTATTCTATATTTTCTCTGTATTGCTTATAAAAATTATGCTTTTAATTTAATTTATTTAATCTATCTATCTATCTATCTATCTCTCTATCTATGTCAGTCTGTTCTTTCATATCTATCTATCTATCTATCTATCTATGTCAGTCTGTTCTTTCATATCTATCTATCTATCTATCTATGTCAGTCTGTTATTTCATATCTATCTATCTATCTATGTCAGTCTGTTCTTTCATATCTATCTATCTATCTATCTATCTATCTATGCTTTTTTCTATTATTCAATCTATGTACTACCCCAACATAATTCTTTCTCAACATTGAGTTATTCCAAAATATTTTCCTTTGTGCGGTTTAGAAAAATTTATACCATCAACTTAAGTAATTCATTTTGTTTGTTTAAGAAATATTTTATGAAGCTATAAAATAAAAAAAAGCTTGGCGTCTTATTTGTTAGAAGTTTATTTACTGCTAAATAAAAGAAAAACTTCACAAGAGCAATATTAAAATAACAGAAAATATAAAATTAAATGTATCGAAATATCTCTACGAATGTTGTCAATGTAAATTCAAAGTTATGCCCATATATCAAACTAACGATTACACATTACTTCAAATGAAAGAAAAAAACTTCATAGATAAATTTAAGTTCACATTGAATAAAACATGAATCACACACACACACACACACACACACACACACACACACACACACACACACACACACACACACACACAAATAGAAGCAAACATACATATATATGTATATATAAATATACACACAAAAATTACTAGTAAAAAATTATTAGGAAAAAGTAATTACCAGTAAATTTCAAACCACACTACTACAAAAAAAAAAAATGCACTGAGAGAGAGAGAAAGAGAGAGCGAGAGAGAGAGAGAGAGAGAGAGAGGAAAAAGTAACTGTAATTGGAATCCAAAACCATTTTAGCACACACACACACTCACACACACGCTCGCTAGTATGCACACGCACACACAAACACACACATATACAACTACCATAGGTAAAACAACAAAAATAACTAGAACACATAAAATATCAAAGACCAATTAGGAGTAAAACATTAAAATCGAAGGAAGGGAGGAGTGACCTCTATATAAACCCATACAAAACGGATTACCATCAAACACAAGTGAGTTCAAGTCTCATTGAGTACCCCTTTCACATGGCCTTGAGCCACATATGTCCTCTGACGAAAGCAACAAGCTGGAAAAATACACGTATGTAAGAACGAATAAATAAATAAATCTTAAAAAATGCAAATCTCTTCGTGGACCAACTCATTTTAATATATATATATATATATATATATATATATATATAGGTATTTTATCCATTGGATCTGAAGAAGTCCTGTTATATTTTTCTTCGTGTTTTTGGTTTACACCAGAAACTGAAAAACAGGATGGAAATAAATTTATAATCCTAAATCAACCAGTCTTTGTTTTTTTCTTAAAGAATATATATATATATATATATGTGTGTGTGTGTGTGTGTGTGTGTGTGTGTGATACAACGAAACAGTCTGTGGATGACAATATATACGCTTCTCTCCCACGTAAGTTGAGCACTCCAGTTGGGAATTTGCCGGCTACCACATAAGCTGAAACGTAATAGCTCTTCTCAAGAATTGAGTACTTCCTGTAGCCGATAATGTATATGTAAAAAAGGTGTACGCAAAGAAACCCATCATTAGAGCAGAGAATGACGATGCTTTTTGGGTATGATATCCGACTGAAGTAAAGTCAGCCGGGTTTCAATCCCAGCTTGAATTATCTTGCATGTCTAGCCTCACGGAGGAGTTGTGATACCACGAAACAGTCTGTCTGTGGATGAATATCTATCCATCTATCTATCTATCTATCTATATATATATATATATGTACGTAGGAAAAATATTATAAAGACTTTTTTAAATAAAAAAATGTGTTCAAATACTGACAAGTAGAGCAGGATAAAACTTAAACTAAATTGTTTTCTTATTTGCTCATGTCAGCATCATAAATAAAAGTTTCCTGCATTTGAAAAAAAAAAAAACCAAAACCAAAAAAAAAAACAATGTTCATATGAATCATGCTTCATCAAAAGATTGTATTTTGATTTGTTTTATTGTATTTTTTCTTTCTTTCTTGGTCGACCATGTATAGATCCTATACTGTCCCTTATTCCTTATTTTTGCTTGCTAAACCACATTTTTGATGAAACGTTTTCTTCGGGAGGCATTCACTTGTTAGACACTTGAACTGATGGTTCATCTTATTATTTCGAATATTTTATTCTTTACAGTTTTCTGGTATTGCTTTTTCTATAATTTCGCACATTTTATCCACAAAGATAAATTTTGTAACATTTTTTAAAACTATTTTATGCAGTTTTTTTTTTAGATGTCGACGAATGTTTACCAATCTAATAAAGAAAAAAATCCATTTAGGATTTTACAATATTTTTCCCCATTAGGTTTTTTTCCTTTTTGAGGCAGTCATTCAAAGCTAAGAGTAAAAACTACATTAAAGAAGTGGGGTGCAAGGATTACTCTTGTCTAATAAGAATATGAATGAAAAAGTTATAAGACGTAGAAATATTTGATTTAACACCCCCTCCACGTTCAATGAAATAGTAAAAACCAAAGGAGGAAATAGAATTATCTATCTAGTCTTTCGTTATTTATTATTCATATGACTCTGTGAATCTTTCGTTGAATATTCATTCAGTAACCTTTCCTCCATACTGAAATATCAATACAGATAAATACATATATCCATATAAATGTATATAAACCTGCCCACTGATATAATGGTTAGTATTTACCAATGGTCCGGGAGACAGGGGTTCTATCCCTGGTCGAGTCATATCAAAGACTCAAAAAATGGTACTTGGTACCGCCTTGCTGAATTCACAGCTTTGTAAAGTACGGATTAAGGATAAGTGGAGCCATCCAGGGAAGAGAGTAGTGCTCTCCCATTCACTTCGGTGTCGTAGCTATCCTAAAAGGAGCCTTCGAGTCGCCCTCGACTACGGTCAGCAGCACACACACACACACACACACACACACACACACACACACACACACACACACACACACACACAGAGATATATATAAAGGACTTGATTCAGTACGATGAAAATAATCACCAGTAGTCCAATCAGGATCAGGGTTTTAAAACATATCCACTTTCCACATTAAGCTAAGATTGAAAAATTGAGAAAGAAAAACCAGGACAAAATCTAACTGATTTATATATGTATGAGAGTGTGTGTGAGTGTGTGTGTGTGTGTGTGGAAAAGATAGATTTGATGTTAATCTGACCGTATGATGGAAATATGTGGAAAATTGGATAAATCAAAACCTTAACTCAAATTCAGGTGTGTGATATTTCCTTCAGGCTTTATTTCATGTATATATTTATATATATGTATATATTAATGCATATATTGACACACATACACACATGCGCGTGCCCGCGCGCCCGCGTGCGCATATATATTTATATATATATATTAATACAAATTTCGTTGAACATAATAGACATTTTCTGTCTACATATTTTCTTGTTGATCCGTTCATATTGCTGTATTACTTTTATCGTATTCGGCGGGAATTGATTGATGAATTTTCCATAATTGTATATGTCGCAAGTACTTTCTGCCTGAATTTGGGCCATTATCAGGGGAGGATCTATTACAAAAGTGATGTAACTTTTGTTTTTGCACAACTACTATGTAAGCACTACATATTAGAAACATGCAACCGATACTTAGCAGAATTAATTTTCAAACCAGTGCTAATGTTAAATGTCTTTAGCTACTGACGCTATTTATAGAAACACATTTAAAAGCAAACGCTATACACTCGGTATACAACGGTAAAGACGCTCTTACATAGTAGTAATGCAAAAACAAAAGTAACGAAATTTGTATTAATGAAGTATTGCTGCCAAAACACACACACACACACACACACACACATATATATATATATATATATATATACTAACCCCAACAAACTGGTTATTATCAGAGAATTTCTTTCTATAGTTCAAGACAGATAGACTTCTGAATGCCAAGATATTGGTTTTACGTGTGAATGTAATTTGAACTGGAGGTGAATGATTTGTTTATTTGACTCGCGGCTATTTACGAATGATTTCAAATATGGAAAAAAAATAAGCAGATATATCAGTCAATAAAAAAAGTCTCTTTTAAACATTTTAAAATTTTCGATATGCAAGGTGAAAAATGGGAGTGTAAGTGTTTGAATATTGAAATATTTTTAGGATGGTTTAATTTTTAGTTTTATTTTCACACAGTTTAATGGTTTTAAGTATTACTGTTATATAATTGCGGAATGATTTTTTTATATTATCATTTTACGTTGGTTATATCTTATCATTCGGTTTGGTTAGGCTTAGAACTATTCGGCTTAGTGCACGGGTAAGGGCACACATTGAGTGCAGGTGTTCACGCTCGTGCTCGCGCGGGGAGGATGTGACAATCACAAATGTCATAATAAGAACCCCGGGTAGGAAATGTAAATGGGGATGTGAATGATGTCATGCCCGGAAGCGAGGGGCTGAGGATTTTTGGGGATTTTTGAAAAAAAGCAGTTAGTTGAGATTTGAAGCTAGACGAGGTGAGTTGATTTTCGAGCCTCGACGAGGCCAGGCCATTTGGGTCTACGTGATGCGTTTTTGGGTCAGATGGAACAGTCAGCATAGTAGAAATTGTGTCTCTCTTTCCTCGTGTTGAAAACCTAAAAGTCAAAAAGGTAATAAAAGTTTTGTACCTGAACAAAGAAAGTCGTCAGTGTTTCGCGTATTTCAGGATTCCTATGTTTGTGAACGTTTTACACATACGTATATTTGTATATTTTACGTAACCACATCTGGCTATGTTACATTAGTATCTAACACTGGTAATTCTAGTCAACATTATTTATTCGTTTGCTCACAGTTAATTGGTTGCTAGTATTGTCATGTAATACAAACAATTCAATTTTACTGTCATTTGTTGGCACACAGTTAAATAGTTTCAAGTTTAGAAAATGATTAAGTATTATTATTTGAGTCAAAGTGTTTGTTCCTTTTAGGGTCGATCCTGGGAATGGAGTAGCGCCCTCCCCTACACCTTGGTGTAGTAGCTATCGAAAAGGGAGCCTTCGGGTCACCCTCGACTATGGTCGCTAACTTACTTACTTATATTGGTCAAAGTGGACTTGGTAGTAATGACGATAAAGCAATTCACGTACCCAAGAGCTCCATCAAATGATGAGTTAGTGTCATATCCAAGACACTCATTGGGCGGAAATGGAGCTTACCCCTCGAAAGAGATGCTGTTGGCGTATTCTAAAGCCAGAGCCAACTGGGCTGGCCTCTCATCTATATATGTATATACATGTGTATATATTTAAGCCTATTTATATATCTATATATGCTTGTATATATGCATGTGTACATATGTATATGTATATAGAGGCAACATTTTATCATTTAAACGTTTCATTAAATAGGAAAGACTCTTCGTGTCCGCCTATTTTAAGTTTGGTCTGTTCAAGTCTTCGTACTTGGTAAAAATACAGCGCCTTCCCAACCAGATTTTAAATGTAGGAGGTGCATATGATAGGTTTTCAGAATTTTTCGTATGGGCACTTTTATTGATAGTACAGATATGAAACTCTTGTCCCCTTCGAAGTAATCTCCTCCGGCTTCAATGCACTTGTTGTACCGTTAAAACAACTTCTGGAACGCCCCATGGAAGTCCTCTTGTGTCGGCATGTCAATGACCTTCGTCTTAGCCTCTTTCATATCCTCAATTGTCTCATAACGACAGCCTCTGAGCAAAAATCACAGGGAGCAAGGTCTGGACTATTGGGAGGCTGAGGAACTGTGTTGATGCCCATCTTGGTCAAATAGTCTGTGACGAGGATGGAGTTGTGGACTGGTGTATTGTCCCGGTGGAAATGCCACTGACCCGATTTGAAGACGGAATCTCTTCCTGAACTCCCTTAAAACCTCAACATAGTAATCCTAACCCAAACTCTTTGGCCAATCAACTCTGGTGTATTGACTTCCTTACTTCTCCCACAGCTCTCATTATCCCTCACAGACTCCCTGCCTTCCTTGAATCTCTTATGCCACTCAAAAACTAATGCTCGATTCATGCAAGATGCTCCAAAAGCAGTCTGACGATTTCCATACGTTTCTGTGGCATTTTTTCCAAGTTTAAAACAGAATTTTATTGCATATCATTCTTCTAAATCGTCAGATGGCATTTTTGAAATTCATAAGCTGTGACAATCAGACTTTAGTAGGATGTATTCCAATTGCTGCTGTAGCTGTTGATTTGAACCTGAAATCATAAACATTGGTCAGTCACCTCATAAGATGTATAGCAATAACAATTAATTTTCAAGAGTCTAAGACAATTTTAAATGCCCATACGAAAAAAGTCTGGAAACATATCGTATGCTCCTCGTATATATATATATATATATATATATGTGTGTGTGTGTGTGTGTATGCGTTTGTGTGTGTGTGTGTGTGTGTGTATGGTGTGCGTCTATGTTAGTGGGTGTGTGCGTCCTTTCTGAAAAGAAAGTCATGTAGCTGATAATTAAATACAAACATCCACTCATATCACAAAACAAGGAAATAAAAACATGTAAAACCTTGACGCAAATGAACACACACACACACACACACACACTTTCATTTAAAAATTTTTTTTCTTGTTTCCTTTCAAGGCAATGAATTAAAGGTTTTTAAGAACACTCCATAGCCCTTTTCTCCAGGTTCAGAAACTTTCGACCATTCTTTGACTATTGTCAAATACTAGAGATTCTCATGCTGATCTCTTCAGATAAACTGAGATTTTGAACTTTCTTCAGCGATCCTCTTCCAGGACTCTAAGATTTGATTTACATTATTAAATCAAAGAAATCTATTGCTTTAAATGTTACCATGACAACGTCTTAAGTGTGTCTCGTAATTTTGAACTGGTCCTGAAATTATATCTGCTTAGGTGCTGTGAATTAATTAATTATAAGCATATTCCTAAATTCCTTCTATCCAAAAGTCGAATGACTCATATGAAGCCCTTATCGGATTTCAGCGCGTGAGTGCACACACACACATTCACACACACACACACACACACACGCGTTTGTGTGTGTGTGTGTGTGTGCATATATATATATATATATATACGAGGTGCATACGATAAGTTTCCAGACTTTTTTCATATGGGCACTTTTATTGATAGTACAAGCATGAAACTCTAGTCCCCTTCGAAGTAATCTCCTCCGACTGCAATGCACTTGTTGTACCGTTACAATAACTTCTGGAACGCCCCATGGAAGTCCTATTGTGTCAGCGTGTCAATGACCTTCGTCACAGCCTCTTTAATCTCTTCAATTGTCTCATAACGACAGCCTCTGAGCTTAGGGAAAAACCAAAAGTCACAGGGAGCAAGGTCTGGACTATAGGGATAGTGACGAACTGTGTTGATGCCCATCTTGGTCAAATAGTCTGTGACAAGGATGGAGCTGCGGACTGGTGCATTGTCCTGCTGGAAATGCCACTGACCCGATTTGAAGAGTGCTGGCCTCTACCAAGGAATTTCTTCCTGAACTCCCTTAAAACCTCAACATAGTAACCCTAACCCTAACCCTTTGGCCAATCAACTCTGGTGTATTGACTTCCTTACTCCTCCCACACCTCTCATCATCCCTCACAGACTCCCTGGCTTCCTTGAATCTCTTATGCCACTCAAAAACTGATGCTCGATTCATGCAAGATGCTCCAAAAGATTTTATATATGTACTTATGCATATACATATTTATATATATATATATGTGTGTGTGTATGATAGAAATAAAGTAAGTAAATTTGGCGACCGTAGTCGAGGGTGACCCGAAGGTTCCCTTTTCGATTGCTGCTACACCAAGGCGTATTGGAGAGCTAGATTGCTCCACTTAAACTTTGATCAGTACCTTATAACGCTGAGTTTTAAGGAGGCATCAAGTACCATTTTTTGAGTTTTTGGTATGATTCGACCTGGGATTGAACTCAGGTCTCCCGAGCCATTGGTGAACACTAAAGATCATGCCAATGTTTGGTACAGGGCCATTGGTCTAATGAGTAGAGTGTTCGCCAATGGTCCAGGAGATCGAGGTTCAATCCCAGGTTGAGTCATACCAAAGACTCAAAAAATTGTACTTGATTTCTCCTTGCTTAAAACTCAGCATTATAAGGTAAGGATCAAGAGTATGTAGAATGGAGCAATCCAGGGAAGAGAGTAGCACTCTTCCTAATATCTCGGTGTAGTAGCAATTGAAAAATAGCCTTCTGTTCACCCTCGACTAAGGTCGCCAACAACTTATGATAGAAATACAGATTGACTACAATCTATTATTTCAGTATATATATGTATGTATGCATTTGTATATATAAATGCACACACACACACACACACACACACACACACACACACACACACACATATATATATATATAAATGTTTATATATTCATATATATATATGCAAATATATTCATATGTATTCATTTATGCATATCTATATTTATGTAAAAGAGAATATATACATATTATATATATATATATATATATATATATATTAGTTTTGTATATCTTAATAGCAAGGATGCTTATCTGCGATCACTGTTTTCACGCCGTCATATTACGACTATATATAATATATATTATATAATAGCTCTATCACAGATATTGAGCTCTCTCCAAATTATACCGCATTTGGTTTTTCATAAACCCATCAAGTGAGATAGTCACAACCATACACTGTTGTAATATATATATATATATATATATATATATATATATATATTCATTTCAAAATAAACATATCCACTAAGAAATTAGTATGTTTTAAGAAATTATTTATTTCGTTCTTTCATACGTGTATGTTTCCAACTTGTTGCCTTCGCAGAGAACATATGTGGCACAAGGCGTATGAATGGGGTACCCAATGAGACTCGAACTCAAATATGTTGGTTTGTTAGTCAAATGATATGTGTGTTTATATAGAGGTCACCGCCGTGTGTAGATTTATCTTCCTCCTTCTCGCTTTCCCTTTCTTAGAGTGTGTCTACTAGTCTGTCTTTATCCCAATTAGTCTTTGATATTTGATATAAAGTTTTTCGTTGTTATATATCCTATAGAGTTTTTTGTCGCTTTTTTTTCTGTTAAAGTGGTTTTGAATTTCACTAACAGTTACTTTTTCTTCTCTGTGTGTGTATTTTTTTAGGCTTGATTGTTCCTGTGTGTGTGGCTATAGTTTTGGTATTGAGTTGTTTTTTCTTTTGAAGTAGTGTGGTTTAAAATTTACAAGCAATTACTTTTTATAATTAGTTTTTTTTTGTTGGCTGGTAGGTTGGTTGGGATTGTGGGATATCAACCTTTATAGGTTATTTAACGCCAAATCCATTTTTATGTAAATATTCAGTTCTATTTCAAACAATTCAGTGTAGCATGAGTACATAATTTAATTGTCAAAAACAATTCTATTTCAAACTATTCAGTTCATTCAAACAGTTCTAATTCAGCGAATTCAGTTTAGCGTGGGTACAGATTTTTTACACATTGTTGAATATAAAAACAGTTCTATGTTAAACAATTCAGTTTAGTGTTAATACAGTTTTAATGTAAAAAGCAGTTCTATTTCAAATAATTCAATTTAGCATAAGCACGCAGTTTAAATGTAAGTATTGTTTAATTGTCAATAACATTTCTATTTCAAGCTATTCAGTTTAGTCAAACAATTCAGTTTAAGATAAGTAAACCGTTAGTTCTATTTAACCCATTGATAGGGCCCTATCAGGTGCTACTACGCCGGGCCAGAGTGGACCTGGGAGCGATGGCAATGAAGGGGTACTCCGTATTCCCCAAAGCCCCAGCATTATTGGAACCTTACCGTCAGACTGTTTAGTGTCATATCAGGACACTCGTTGTTTTTTTTATCCATCTGCAGAGGTGCAGTCGGTGTATTATACAGCCCTAGCCGACCGGGCAAAGTTTTTTCGTGTGTTTGTATATATACATATTGTGACGTCGCATAAATGATTATCCCTGGACGATAGTCCATTTTATGTCAATGCGATGTCGAGAGCAGTCTGGCACTTGACCCTCCACAAAATAAGTCCCAGTCGAGACTCCTATTTCGGGCATATGGTAAACCGGTAAATAATGTGGAGGTTAATTTGGGGCTAGACTGATCTCAGACGCTGGTAAGGGGGTACCAATTCACATTCACATTCACATGCACCACCAAGTCCTTTGTTTTCCTACCTCCTCAGATAGCAGAAAAATGCACTTTGAGGTTAGAAAATATTAACTGTAGCCAAATTTCCAAAATCCTCTTTTTATGTTTTAAGGAGGCAATAAGACGTTTAGCGAGAATTAATGAAAGTGATACGACGCTGAAACAGATACGTGCAAAAGAAGACGAATCGATAGAGGAAATAACACAACCAAGAAATTTCAACACAAGGGTGCATTTAAAATACAATAAATTTTAATAGGCGACGACCAAACAAATAATTTTAAGATTTAAGATTTAAGAAACAGTTCCTTTTTCTTTTCTCTTTTCTTATTAAAGTACCGGCAATATTAAGCCAACAAGAAGTATCAAAAATAAATATCTCTCAACAGCCATTTTCTTTTTTCTCTTTTTTCTTTCTTTCATTTTCACCTGCTTGGGTAAAAGTGTCTAGGTCACCGGACTGATACTTGTAGTAGTGTTCATTCAATAAATTTAATTATTGAGGAAACAGAATCTTTTTAGTTTCTCTCTTTCTTTTTTGAATACATATAACTTTCCAATATTTAGGAAGGGTAGAAGGAAAACAGTTTAAGTTGTACTTATCTTTGACGAGTTCCAATGTTCAGATTTCTTTCTCTCTTTTTTACAGGTGAGAGACCTTCCCGGAGTCGGCGGAGGTCAGCGTGTTTCTCTCGCTAACTTCTGTTCTACTCTTTTTACGGGTGACTTTCCCCGGAGTCGGCTGAAAATCAGCTGTCTTTCTAACGATGACTTCTGTCCCAAACTGAAGATTCTTTTCCAAATTTCTGTAGGCCAATCATTCGACCTTTTTTTTTTTCTTTCATTATCCCGTCAGGTCACGCTACTTGAGTGACCTGGATTCCTTTCTTTGTTCAACAGACTACAGGTCGCAGAGTGCGCGTAGCTGACCTTTCATATACCATTTTAACGGTCAGTCTTAGTGCCTGTTGATTCAAATACAGAAGGGTAAAGGAATTGACCCCCTCTTCCCTCTCTTTGTAGCATACCACGTCACAATATATACATATATGTGTATTTTGTTCGTTTGTGTGTGTGCATATGTGTAATTCATGTTTTTTTAACGTAGGCTTGATTTATCTATGGCATTTTGTCTTTTATTTGAAGTACTGTGAAATTTTTAGTTCGCTACATGGGCATGGTTTTAAATTTACCTTGACTAAATTCGTTTAGTTCCCGGAAAGAAAATCCAGAATAAATAAAGACTTAAGCTCCAATTCAAACAACATAGTCTACGTAATCGAATATGACAAATGTAAAGAAGTATACATAGGATCAACATAAGCCCTCAATACCAGAATATCACTCCACAAAAGTAACATTAGAATACCAGAAAATAGAAAATTAAATGTATTTAAACACCTATACGAATGTAGTCAAGGTAAATTTAAAACCATGCCCATATATCAAACTAACGATTGCACATTACTTAAAAAAAAACAAACTCCATTGATAAATTCAAGCTCACGTTGAATAAAACATAAATTATACACACACACACACACACACACACACACACACACACACACACATATATATATATATATATATATATATATATATACATCCAAATTAATAGAAAAAGTAATTGCCCGTAAATTCTAAACTTCACTACTTCAAATGAAAAAACTAAAGACCAAATTTATATCTACACACAGAGAAATAATCAAGCTTAAACCACACACACACACACACACACACACACACACACACACACACACACACACACACACACACGGAGGAATAAATACACACACACAGAGAAGAAAAAATAACTGCTAGTGGAATTTTAAACCACTTTAACACACAAAAAACGACCAATAAACTCTATAATATATCAACTAAAACACACACACACACACACGTATCAACCCAGGGTAAAATAACGAAAAACTTTATAACACATCAAATACCAAAGACTAATTGGGGTAAAGACAGACCAGTAGACACACTTCGAGAAAGGGAAAAGGAGGAGGAAAACAAATCTAACTCAAAACAGTGACCTCTATATAAACCAATACAAAACCTAAAAAAACATTCAACTAACAAGCCTATACGAGTGAGTTCGAGTCTCATTGGGTGGGCCATTCATATGGCATTGTGCCACATATGTTCTCTGACGAAAGCAACAAGCTGGAGGCATACATGTATGTAAGAACGAAATAAATAAGTCTTAAAAATACAAATCTCTTAGAGAACCTATTCATTTTGAAATATTTACTTTTTTCTCTCTTTGGACTGACAACATAAAAAGAAAAAAATTACACGTATATATATATATATATATATGTATGTGTGTGTGTGTGTGTGCATATATATTCAATTATCGTCTTGTACGGCTTTAACATTAACAAAATTGATCGTTCCCGGTTTTGCTATCAATAAATAAGTGGGAATTTTTCTAGTGCCAAAAAACCACCGACGAGGAAAATGTAAAAAAAAAGTACAATAGAAAAATGCTTAGCTAATCATAAATGTATAACATATAATATATTTTATCATTTACAACCATAAATGTCCATACTGTATCAATTTTACTGGATGTGTACTGTGTTGTCTCTGTCAATATCACCCATTTAATTACTGAACAGGCTTATCGTTGCTTAACTTTTGTGATCTGGCGAAAACCATTTTTTAGTGCGACTCGAGCGGAAATTCAATTAGCCTACATTGTGGGTTCCAATGTTGTTGATAGGACAATTACATAACTACCAAATAATATCTGTTATAAATTTTGTGAACGGATATATTTACTTTTAGACTGCTGAGTTATATTTTTAGCGCAGATTTTCGAAGTAGTTGATTTTGTTAATGAATCATACCTAATAATATCCATTTTGATTGTATAATATTTCCCGAGAAATTCTAAAGAAAAAACTACGGTATCTTTGGTCAGAGTAGTGCTGACACAGTCAACGATACCTTTTGACTGTCATTTTCTCATCTGTGCGATCCTCAGATCACGGTTAATATTATTATTGGAGCTGTACTTATTAAGCTCGATCTGATTATTTTTCCACCAGAGTTTGGGTGACAACAAGTCCTCTCTCGGACACTTCTAACCAGCCGATTTTTGTCATACGGTGGTCTGAAAGGTTTGACTATGATTGATATCGGTGTCATTTCCCTGTTCCACAGCTTTTATTATATATATATATATATATATATAAGATAAATATATATATTGTTTGCTGTTATTTTAGCATTGAAACTTAGGAACCAAAAATAAAATTACTACACCGCTGCAACCAAAAATAAAACTGCACACACACATCCTCCCATATATATATATATATATATATATATATATATCACCATCAATATATATATGTGAACCTTTTTATTTGTGAGTCTTTACAAATTTCTTCTTTTCCATTATTCCCCAATTTTCGCACTTTATTTTCCTCTCTCAATTTTTGACATATTTCTGCACGTTTCAATTTTTCCCACCTCCCCTTTCATCTAGTCAAGCAGCTGCATCAAGAGAGATGGAAACAAAATATATACATTAGTAAATATATAAAAAGATTGAAGAGTTCCATTATTTGTGGCTTCAACAATGATCGAAGCGCCCATCCTTTAAAAGCTTTCTTGACTGCACTGAAACCCAAAAACGAAAGTGAAAGTGAAAGTGAAAGTTGCTGCTATCGTCGTCGATGTAAAGCAACATGCAGGGGATAATTAATATCACCGGTAACGTTTTTCTTTTCTGTCTACTTTTTTTTGTGGTGAGGAAGTATCTCCTCTAAATGTCCCGTCAAAGAGTCTTTTCCATCAGGTCAAACACGCTTCCACCTGGATCTTCATTTCGTCAATTTTGTTATCATATGTCACCATATTTTTCTTGCATGCACGCCATTTTTAAAGCACTGTCAGTTTTCTGTTGATTTCTTCATTTTTCTTCCATGTCTTTTTTCCTGCTTATCATTAGATATTTCCATATTTCCCGATAAATTTCATTGGCTATGTACTTTTTTCTCTCTAATCATCTTTTTCTTTCGTAACTTTTGTAATTTTCCTTCTTTCTCAATGTCATTTGTTCTTTTCTATCTATTTTCCCCTTCTTCCGTGTTTATATCTTGTTTTTCGTTAGCAATTTATTTCCATTCTTTTATTCCTTGACTAACTTTTTCTTCTTCTTTGTAAGTTTTTTCATTTTCTTTTTTCTTATTTCTTTCTCTCTCCTTTTCTTTAGTATATATTTTTCTTCTTCGTAAATCTTTTTCTTTTTCTCCTCTTCCAACTTTGAAATTCTTTCTTTCTTTCTTTCTTTTGACCAATTTTCTTCCTTTCACTTTCATTTCCTACTCTGGTTCTCAAATCTCTTCTTCACACTTCTTTTTTGGTAAATGTCTGACATTTTCATAAAAATTACCCGAACGAAAAATCAAGTTCTTCCTTATTCTTCCTTTCTATCCTTAACCTTTATTTCATATTATACTTCTTTCTTTCTTTCTTTCGACCTTTTATTCATATAAGCTCCCCTCAACACCCCTACTTGTCACCACATCTTTTTTTAACCCTTACAAAAGATCCCTTTTTATCTAAAACATCTTTCTACAACCAATTTCAACGTTTGATCTTTCCATCGAGATCTCTTACATTCCCAATCTTTTCACCTCTGTCACTCCCATCTTCAAACCGCGTTTTAATATACTCAACAATAACGTTTTCTCTTTTTTCTTTCTTTTTCAACATCGCCTGGCCAATTTTAATAACCAACTTAGTCGCTTCGTTCAAATTCCTTTGCTCTTTCACCAGAAATTTTATTTCTTTTCTTTTATAATTTTTATCCTATTCTCCTCTCTCTCTCTCTCTCTCTCTCTCTCTCTCTCTCTCTCTCTCTCTCTCTCTCTTTCCCTCTTTGATCCGAGCCCTGATTCTTCTCAATTCTAAAATTCTGTCATTTTTTTCGCAATTTTTCTTTTTTCTCTCCTTTATCAAACGACAATGGCCACTCTTTCTCTCTCTCTCTCTCTCTCTCTCTCTTTCTCTCTCTCTTTCTCTCTCTATCTCTCTGAAATACGAGGCGTGTCCAAAAAAGAAACTCAACTTCTGAAAAAAGAAATGCTATGAAATCGCTAAATACTTTGTAGAGTGTCCATGGGATTTAAATCAAGAGAGATCATTTCAACCATTTCTCCTGTCTCTGTCTGACACTTTTTTTTCTCTTTTTGTCTGTCTCTATCTCCCGCTTTCAAAAATTTGGTATCTTTATTTTATAAAAAAGGATGAAATTTGTTAAGCAAAACAATTAATTCTAGTTCGCAGTCTTGTTTGAAATGGATTGATAAATGTTAACATACTCAAATAAATATTTAAATACTGAGATATATAAAGGTTAACATACTGAGATATATAAAGGTTAACATACTGAGATAGAGGTTAAGACACTGAAATCGGTAGATGTTAACAAACTGGGAGAGATAGATGTCAACATAGTGAGGTAGAAATTAAGATACCGAGAGAGAAAGAGGTAGATGATAACATATTGAGATGGACTGAGGTAAACATACCGTGATTGAGGTTTACAAAGTGAGATAGTTGTGAACATACAGAGATAAATAGAGATTAATAGACTGAGATAGATATTAACATACTTATATAAACAGAGGTAAACATACTGAGATAGATAAAAGGTAATACGTATAATTTAATACGTATAATCACATCGTACATTGTGATAGAGGTTATCACACTAAGATGGATAGATATTGAGTTACTGAGATAATTAAAGGTTAGGATACTGAGATAAAGGTTAATATACTGTGATAGAGGTTACCATATGAAAACTCAGAGAGGTTAACAGACTGGCATAGATAATGGTTAACACATTGAGGTAGACAGGGGTTAACATAATGAGACCGAGCTCAACGTACTGAGAAAGAGTTTTGAAAACGGAGACAGAGAGCTGTTAAGACACTGATGTAGATCCTATTTACCCAACCCCTCCGCTCGGGCAGGATATGACACAAGGTCAATTTTTTAAGCGGAGTTTAACAGGTTTGAATTCAGAGTTTTTCTTCTTCTAGACTAGTTGCTTCACCAAGGCTGAAGAACCAAGTCTACCCTACTATTTACCCATAGCTGGAGGGAGAATAATTGGATTCATACCTTTCCCAAGGGTATTAGTGCTATGTGAAATACAATCATTCTCGTCCAGGATTTGAACTCGTGTCGCCGTGTCCATTTCCTACGACGATAACCATTACACCACGGGCACTTCCATACACCACGGACACTTCCATAAGACACTGATGTAGATGTTAACATTCTGATATATATATATGTTAATATACTGAAAAAGATATAGGTTATCATACTGAGATGAAGGTTAACATCGTGAGGAAGATGTTAATATACTGAGATATATGAAGGTTAGCATACTGAAATATAGGTTAACATACTAAGATAGAGAAATAGTTACACACTGCGATAATTATTGGATAGCCTACTGAGATAGATATAGGTAAACCTACTGAGATATGATTGAGTTTAGTATAATAAAATAGATGTTTAACATACTAAGATGGAAGTTGATGTATTGAGATACAGTTAACATGTTAAGAGAGAAAGCGGTGAAAATATTAAGATAAACATTAACATGCTGTGATGGATACAATTTAACATACTGAAACAGACAGACGTTAACATACTGAGATAGAGGTTTATATATTGACATAAACGTTGACATAGTTAGATAGACGTTTATATATTGACAAAGACGTTGACATACTGAGATAAAAGTTTATATATTGACATAGACATTAACATATTGAGATAGAGGCTTATATATTGAGATAGACGTTAAAATACTGAGGTAGAGGCTTATATATTGAGATAGACGTTAGCATGCTGAGATAGAGGCTTATATATTGACATGGACCTTAGCATACTGAGATAGAGGCTTATATATTGAGATAGACGTTAGCATACTGAGATAGAGGCTTATATATTAAGATAGACGTTAGCATACTGAGATAGAGGCTTATATATTGAGATAGACGTTAGCATACTGAGATAGAGGCTTATATATTGACATGGACCTTAGCATGCTGAGATAGAGGCTTATATATTGAGATAGACGTTAGCATACTGAGATAGAGGCTTATGTATTGAGATAGACATTAGCATACTGAGATAGAGGCTTATATATTGACATGGACCTTAGCATACTGAGATAGAGGCTTATATATTGAGATAGACGTTAGCATAGTAAGATAGAGGCTTATATATTGGCATGGACGTTAGCATACTGAGCTAGAGGCTTATATATTGACATGGACCTTAGCATACTGAGATAGAGGCTTATATATTGAGATAGACGTTAGCATAGTGAGATAGAGGCTTATATATTGGCATGGACGTTAGCATAGTGAGATAGAGGCTTATATATTGAGATAGACGTTACAATACTGAGATAGAGGCTTATATATTGACATAGACATTACAATATTGAGATAGAGGCTTATATATTGGCATGGACGTTAGCATACTGAGATAGAGGCTTATATACTGACATAGACATTACAATATTGAGATAGAGGCTTATATATTGACATGGACGTTACAATACTGAGATAGAGGCTTATATATTGACATAGACATTACAATATTGAGATAGAGGCTTATATATTGACATGGACGTTAGCATACTGAGATAGAGGCTTATATATTGAGATAGACTTTAAAATAGTCTGATAGTGGTTAACCTATTGAGATAAACGTTAACATACTGAAATAAATAAAGTTAAGATACTGAGATAGTTGTTAGCATATTGATATAAGGGTTAACATCCTGAGATAGATAGCGGTTAATATTTTACGATAGATGCTAACACACTGAATGACAGACGTCAACACACTGAGATAAATAGCAGTTAACTTACTGTGATAGATGATAACATACTGAGATAGACAGAAGTGTTATATACCCCAAAGGAATGAATGAATGACATTTTCTTCTCACCAAAATATATATGACTTTATTCTTTCATGGAGTCAAAAGCTTCTGTGATGTGAGAGAGACAGACGGATGGAAGGAGACGAAGACAGACTGTCATATTTACCCATGACTTCTTCTTGACCATCTTTTAAACACCACTTAGCACTTCATCTGCTTCTCGGTCGGGATGTACTTAACCAGAGGCACATTGTGGGCCGCTGCCCCAGTGGGGCGCCCAGCCACTCGCTGGCTCTCTCCACGACTGACCAAATCTCTTCTGGTCGCAATGTGAGACAGACTCAAGACTCACACTGCCCTGTATCTTACGAACACATTTCCGTTCAAACACGTGACCGCTTTTACTTATTTTCACTGCAGAGAATCGCTGATTGACGGCTTGGTCAGGTGTCAATATGCAACAGAAGTTAACATACAAGGATTGATAGATATTGTCATACTGAGATAATTTGATGGTTTGGTTTGGTTTCTTTGTTTAATGGCATATCAACCTTTGTAGGTTATTTAATGCCAAAGCTATTCTTCGAGAAGAACAGTAGTGGTACTATTTAACCCATAGCTGGGAGGATAAAGGGGGTTCATACCTTTCCCAAGGGTATTTGCCCGAAAGTGAACGTAATAGCGAGACTGGAGTACGAACTCGCGTACTACGATTCCGCAGTCCATCGCTTTCACCATTACACCACTAGGACACCCCCTGAGATAATTTGAGATCAACATACTAAGGTAGATGTTAAGATAATAAGTTAGATAAAGATTAGCATAATAAGATAGATGTTAACATACTGAGATAGAGATTAACATACAGATATTGATTGAGGTCAAGATACTGACATAGATAGAGAATAAAATACTGAGATCAATGTTAACATAGACAGAATGATATCAACATACCGAGAAAGATATCAACATACTGAGATAGATTTGGTTTGGTTTCTTGTTTAATGTCATATCAATCTTCGTTGGTTATTTAATGCCAAAGCCATTCTTCTTGAAGGACAGTAATGGTACTATTTAACCCATAGCTGGGAGGATAAGGGGGTTCATATATTTCCCAAGGGTATCTGCCCGAAAGTGAACGTAATAGCGCGACTGGAGTACGAACTCTCTTACAACGATTCCGCAGTCCAGTGGTTTAACCGTTACACCACGAGGTCATCTAACAGAGATAGATGTTAACATCCTGAGATAGATGTAAATAGAATGAGATAGAGATTGGTAGGGGTTAACGTACTGAGATAAATGTTAATATACTGAAATAGAGGTTAATATTTTGCGATTGTGTTAACACACTGACAGAAGTTAGCATACTGACATAGAGAATAAGATACTGAGAGAGATAGAAGTTAACATACTGGCAGAAAAGTTAACAAAGGGACATAGAAGTTAACATGCTGAGATAGATAAAGATTAAGATGCTGAGATAGTGTTGTATAGTGACTCGTACGACGTGACTTCCGGTACCGCGGAAGTATAAAGACGCCGTGTTTCAGAAGCAGAGACAGAAGCAGATAAACAGCTCTGCAAGGAGACCGGTCAGTAGTAAGACCAACTTCGGACGTAACACCAACAGCGTGAGACTTATAATACTAGTCGGATTGTAACACTTGACTTAATAAACACTTAACTTTAATTTCCTGTGTATCTTTTCCTTACCACGATACAACAGATAGTTTTTAACATTTTTGAAATAGAGGTTAATATACTGAGAAAGAGGTTAACATGCTAAATTGATGAAGATTAAGATATTGGCATAGTTTTTAACATATTGAAATAGAGGTTAACCTACCGAGAAAGAGAAAGGTTAACACACTGAGATGATGGTTAACACTGAAATAGATGTTAGCAAACTGAAATAGATAAAGGTTACTGAGATGGATATTAACATTTTTATATAAAAGTAAAGTTAGCGACCGTAGTCGAGGGCAACCAGAAGGCTCCTTTTACAATAGCTACTACACCGAGGTGTAGGAGAGGGCGTTACTCCTTTCCCTAGATTACTCCACTTTATCTTTGATACATACCTTATATTGCTGAGTGTTAAACGAGGAAGTATCAAGTACCTTTTTTAAAGACTTTGGTATGACGCGACCTGGGATTGAACACAGGTCTCCCGGACCATTAGAGAATCATACTGAGATATGATATAAGTTAATGCAATGAGATCGATGTTAACATACTGACATTGATAGAGGTTAACATACTGAGAAAGGCAGATTAGTATAGTGAGAGAGATAAAAGTTAACATTCTTTGATAGAACATAACATACTATGATAGATAGATAGATAGATAGATATGAACAGATTGAGATAGATAGATAGATAGATAGATAGATAGATAGTAATATACTGCAATAGTTAGAACGTTTTTGAACAATTCGCTTAATCTATTCCCTATGAAAAAAATGCTTTCTGATGGCAGCGAAAGCTCTGCATTCTATAAGAATGTATCTAACTGTGCAAGTTGTCTGACAGGTCAAACACTGCGGCTGTGCTTCCTGTTTCAGTATGAAAGAGGAAGTAAGTTTTGTATGACCAATGCGCAATCGGGATATAATGACTTGTTCTCTTCTTGATTTTTGAAAAGCAGGTCTCCATTCTCTCAAGGTTGATTGAATTTGGAAGAGTTTATTATGGATGTTCATGTCCTATCGTTGTTGCCATTTTGTGTGAAGGAATTTACTGATTGTCGGTTTCAAATAGATGACGTTCTGTCCTTCTTGTGAGAGACAGGGTTGTACCAAAAATATGACGAATTAAAACTGGTTAATCATGTGCAAACAAATGAAATCCTGGTCATAGAAAATTTTACCTACTAAGTATTCGTTCAGAAATCTTTGGTTAAATGTATATACATATAGACAAAATTTGGCGTTAAATAACCTATAAAGGTTGATAGGCCATAAAACCCAAACAACCAAACCAACCAGATTGTTATATCTACATACTGAAATATGTAGATATTAATATACTGAGATAGAGGTTAACGTACTGTAATAGATAGATGTTAAGATAGTAAGATAGATTATGTTAACATACTGTGGTAAAGGTTAACCTACTGAGAAGGTGATTAACATCCTAAGATAGATAATATACTGAGATTGACAGAGGTCAACATATTAAGACAAACAGACGTTAACTTACTGAGTTAGATAAAAGATACCATACTAAGATTGATAGACGTTAACATACTGAGATGAACTGATGTTAACATACTGAGATAGAGGTTACCATACTCTGGTCGATGTTAATATACTTAGAGGTTAACATACTGAGATAAAGGTTACCATACTCTGGTCGATGTTATTATACTTAGAGGTTAACATACTGAGATAAAGGTTACCATACTCTGGTCGATGTTATTATACTTAGAGGTTAACATACTGAGATAAAGGTTACCATACTCTGGTCGATGTTAATATACTTAGAGGTTAACATACTGAGATAAAGGTTACCATACTCTGGTCGATGTTAATATACTTAGAGGTTAACATACTGAGATAAAGGTTACCATACTCTGGTCGATGTTATTATACTTAGAGGTTAACATACTGAGATAGATCTGGCTTAACATCTTGTGATCAACAGACGTTAACATACTGAGATAGATAGCAGTTAAGATCCTGAAATAGATAGCGGTTAAGATAATGAGGGAGACGTTAACATACTGAGATAGTGTTTTGTATACTGAGACGTATGTTAGCATACTGAAACAGATAGACGTTAACATATTTTCGAGACATGACTTCTGTATTTTTCTGTTTTTTCTCTCTCGGTCTCATTCTCCCTCTTTCTTTTTATTAACTGGATCAGAAACACAAGAGAGTCCAAGTGCAGTATTATCCATACTCACCAGACGAATTTTTTTTTTTTACAACATCATTTTATTTCCTAAACTGAAGATCCAGTCCAGTTTGAAGACATGGAAGATAGCAAAAGAATTACGATCTTATTTCTTCACACTATTTCAAAAGAAGGACTTCAGAGGTGCTTCAACTAAAACACATTAATTCTTCGCTCTTGATTCTCGTGACTAACGAACGAAGGAAATTCGCACTTTTAAAGAAAAGATCAAGACTACTGCTATGGATCATTTCAGTTGTATAAACACTACCATCTAATATTTCGTCTTAATTTTTGTTGCTTTTCATTATGAGCACGCAAATTTTCAGTCCGCAGTTATTTGGGGAAAAAAAAAAAAAAAATGAAAAAATCAGAAATAGGATACAAAAATAAATAAAGATTGGAAATGATACATATCTTACTTGGTATTCGGGCTGGGATCGGAACATATCTCTTTTCATTCCGCCGCGTTCTTTTATTACGTTCCTTCTAAGTATCTCGACCCACATCTCCTCCTCTGATCGCCTTTTCGTTGATATCAGCTGGATCTCTCTCGTCCATACTGTTTTTGACTCGGCCAGTTTGTTCGTCGACGCTTCTCTTGTTTCCTCCTCTTGTATTATATTCTTCTTCAATGGGATGAAAAATAACGCAGACGCATTTTGGTGTGTATATATTTATTTCTCGACGAAGACTTTTCATACATCACTCATTTACGATCACTGGGAACCAGTTGGAGTTAAGAGATAAATTATCAACCACTCGCTTAAGGGTCAAGCTGCTGATTAAAGTTTGTTTTATCTATTTCCGAACTTTCTAGTATCACTTGATTTTGTGACTTTCTCATCCAATAAGCCAAACTTTCAAACGATCTCTGCGTCATTTATCTTTCAATTACATAAGGGGACCCAAGGTTCGCAACTGTTTTAAACTATCTACACTACTATTTCTTCCATTAATTATTTAACCCGAGTATTCGAGCGAGAGTCGCCACAGGACTCTTCATCTTTAAGCAGAATGTAGTAAAGAAAAAGTCCTGTTAATATTGAGCCTATTATAGTACCTCTGTAATTGCACATATACAGACACACAAAGGGCTTCGGAGTAATCTGACCCTTGCTCGACAGTAGTCGTGAAAAACAGGGTTTTTTGTCCTGTTTCTCATTACTCGCTTGTGACCTCTTCTTAAAACAGCCACACTCTACTCGAGATATGAATTCTGTTCCTTTACCCTGTCTCAATGGTAAACTGTCTTTTCAGTCACATCTCCTATAACAGCTGCATCATTGTGTTATAGAACTATGTGGTTGCTGAGTGTAGAACAAAAAAGGGTCATATTAGGCGAGATCTGTGAAAGAACTTATGACTCTGATTGATCGGTCGCCTGCTTTTTTCAACATGTCAACCCTTGTTGGGTTACTAAATGCCAAAGCCAGTCTTTTTCGCCAGCCATTATGGTCTCAAGAAACTATTCCAATTTTATAATAATTGTTTGTAAACAATTTTAGCTTCAAATAAACAATCATTAATGTCAGTAACTATTTTTAATTCAAATAATTAGCGCACAGTTATAATTTTTTTATTTTGCACAGTTATATGGGTTCAAGTAACTTTCTATTTGATTTTAATTTGCATAAAAATATATCTTCAGTTTATTATTCCTATCTGATAGAAAAAATTGTGCACAATTATATGAACGCAGGTATTCCAATTTAATCTTATCATAAAGGAGATTATATATATCTGTGACTGAAACTATATCACCACTGATGTCGCGATTCCCTTAGTTGTTTATGTTATATTTTCAATGATTATTGAATAATCATTACTTAATCTTAAATAGCATCTTATTTATGAACGATGTCTCATCAAGCTGAATTTGATTTTCCTCAAAACAGCCCACATTATCAAGGTATTCATCCAACAAAGCACCGGGCAACATTTGACACAAGGTCATTTTAATGTAGGTTGGGGAACACACGAATTGAGACTTAAGCGTTGCCGACATAAAATGCTCGATCTCCTCGACATTCCCCATTATAGTGTTCCTCCTGTGTCAAGCGATAAACCTTGCTTTGCTATGCAGGTAGAGCTTGAGGTAAAGGCTCCCCCCGCCTGGACCAGGCAATCAACTTGCTAAAACCCAACGGATATGAACGCCGTAAAAAGCAGGAGAGAGAGAGAGAGAGAGAGAGAGAGAGAGAGAGAGAGAGCGAGAGCATGCCCGTGTTATCAATTCGGTATTAATAAAAAATTCCTGGTCAGAGTTATCACAGAGTCTCTTTTTTTATTGTGGGGGAACAACACACGAATCGAGACTAATGTGTGGGCGTCGCAAAAAATGCTTGATCATGGCATTCCACATTGTGGGGGAACTCAAATACCAAGTGATAAAAATAGACCTGGGATGAAGGTCCCCTAGTGTAGCATCACAGTCCTAAATAGACATTTATTAGCTCTACGACACCACATAGACGTTTTTACCACCACGGTTCTAAAGGGTCTGTGAGTGTAACACTATGCCCTAAGTTCCAGTCCGACTCCCGTTGTAACATCACCGGGAGAAAAAGTGACGAACACACAAACACCGTCTGTTGGTTTACTGATGCAAAAGTTTATTCGCTACTACCGCTCTTAGTAGTCGCTGAAGAGAGAGAAATGGAGTACGAAGTGAGTCGACTGCTTTTGATTGAGAAATAAACCGTCGCTGGACGAGAGAGGCAAATACAGACGTTGGTATTATTCTTCATGGCCAGTGTGGGACGTCTTCGCAGAGCTCACTCAAAGTGGATGCCATAATTATCGGCTCGTCTTCACATTTCCGCGGCTAATTTCCAACAAACTTTCTTTTCTTTTTTTTCTAACTCGCGTCCACTCTTACTGTTTTTCTGTTTTTATTCCTTTCAGCCAATCACAGCCTGTTGGTTGATTGCTCCTGACACATTTTTATTTTTAAGTTAGGCGTCTGCAGTTATCATGACCTGGATTTCGGAAACCTACCGTTTACTTTCTTTTTCGTTTCTCCTTTATCATTGTGCCCATCTCTCTCTCTCTCTCTCTCTCTCTCTCTCTCTCTCTCTCTCTTACTGCCTCGAATCTCTTTCTCATATATGTCCCTCTTTTTTCCTCGTCCTCTGGCTGACCTCTAAATATATCTAGGAAACATCTTACTACTAAAACAATCAACCAAAATCTCCAATTATATTACTCAAGGACCAGATGATCATTTTAATATTACCGACCTAAAAAATCAGCGATGGGTTAAATGTATCCGACTTCTAATCAAAGCAAAGCAAAGCAAGGAATGAGTTATTGGCACATAGGCTTGTTTGTTTATACGACTTCAAACTCAAAACGTGACACATTTTGCAAATCAAATCGATCAAACAACCCACAGATCAAACAACTAGAAATTGGCTTCAATTGGTTTGCATCAGTTAGTCTAGTAAGGAGGAATTAGCACAGATTTGGTAAATGAAACTAAGAAATAACCGAAAATTCGGTAATGAGTTTTGCGCATTTAGGTCTAATTGTTAAGTGAGGTTAAATTGACACAATTGTCAAACTGTCAGATTCAAGATTATTTCTTAGAAATGATCTATCAATTCTTCGCTGATTGCTCAACAATTTTTCGGCAATGTTTTCCGTTTTAACGCGGCTTAACAAACGAGACAAACAGCCGATAAGTAATTCCCGTATTTGCGCTTATTTCTTTGATTTGATATAAAATTTCTGAATATTTTAAATGTTACTAGACTAAGTGAAACTGAAGAAATGAACCAATCTAATTTGGACATAGTTAAGCGTTGTTTGATCAATCAGATTTGATAAAAGTTCCATGTCTTCGGTGAGAACATGATAAACGAGACAAACAGCCGTATTTGCGTTTATTTCTTAGATTTGAATAAAGAAATTTCCACTTGTTCCTCTTTACAAGATTAAGTGATGCAACTCAATCGAACCAACCCAATCTGGACGTAGCTAGGTATCCGGTGATGGATTTGATTTGAAAATATTCTTTTGTCTCCGGTTAGAAAATGACAAAATAAAAACTGAAAAATGATTCATGTATTTACGGTTATAAGATAGATTTTATTGATGGTATTTTGCAAGTAAATTAAACGATGAGAATCGAGTGAACAAATCGAAAAAAACACACACACACACAAAAAAAAAAACTGGATATAAATAGTGTTTGATCGATTGGATATGAAAATACTGCTACATTTCCAGTCACAATATGACTAAACAAAGATAATTAACAGGCCTAAACTAGTTCAGCAAGATTTGATTTGCTAGTTCAGAACTTGATTATCGTTTCAATACATATTGTTGTAGATAAGATAAATGAACTAAATCTGGACGAAATTAGGTGATATTTGAAAATAGTTCTTTGTATCTGGTCAGAAAATCAGAGCCGAAAACCAAGTGGGTAAGAGTTGAATTTTACTAGATTTGATTTGCTAATTCTGTACATTTTGATCTGCGTTAGAATTCTAAAAAAAGTAAGTAAAGTTGGCGACCTTAGTCGAGAGTGACCCGAAAACTCTCTTTTCAATAGCTATTACACGGAGGTGTAGGGGGGGTGCTACTACATTTCCTGGATTGGTCCACTTACCCTTGATCCTGGAATTTTAATCGTTCAACAATTCTAGCTTCATAAGATATTCATTCAAGTAAAGTTCCCCCCAATCGAGGGTGACCCGAACGCTCCCTTTTCAATAGCTATTACACGGAGGTGTAGGGGGGTACTATTTACCAACCCCTCCGCTCGGGCAGGATATGACACAAGGTCAATTTTTAAGCGGAGTTTAACAGGTTTTGAATTCAGAGTTTTCCTTCTCCTAGACTAGTTGCCTCACCAAGGCTGAAGAACCTAGTCCGTCCTACTATTTACCCATAGCTGGAGGGAGAATAAGGGGGTTCATACCTTTCCCAAGGGTATTTGCCCGAAAGTGAACGTAATAGCGCGACTGGAGTACGAACTCGCGTACTACGATTCCGCAGTTCATCGCTTTAACCATTACACCACGAGGACACCCCTGAGGTGTAGGGGGGTGCTACTATATTTCCTGGATTGGTCCACTTACCCTTGATCCCGAAATTTTAATCGTTCAACAATTCTAGCTTCATAAAATATTCATTCAAGTAAAGTTCCCCCCAATCGAGGGTGACCCGAACGCTCCCTTTTCAATAGCTAATACACCGAGGTGTAGTGAAGGGTGCTACTCCATTCCCTGGATTGGTCCACTTTACTCTTAATCCTTACCTTATAGTGCTGAATACTAAGTAAGGCGGCATCAAGTACCATTTTTTGAGTGTTTGGTATGACTCGACCTGGAATTGAACCCTGGTCTTCCAGACCATTGGCGAACACTGTACTTGTTAGCCCGATTCCTAAATGAAGGTTAAATAAACAAAAAAAATCTGGACTTAGAAAGGTAAAGTTTGATGTACTGAATTTGAAAATAGAAGAACGTTTTCTGTACGAACATTTGTAAACAAAGAAAATTAACAGCTCCAAAGTTATTCCACATTAGCCGTTATTAGTTAAATTCGATTTGCCAATCCTTCGGTTGATCCTCGTTACAATATTAAGTGATGCAAATTAAATAAACAAATGAAATTTAGATTTAGTAAGGCATTGTTTGTAATGTTTCCGGTCAGAACATTCGTAAACAAAAAAGATGAACAGGCAAAAAGTAATTACATAATAGCTATTATTTTTTAGATTGCTTTTTGCAAAATCTGGGATTGATCATTGAGACAAAAAAAAAAAAAAATGATGGAAGTGAAATGAATGAAACAAATCTAGATTTATTAAGTTATTGTTTGATCTCATGAAAATAGTTGCATGTTTTAGGCCAGAATATTTGTAAAAAAAAGTTAATAAGCAAAAAGCACTTCCATAAGTGATTTTTTTTGTTAGAATTGATTCGCAAATTCTTCGTTTGATCTTCGTTACAATAAATGAAATGGATAAACCAGATGTGGGGTAGTAAGGTATTGATTGATCGATTAGATTTGAAAAGGGTTACATTTTTACCGGTCAGAATATTCGTAAAAAAAGAAGGATACTATGGAAAATGTAACTTCGTAATTGTGGTTATTTATTAGATTTGAATTGACGATTCTGCGTTTGTTCTTCGTTGCAAAACTTTGATATGTAGATTAAATGAATGAATAAAATCTGAACTTTGTAAGGTATTGTTTCACGCCATAGATTTGACAATAGAAGCAATCGTATTGGTGAGAACACTTGTAAATAAGGATGGTGAACATAAAAATACTATTGCGTAATTCGTTATTTGTTAGATTTGATTTTTCAATTCAGCCATTGTTCATCTTTACAATACTAATTGACGAATATTAAACGAACGAACTAAATTTGGATTTAGTAAGGTATTGGATATAACATATTGGATTTGACAATAGTAGCAATCTTACCGGTGAAAACATTTGTAAATATGAAAGTTAACATGGAAAATATAAATCCGTAATTGTAGCTATTTGTTAATTTTGATTTGTCAACTCTCCGCTTGTTCCAACTTATGAGTGATACATATTAAACGAACGTGCCAAATTTGCAATTAGTAAGTTTTTTTACATATTGTATTTGAAAATAGCTGCAACTTTATCGATCATAACATTTATAAATAAGTTAAACATGGAAAATATAACTCCTTCATCATCATCTTGTCGTGCCACCAGCACGGATCTCCCTGACCCTCTCTCGCCACTCCTCCTTATCGTTCATCGCCTCCGGCAGGTCCTCAGGGCTACATCCCGTATCCTCACAGAGTTGCTGTAAGTAGGTTCGAGCTAGTCGCCCTGCTTTTGCTCGGCCATGTGAGTGGGTCTATAGGAGAACATCACTTATGAGCTCGTCCCTAGTTCTCCAGCAGTGTTCTGCGTGTCTGGTTCGTCCAACTTTGATAGTTTTCGTGATGAGTAGTAGGGGGCCGTATAGCTGCTGCTTTGTGGGGTGTTGCTCCCAGGACTTGTTCAAACTCCTTAATTGCGGTTATTTGTTATTTGATTTTTTAATTCGGCCATGGTTCCTATTTACAATATTTACAATACTAGTTAAGTAAAGTTGGCGACCTTAGTCTAAGGCGGCCAGAAGGCCCCCTTTTCGATAGCTACTACACTGAGGTGTAGGGGATGACGCTACTCCTTTCTCTGGATTGCTCCACTTTACCCTTGATACATACCTTATATTGCTGAGTGTTAAGCAAGGAGGTATCAAGTACCATTTTTAAAGTCTTTGGTATGACGCGACCTGGGATTGAACCCAGGTCTCCAGGACCATTGGCCAACGCTCTACCACGAGCCCAATAAATTGATGCATATTAAACAAAGAAGCTAAATTTGAACTAAGTAAAGTATTGCTAAAAATACTGGATTTGATAATCGCAGCAATTTTACCGGTGAAAACATTTGTAAATAAGAAAATTTAACGAGCAACTGTAACTCCCTAATTGCAGTAAGATTTGATTTGCCAATTCTGCAATAGTTCCTTCTTTTAATATTAATTGATACATATTAAATGAATAAACCAAATCGGAACTTAGTAAGGTAATATTTGATACTTTGGATGTGATAAGTGAAGCAAACTTATTGGTCAAAAATTTGTAAATAAGGAAGTTTAACATGGTAAATATAATTCCGTAAATGATAGATTTGATTTGCCAATTCTATGCTCGTTCCTCGTTACAATACTAAGTGATCTAGATTAAATGAATGAACTGAATGTGGACTTAGTAAAGTATTGGTTGATGCAGTGAATTTAATAGTAGAAGCAAATCTTTTCGGTGAAAACATTTGGAAATTAGGAAGTTTTATCTGCAAAATGTAACTCCGAAATTGCGGTTATTTGTTAGATTTGATTTACCAATTCTGCGCCTGTTCCTCCTAAATGATGAAGATAAATGAATGAATTAAATTTCAACTTAGAACGGTATTATTTGAGGCATTGTATTTTATAATAATTACAATCTTTCCCGTAAAACATTTGTAAATAATTTAGGTTAACATTCAAAGTGTAACTCGTAATTGGGGCTATTTTTAGATTTGATTTGCCAATTCGGCGCCTGATCCTTGTTACAATATTAAATATTGCAGATAAAATGAACAAACGAAATTTGGATTTAGTAAGGTATTGTTCAATATGTTGTATTTGACAGTTTTAGTAATTTTTGCTGTTATACCATTTGTAGATTAACACGGGAATTCCTTTATTGCGTTGATTTGTTAGATTTGATTCACCAATTCTTCGTTTGATTCTCCTTACAATACTAAATGAGGCAGATTAAATGAATGAACTAAATCTGGACATAGTAGGGTATATTTGATTGATTGTCTTTAAAAAATAGCAGCAACATTTCCAGTGAAAACATTCGGAAATAAGGAATGTTAAGATGTAAAATGTAATTACGTAATTGCTGTTATTTATTAGATTTGATATGCCAATACTACGTGTGTTTCTCATTACCATACCAATTGAGGCAGATTAAAAGAATCTTTGGTCTCAGTAAGTTATTGTTTGATGCATGGACTTTGAAAAATAATTCCAATCTTTCCGGCTAAAAAAATTTTAAATAAAGAATGTTAACAAGGAAAAGTCGGTTGTAGTAGGAATTATTGATGTTTCATTTACCGATTCTTTTGCTGATCCTTGTTACAATAGCAAAGAATTCAGATTGAATTAATTAACCAAGTCTGGTCATAGTAAAATATCTTTTGATCTGTTTGATGTGAGAATCATCTATTTTACCGCTAGGTGTGTTTGTAAAAAAAAAAAAAAATGAAGATGTACTGGCGAAGATTTTTTCGCAATCGCGATTTTTTAAAGATGTGTTTTTAACAATTCTTTGCATGATCATAGTTACCCTACTAAGTGATTCACATTAAATGAATAAACCAAATATGGACGGCGTATGGCTTTGTGTGCTGTGCTCGATTTGAAAGTATTTACCCGTTTCGTTTGAGATCATTTATTCTGAAATAAAATTAAGAGGCGAAATGTTATTTCGTAATTGCGGTTATTTAAAAAAAAATCATTTGCCAATTCGGCTCTTGATCCTACTTTACAATGATAAGTGATGCAGATGAAATTAAAAACAAAAAAAACAAACAATTCTTGACTCTGTAACGTATTGTTTGATGTATGGGTTTTTAAAAATTGTTGCATGATTCCGGTCTGAACATTCGTACGGGAAGAATATTAACAGGCGAAAATTAATTCTCTATTTGCGTGTTTTTTTTTTAATTTGATTTGCCAATTCTGCACTTGATACTTTTGAGAATTCTAAGTGAGGCAAATATAATGAACAAAGCAAATCTTGACGTAGTGATGTGTTTATTTATTAACTGGATTTGTTATTTGTTACATTTCTTTGGTCACAATATGACCTCGCAAAGAAGATTAATAGCCAACAGCTAATTTCATAAATGTAATTGTCTTATGTTTGATTTACCAATACAGCGCTTGATCCTCGTTATGATAGTAAGCAATTTAGATTAAATGATCAAAGTAAGTTTGTCTGTAGGTAGGTAGCTCTTTATCTTTTGGCTTTTATTATAGTTACATTTTCCCGTCAGATTATGACAAAGAGGAGAAGTTTAATAGGTTGAAAGAAATTATATATTTGCAATTATTTCTGACTTTGTTTCATCATTCTGCATTTTATCCGTTTTACAATACTAATTGATGCAGATTAAATGAACAAATTTAATTTGGAGGTAGTTCGGTGTTTTTTTGATTAATTGGTTTGTTTGGTTGGTTGGGTTTTATGGCATATCAACCTTTGGAGGTTATTTAACGCCAAATCCATTTTTATGCAAATAATCAGTTCTATTTCAAACAATTCCGTTTAGCATGAGTACACAGTTTAATTGTCAAAAACATTTCTATTTCAAACTATTCAAGCAGTTATATATAACAATTCAGTTTTGTGTAAGAACAGTTTCAATGTCAAAAACAGTTTAATTTTAAACAATTCAGTTTAGCATAAGTACGCAGTTTAAATGTAAGTACAGTTTAATTGTGAAAAACATTTCTATTTCTAGCTATTGGGTTTAGTTAGCAGTCCTAATTCAGCTCGTTCAGTTTAGTATAAGTACAGATTTTGTTTACACACAGTTAAATGTCAAAAACGTTCTATGTTAAACAACTCAGTTTAGGGTAAATACAATTTTAATGTCGAAAAAACAGTTCTATTTGAAATAATTTCAGTTTAGCATAAGCACGCAGTTTAAATGTAAGTATGGTTTAGTTGTCAAAAACATTTCTATTTCAAGCTATTCAGTTTACTCAAACAATTCAGTTTAGCATAAGTATGCAGTTAGTTCTATTTAACCCATAGATAGGACCCTATCAGATGCTACCACACCGAGTCAGAGTGGACCTGGGAGCGATGGCAATGAAGGGGTACTCCGCATTCCCCAAAGCTCCAGCATTGCTGGAACCTCACTATCAGATTGTTTAGTCTCATATCTAGGACACTTGTTGGGTGGGGGTATTACCCGTCTGCAGAGAAGCAGTCGGTGTTTTCTACAGCCCCAGCTGACTAGGCAATTTGATTTATTGGATTTGATTATAGTTACATTTCTCCGGTTAGAATTACTAAGCAAATAAGTTCAAGAGTTGAAAACCAATTCAGTAATTTTGGTAATTTTATTTGTCAAAGCCGCACTTGGCCCTCTTGAGAAGATAAAGGGATTCAGATACCAAATTAAAAAAACTAAATCACTTTTATCTATTGGATTTAAAATAGTTCCATGTTTCCTATGAGAATATTACTAAACACACGTGACTTCTAGTTAAAAACTAGTTCTTTAATCGTTGTCATTTCTTTGTTTTGATTTGCCATTTTTGTAATTGCCCCGAGTTACATGAGTAAAACATGCAGTCCAATCTAACAAAAGCAATTTTGTTTTATTTAGGTGTTGTTTGACTGGTTTGCAAAACAGTTACGTATTTCCGGTTATGACGAAAGAAAGTTGACCAACAGACAAAAACTAATTCCCGAATTTGTGGTTATTTCATAGATTTGATTTGCCAATTCGGTGTCTGTTCCTTGTTACTTTAGTAAGTTATGTTGACTAATTGAACAGATTTGCTCGACGTATTTAAAGTTGATGGATCGATTAATTTTGAAAATTTCCTTATTTTCCGCTTTAACTCGACGAAGAACGAGAGTCATTGCCACAAACTTATAGACAGCTTTTGGGGTTTTTCTTTGATTTGATTTACGAAATTTTGTCTTGTTCATTGTAAACTTAATGAATAGCTCATGCCTGGTCGTAGTTACTTGTTTTTTTTATTGATTTCTTTTGCAAAGTTTTGGTTTTGTTTTATGGCATATTGTAAGTTATTTAATGCTAATTCCGGTTTATTCCTACATAATAGATATATATGTTTTGTAAACATAAGTCAACAATGTTAAATGGTTCTCAGTATTGTTATGTATCACTGACAATTTAATTAAACATCAGTCATTTGTTTACACACAGTTAAATGATCAAACAGTTCTATTTCTAACCACTTAATTTAGCATAAATCATTTGTTTGTACACAATTTAAATGTCTGTTTGACCCATAGATAGGACCCTATCAGGTGTTACCACTCCGATGGACCTGGTAGCAATGTCAATGAAAAGGTACTCCGCACTCTCCAAAGATCCAGCATTACTGGGGCCTCACCATCAGACTGTTTAATATCATATCCAGGACACTCGTTGAGGGGGGATGATCTTACTCCTCTGCAGAGATGCTGTCGGTGTTTTCTCTAGCACCAGTCGACTGGGCTGTTGCAAATATGACATTCCCATTTAACTAAAAAAACATTTACTGGATTTGTGTTTTTATGTTAGATTTTTCTTTTTAGATACTGTACTTGTTTCTCGTTTCTAGACTAAGTGATATAGATTAGCTGAACTATCATATCTTGTCGTGGTACCCGTGGTGTACTGGTTATCGTCGCAGGAAATGGACACGACGACACGAGTTCAAATCCTGGACGAGACTGATTGCATTTCACATAGCACTAATACCCTTGGGAAAGGTATGAATCCAATTATTCTCCATCCAGCTATGGGTAAATAGTAAGGCAGACTAGGTTCTTCAGCCTAGGCAACTAGTCTAGGAGAAGGAAACTCTGAATTCAAACCTGTTAAACTCTGCTTAAAAAATTAACCTTGTGTCATATCCTGCCCGAGCGGAGGGGTTGGTACATATGATATCTTGTCGTATGTAGAAGTTAGCTGATAGATTGGTCTTTAGAAATTCTTCAATGTTTTCTGCTTGAACTTGGCAAAACAAATGAGACTAATTGAAGAAATTTGATTGTGATTATTTCTAAGATTTGATTTGTTAATACTGCGCTTATTCCTCGTTTGTAGATTAAATGATGCAGATTAATTGAAACCCAGTCTGAATATATCTAAGGGTTTGATCATAGGTTGCCTTTTCAAAAGATTTAGGAATCGCATCTTTATCGTTGTATATCTATATGACAATATGAGGTATTCACTGGCGCTAAAAACTTATAGAGAGCATAATATATTTTTCATTTAGGAAAATGTAATTTTCCTTTTATAACAACATAAAAAAGACTTATTGGTTTGAAAGAATTCAAAAGTCCGTTAAAACGGTCAATGAGATGTTAGTACTACTCGAACTTTCAAATAGTAAAAACAAAAAGTAAGCAGACTTGGTGTTTTGTCAGTGCATTGACGTATTTTTAATCCTGACATCTCTTGCCCACCTATTGGGGTTAAAAGGTAAAATATTTGGATAGATTAATCAAATCCTTGTTTTTTGTTTTGGTTCATGTAAAAAGACATACTCTCCCACAGGTTGTGAGCTGAAACCTTTAATTAACCAAGCCACTATATTGTGGTTTGATTGAATGACCAATTAAAATCTGAAACATGGATGGGATATTCTTTCCACAGAATTTAATTGGCTGATAAGTCAAAAAGTGGTTGAATACGAAATGATCTGTGATTGGTTATCCAATCACGAATGTTCCCAGGAGAATTCTCTATAAAAATCGATGTATTTAGGGTTAGGTGAGAGAAGGTATCCGATATCCATAACGAAGACAGGCGAATAAGAAAAGAAATCTCTCCAAGAACTAAATCCCCTCCAACCTCATTCTCCGAAAAATTGAGTAACATAAAAAAACAGCACCAGCCAGATCCCCATATTTCTGCCTCTCATATACAACAAAAAGTGACACAATTCTATCTATCTATCTATCTATCTATCTAACTATCTATCTATCTATCTTGTTGCACAAATATGTTTCAATAATTGTTAACGAAGAGCTTTGTTGTCTTGTTCCAAAGAATCACCCCAACCGTCATAAGAAGTTTTGGATTAACCCCATCTGTGGATCTTTCAAACACGTAGGCACAGGGGGAGTTGATAAACCAATTAGCCGGAAACACATCTGGTAGTCACGCAATTAAGGCTATAATAAAGTACCGTGACAAGTATAGGACAACATCTATCCACCTGATGCAAGTCATTATAACGCTAATATTGGAGAAAAATAAGCAGATGTAAAAGAACAGTAGCAAGTCACGATTGCAGAAGGTCTCAACTCTCATTTTGTCACTTAATTTCTAGTGTTACATTGGAGTAACTGTACTTGAATTCAACAATCAGAAGACCCCACTATGGCTCGACAAGGAAAACGAAGAAAATATGAAGCAAGTTTGATATCGAAAAATGCGGTGGAAACTGTAGACTGAATCCAGTTTTCAGTCATGACTTGAGGCTTGATTAAAAGAAAAAAGAGACATTCTTCATATATTTTTCTTATATTTTAAGTTTGGTTTCTTTGTTTAATGGCATATCAACCTTTGTATGTTATTTAATGCCAAACCATTCTTCTAGAAGAACAGTAGTGGTACAATTTAACGCATAGCTTGAGCTTATATTTTAATGCTTACGTATATATATATATATGTGTGTGTGTGTGTGTGTGTATGTTTTTTCGTTGGTCCAATGTGAGAAATATATATATATATATATATTGTCACCCACAGACAGACTGTTTTGTTGTATCACAACTCTTCAGTGTGGCCAGACACGTTGGACGCTTGAAGCTGGAATCAAAACCCGCCCAACTTTATGCTAGACTCAGTATCAGATTGCTCGGCCAACAAGCGTACCACGTCAGCGAGGGAATTATAAAGTATTAAGTAGCAGCAGCAGCAGCGTTCGTTTGTTTACATTTCATACCTTACAGGATACCAGAGTGCTCAATTCATTCGAAGAGCTTTACATTATGCGAGCGGCAGCCGTAAATTCCTTCGCCAGAGTGCTCAACCCCCATGGGGGAGCGTATATATTGTCATCCATAGACAGACTGTTTCGTTGTATCACAACTCTTCAATGTGGCTAGACACGTAGGACGCTTGAAGCTGGGATCGAAACCCGCCCAACTATATATATATGGAGAAAATTGAAAAACAAAGTAAATCAAAAGTGATGAATTTATGACGATGGAAGGTTGACGTTTAAACGTTTCGGTTTTAAACGTTTTCCTTCATCACTTTTTTAGTATTTTGTTTTTCAGTTTTCTCCATACTGTCGGATTCCTTTCCAATATTTACTTCCATACACACACACACACACACACACACACACACACATATATATATATTAATTAAACTATGGAATTTCCATGGGTTCAGATAGACTTAATAAATATTTGTATGTGAGATAAATTCCAAAATTATCAAAGTTGAACCTTCTTAGGTGTAACAAGAACTGCTTGATCAAGCATTCAAGACAGAAAACAGCAGTAAATGGGGACTTACGAATGTCACCAGAAACCATCTAAGAGGATGACAATGTCATCGATGTGAGGCAGAAGGTCCTGAATCCCAACAAAAGACAATGAATTTCTAGATTTGTTCTGTTTTTGTGGCTGGGATGCGAGGAGACTAGTGTTTGCATGAACTGAGAACGAGGAACAAATTCAAAGATACGGGAAGTGTCAGTTCTTACTTGAACGAAGAAACTAACCCTCACTTTATGTCCATTATCCATTTCCACGGCTTCAGAGACTGGAAAGATAGAATTAAGTCACAGAGATCCTAACGGTTTTGCCTTTTTCCTTCCCCAATCCGACGATTAACAGTCAGCGTGTGTAAACAAATAGCTGAGTTTTAGTTAAATTATGAGTGATACATAGCAATAATCGGTACCATTTAACTGTGTGCAAACAAATGAGTAATGTTGAATAGAATAATTTGTGTCAAATTGCAATACTTGCAACCAATCATAAAAATGGTCAGTCATCTTATAAGATGTATAGCAATAACATAGTAAATTTTCAAGAGTCTACGACAATTTTAAATGCCCATACAAAAAAGTCTGGAAACTTATCGTATGCACCTCGTTATTATTTTACATTCAACATTTAGAATTTAACATCCTTAATTTGAATATTCCACAAAAGATTCCCAAAGTCTTACTCGGGAGTAAGTGTGACCAGAGAATAAACTGAACTTGATAGTTAGGATCCAGTTCTGGAGTTCTAGGAAGTGTGGTGTACCTCTTCATTGCCATTACTCCCAGATCCACTCTGTAGTTGTAGAACTTGTTTGGTTCCTGGCTATTCGATTGGATCGTACACAAAAACAACATAAAGCCAAACGAAATAAACAAAAAACAAAACAAAGCAAGAATAAAAACAAAACAAAACAAAAACAAAAACAACAACAACAAAAAAAAACCGTCTAAAGAAACAACTACACAAAACATGTAAATATAAAGGCATAATGAACGCAATTCCCTGACCTATAGATATAAATATCTTTAGGCAGGTTGATACGCCGTTAAAATCATTCAACTTTTCAATGAATGAATGAATGAATGAATAAATTGAGAATAAATGATTGCAAACAATGATTCCTGATTTATTCACCTTTTCAATCGTAAACTCTTACTTTTTCTCTTCTCCCTTAACCCCCCTCTTTCTGTTTGACTCACTTTTCTTTCTATCTCGTCTGATTTATCTAATTTATTGATTGCTTACTGATTAGCCATCTCCAGGCTCCCTAATTTAAAAAAAAATTCTATTTCAGTTTGTGTTTTTTTTTCATTTCATCGCCATCAAGCTTTCGACGACAGATTCTCCTGCAAACCTTTCATTTCCTTTCCTCAATTATTCTTCTCCATTTTCTCCAGATATTTCCCTTCCATTTCCTCAGATCGAAGCAAACAGGAAGAGATGCATAGATTCTAAACAACGTCTCATCCATGCCATTAATGATTCCTAATATATTCATCTACATACTCGTACTTTTATTGTATGTATACATACATACATACATACATACATATACATATATATATATATATATATATATATATATATATATATATATATACGAGGTGGATACAATAAGTTTCCAGACTTTTTTCGTATAGGCATATAAAATTGTCGCTGACTCTTGAAAACTCACTATGTTATTGCTATATATCTTATGACATGACTGACCAACTTTTATGATTTCAGGTTCAAATGGACAGTTACAGCAGCAACTGGAATACACCCTACAAAAGTCTGTCACAGCCGGTGAATTTCAAAAATGCAATCTGACACTTTAGAAGAACGATATGCAATAAAATTCTGTTTTAAACTTTGAAAAAATGCCACGGAAACGTATGGAATGCTTCAGACTGCTTTTGGAGCATCTTGCATGAATCGAGCATCGGTTTCTGAGTGGCATAAGAGATGCAAGGAAGGCAGGGAGTCTGTAAGGGATGATGAGAGGTGTGGGAGGAGTAAGGAAGTCAATAGACCAGAGTTGATTGACCAAAGGGTTAGGGTTAGGGTTACTAAGTTGAGGTTTTAAGGGAGTTCAGGAAGAGATTCCGTCGGAAGAGGCCAGCACTTTTCAAATCGGGTCAGTGGCATTTCCACCAGGACAATACACCAGGTCACAACTCCATCCTTGTCACACACTATTTGACCAAGATGGGCATCAAGACAGTTCCTCGGCCTCCAAATAGTCCAGACCTTGCTCCCTGTGACTTTTGATTATTCCCTAAGCTCAGAAGCTGTCGTTATGGGGATATGAAAGAGGCTGTGACGAAGGTCATTGACACGCTCATACAAGAGGACTTCCATGGGCCCTTCCAGAAGTTATTGGAACAGTACAATAAGTGTATTGCAGCCGCAAGAGATTACTTTGAAGGGGACTAGAGTTTCATGTGTGTTTCACTGGTTTACAAAAATAAATTTTTGGTCTGAGGCAAGAAAGGGGATAGGTGTTTTTTGTTAATTTGGGTGTGCTAAATTAAAGTTTATAAATAGTTTTGCCCTATCACCTCTAGTTTTCTGGTTTTTAAATAGTCTCATTTTAGTATAAACAGAGAATATATGTGCATATTTCAAGAGTTCCAGCAGCTTATAACAAATAAAACAGGATAGATAAAGAACACTGATTGAATCAATATACTTGGATGACACAATTACACAATTCATAGTACCTCAGACACTCAAAAGTGTGTTTTCTTAGAAGATCTGGTGTATTTTGCCTCCGAGATGTCACGCTAGAGCATCCAGCAGAAGTCTCCCATCATGCCAGGGTTCCATTTGCCTTGATAGTTGCTCTCCATCTTCGTAATGTCTTGGTGGAATCTTTCTCCATGCTCATCACTCACTGCTCCAAGGTTTGGCGGGAAGAAGTTGAGGTGAGAATGAAGAAAATGAATCGTGAGTGACATTCGGCACCTCATATCCTCGTAAGACTTTAGCAACTTCTCAGTGCAGGCTTGATAATCTGGTACGCGTGTGTTACCAAGGAAGCCACTACAGACTGACTTGAATGCTTCCCATGCTCTCAGTTCCTTTAAATCAAGAAGCTCCTCGAAATCAGTATCCTTCAGCACTTCTCCGATCTGAGGTCCGACAAAGATGCCCTCTTTGAGCTTAGCAGCACTAAGACCTGGGAACACAGTAGACAAGTGTTGGAAGGCAGCACCATTTTTGTGCAACGCCTTCACGAAATTCTTCATCAAACCAAGCTTGATGTGAACAGGCGGAAGAAGCACCTTATTCATGTCCACCAGTGGATTTTCCTTGAGGCTGTGTTCACCTGGAACAAAAGTGCTTCTAGACCCCCAGTCTTTCTGCTTGTAATGCTGGGATACAGTTCGACTATCACAGAGGCAGAGAAAACAACAGTACTTTGTGAAGCCTGCTTGCATACCCATAAGAAGACCAATGACCTTATTTGTTCCGATTCCTGAAACTGGTGATCCTTACATCTTCCAGGTCTAGGTTCCACTGTTTAAGCCGAGAAGCCAAGAGCTCTGACTGCTGTTTTGACAGATACAAATCACGAGCAAGATCATTCAGGTCTTCTTGCGTGATCCAGTGTGGCTCATTGCCACTTGTTCCTAAATATGTAGACTCAATATCTTCCTGAGATATTGACTTGGCAGAATCCTCCCTTGAAGGCATTCCTTCATCTGATGAGGAAAGAAGATCCTTATTTACTGGAGGTGTGGGTACAGGAAGATCATGTGAATGGGGAACGGGTCTCATAGCAGATCGAAGGTTGGGATATTTGATCTTTTTCCAAGAAGATGCATTGAAGCCAGTTATATTAGCTAAACAAAAATAACAATCATCTGCGTGGTTTCACGGCTCTCTCCAAACCATCGCGACTGCAAAGTTGAAAGCCGATTTCTTGCCGTTAAACCATGCAGTTAGTCCATTGTAGCAGGGTTTACAACAGATGTGTGGAGCCCAAGACTTGTCCTGATCACCAATTTTACAGTAAAAATAGTGAAAGTAGGCGGTTCTGAGGAGGGAAGTGATGGTTCGACGCTGTGCGACTGTTGTGAAGTCCCCATACACTAGCAGAAAGTATTGGCCTTGTTGAGGCATCCTCGACATTTTGACGTGCTTGAAGCCATTGGAGAATCTGAAAATATAGCAAAGTAAAACTAAATGTGCATTTGAAAATGTAATACTTATATTTAGTAACCCAAAAGATGTGTAACACGATAGTTGAGGGACACCAACCTCCTGCGCCGCCTGCGAGACAACCTCTTCCAATGACTGCCAGAGTGTGGACTGAGACCTGCTGCTTTAACTGTCAAAATCCGTCTTGATATATAACTATATATATATATATATATATATATATAATGTAATGCTATCACTTACATTTAGTGCATAATAACTAAAAAATAAGCCATAAGTCTCCCAATATTAGAGTTAACCCTGAATTCATATACGCCTTTATGTACTGTATATGCACAAAATGCACACAATGCATGTCTAAAAAACTAGAGGTGATGAGTAAAAACAGATTTCAAATTTGAATTCAGCACCCTCAAATTAGGTAAAAACGGATATTTTTGTGCTTGCCTCAATTTCTTTGTAAACCAGTGTTATCAATAAAAGTTCCCATACGAAAAATGTCAGGACACTTATCCTATGCACCTCGTATATATATTGTCTTATTTCACACACACACACACACACACACACACACACACACACACATATATATATATATGTATAATGTTGAAATAAACAAAATGTTTTTCCTTGGAAAAGGTATGAACTTTCTTATTCCCCAAGCTATGGGTTAAATAGTATAACTGTGTTCTTCTTCAAGAATGGATTTGGTATTAAACAACCCACGAAGGTTTGTATGCCATTGCATAAAAAAAAAAAGAAAGAAACCAAGAAAGAAGGAATATTATGTTTTCTTAAATCAGAAAAGCGTTTGAATAGTGGCCAGTACAACAAGATAAAAGGAAAAATGAATAAATGTTTTCTCACTTCTTCACGTCAGTCTCATGACAATAAGTTTCATGCATTTTTATCTAAAGAAATATAATACGTCAAATGAAACGTGAGTAGAATGAACAACATAGTTCTTCTGACATGAGGAGGTTAGAATATATATATATATATATATATACATATGTATATGTGTGTGTGTGTGCGTCTGTCTTTCGTCGACTATCAATATGTTTTCATATATATATATATATATATATATATATATATGTGTGTGTGTGTGTGTGTGTGCACACGTGTGTGTATGTGTGTGTGTCTGTCTGTTTTTCTGTCTGTCTTTCGTGGTCTATCAATATGTTTTCATATATATATATATATATATATATGTGTGTGTGTGTGTGTGCGCGCATGCGTATGCGTGTGTGTGTGTCTGTCTTTTGTCGTCTATCAATATGTTTTCATATATATATATATATGTGTGTGTGTGTGTGTGTGTGTGTGTGCGTCTGCCTGTCTTTCGTGGTCTATCAATATGTTTTCATTTTTTTAAACAGCCTCATTTCTTTAATATTTGTACCGAATTTTAAATGCCCTTTACCCGACTCCTGTGTGGTTTACCATCTTAAATCAGTTTTACAATCATTTCAATAAACATTTCTTCTACTGAAGCGTTGTTTCCTTTTCATTAGCAATGACCAATCACTTGCTGAGGTCTGCAAGAATCTTGTGTCAATTGAAAAGTGATTTGCATATCTTGGCTTCTGTTGGTGTTTGTCTAAGAATGCAAATTACAAGGTCATTACATAATTTTTTGTTAAACTTTAGCTTATTCCATATATATATATATATAGAAGTAAATAATCAGCATTCATATTTGAAAAATATCATGTGACTTGTAAGGCAATGATGTAACACAAATGGAACCATCAAGAAATATAACGGATTAAAAAAAAAAGAAAGAAGTGGAAGAAAATATATTAATATATAATCTCCTCCCGTGTTTTGTATTTCCTTATACATCCATCGATGATCTCACGACACTCGATGACACCTTTTCTTAGTCGTGATGATGCTTTATCAAAATCGAAATATCATGACGTCGATTTTCTTTCATATTAAATTCTTCCCTTTGGATTACTTTGTTTTTCAAATTTTCTCCACACACACACACAAACACACACACACACACACAATCACACACACACACACATATATATATATATATGTATTAACAGGATTTGGTCCTACATAACCTTCAATGGTTGATATGTCATAAAAACCAACCAAACAACCAACCAAACAGTACATCGGGTACCATTCTACAATTACACAGGTCCACCTGTTGTTTGTGAATCTTGCAATCCGTCTTGTCCTGTAGAACTTTCACCTTTATGTTCCTCAATCCACTCCAGAATTACCTCCCTTTGGCTGTGCTCACACCGGGTGAAAGTAGGCCAAGATGGAGAAGAACGGCAAGATCAAGTATAAGATGGTTATGAATTGTGGCCAGCAATGGGGAAAACATCAGACAACCGAGCCAATAAAGGATTTTTTTTGATTGTTGGGCTTTTTTCAAAAATTTACTTTAATGGTTTTATTGATACTTGTGATTTTGCATCACCAGGCCCTCCAGGTAGCTTAATTGCTTTACGACATGCTCACTACGCTCACATACTTGACTGCTTTGCGAAGGACTTGACGCACTTGAAATCTCTCTATACGGTATTTGAAATATCGTCATAATTTTATAGACATTGTATTCTCATAAAATGTGAAAAGGCATGCCCAGTGTCATCTTAAACGAAAGATTTTTTTTTCTATATTTTCTATATTTAATCCATATAAAACAATAGTTTAACTTTTTATTTGGTTTCTGTTAACTTTTTGCTCTTTCACCTTTTATACGTCGCCTTTTATCATTTTACTCTTTCAATCCATTCACTGTAGATGATGGGACCATAAAGAGAAAAAGAAAATTTCTCTTGACGGAATAAACATGGATTAGAAAGAATTATAGGATTAATTCAAATCATTTAAACAAGTTTGTTTAAGAGATAAGGAATAGAGTGTTCGCCAATTGTCCGGGAGACCGGGGTTCAATCCAGGGTCAAGTCATACCAAAAACTCAAAAAATGGTACTTGATGCCTCTTTGCTTAGCACTCAGCACTATAAGGTAAGGATCAATGGTAAAGTGGAGCAATCCAGGGAATGTGGAGTAGCACCCTTCACAACACCTCGGTGTATTAGCTATTGAAAAGGGAGCATTCGGGTCACCCTCGCCGGGGGATCGCCAACTTGAATGAATATTTTATGAAGCTAGAATTGTTCAACGATTAAAATTCCACGACACCTTTGAAACCTATTTTAAGTTTTACTTAATAAGTTTTTACTGCTCGTTTAAAGCCAATTCTGCCGTTGAATCTTGTTGAAATCTTTTGCAGATAAAAATAAAACAATAGTTGATTCTACTCGTCAAAATTTGATTTATCTTCCGATAACATGAAAGCATTGTGTTAAAAGAATGTTTTGCCTCATCTTTTATTATGTTGTTTATTTAATTTATTCAAAAAAAGCCGAGGGGACCATCCTCTCAGTGTTGGGGGCGGGGGTCACCATGGAACAGGAGTTAGCGTGCTAGACAGTGAGATCGTAGTAAGCAAGTTCAAACTACAGTTGGGCTATTACGTTCTCTTTTAAACTGATGGACCTTTGGGTAAGATATGAATCTCTTTATTACCAGTGCTGAATCCATAACTTTTGACGGAGTAATCTATCTATCTATCTATCTATCTATCTCAGTCTGTTTCTATCTATCTATCTCACTATCTATCTCAGACTGTTTACTTCCTTCTCTCTCTCTCTCTCTCTTTCTATCTATCTCATACTGTTCATATCTATCTATCTATCTATCTATCTATCTATCTATCTCAGTGTTTCTTCTTCTTCTTCTTCTTCTTCTTCTTCTTCTTCTTCTTCTTCTTCTTCTTCTTCTTCTTCTTCTTCTTCTTCTTCTCTATCTCATGGTGTTCTTATCTATGTCTGTCTGTTTATATCTATCTATCTATCTATCTATCTATCTCAGTCTGTTTACTTCCTTCTCTCTCTCTCTCTCTCTCTCTCTATCTATCTCATACTGTTCATATCTATCTATCTATCTATCTCAGTGTTTCTTCTTCTTCTTCTTCTTCTTCTTCTTCTTCTTCTTCTTCTTCTTCTTCTTCTTCTTCTTCTTCTTCTTCTTCTTCTTCTTCTCTCTATCTCATGGTGTTCTTATCTATGTCTGTCTGTTTATATCTATCTATCTATCTATCTGTAGTTTGTTCACTATCTATCTATCTATCTATCTATCTATCTATCTATCTATCTATCTATCTATCTAAGGTGTTTTCAAAGTAATTAGATTTTATCAAAGAGGACATAAAAACACAAGTAAGGTAAATTTATTTAGATATTATCATAAAAATGTCATCAACTTCATTTTCAACGACTGAAGCCGAATAAACTCAAGATAAGATCGTTTGGATGGGAGGTTCTTCCGCATCTTCCATATTCATCAGATTTAGTACCAACAGATTTTCATTTGTTTCGATCACAAGAACATTTAATGAGTGGCAATACATTCAGAAACAAAGAAGATGTTGATAACGTTCTTTTATACATTTTTCAGGGAAATTCTCAGATTTCTTTAAACTCGCATAGAAATAATAATACCACAAAGGCTTGTTGAGGGGGTGGAGGAATTGGAAATTGGCGGACGAACCGAGACCATCCAAACTACAGCATTGTTAAGATCGGCCAGAATACTGGGAAGAGTCCGGAAGACCTGAAGGGACTTGCTGTCACTCAGACTCCAGTGAAACACTATCAGCAAACGGTGGCATGAAAAACTTGTATGGAGTAAGATAATAATAATAATAAAACGTAAGAATCTAAGAATATACACTTAGAATATAGGAATAGAATTTCGCTTGGAAAAATGTGACATGTTCATAATAAAAAGTGGAAAATGAGAAATAACGGAAGGAATAGAACTGCCAAATCAAGAAAGAATTAGAACGCTTGGAGAAAAGGAAAATTACAATTACTTGGGAGTATTGGAAGCGGACATCATCAAACAAGCAGGGATGAAGGAAAAAAATAGGAAAAGGGTACTTCAGACAAACGTGAAAACTTCTTAAAACCAATCTCTGCTGTAGAAATCTCATTTAAGGAATAAACACCTAGATAGTTCCACTTGAAGGATACTCGGGACCATTCTTGAAATGAACACAGGAGCAACTCGGACTAGAGGACATGAAAGCTGCTACTGCGGCTGCTGATGCACTCGCCCTTACATCTGAGAGATGACATAGACAGATTATATGTGTCAAGAAAAAAAGGAGAAAGAGGACTCGCTAACATTGAAGATAGGGAGGATGGAACAATACGTGAACTAAATTAAAAAGAACAAAGAAAGTCTAATTACAGCGGCTAGTAACAACCCAGAATCCGTCCTGGAGAATTAGACGCAGGAAATTCTCTGGGATTTCGAGATACGAACAGATCATCGAATCCTGACCAGAAAACCTGACCTAGTGATAGTTAAAAAGAAAAGAAGAGAACCTGCTGAATAAGGGACTTTGCCTTGACAGTGGACCATATAGTGAAAATCAAAGAAAACGAACAGAGAGATAAGGACTTGGACCTTGCCAGAGAACTAAAAAAGCTATGGAACATGAAGGTGACGGTGATAACCAACAGTAAATGGTGCGCTCGGAACAATCCCTAAAGGCTTGGTAAGGGGGTTGGAAAACTTAGAAATCAGAGGACGATCGGAGACCATCAGATTCCAGTATTTCTAAGATCAACCAAAATTCTGAGAAGAATCTTGGAGACTTGACGAGATTTGCTATCACTCAGAATCCAGTGAACCACCATCAGCCTACATTAGTGGAGAAAATTCGATAGAAAATGAAAATTACAAGAAAGAACAAACTTGAATGTTGGAGAAGTTTAAGAAACTTATCAATTGCTTCAATGAATCTTACACTTCATTTTTTTAGCTCTGCTTGCATATAAAATCCAATTAACTCTCATATAATGACGTCTTTTATTGCCTAACATTTCTGATATACATATATATATATATATATATATATATATATATATATATATATATATATATATATATGTGTCGATAATGGTATATTCTGGGTATGGCACTAAGTTGAATTTGGTAGGGAGGCTTCAATTCTGGACCTCTATGGTGTTCGTAGTTATTCTTTCGTTGTAATTACTTTTCGGTATATCCCGGCTCATTGGCCTAGTGTGTAAAGTGTTCACCAATGGTCCGGGAGGTGCCCGTGGTGTAGTCGTTATCGCCGTAGGAAATGAACACGGCGATACGAGTTCAAATCCTGGACGAGACTGATTTCATTTCACATAGCACTAATACCCTTGGGAAAGGTATGAATCCAATTATTCTCCCTCCAGCTATGGGTAAATAGTAGGACAGACTAGATTCTTCAGCCTTGTTGAGGCAACTAGTCTAGGAGAAGGAAAACCTCTGAATTCAAACCTGTTAAACTCCGCTTAAAAATTGACCTTGTGTCATATCCTGCCCGAGCGGAGGGGTTGGTAAATAGTACCAATGGTCCGGGAGACCTGAGTTCAGTCCCAGGTCGCGTCACACCAAAGACTTTAAAAATGGTACTTGATGCCTCCTCCCTTAACGCTCAGCAATATAAGGTACGTATCAAGAGTAAAGTGTAGCAATCCTGGGAAAAGAGTAGCGCCATCCCCTACAGCTCTGTTTAGTAGCTATTGAAAAGGGAGTCTTCTGGTCACCCTCGACTATGGTCACCAACTTTACTAACAACTTATATCCTGGCTCGGAGTGGTTGTTTGTATTCAAGCAGCACCTCCGTCCCGGACAGGATGAGACATAAGGTCGATATTTAAACGGAGTAAAGTTGGTTTGATTTTAGAGTTTTCCTTCTGCTGAACTGGTTGCCTTACAAAGGCTAAAGACCCCGGTCTCCTATGCACAGCTGGGTGGAGAATAGATAGATTAATATCTTTCTCAAGAGAATTAGCGGGAAATGAAACGCAAACAGAATCTGTCCCTTATTCCTAAATAAAAGAAATAGCATCATTCAAGTTTCTTACTTCTCAGGGGTATTCCTTATATATCAATTGGGCCTCATACCAATTCCGAAGACAACAAAACTTGTTCTTGACAATGCCCAGAAATATCGAAAGCACTTGGATCCAGAGGATCTTTTAATCCCAACAATTTAGATAAGATAAGAAGGCTGAAGAATTCATCAACCCAAAGATTGTGCTAAAAACAAAGAAAAAGACAAGACTCTGGTAAATATTTGAATGATGAAAATGTTTCATATATATATTCTTTTTAGAAAATAAACTACCATTCATGATTCTGATAATTCGCCCAGAAATCTTTTCTCGTCCTGATTGAAGCATCAAGTCGATATATGATCCCGATATATAAAAGATGAATAAATAAATTTCCCGCGAAATATATGCGTTCTATTTTTTAGCACCTGCATGAATTGATGCATAGATCTAATTCCAAACAATGGATTATGGTTGCTTTCCTCACGATACATGGTTAACTTACAAAATTCTGATAACCTCGGATATGAGGTAAGTTAAGCCCCACCCCCAGAAATATATACAGTACACAGATATTCGAAATGTGGGTATGTTGCTGTATGAAAACCCTTTTATTTTCTTTCTGTTTTCTTTTTTCTTCTTCGATTTTCTTTTTCCCTTTTTCCTTTCTCTTTTTATAACATTCTTTCTTTATTTCAGTTTTTCAGAATATATCTTTCTTTCTTTCTTTCTTTCTTTCTTTCTTTCTTTCTTTCTTTCTTTCTTTCTTTCTTTCTTTGTGTTCTTCTTCTTTTTTCGCTCTGTATATTTTCCACTTTTTCATCATTTCTTTCTTTCTTTCTTTCTTTCTTTCTTTCTTTCTTTTTTTCTCATCGTTTATTGTTTTCACATGTATTCAGTACATTTTTAACTCGTATTCATCTTCTTTCTTTCTTTCTTTCATTTATATGTATTTTCTTTCTTAGTTGAGTTTTCTTTCTTTCTTTCTTTCTTTCTTTCTTTCTTTCTTTCTTTCTTTCTTTCTCATCGTTTATTGTTTTCACATGTATTCAGTACATTTTTAACTCGTATTAATCTTCTTTCTTTCTTTCTTTCTTTCTTTCTTTCTTTCTTTCTTTCTTTCTTTGTAGCTACTCTATCTCTCCATTCTTCTTTCTTTTTCCTTTACTTTTCTTTTATTCAATTCTTTTTTTTTTTTTTTTTTTTTGCTTTTTCAATATAATACCGAACGCATTGTTAGTGCCGCCATGACTTGACTGTGAATATTAAAACGTTACGACTCTGAGCCTTTCAAACGATGAGATCATATTCAAGATGGCGGTTCCAATATGCCCAGTCGATGGAGTGGCAGGAGACAGAGAAAATAGAAAGACGCCCAGCTTTCTACAGACATTCATCACAATGCGAAGTCAGACCCTTAATTGCCTTATTCAAGTTACTGAAGATCTTTAACTTTGTACAACCCTTTGTATTTTATCAACAAGGCCACGGGTAACGAATTCTTTTTATTCCTATTTGATTTGATTTTTTTAACATCGGCTTAAAAAGAGAAAGCGAACGAAACCAACGTAAGAAATAGTCATCACGATTTCTGTTGTCTTGGAGATTTTATGATGGGTTATTAATATCATAAATCTAAAAATAAAATATCTTCATATTTATGGCTGTTTTTTCAGAAAACTATTGGCTTAATATTTTAGGATGTTTTAAATTGGGGATGTCAATCTCGTTAGTGGGTGTGAGTGAACCTTAAACTAGATCTTGAGAACTGGAAAAGGACAATTATTCCTAAAAAATCTGATCACATTGTGGGACGAAGTTAATGGACATATTTGTCAATATATAACAACCTTATTAAAGATACGAGGATCATTAAATAAGTTTCCAGGCTTTTTTCGTATGTGCACTTTTATTGATAGTACACACATAAAACTCTAGTCCTCTTCGAAGTAATCTCCCCCGGCTGCAATGCACTTATTGTACCGTTCCAACAACTTCTGGAAGGCCCCATGGAAGTCCTCTTGTGTAAGCGTGTCAATGTTCTTCGTCACAGCCTCTTTCATCTCCTCAATTGTCTCATAACGACAGCCTCTGAGCTTAGGGAATAAGCAAAAGTCACAAGGAGCAAGGTCTGGACTACAGGGAGGCTGAGGAATTGTGTTGATGCCCATCTTGGTCAAATAGTCTGTGACAAGGATGGAGTTGTGGACTGGTGCATTTTGCTGGTGGAATTGCCGCTGACCCGATTTGAAGAGTGCTAGCCTCTTCCCTGAACTCCCTTAAAACGTCAACATAGTAACCCTAACCCTAACCCTTTGGCCAATCAGCTCTGGTGTATTGACTTCATTACTCCTCCCACACCTTTCATCATCCCTCACAGACTCCCTGGCTTCCTTGAATCTCTTATGCCACTAAAAAATTGGTGCTCGATTCATGCAAGATGGTCGAAAAGCAGTCTAAAGCATTCCATACGTTTCTGTGGCATTTTTTTCAAGTTTAAAACAGAATTTTATTGCATATTGTTCTTCTAAAGTGTCCTCACGTCCAGATTGCATTTTTGAAATTCCCCAGCTGTGACAATCAGGCTTTAGTAGGGTGTATTCCAATTGCTGCTGTAGCTGTTCATTTGAACGTGAAATCATAAAAATTGGTCAGTCATCTCATAAGATGTATAGCAATAACATAGTGAATTTTCAAGAGTCTATGACAATTTTAAATGCCTGTACGAAAAAGTCTGGAAACTTATTGAATGCACTACGTAAAGAAAGGAATGAATGTGAGGTGTTAGCAATGTGTATGTATAAAGATGTACTGGAAAAACTCACCCATATGTACAAGTCCATAACGTGAGAATGAAGATGGCAAATTGTTCAAATCTATCTTAACAGTTAATGGTTAAAGATAAATTGTTTTATAATCTCTATACGAGAATCCTTCAATAAATAAGGTGAATTTTGCCTAAGGAGTTGACATTGTTTACAGTTGCATCTTTTTCAAGGAAATCAATTGAGATGGATGCTTTCATGTCCCAGAAGATTATCAGTATCACATACTTTACTTACTGTTACACCAAGTACTCTTTCTTTACCGGAAAGTCAGGGTGTTTCCGCTCTATTTCCTGCTTTTTCGATTCTGGCTCGTAGTTATAAATCCATGTTTAGCTCATTTGTAACCCTTTTTTAACGAAAGCATGCTTGTCCATACACATCGTTTTTCTGTAAATTTCCCATAGCTTTTATTTCCCAGCAGGCAAAAACTCGGTGACAGAACTCTGTTCAAGCTTGGAGCACTCTCATTATTTGCCGCTATTTTAAATTGCCTAAATCGAAAACTTTTGCAAGATTAAGATATTTTTTGCGATAAGCCAATTCGAAACAATGTATCATTTACGAATTCTGGAAAATGTTTTGCTTCCTAAAAAAAATTTCCGCTTATTTATTGACCAAACCTTGTATATTTAAAAGAAAATTTAAAAAATAATAATAAAATGTAAAAATAAAATTTAGTTGCAGGCCGGTGCAAATATGGTTGACACCTCTCTTTAAATATTAAGAACAGTTCATCTGTGATTATTTACGTTATTTTTCAAAAATATTTTTGTGTGTTTTGAAGAATCTCATTGTCTTAGACTTCGGATGATTTTGTTAGCAATATCTTATCAGCGTTGTGGACTCTCGTCATTTTTTTTTTGATTGAGACATTTAGAGTAAAAATTTTTGGTACAGCATTTTTATTGAAACTTTGAAATTGTTAGGGTAAATAAGGGTTAAATAGATCTGTTTAAAAATTAAGAATACTTTATATAATTGTAAATTTATATTCGCTTTATAATACTGTGTACGAAGAATAGTTACTTGAAGCTATAATTGTATACTAACTCTAATTATTAGTTACTTATAACCATATAATTGTGTGCCAACAAAGGACTATTATCAAATAGCAATAATTCTTTGAAACCGTATAATTATTAGTATTAGCTAAGAATACTTGAAACTGTATCTATGTGGGAGAATTATACCTACGTTGTCCCATGAATAAGCAGTATGTGGAAAGGGTATAAAATAAGAATCGGTCATGTTGGGGTTGGTTGGACTATCATGAGATGCACTACGAGCCTCTATTGGACCTGCAACATAAACAAGGGAGATAATTATTTATAGTATCCCTATATAGTATTTATTCACAGGACTGTATAGATAGCCTATAAGTACACGTTTTGAAAATACAGAATATGAAGTGTGTTCAAAAAGACTGAAGCTGTATTTACCAAGACGGAAGTGAACAATAAACGAAACACTAATTTTCTTTGAAACAGACGCTGAGAGGAAAAGCTCGAATAATTAATTCAAGAAATGTTTAATTGATTGATTTTTGATGTTTTTGTTGAATCAACTTCATTTTTCAATTTGCAGCAATTCAGGCTTATTTCTCAGTGGGGGTGGGGTTGTAACATCAAACCTGTTGACTGTGTATAATACGAGAATTATTAACAAAAATATTAAGACTGAAGCTGTATTTACCAAGACAGAAGTTAACTATAAATGAAACATTTATTTTTTTCAAAGTAGTCTCCTTTATATTAAATACATGTCTAATACTGTCATCATCATGTTAGATTTCATAACGATATCTTCGGAGCCTATGTTCTTCTACAAAGGATGACTTTCGCATTAAATAACCCTTGAAGGTTGATATACCAATAAACACAGAAACCAAACTAAACGAAATCGATATCTTCGGAAAAATCAATGTAGATTATAGTCTACTGTGATGTTTTTGAATTCTTTAAGAATCTTTAAGAATAATTTTAAGTTATAGTAATGTCCCACGTACATAGACTACCGTCTTGAGGATCAACTAAGTACGATAGCCGATAGGAACGGATGGTAAGAGATTGACCAAGGAATCCATGCAGTCGGCACTCCTTCATGATGATGATAACGATACATGCGAGGGTAATCTATGTCAGCGTTTCGTTTAGTTGAATTAATTTTCATGTATAACGCTTCATTTTCGTCTTATTTTATTTCAGAAATAGACAAAGGAAACTATTCTATGAATAACATTTACTACAACGAGTAGGGGAGTCATCGTAGCGTTGTGGTTAACGAGCTCGACTGCGACATCATAGTAAGTAAGTTTGCCCTCAAGTCACGCTATTATGTTCATTTTCGGAGTAATACTCTTGGGAAAGGCATGAACCACCTTATCCCTCCAGCTATTGGTTGAATAGTACCATGACTGTTCTTCTGAAAAGATGGCTTTTGCTGTAAATAACCCTCGAAGGTTAATATACCATTAATCAAAGAAACCTGAAACGGGAGTTATCTCTCTGGAAAATTCTGATTATTTGTGATGATCATCTCTTAATTTTCAAATTAGTTTCTAGTTTAATGGTATATCAACATTCATGGGTTATTTAATGCTGAAGCCATCCTTGTAAAAGAACAGCAGTGATACTATCTAACCTATAGCTGGGGGTGGGTAAGGGGTTTCATGCCTTTCTCAATGGTATTCATCCAAAAGTGAACGTATTAGCGCAACTGGAGTATTACTTTTTTTTTATCATTAATGGTTTTCGGACTTTGTCTTAATCTTTATTGTTATAAACAACGTTTCGGCCGATATGTCCTCTAGCTTTCTTCAGGTGTTTGTCGAACTCGGGAACCTACACGGAACTTTGAACTACGTCCTTTATTGATTCCGTTAACCATAACCGGTACAAGTGTTAAGTATTTCTGTATCATTACTCGCCTGCATTCAGGATTGAACCGGCAACCTCCAGATGATTGTCTCCTTTGGGAACTAACGCCTATAACCGTTGCGCTATGGACAGTTTAGAGTGAATTCTTAGGAGTTATAAACTTAATGTTCTTACTTGACTAGGATTACTACTATTATGTATGATTTTTTTTACCTGTACTCATATTCAGATTTTTTTTCATCTAGCCATTTTAATTGAAGACAATAGTCCAAAAACCATTAATGATAAAAATCATGGATTATTATAATTCCGCAGTCTAGCACGTTAACCATTACGCCACAGGGAGTCCCTTTTCAAGTTTCCATCCGGGAACTTTTATTTCAATATATTGTTATAGTTTCTCTATTTTGTTATTTGTTACCTTTGCTAATTTTTTTTTTTTAACTTTTTGGTGAGGGCTGGGTTCAATTGATAAATTAAACTTTACTAGCAGGACTTTTACTAGCAGTAGATTTATTTAAGCAAGAAAAGGTGATTTGCAATTTTATTACGTATAAATCCTATTGTTGCCTTTGCAATAAATAATACAAAAATATACAATTACAATATCTATAAAACTTAATACGCATATCATTTGTTACTATTTAATTCTACCGAAAGATCAATATATATAGTTTCATATTCTATTTTTTGTGGAACTATTCCCGGTTTCAGACATCCACTGGGAATTTTGATTCATATCCCCTGTGGATAAGTCTAGGGAGGGTGCGAGTATATAGATCCGATTATTAATCAGATTATGGCTTTCCAGAGGTCTTTGAGTCTGGTTTTGTCTTTGTATTCTACGACACAAGATATTAACAACAACCACGAAGATAAAACTAGATATCCTAGGCTGAGTCAAAAGTTTTGCAATATTTTGGTACGTGCTAGTTTCCGGCGCGTATATCACGGGACCGAAGTTGTTTGAGCCGTGGTACGTGCTCGCTGTGATTGGTAGTATAGTGGTAGTTAGTGCGCCGACACGTTGTGCATTGTTTCACCACATGTGTGATTTGAAAGCCGTCCAAAGGAACATGACATGCTTTTCAAGTTCGACCTGGACCATAATGTCCCGGTAGCAAGTAAAAACTTTTTTTTTGTGCGAAAGATGAAAGTAGAGTTAATTACAATAGAGTACCTAGATGATTCAAGAAATTTCGTTTGGGTTGCGTAAACCTCGCGATTAAGCAAGGTTAGGTAACCCTAAAACCGTGGATTCCTAGGCCGTGTTCCAAACCAGAGAGGAAAATCTGGCGAGTAGGATTCGGAGAGTATCAGGCGAGCTGCGAGTCTCACAGTCCATGATTGTTTATCACCTTCCCGATCTCGATAAAAGCAATTGCTGGACTGTGTTTCATGTTACCAAAATATTGCGAAACTTTTGACTCACCTAAGTATTTGTAAAAAGCAAGTAAAGTTGGTGACCGTGGTCGAAGATGACCCGAAGGCTCCCTTTTCAATGGCTACTACACCAAGGTGTAGGGGTCGGGGTACTCCTTTCCCTGGATTGCTCCACTTTACCCTTGATCCGTACATTATAATGCTGAGTGTTAAGCAAGGGGAAATCAAGTACCATTTTTTTGAGTTTTTGGTATGACTCGAACTGGAATTGAACCCTGGTCTGCTGGGCCATTGGCGAACACCCTAACCATCTATCATGATATTTATTAGCAGATGAAGGTTCGGTAAGGTTGATGTTAAATTCAAGTCATTGTATTGCATTTTATATGTCAACTGTTGTGGACCAGTAAAGGGCCCCCGAAGAAAGACATGAACTCGGGTTTACATGGAACAAAGTATAATAACGTTAGTATAATACAAGATAGATAAAAAGGTGTTGAACGTCAGTCTGACTGCCAAAGTGTTAGGCTGAGGAGAACTCCGGTATTTATCATCCGTCCCACTACCGGACGAATATGGCACAAGGCCTTTTTAAGGTGGGTCCGGTCGCAGGGCAAAGTCCACACGCGCCCGGCATTGCCTGAGAGGATGGACCCCTGAGGCCGGAGGAAATGGTGAGTCAACCAGCCGGTACTCGGCCAGATCCGTGCCCGAGTCAAACACAGCCGACCGTGGCTGGGGAGAAATCCACCGAGATGAATATTCTCTCAGTATTATTAGGAACAGGAAGAGTTCATTACAGTCCACAGGTTGGGTACCATAATAACATTAACCCAATCGTATTTGGTTTGGTTTGGTTTGGTTGGTTTTATGGCATATCAACCTTTGTTGGTTATTTAACGCCAAATCCATTTTTATGTAAATAATCTGTTCTATTTAAAACAATTCCGTTTAGCATAAGTACACAGTTTAATAGTCAAAAACATTTTCATTTCAAACTATTCAAGCAGTTATATGTAACAATTCAGTTAAGTGTAAATGCAGTTTTAATGTCGAAAAACAGTTCTATTTCAAATAATTCAGTTAGGCATAAGCACGCAGTTTAAATGTAAGTACAGTTTAATTGTCAAAAACATTTCTATTTCAAGCTATTCAGTTTAGTCAAACAATTCAGTTTAGCATAAGTATGCTGTTAGTTCTATTCAACCCATAGATAGGGCCCTAACTGGTGTTACCACTCCGGGCCAGAGTGGACCTGGGAGCGATAGTAATGAAGGGGTACTCCGTATTCCCCAAAGCTCCCGCACTGGTGGAACCTCACCATCAGATTGATATACATATACAGGAAACTCGTTAGGGGGGGAGGTCTTACCCCTCTGCAGAGGTGCAGTCAGTGTATTCTACAGCCCCAGCTGACTGGGCAACCAATCGTATTTGTTAAACTACATTTTTTATTCCGTTGTAGGAAATAATATCTCTAGATAAGCAATGAAAACAGAATGAAAGAAAACCATTGACTATTTTTATTGGAAATATTCTAAGATCTTCTTCAGCGTACAAACGGAAATTTTGGAAGCATATAATATTATTCGTGTCGTAAAAAACAGCAGAATGAAGATAAAAGACAAACTAATCAAAATTGCTAATTTCAGTGCTTCGTTAAAAAATATCTGACAACTTTTGATTTAGACTTAATGAAATTCCGACTGTATCTTTTTTAACGTTTGCCACCATGTTTTCCTGGATCACCTTAAATGATAAGCCTTTCTTATGCATTGTCAGAGTGACAAGATGTTATTCAATCCCGACAGGACCCACAAGCTGTTGATAGTAGTTTTTACTTCATGGTGAAAATAAAGTAAAGTAAATTTCCAACTTTGTTTTTCCTGATTTATTTAACGGCATATCAACTCCTTATGGGTTATTTAATGCTGAAATTTGATTTATTTCTAATTCTTTGATTAGAATCATTTTGCTATTTTCAACATTGCACAGCAATTATTTCTTATACCTTTTCTTATTTGACTACAATAATCATTTGTTTGCACAGTTATATTGGATCAAACATTCCTTATATCATTGTTTGCACAGTTATATTGGATCGAACATTCCTTATATCATTGTTTGCACAGTTATATTGGATCGAACATTCCTTATATCATTGTTTGCACAGTTATATTGGATCGAACATTCCTTATATCATTGTTTGCACAGTTATATTGGATCGAACATTCCTTATATCATTGTTTGCACAGTTATATTGGATCGAACATTCCTATCTAATTTATATACAATTTATCGTTTCTACTAACTATTCCTATTTGATATTATTATTTTTTGTTTGCACACATTCATACGGTTTCAAGTATCCTGATCAAATACAAATAATTTATTCATCATTAAATGTTTTAAAGTACCGATTCCTATCTAAAGATAATGCTTGCACAAAGTTAAATGGTTACAAGTATTCCTATTAAACACCAACAATTTGCAAGCATTTTTATACTTTCAAATTACTAATAACAACAATCCGTAAACAACTAAAGCTTCAAGTAACTATTCTTAAAATAAATTATTTGCATACAGTCAAATGGTTACAAGTATTCCTATTAAACACCAATAATTTGCAAGCATTTTTATACTTTCAAATTACTAATAACAACAATCCGTAAACAACTAAAGCTTCAAGTAACTATTCTTAAAATAAATAATTTGTATACAGTCAAATGGTTTCAAGTATTCCTATATAACATTAATAATTCTGTTTGCGAATAAACTCTTGTGTGCACACAATTATAGAGTTTCACGTATCTTTATCCAATATTAATTTATTTTCAAATAGATCACGTTGACTCTTAAATGAGTAAGTCAGCGTTTTAAAAATCTCTTCGACTGAACTACGAAAAGACAGAAAAGACCTCACGATCCTCTCCTAGATGTAAAGCTACTATGCAGACAATGTAGATGATCTAGTGCTTCTCATAAATACATCAGCCCAAGCCGAATCACTGGAGCAAGCAGCAGGAGGCATTGGCCTCTATGTAAACGCAAATAAAACAAAGTTCGTGTTTTAAATAAGAAGGAACAATCTTTATTTTAAGTGGCAATCTGCTGAAAATATCTGATTTCTTTGAAAAAATAAAAAGAGATTTCTTCCAAGCGGTGACTGTGTCAGTACTACTGTATGAATGCACCACATGGATGCTAACAAAACGCATTGTAAAAAAGTTAGATGGGAACTAGACAAAAATTCTACATGCTGTTTTGAAAAGTTCTGAAAGCAACACCCTACAAATAAGCTGCTGTACAGCCACTCAACTCCCATCTCATAAACCATCCAAGTAAGACAAACAAAACATGCTGGGCTCTGCTAGATCAGTAAAGCGACGTTCTCTTATGGACTCCTACTTATGGACACACCAGTGTTGGTCGATTTGCAAAGATTCACATACATCAGCACTGTGCAGACACATAGATGCAGTCTAGAAGACCTACCAGAAGAGATGAATGATAGGGACGGATGGTGAGGGAGAGAGTCAGGGAATTGGGTTCTCAGCGCGAGTTAATGGTAATGAGATGCTTTTTTGTAAAATCAGCTATGATAAAACACAAACAGATTTACGTTTGCTGAGACAACTTTGACCACATGTAAAACTCTTGGTAAGTAAGATGATAATTGGTGATATCTATCTATCTATCTATCTATCTATCTATGTGTGTGTGAGTGTGATTTCCTTGAAATTCAGGAGCTCAAATTACTGTTTTAGGGGTTTCTATACTTTAGTGTTAATTATTAAAAAAAAAACAAAATGTAGCATTTTAGAAAAATTTTCAACGTTTATGTTTGGAAGAGTGTCATACCGAAAATGCTGTAAACACACACACACACACACACACACACACACACACACACACACACACACACATATATATATATATTTAAAGATGGTTGTTGTATGAGGATATATATAAAATAAGATGGTCCACGAAGAGATTTGTATTTTTCAAATTTTTTGAATTTAAATAAATAATTGAAAATAAATGAATTCAAAAAATACAAATCTCTTCGTGGACCATCTTATAATATATATATATATATATATATATATATATATATATATATATATATACGACGTGCATACGATAGGTTTCCAGACTTTTTTTGTATGGGCATTTAGAATTGTCGTAGACTCTTGAAAATTCACTATGTTATTGCTATACATCTTATGAGATGACTGACCAATTTTTATGATTTCACGTTCAAATTAACTGCTACAGCAGCAATTGGAATACATCCTACTAAAGCCAGATTGTCACAGCTGGTGAATTTCAAAAATGAAATCTGACACTTTAGAGGAACGATATGCAATAAAATTGTGTTTTAAACTTGGAAAAAAGGCCACAGAAACGTATGGAATGCTTCAGACTGATTTTGGAGCATCTTGCAAGAATCAAGCATCAGTTTCTGAGTGGCATAAGAGATTCAAGGAAGGCAGGGAGTCTGTGAGGGATGATGAGAGGTGTGGGAAGTGTAAGGAAGTCAATATACCAGAGTTGATTGGCCAAAGGGTTAGGGTTAGGGTTACTATATTGAGGTTTTAAGGGAGTTCAGGAAGAGATTCCTTGGGAAGAGGCCAACACTCTTCAAATCGGGTCAGCGGCATTTCCACCAGGAGAATACACCAGTCCACAACTCCATCCTTGTCACAGACTATTTGACCAAGATGGGCATCAAGACAGTTCCTCAGCCTCCCTATCGTCCATACCTTGCTCCCTGTGACTTTTGGTTATTCCCTAAGCTCACAGGCTGTCGTTATGAGACAAATGAGGAGATGAAAGAGGCTGTGACGAAGATCATTGACACGCTCACACAAGAGGACTTCCATGGGGCCTTCCAGAAGTGGTTGGAACGGTACAACAAGTGCATTGCAGTCGGAGGAGATTACTTCGAAGGGGACTAGAGTTTCATGTGTGTACTATCAATAACAGTGCCCATACGAAAAAAGTCTGGAAACTTATTAATTGCTCCTCCTACATACATACACACACACACACACATATATATATATATATATATAGTAATAATTTACTAAGCTTTTTACTTAGATGTGTAACAAGGCTATATGAATAAGTCCATATATATATATATATATATATATATATATATGCTGAAACCCGTTTAGTTTGGTTTGGATTATTTAACGGCATATCAACTCCTTGTGGGTTATTTAATGCGGGAATGTGATTCATTTCTAAATGTTTGATTAGAATTATAACTCTATATTTTTAACGTCCTATTGCAATATTTTTTTATAATCGCCTTTTTTTATTTTTTGTTATATGGTATCGAGTATTCCAATCTAATACAAATAAGTTTCACTTTTTAAAAAATGATTACGTATTCCTATTCAATTCCCGTCCTGGAGGCAACACCCTGTTCTATAGTCATTTACACGTTCATGCAGCATCACAACGACACAACAACAAAGAGAGATGCATGAAGGATAACGCAAGATAAAGACGCAAGAGGGAAAACGCAGGAAGAAACGACACAGGAAGACTTCTTTAACAATATTTTTACCTCTCACTTTATTTGTAAGGTTCGCAAGGGTTGCTCAAGGGTTGCATGTGAGAGGGTGCTGGAGACCGAACATAAACTTCATATTTTGACCCCACTGTTATGACCGTCACGTTGTGTCTTTCTTGTTCTCTGAGATGCTCAACCAGAAGTCTTGGGGTCCACTCCATCGGGGCTTTTCCGAGGGCCCCCTCGGTCGAGTGTGGCCTTCCCTACCACATCTGGTCTCTACTGTCTGGAATTCTACTGGCAACTGCTTTGGCACCCAACTCAACTCAATTATATAATAATTCAACGCCCACACGATCGCCCACTGGATCTTTGAAATCGAATATTTAATCGTCATCAAGCGGAAATAACTGTCATGCAGTTCAGAGGTTACTCTCTTCCGGTGCATCACAGTAGTGGCACAATGGGACCTTCACCTTGTCCCATATCATAAGACTTAATCCGCCCACGTGATCTCTTTCGATTACTGGCCATTGGAATGTGTCACTTCCTTCCGGTATATCACCTTGGAATTGCATTTTTGGGCTGGGTCGAAGGGTCAAAACATAACAATCATCCTTAAATTATTTTTCAAAATTCCACATGTGGAATTTTCTTCACGTTCGTCTCCATCACCCTCACACATATTTTACTGAATAATTTACAAAGGACAATAATGGCTGAAAACACAAAAGGAATAACTTGAAACACAGCAAATAAAATCTTACTTAGAAGGCGACCTTCTCTCTATGTAACACTTGCCCGGCTAATTATTATCTAAATTTCTTTTCTTAAATTTGCGTGGTTAGCCATCTTGACATGTGCGCATCAAGGTACAATACGGATGCGTCTTTTATCCTCTCAATACAACGGGCCCTCCATAATTCCTTGAAGAAATTTCAAAACCCTAAAAGGACCATACTCTGGTCCATATCCTGGTCACAAACTTAGTGACCCTGGTCATTCCAGCAATACATTTCGCCTGGATTCCTCATGACCACACTCCAGTTCTTTGCTCAAAAGGTTCCTACCTGGAGTAACAGGAGAATTCCATAAACTATAACACAATATCTTCAAGGCCCAAAGCATTCCACAAAAATCCACAAAAATCATGGCCCAAAACAAAGTATCACAATACATCCGAATGTGTTACAATCTGGCACGCATGCTGTAAACCACCTAAAATAGTCCACGGAAATTACTAATTAGCAATGTGTTACCCATTTTTTTTTTTTTCGTTAGGTTTCTGTTTCCATGCCATTGGTTTGCAAGCCCTTGAGGAACATGCCTTACCTGATCAAACCCGCGCCGGGTTTCTTTTCAATTTAATCAGGAACCCTCTTGGCTACCAATATATAGGCACCTCGTCTTTCTCAGATCCATTTCACTTTACCAAATCACACACGAATCCAAAACACCATCGTGACTGAAAGACTCAGACATCATCCACAAAATTTTGGAGTAGGCCACGCCTTTTTTCTTTTATTCCATTCTTGGAACTCCAAACTAAAAAATAGAACAGCTTCATGGGCCGGCGAATTCTTCGATAGAATTGCTTTCTTTGCCGTCTACCCATCAACAATCTGAAACCAATTGGATGAATGTCTGTCCTATTCTCACGTCAGCCACCGATTCCTCAAAACAGAACCCCCCCCCAAAGAAAAATATTTCCTATTCCACGAAAACCCCAAATTCTAAAAAAAAACTTTAGAATCAATATAATTGCAAATATTTGTAAACCTAGAATAAAATCTTCTGTAAATGGTTTTCGTCAAATTTCATAATATGAACAGGAAAAAAAAAATTCTAATGTCGCCTTTAAACTCAAACTCAAAAAATTTTTCCCTTTACTAGTCAAAACAATGTTACAATCACAGTTCACAAATGTTCAGTTTTCTTTTCTTTTTTCAATGTATGTACTGTCTATTTTACTAAAAATGTCTGTTCTTTCTTTCTTTTTTTTCCATATGCTGTGTTCAACAATGTTCAAGTTTCTCCTCTTTCTTCTTTCCGTCTTTTTCTATTGTCCGGTACGTTTTTGTTTTTGTCTTTGTTTTCATTTTTTTTTTTTCATTTTTTTTTATAATAAATTGCTCATTCAATGTCCCTTTTTTTTTCAACCTTATATCTACCTCTCTGTCTTTACCTTAACACGATATCTATAGGTTCGCTTCCCAGTTTATTTAATTTCAGTCTATAGTACCATAATTTAAGCCTGATTTATAATACAACTTTTTCAATAGCTTTCGAGCATTCTTCTTCTTCTTTTTTTCTTTTCACAAAATATCCCGGGTTTTTTTTCTAAACAACCCAAACTTTTATAAATTCTGCCAACATTTCCCAATTCAAAATATTTCCGAATCTGCGAATCTTCGCCACACTTGGTTCCGTCAAAATTCTGTGCATCTCTTAATTACATCCAAAACCCTGTTTCAAAATATCTTCCCCAATAACAATCTCAAAGCTTCACTCCAGGGGGAACTCACAAAATACCTGTCAGCCGCGTCAGACACAAAAAGTATCTGTCTCTTAGCTACTCTGCCTCCATGGCAAGACTATCTCCAATCCATATGGACCACGACAAATCTGAGACGATACCCATGTCTCCAATAATTGATATCAACAATTTCCACAGCAAAACAACCGGCCTGACTCCACCAGCGCCGAAAATATCGATTCTCCCAACTTCATAAATATCGAAAAATTATATGCGCATTATTCAGACAAACCACCAATGTGTGAAATTCATGGACAATACCATTAATGCTCCCAAGATTCCATCTCTCGGATTAAAATTGTCATTTCCAATCCACAAGTTCCAAACATATAAACTTGCCCAAAAGATCTTAACTACAGATATGCGGGATTCCAAATCTTGGACTGAAATACTAATTTTCAATCACCACTTGTCTGGTCCAATGAAAAGCTACAACGATTTTTTTTTTCTTACAAAGACCTATTTACGATAAAATTCCCATTGATAAAATTTATTTACTATTGCTGTCTATCAAAAAACGGACAGCAACTGTCCCCTAGTCATCTTTTGTTTTCCTTCTTTTTTCCTCCCTCACTTCGATACAATATTACACATAGCAGTAATTTCAATTTTTATCTAGGGACCACACATTTTTTAAAAAAATTATTTCCAATTTTATGCTTCTAGAAAGGCCCTTGTCATTACAACTAATCTTTCACAATTATAATCAAATTAATCAACAGAGAGATAGAATTATGAAAATGCAGCAATTAACTTACGATTTTTTTAAATTTTTTTTTCATCTTTTCTTCCTGCACGTTGCATTGTTTTCTTGTTTTCTTCTTTTCTTTCTGTTCTTTCCGCGCCGGTCCGTTCCTCTTATAGTTGCCTGTCTGTTCTTGTTTTTTCTTTCTACTTCTTTCAATTCCAGCATCTTTCCCTGTCCCCTTCGTTGATGTCGTGTTGTGATGCTTAAGACTGCCGTTTACGGTAACCAGGTTCGTTTTGAATCCTTGAAGAACTCTGCTGGCACAAGCACCAAATCGGACAATGTTATATAGTCACATATGCAGATTTACATCTATATACATGCACATATATATGTAGAATAATTCACAGCGACACAACGATAAAGACGCAAGAGGGAAAACGCAGGAAGACTTCTTTACAACATATTTACCTCTCAATTTATTGCAAGGGTTCGAAAGGGTTGTTCAAGGGTTTGCATGTGAGAGGGTGCTGGAGACCGAACATAAACTTCATATTTTGACCCCACTGTTATGACCGTCACGTTGTGTCTTTCTTGTTCTCTTAAATGCTCAGCCAGAGGTCTTGGGGTCCACTCCATCGGGGCTTTTCCGAGGGCCCCCTCGGTCGGGTGTGGCCTTCCCTACCACATCTGGTCTCTACTGTCTGGAATTCTACTGGCAACTGCTTTGGCACCCAACTCAACTCAATTATATAATAATTCAACACCCACACGATCGCCCACTGGATCTTTGAAATCGAATATTTAATCGTCATCAAGCGGAAATAACTGTCATGCAGTTCAGAGGTTACTCTCTTCCGGTGCATCACAGTAGTGGCACAATGGGACCTTCACCTTGTCCCATATCATAAGCCTTAACCCGCCAACGCGATCTCTTTCGATTACTGGCCATTGGAATGTGTCACTTCCTTCCGGTGTATCACCTTGGAATAGCATTTTTGGGCCGGGGCGAAGGGTCAAAACATAACAACCCCACTAAGCACCAACTATATGGCCACCTACCTCCCATCCCGAAAACTATCCAAGTTTGACGACCCAGACATGCAGGACACTGCTGGAGAAGCAGGGACGAGCTCATAAGTGATGTACTCCTATGGACTCTTATGGCCGAGCAAAAGCAGGACGACCAACTCGAACATACATACAGCAGCTATGTGAGGATACGGGTTGTAGCCCTGAAGAGCTGCAAGAGGCGATGAACAATAGGTAGAAGTGGCGAGAGAGGGTCTGGGAGATCCGTGCTGGCAGCACGACATAATGAGGATGATGATTCAATCACAAAAGGGCATGTCCTCGTGGTGTAATGGTTAAAGCGTTGGTCTGCGGAATCGTCGAAAGTGAGTTCGAACTTCAGTCATGCAACTACGTTGATTTTCTAATAAGTACACTTGGGAAAGGTTTGAACCTCCCAACTATGGCTTAAATAATACCACCTCTGTCCTTACACAAGAGTGGCTTTGGTATTAAATAATCTACGAAGATTGATTCGCCATTAAACAAAGAAATCAATCCAATAATTTATATACAATTTTATAGTTTCATGTAACAATTCTTATTGAATAATTCCCATTTATTCAGATGGTATCAAGTAGTTCTATCTAAAACAAAGTATTTTTACATATGATTTTAAATCTTCCGATCTATACACAACTCTATTGTTTCAAGTATTCCTATCGAAAGCTAACAATTTTATGGATTCAAGCAGCAGTTATTATCTAAAAATTATAAACTTTTACTTTTGGTTTCCTTTGGTTTCTTAGTTTAAAGGCACATCAAATTTCGTGGGTTATTTAATACCGAATCCATCATTGTAGAAGAACAGTACTGGTGCTATTTGATCCACAGCTGAGGAAAGGAGAAGGTTCATGCCTTTTCGAAGAGTATTAGTTCGAAAGTGAATGTAATAGCGCTACGATGTCGCATTCCTGCATGTTTACCACAACGCTACGAAGAATCTCCTCCCCATAATTATAATGGTTTGGTTTCTTTGTTTAATGGCATATCAACCTTTATAGGTTATTTAATATCAAAGCCATTATTCTAGAAGAACAGTAGTGGTACTATTTAATCCATAGCTAGGAGGATAAGGGGGTTCACACTTCTCCCAAAGGTATTCGCCCGAAAGTGAACGCAATAGCGCGACTGGAGTACGAACTTGTTTACTACGATTCCGCAGTCCATCGCTTTAACCATTACACCACAAGGACACCCCCATAATTATAAGGTATCATGTGTTCATATCTAATACAAATAATTATCAAACAAAATCTATTTGACTCCTACATTAGACCATAACAATAAAAAAATGGAGTCGCAGAGGGAAAAATAATTTGCAAATAATTGCATATGCATATTTACCAACCCCTCCGCACGGGCAGGATATGACACGAGGTCAATTTTTTAAGCGGAGTTTAACAGGTTTGAATTCAGAGTTTTCCTTCTCCTAGACTAGTTGCCTCACCAAGTCTGAATAACCTATTCTGCCCTACTATTTTACCCATAGCTGGAGGGAGAATAATTGGATAATAATTTCCCAAGGGTATTAGTGCTATGTGAAATGCAATCAGTCTCGTCCAGGATTTGAACACGTGTCTCCGTGTCCATTTTCTACGACGATAACCATTACACCATGGGTACCTCCCGAGCAATTGCATATGTTCAATTAATTCTTTCAGTTTGTAATAATTTACAAGCCTTTTTATGGCTTTTAGTAATCATTCTTCTCTCTGCTCAGTCGGTTAGATTAGTAGAATATACCGACTGCATCTCTGCAGAGGAGTAAGACAGTATGACAGTACTGGATATGATAGTAAACAATCTGTTGATGAGGCTCCAGTAATGCTTGAGCGTTCATTGTCATTACTCCCAGCTCCACTCTGATCCGGAGTGGTAATACCTTATAGGGTTCCATCTAAGGGTCAAATAGAACTCTTCACCCATTCAACTGTGTGCAAGGAAATAACTGATGTTAAATTGAATTGATCATATTTACCCAACCCCTCTGCTCGGGCAGGATATGACACGAGGTCAATTTTTTAAGCGGAGTTTAACAGGTTTGAATTCAGAATTTTTCCTTCTCCTAGATTAGTTGCCTCACCAAAGCTGAAGAACCTAGTCTGCCCTACTATTTTACCCATAGCTGGAGGGAGAATAATTGGATTCATACCTTTCCCAAGGGTATTAGTGCTATGTGAAATGCAATCAGTCTTGTCCAGGATTTGAACTCGTGTCGCCGTGTCCAATTCCTACGACGATAATCATTACACCACAGGCACCTCCACACTAAAATTAAATTGAATTGATAGTATTGCATAGTAATACTCGAAACCTATTTGCGTAGACTGCTTCAAAGCGTTTGTCCATGTGCAAAAATAGGATTATTGCTATTACTTAGCAGTACTTGAAACCATTTATCTGTGTGCAAATGAAGGAATCGTGTTGAATAGAATTATTAGTGTTAAATAGCAATAGTTGTTACCACTTCCTGTGTGCAAACATGTGATTAATATTAAATAGAATTATTATTGTTAGATCGTAATACTTAAAACCATCTTACTGTGCAAAAAATGCCAATAGATAATTACGTACAAACCAATTTGCTCTTTTGAAAATAAAATTACCAGCAAACTATTCCCTAACATATATGAACGAGGATCATTAAATAAGTTTCCAGACTTTTTTCGTATGGGCACTTTTATTGATAGTACACACATGAAACTCTAGTCCCCTTCGAAGTAATCTCCTCCGACTGCAATGCACTTGTACCATTCCAACAACTTCTGAAAGGCCCCATGGACGTCCTCTTGCGTGAGCGTGTCAATGACCTTCGTCACAGCCTCTTTCATCTCCTCATTTGTCTCATAACGACAGCCTCTAAGCTTAGGGAATAACCAAAAGTCACAGGGAGCAAGTTCTGGACTATTGGGAGGCTGAGGAACTGTGTTGATGTCCATCTTGGTCAAATAGTCTGTGACAAGGATGGAGTTGTGGACTGGTGCATTGTGCTGGTGGAAATGCAATTGACCCGATTTGAAGAGTGCTGGCCTCTTCTCTCGGAATCTCTTGCTGAACTCCCTTAAAACCTCAACATAGTAACCCTAAGCCTAACCCTTTGGCCAATCAACTGTGGTGTATTGACTTCCTTACTCCTCCCACATCTTTCATCATCCCTCACAGACTCCCTGCCTTCCTTGAATCTCTTATGCCACTCAGAAACTGATGCTTGATTCATGCAAGATGCTCCAAAAGCAGTCTGAAGCATTCCATACGTTTCTGTGGCCTTGTTTTCAAGTTTAAAACAGAATTTTATTGTATATCGTTTTTCTAAAGTGTCAGATTTCATTTTTGAAATTCACCAGCTGTGACAATCAGGCTTTAGTAGGGTGTATTGCAATTGCTGCTGTAGCTGTTCATTTGAACGTGAAATCATAAAAATTAGTCAGTTATTTCATAGGATGTATAGCAATAACATATTGAATTTTCAAGAGTTTACAACAATTTTAAATGCCTGTACAAAAAAAGTCTGGAAACTTATTGAAGGCACCACGTGTATCCATTTAACTGTGTGCAAACAAGGGATTAGTATTAAATAAAATAATTAATGTTGATAGAAATACTTGTAACCCTTTAACTGTATGCAAAGAAAATGAGTTATAACACGTTCAAAAATGTTTTCTACAGACTTGACGTTTACAAATAATGTATATTTGATATATGTATATATGTATAAATAGGTTTTAGCATTAAATAACCTACAATATTAATATGCCATAAAACTAACCATCAACCAACCAACCAAACATTTCTATCTAATTTAATACTTCATACTTAGTTGTAATATCAATGTTTGAGTCCAATGTATCTAGGTTCAAAACTATTTAAACAATTAAACGTTTCATGCTTAGCGTGTTATATCAATGCTTCAAGAGACAGTCTATGAAAGTATCGACTCAACCATTTTAAACACCATTTCAAACTGATCTATGGATAGGACAATATCAAGTACTACCACTCCGGCCCAGGGTGGACTTGGGAGTAATGACAATGAAGAGGTGACTCCAGACTCCCCAGACCTCCATACCTGGAACTTCACCACCTCAAACTCTAGTCGCACAACAGTGTTCCATTTCAAACAAAAATCCTTGCGAAAAGTATAGACCAACCTCTTATTCCCCCAGTTAGGGGTTAAATAGATTCACTAAAGTTCTACGGTGATGTTATTGGCATTAAATAACCATCGAAGGTTGATGTACCATTAAAAACAAAGAAACTAAACCTAACCTAACCACCTCTTTTGGGAGGAGTCTTACTCCCTACAAAGGATACAGTCAACATAATCTAAGTCTCGCCGACTGGGCAATCGATCAAATGAGACATTTTGCTTTAAAAATGGAGTTATTGTAATTGAATATCGATTATAGGCAGTAGTTAGAGACGAGGCTGGGATAATGTTAAAATATAAATGCCTCGGCAATGATCAAAGCTTAGGAATTCATGTTCACATTTCTTTAATACTGGTCCAATCAATTTTTTTGGGGAAGGTGGTGGTTGTCAGGGTGGGTGAGGCCGCTACTGTTGTTGACATTCGCTTACTTGTAATGAATGAAGACCCAAAATGATGGTAACCATAGCAACATCTTCACACTAATGTGTCAAAGTTCGATAAATCTCGAATTATAAGATCACAACTATTCTTTGCCCTATATTTTCAAAGGCACACTATCACGTACATATAAACACACATGCATTCTTGGGTGACGCGTTCTTTGTAACATATTCTTGGGTAACACATTCTTTGGGTAACGCATTCTTTGAAACATATTCTTCGGTAACGCATTCTTTGGGTAACGCAATTTTTGTAACATATTCTTGGGTAACGCATTCTCTGTGTAACACATTCTCTGTAATATATTCTTGGGTAACGCATTCTTTGTGAAACGCATTCTTTGTAACATATTCTTGGGTAACGCATTCTTTGTAATAGATTCTTGGGTAACTCATTCTTTGGGTAACGCAATCTTTGTAACGCATTGTTTGTGTAACATATTCTTTTGTAACGCATTCTTTGGGTAACGTTTTCTTTGTAACATATTCTTGGGTAATGCATTCTTTGTAACATATTCTTGGGTAACGCATTCTTTGGGTAACACATTCTTTGTAACGCATTGTTTGTGTAACACATTCTTTGTGTAACGCATTCTTTGTAACATATTCTTGGGTAACGCATTCTTTGTAACATATTCTTGGGTAAAACATTCTTTGGGTAACGCATTCTTTGGGTACCGGTTATTGTAGTTGGAAATGGAATCGGTTACCCGAGTCCGAATCTTGGATGAAGTATTTGCGTTTTATTGGGGAAACAGATGAATCCATCTGTTCGCCATTAAGCTATGGACAGGGTAGGCTAGCTTCCTAGAGTAGTTGCCTCAGTAAGGCAACCAGTCTAGGAGCAGGAAAACTCTGTATTGAACCAGCTGTTCTCTGCTTTAAAATAGACCTTGTGTCATATTCTGCTTGTGGCAGAGGAGTTGAAAGAATGCGTATCCACACGCACATACGCACAAACACATAAACACACAAGCATATATATTCATTTCTGGATTTGGTTGGCTTTTATGGCATATCAACCATTGTAGGTTATTGAATACCAAATCCTGTTTATACATATATTTTAAATATAGATGATTTAGTTTGGTTGGTTTTATGACATATCAACCGCTGTAGGCTATTTAATACATAATCGATTTCATACATATAAATAGTTCTATTTCAAACAGTTCAGTTTAGCATACAAAAGCAGTTCTATTTCAAACAATTCACTTTCGCATAAGTACACAGTTTAGTTCTATTTGACCCATAGATAGGACCCTATCAGGTGCTACCATCCCGGGCCAGAGTGGACCTGAGAGCGATGGCAATGAAGGGGTACTCTGCATTCCCTAAAGCTTCAGCATTACTGGAACCCTACCATCTGATTGTTTAGTGTCATATTAAGAAAAATCTTTGGTGGGGGATGGGTCTTTCCTCTCTGCAAAGAAACAGTCTGTGTATTCTACAGCCCCAACCGAATGAGCAACTCATTGCTGGAGGAAGAGTACCCGAATTCATACTTTTCGCTATGTGAAATACAAACAGCCTCATTCAGGTTTTGAACTCTGGTTGCAGAATTCACTACGATAACCGTAACAACATGAGCTCCTCTCTAAGATATGAGTCAAATTAATCATAAGAAAGATTGAAGAAGGTATTACTGTTTTGTTGGTCCTATCATAGAAACCCGGTCAGGCAGAAAGATATGATAAAACTGCATGAGATCACGTGAGATGTGGTTTGACTTCAAACAGAAACGGGGCATTAAAATGGCGAAGATGACTGGGCTATTCTTTTGTGGAAGTGAATACGGTAAATATAATAGCGGGACATTAGTTGCTTTTATGAAGTATATCTTGAACAAGTCAGATTGTAAGACAAATGGGCGTATCCATTCAAAGCAATGGAGATCGCCGAGGAGACACGAGTAACATTAAAACCAAAAATGGATATATTTTAATCAATGTGCGTTGAAGTCAAAACGGGAGATAAGAGCAATACAATTTTTACAGACAAGAGACATATCATGACTTTTCATTTCGTTCTGATAGGACGACTTGTAGGTTTTTTTAATTTTTTTTTATCAAAGAGTGACATGATATAACGAATGGTAGCATTCATTTTAAGTAAAACACTTTTATTAAAAAATATATAAACAGTATTGATTTCTTTCAGGTGTTTTACATATACAAGCTATTTCAAGAAACTTGATATTATTTGAGATGTACAGGGTGTTTCAGAAGAAAATATTTTAATGCTTAAAGGCGTATAAACCATCGTGGGTTATTTAATACCAAAGCCATCCTTGTAGAAGAACAGTAGTGGTACTATTTAACCCATAGTCAACGGGATAAGGAGGTTCATAACTTTCTTAAAGGGCATTTGTTTGAAAATGAACCTAATAGCGCGACTGGGGTTCGAACTCATTGACAATAATCTCGTAATCCAGTACGTTAGCTACGAGGCATTGGAGACTTCTCCATCATTTCGTAGACCAGTTCTTGTGGTCTAAATTTTCCCGAGTTCGACAAACACCTGAAGAAGGCCAGGGGACATATCGGCCTAAACGTTGTGGAAATAACAATAAAGATGAAGACAATAGTTCGAAAACCTGCAACACTATGTAGGTGGCCCGCCAAGCAGACGATTCCTTTGTCTGTTTTGGCGCGAAACCAGACAAAGGGTTTTGGAATTGAAATCTCGGCGTGGCCGGAAGTGGTAACGGGACGCGAGAAGAGAGTTGGTTGGACAAAGGAGCTGACAGGAGTTGGCGACGGGACACGGACAGAGGCAGTCGACTCCGGAAACCGTAGCAGAGAGGCGAGTCAGCATGACATGAGGGTCCAGCGACAGTGAGAGAAGATCGAGGGAAGACGAGTCTGCATTCCAGTTACTTTGTAGATTTTCCCCAATAATCCATGCTAGCGTTAGTCTATATATGCTATCGGAAATGCAGTGTTACATAACTCCTTGTCTTGCACTTGAGTTAACCCCAAGCATATTGTTCGTTTTGTTCGTTTGTTCTCTTTCCTCCCACTCCCTCGATTGTATTCTTGTAGTGGCAAGAAATTTGCGTTACCCCTCCCGGAACCACTAGTTGATCACCGGCCAAGAATTGAAATGGTTAGAAGAGTTGATGTAACGTGTGGGGGCCGAGAAGGGGTAACGTCTCACAAACCCTTAATGACCAGTTCTAGTTCAAATGATCTCAAATTTTAACAGCAAATCTGGAAACAAATTAAAATTCTATGTTCAATGTTTAAACGGATTTCTTTTCCAATAAATGGCATTTCTATATTTAAAAAAAAAAAAAATTAAACCATGACTTTTGAGTTGTTTCTACGCATGTTGATACGATTTAGTGGATTTTAGAGAATTCACTAATAGCCCGGGAGACCAGGGTTCAATCCCAGGTCGAGTCATACCAAACACTCAAAAAATGGTACTCGATGCCACCTTGCTTAACACTCAGTATTATAAGGTACAGATCAAATGTAAGTACAACAATCCAGGGAAAGGAATAGCGTCCTCCCCTACACATCGGATTAGTAGCTAATAAAAAGGGAGCCATCGACCACGGTCGCCAACTTTACTTTTTGCAAATCAAGTTTAAGTGAAAAAGGTTAAATAGTTGTATAGCCATAATGAGGGATGGACATGGATGAAGAATGACCATAACACTGTTTTATAAGAACATAACTCTCACACTTTTTTCTCAAAAGGGGTTGAAGCTTTTGTGGTGTGTTAGAGACGAACGGAGACAGGGATAGACAAATGCAGATTGCTATATTGACCCATAACTTCTTCTCTTGACCATAGCATGATATGTTATATTCGAGACCCCACTTAGTACTTCTGCTTCTTGGCCGGGGTTGCTCAACCGGAGACCTAGTATGGACCACAGGCCCCAGCAGGGCGCTTTCAGTGACTGCAAGCTGACTCTGACTCGGTTCTCACTGACACCAACTGACTCAACTGCCGCGGGCATCTGTATATATTATTTCATAACGTCCACACTTCCGGGACCGCTTCCGCTTATTTTTGAACAGGTGCGTCTCTGATTGACGGCTCGGTCAAGGGTCAATATGCTATGAAATAAAGTTCATTTAAGATTTTTCACTTAAGGTTTAGGTGAAAAATATTAAAATATATATTTATATTAAAATTCTTAATAAACTTCCAAGACCGAAAAGTTTCCTCAAAGACATTTTTGGTAGTAGATTTTGGGACCAAAAGTTTTGTTTTTACAATAAACATACAATATTAGAATTAATTCCAAAGGATGTAAAATAAATTGATTTCACATTTAGTTTAACTGAATGATGGTAAAAGTTATTCCAAGTGTCAGAATAAAACTTTCTTTGAATTTCTTAAACTGACTACAGAAGCAAAATAGCAAAATCCAAAGCCGAAAGTAAAATTCTCAAACATTTTAAAATTGATCTCCAGTTCAAGCCCTTGGCTGGGACATGAGAAAGCCTTTAGTATAGAACGCCATAAACACTAAAATTAATGCATGTCCAAGCAGTCAGGGCTAAATTGAAACACACCCCGCACTTGCTGAACATATATCTCTCAACTGAAGAGCTCATTGCCAGGAGTCTACAATAGCTGAATTTTATATAAAGGTAATTTAAAAGACTTGAAGATCAAAAAATCATTTTGATTTAATGAATGGATATGCTGTGTAAACAGTTTTTCTTTGCTTCACTTATAACATTATGAACTCTTTCAAAAGTTATTTTAAAAGCTTAGTAAAAAGAACTTTGATCCGCCTTGTAGGCTTGGGAGGAAGAATACATCAACGGCACCTCTGCCGAGGAGTAACATCCCCCAAACGAGTGTCCTGAAATGACTCTAAACTTCATTGGACGGTGTGTCGCCATTTATGAAGCTTTGAAGAATATGGAGTAGCCCTTCATTTTCTTTACTCCCTGCTACGTTCGGATCAGGATTCATTGTACCTATTAAAGTTCCATGGGTCAAATTAAAATCATTTACAAAATATTATTATTATCATTTGTTATTTGAAGCCAGACATCAGCAAGCAAAGGATTTATATTACATAGGAATATTTGATAAATAAAAAAGTAAAGTTGGCGACTTAGAGGCTCCCTTTTCAATAGCTACGACACCGAGATATAAGGAGGCCGCTACTCCTTTCCTTAGATTGTTCCACTTTACCTTTGATACATACCTAATAATGCTGAGTGTTAAGCTAGGAGGTATCAAGTACCATTTTTAAATAACTCGACCAGGGATAGAACCCCGGTCTACTGGGCCATTGGCGAACACTCTACCCACCAGACAAATTCCTCGAAAGCATTTAATTGTATGCAAACAAATGATTGATATTTAATAGAATTATTAGTGTCAGATAGGAATACTTGAAACTATTGGTGCGCAAACAAATGATTTCAAATAACCCATTTCAAAATAAAGTTACCTACAAACTATTCACTTATAAATGATATATATATATGTATACAAGCTGCATATGATAGGTTTCCAGACTTTTTTCGTATGGGCATGTAAAATTGTTGTACACTCTTGAAAATTCAGTTTGCTGTTGCTATACATCTTATGAGATGACTGACCAATTTTTATGATTTCAGCTTCAAATAAACAGCTACAGCAGCAATTGCAATACACCCTACTAAAGCCTGATTTTTACAGCTGGTGAATTTCAAAAATGCAATCAGACACTTTAGAAGAGCGATATGCAATAAAATTCCGTTTTAAACTTGGAAAAAAATCCAGAGAAATGTATGGAATGCTTCAGACAGCTTTTGGAGCATCTTGCATGAATCGAGCATCGGTTTTTGAGTGGCATAAGAGATTCAAGGAAGGCAGGGAGTGTGTGAGGGATGATGAGAGGTGTGGGAGGAGTAAGGAGGTCAATACACCACAGTTGATTGGCTAAAGGGTTAGAGTTAGGGTTAGGGTTACTATGTTGAGGTTATAAGAGAGTTCAGGAAGAGATTCCTTCGGAAGAGGCCGGCACTCTTCAAATCGGGTCAGTGGCATTTCCTCCAGGACAATGCACCAGTTCACAACTGCATCCTTGTCATAGACTATTTGACCAAGATGGGCATCAACACAGTTCCTCACCCTCCCTATTGTCCAGACCTTGCTCCCTATGACTCTTGGTTATTCCCTAAGCTCAGAGGCTGTCGTTATGAGACAGTTGAGGAGATGAAAGAGGCTGTGACGAAGGTCATTGACACGCTCACACAAGAGGACTTCCATGGGGCCTTCCAGAAATTGTTGGAACGGTACAACAAGTGCATTGCAGCTGGAGGAGATTACTTCGAAGGGGACTAGAGTATCATATGGGTACTATCAATAAAATGCCCATACGAAAAAAATCTGGAAACTTATTTAATGATCCTCGTATATATATATATACACACACACACACACACACACATATATATATATATATATATATATATAAACAAACCCAACAGCTCGTCATTTTGCTGTTATGAATTTATTTCAGTTGGCTACTTAATAAAAATAACTAATCTCTTCAGATAGTAGTTGTATTATAGAGAGAGAATGTCACTACAATACTAATAAAAAAACCTTCAAGAGGAGGGGAAAAGATCAAAAGAAATAATGTTAAAGTCCGACGCCAACCTTGTGTGTTAAATCCATAACTGCGTCAATTGTCCTTATTTATCTGCGAGATGTTTTTCGATTAGCAGCTGATATCATTTCACCAATTTAACCTATTCTTTTTAAAGAAAAGATCGTCGATTTATTGTATAGCCACATACAACTACACAATACTTATACAAATATATGCGTAACATAATCAAACATAATGACGAACGTCAATGAACGAACGAACACACTTCTTTATAAAAATATATCTCTCACATTTTATTCTTGAAAAGGTTGATGTTGGTTGCGTGTGAGAGATGAGCTGGAGACAAGGCGGGACTGTTATTTTGACCCAAAGTTCTTCTGGCCATAGCAGCACTTCTTCCTCATCTTGGCTGGGTTGCTCAACCGTGGGTCACTGAGGGCCCAAAGCCCTCTGTCTGCCGCTGGTTCTCATTTCGGCATCTTGTCCCCAACTGACTCCAACTGGCTCGAACCGCCTCGGGCCCCTGGTTATATAATTGTCTTACGTACACCTACTTCCGCTGTTCTTTCGCTTATTTACACAGGTGCATCTCTTGATTGACGGCCTGGTCGAGAGTCAGTATGTTACATTTTTTTTTCATTTTCATTAAAAAAAGCGTTCAAGTAAATGAAACTTTTCTTTTATTAAAAAGATTTTAGAGGTTTTATCTTTTTTTTATTTACGCTCGAAAATTAGTCTTTCTTTAATTAATATATTGCTGCTTTTGGCTGTGTTTTTCTTCCTACTATATATATATATATATATATACATGTATATATATGTATGTATATATATATATATATATATACGGGGATCATTAAATAAGTTTCCAGACATTTTCGTATGGGCACTTTTATAGATAGTACACACATGAAACTCTAGTCCCCTTCAAAGTAATCTCCTCCGGCTGCAATGCACTTGTTGTACCGTTCCAACAACTTCTGTAAGGCCCCATGGAAGTCCTCTTGTGTGAGCGTGTCAATGACCTTCGTCATAGCTTCTTTCATCTCCTCAAATGTCTTATAACGACAGCCTCTGGGCTTTGGGTATAACCAAAAGTCACAGAGAGCAAGGTCTGGACGATAAGGAAGCTGGGGAACTGTGTTGATGCCCATCTTGGTCAAATAGTCTGTGACAAGGATGGAGTTGTGGACTGGTGCATTGTTCTGGTGGAAATTCCACAGACCCGATTTGAAGCGTGCTGGCCTCTTCCCAAGGAATCTCTTACTGAACTCCCTTAAAACCGCAACATAGTAACCCTAACCCTAGCCCTTTGGCTTCCTTACTCTTCATACATCTCATTATCCCTCACATACTCCCTGTCTTCCTTGAATCTCTTATGCCACTCAGAAACTGATGCTCGATTCATGCAAGATGCTCCAAAAGCAGTATGAAGCATTCCATAGTTTTCTATGGCATTTTTTCCAAGTTTAAAACAGAATTTTATTGCATATCGTTCTTGTGAAGTGTCCTGGCGTCGAGATTGCATTTTTGAAATTCACCAGCTGTGACAATCAGGCTTTAGTAGGGTGTATTCCAATTGCTGCTGTAGCTGTTAATTTGAACGTGCAATCATAAAAAATTTGTCAGTCATCTCATAAGATGTATAGCAATAACATACTGAATTTTCAAGAGTCTACGACAATTTTAAATACCTGTACAAAGAAAGTCTGGAAACCTATTGAATAAACCACGTATATATATATATATATATATATATATATATATGCATATATATATGTGTACATATATGTATATATATATATGTATATATATATATATATATAACTATATATATATATAACTATATATAACTATATATATATATATATATATAAGTGTAAATAGCGTTGACACAAAGTAAACCGTGCTTGACGACTACTAGTTTCTCGCCTGAGATTATTAGACCAAAAAAACCTACGTGGTGGACAATCCTTTATATTCAGTTGTTTGGGTCATCATCCAAAGGGTAATCTAATTTGTACGGCATTCTGAGTAGGCCAGTTTTGAACGATTCGTATGCCAACAACACATCAATACTGATCTTCCTACCTAATCAGACATTTTGCAAGGCGTACGATAACCGGCAACCAGTCAATAATATTCAGCGACTTTTGATCTCTTCTTATAAAGAGAATTATAAATGCAAACAAGCAAATTCACCTTCTGTGTACCTCAATGCTTTTATTCACTCGGCAAAAATTATATTCACCCACAGAGGTCTGTATGAGCCCCTTTGAGACACCTTACTTTAGATCAACCAATGCAATTACTAAAATGTCGTCTGTATTTATTGAAAAACGCCAACGTGACAAAACGGACCGAGGAGAATATACGAGAATTTAAATTAACTCGTAAAATATTTCTTAGCCTTGAATCTTATACTGATAATTCTAATCAATATTCGTCTTAAAATGAAAAGGGAAATGCGAAAATGAGGCTGTTTTAAAAGATTTTAGAAGCAACATTTATACTATTCTTTTTATCTTAATTTTTCTCTTTCATTTTAGATAACCTTATTTAAAACGTTATCATCATTATCAGCATTATTATGCCGACAGCACAGTTTCCTTTGACTCTCTCTTTCTTTCTCTCTCTCTGTCTCTTTCTCTCTCTCTCTCTCTCTCTCGCCATCTCCCCCTATCTATCATCACACTTAAGTTTTCTAGAAGGCACTCAGTGTCCGCACAAAGTTGATGAATGTAACACTGGAGTGTCTCTGTGCAGGAGTCCATAGTAGAACGTCGATTATGAGTTCGTCCTTACTTCCGCAGCTGTTCTAAACATGTCTCGTCCATCTTCCATTGAAAGTGAGCGAGATGGGAGGTAAGTGGCCATACAACAACTGTTTTATTCGCTGCTGCTTCTAGGATTTTTCAAAACAGCAAACAATGTCCTTGGGTAATTACCATATCGCTTTTTCTCCAAGCGCCTTGTTAAAGTCTAGGTGGTGCATACAGTTGTACTGACATAGCTACAGCTAGAAAAAAATTCTAATCTAATTTCATCAGAGATTAGATTTAAATGTGTTCGTTAACCATTCAATAGCAGTGCATGCCTTACCAATTCGTATGTCGACATCGCTTTCAGTGGATGAGATATTGCTACCGAAGTATGTGAAATGGTCTACTATGGCACCCTCTTGTTACTTGCTCCAGGATGTCGTCTGCGTTCAGTGAAAAATGGCAACGAGCATTCGTGGAATATTTAATTCCAAACCCATCCTTGTAAATGAATAGTTGTAGAACTATTTAACACATAGTTGGGGGTAAAAGGGTTCATATTTTTTCCCAAGGATATTAGTCCAAGAGTGAACGTAATAGCTCGACTGGAGTTCGAACTTACTTACCATGATATCATAGTCCAACACGTTAGTCACGGTACCACAAGGACGTCCTCGACGTGATATAGGGATGGACGAGAATATGCAAAAAATATTTCTTACTCATATAATGAAAAATGAAATGTGGAAATGTAGCAGTTTGAAAAAGATTTTAGAAGCTCTTTTTTATACTTTAATTTTTTCTCTATCATTTTTGATAACTTTAAAGAGATCTTTATTATCATGATAATCATCAAGGCGTACCGACAGCACGGGTTCTTTTGAATCTCTCTCGACACCTGTTCCTATCGATTATCCTGCTTTGTAAGTCCTTTGGACGCAATCCAGTGTTCACAGAGAGCTACTGCTAGGAAAAATTCTAATTTTATTTCATCAGAGATTAGATTTAAATGTGTTCGTTAACCATTCAATAGCAATGCATGGCTTACCAATGCGTATGTCGACATCGCTTTCAGTTGATGAGATATTGCTACCGAAGTATGTAAGTTTTTCCTGGTCAGCTAAATTGGTGTGTCCATCTGTATGAGTCCATCGGTTAACCTCGCCGATGAATTTTTACTTACAGACATTCTATTCTTTTTATTCCTTTAAAAAAATTCTGTCTTTCATTTTAGATTACTTAAAAGAACACTTTCTAATGGCGTCGTATTAGGTTATCTTTTGCTGCCCGACACTTTTGAGAGCTTTCACCTTTCTTTCTCTCTTTTTTTCTTCTAAAAAGTGGACTGGGGTGAGATGGACATGAAGAAGAAAAAATGTTCCATTAGACAAGGTTGGAACAAGATGTGTCTTAAAGGCGTCAAAAAGACTAAAGTCTCATAAAGTTTTCGCATTTTTCTGCTTTTTGTCAGTTAAAGAAAACCACATCTTTATTTTCGTTTTTTTTCTTTTTGCTAAAAGGTGATAGTTTATCAACTAAGATTAACAAAAGGTGTCTGCTGAGACTCACGAATATTAACACATAGGAAAGAATTATTTTTTCTTTCCTAAAAATAAGAAAATCGGGAAAGCTCATCGAAAAGTATTTGGTTAAATAAAAGCCATTTTTTTCTCTTAGTTTTAATATATGTAAGAAAATAACCTATCTATCTATCTATGTATCTATCTGCGTTCCAAGCAGCGGTCGTGTCGATACTGCTATATGGATGCCCTACTTGGACGCTAACAAAACGGCTGGAAAAAAAGCTAGACGGCAATTACACAAGTATGCTGCGAGCAATATTGAACAAGTCCTGGAGGCAACACCCAACAAAGCACCAACTATACGGCCACCTACCTCCCATCCAAGTTGTACGAACCAGACATGCAGGAAACTGCTGGAGAAGCAGGGATGAGCTCATAAGTGATGTACTCCTATGGACCCCCACGTATGGCCGAGCAAAAGCAGGACGACCAGCTCGAACATACATACAGCTGCTATGTGAGGATACGGGATGTAGCCCTGAAGACCTGCCAGAGGCATTGAACGATCGGGAGAAGTGGCGAGAGAGGGTCAGGGATATCCGTGCTAGCGGCACGACATCATGATGATGATGATCTATCTATCTATCTATCTATCTATCTATCTATCTATAACATCGATTTATGGTGACGTGTGGTGCGAACTCAATGGGTGGCCGATATCGACAAACCCTTGGCTTCAGAGGGTTGTTCTCCGAAGTTTTACATACTTTGCAGGGTTGAATTAATTGCTCGGCGCCTGAGAGGAATGCCGACGAGGCTAAGAATTTTTATTCCTACCTCTCATCGGTTACGACCTGTGTGCGGGACACCTCTAAATTAGCCTTGTGTCGCATTTCGACGTGGTAGGACGTCGATTAGACACTATCTATCTATCTATCTATCTATCTATCTACTGATCTCAGTCTGTTTTTATCTCTTTGTCTTCCAATCTATCTATCTATCTATCTATCTATCTATCTCAGTCTGTTCATATCTATCTATTTATCTATCTATCTATCTACTGATATCAGTCTGTTTTTTTATCTCTGTGTCTTCCAATCTATCTATCTATCTATCTACTGATCTCAGTCTGTTTTTTTATCTCTGTGTCTTTCTATCTATCTATCTATCTATCTATCTATCTATCTATCTATCTATCTATCTATCTATCTATCTCAGTCTGTTCATATCTATCTATCTATCTATCTATCTATCTATCTATCTATCTATCTACTGATCTCAGTCTGTTTTTTTATCTCTGTGTCTTCCAATCTATCTATCTATCTATCTATCTATCTACTGATCTCAGTCAGTTTTTTTATCTCTGTGTCTTCCGATCTATCTATCTATCTATCTATCTATCTATCTATCTATCTATCTACTGATCTCAGTCTGTTTTTTTATCTCTGTGTCTTCCAATCTATCTATCTATCTATCTATCTATCTACTGATCTCAGTCTGTTTTTTTATCTCTGTGTCTTTCTATCTATCTATCTATCTATCTATCTATCTATCTATCTATCTCAGTCTGTTCATATCTATCTATCTATCTATCTATCTATCTATCTATCTATCTACTGATCTCAGTCTGTTTTTTTATCTCTGTGTCTTCCAATCTATCTATCTATCTATCTATCTATCTATCTATCTATCTATCTATCTATCTATCTATCTATCTATCTACTGATCTCAGTCAGTTTTTTTATCTCTGTGTCTTCCGATCTATCTATCTATCTATCTATCTATCTATCTATCTATCTATCTATCTATCTATCTATCTATCTATCTCAGTCTGTTCATATCTATCTATCTATCTATCTATCTATCTATCTACTGATCTCAGTCTGTTTTTTTATCTCTGTGTCTTCCAATCTATCTATCTATCTATCTATCTATCTATCTATCTATCTACTGATCCCAGTCTGTTTTTATCTCTATGTCTTCCAACCTATCTATCTATCTATCTATCTTAGTCTGTTCATTTACCAATCTCAAATTGAATCTATCTATCTATCTATCTATCCTAGCAGGTACTACCACTCTGAGTCAGAGTGAATCTGAGAGTAATGACAGTAAAGGATTGACTCTACCCTCCTTAGAATTTCAGAACTGGAATAAAAGCAAGAAATGTTACAATCACTTAATACACCTTTCCTATGGGAAACATCGAGTTGCTCTGAACTTCGTGAATCTATGTATATTTACGATTCTGTAACGTAATCGTATAAGTGCTTTGCAAACCACAGTGTTCACAATTTGAACTTGGATCTTTGTATCTATTTCCTACGACGGTACCTTCAATAACACCATGAACACATCCAAAATTTCAATATTCGAGGATCATTAAATAAGTTTCCAGACTTTTTTCATATGGGCACTTTTATTGATAAGTACGCACATGAAACTCTAGTCCCCTTCGATGTAGTCTCCTCCGGCTGCAATGCACTTGTTGTGCCGTTCCAACAACTTCTGGAAGGCCCCATGGAAGTCCTCTTGCGTGAGCGTGTCAATGACCTTCGTCACAACCTCTTTCATCTCATCAATTATCTCATAACAACAGCCTCTGAGCTTAGGGAATAACTAAAAGTCACAGGGAGCAAGGTCTGGACTATTTAGAGGCTGAGGAACTGTCTTGATACCCATCTTGGTCAAATAGTCTGTGACAAGGATGGAGTTGTGGGCTGGTGCATTGTCCTGGTGGAAATGCCACTGACCCAATTTGAAGAGTGCTGGTCTTTTCCATAGGAATCTCTTTCTGAACTCCCTTAAAACCTCATCATGGTAACCCTAACCCTAAGCCAATCAACTGTGGTGTATTGACCTCCGTACTCCTCCCACACCTCTCATCATCCCTCGCAGACTTCCTGCCTTCCTTGAATCTCTTATGCCACTCAGAAACTGATGCTCGATTCATGCAAGATGATCCAAAAGTAGTCTGAAGCATTCCATGCGTTTCGGTGGCATGTTTTTCCAGTTTAAAACTGAATTTTATTGCATACTGTTCTTCTAAAATGTCCTCACATCCAGATTGAATTTTTGAAATTCACCAGCTGTGACACTCAGGCTTTAGTAGGGTGTATTGCAATTGCTGCTGTAGCTTTTATCTATTGAATTCACCACGTATTTCCGACAGGAGACGCTCGTAGTGTTAACAGTTATTCTCATAGAGCTAATTTCCTTGCGAAAGTCACGAAAACAAGTATTGCTTCCAGCTATGCGTAAATAGTGGGGCAGACTTGGCCCTTTATCGTTGGTATGCCAACCATTCTATGAGAAAGAAAACTAAATTCAAACCTGTAAAACTACTCTTAAAGAATTGACAGGCTCGTGCGGAGGGGTTGGGTATTGTTTTAGAAGCTATGACATTTGGTCGACCTATAAACTGAATTTATATCATGAATGAAATTAAATAAAAAAAGGGAAATATTCTAATTAGTAATCGGCAGAATGATGAAATGAGTTCCATAACTTCGGACAGCTTTCCACAGGTTTTGACGTTTTGTATCAAATTTAATTTGTTATTATTATTGTTATTATTATTATTATTATTGTTATAAAAAGGAAGGAAATATTGAGCGTTGGCTGATAATAAGTCTTTATGTAAGAAAACGATGTTTTCGGCTTTTATGGCGATTGATCACGCAACGAGAAATTGGCCGGCGAGATGCGAATCTTGTTGGAGAATAATGAAGACAGTTCCTATTCTGTGACGCCATTTAGAAAGGCTTGAAATCAGTGATTGATTTCACGATTTTGTACACATGAGTGATTCTGAGAACGCATCTTTTAGTGCTTGAACGATCGCCTGCTTATATGCACTCCCCACTCATACACTGTTCACAAATCTTTACACCCACCCACGAAAAAACACCCCCCTCTCTCCTTTTCTCTATCTTTCTCTCTCTCTCTTCTCATATTTATCCCAACCTGTTCCTATCTATCTATCTATCTATCTATCTATCTATCTATCTGTTGCTTGTTCATTATCTATCTATCTATCTATCTATCTATCTATCTATCTATCTATCTATCTATCGTTTGTTCATTATCTGTCTATCTATCTATCTATCGTTTGTTCATTATCTATCTATCTATCTATCTATCTATCTATCTATCTATCTATCTATCTATTTATCTATCTATCTGCTCTTATTGTTATCTATCTATCTATCTATCTATCTATCTATCTATCTATCTATCTCAGTTTGTTCTTATCTATATATCTATCTATCTACCTATCTATCTATCTATCTATCTATCTATCAATTCGTATCTATACTTTTCTCTGAAGTATTTGTCAATTCACATTCATATAGCTGGCCAGATCTATCTATCTATCTATCTATCTATCTATCTATCTATCTATCTATCTATCTATCTATCTATCTTGGATCTTCTCTCCTTAATATCGGTGAAGCGTGACTAAAATTTAATATCTTCTCTGCGAATTATTTCATTTTCTTTACCTTTTTGATTTATCGACGATTTTAAAATCGCTATTTTGCAAATTTTTATTATATAAAACGAAATAATGATTAACGTATGCAAATATCACTCAAATTTTCAAGTCCTTTCGTGATGTTTGCAACAATTCTTTATGCAAATACAGATTTGTATATAAATATATTCATAGTCTTTTTGGAGGAAAAATGTATTGTTAATTTTAGAGCCGGTAACGATGTTTTCTGTCGTTGTCGTACTATCATACTGGTTGCTTCATGATATTTCTGAGCACTTGGTAATGCCCAACCCCTCTCCAAGTATCACATGACCTTGAAGAACATTGAAGCATTTTGCTGTGTTCTTGGAACGACAGAAGCTACTTGGCGACGCCCAACTTTTTTCCAAGTATCACAGGATTTCGTAGATCATTGAGGGACCATTTTGTGTTCGTTATTGCATTACTTGTACACGGCGATGCCAATCACCTTTCAAAGTATCACATGACCTAGTAGACCACAGCGGTAAGGAACATAAATAGGGATCAAACTAATGAAATAATCACTCGAAAAATGTGAGATTTTGAGCAGTTTCGGCTATGTTTTCAGTCATTTTAAAGAATTGTGCAATTTTTTTTTTTTTAGGAATCATTGTACAACGTCAATTAACGATTCAAAAGCCAGCCAACTTCGTTTAAATAATACGAAAGCAAATATGTGAAAAGATCTACCTCACACCATTGTTCAAAATGGCGTGGGGCAACGAAAATTAACCTCGTTTAAATCTTATTGATTTACGTTCCGTAAGGTTTTAAAAATTTCGATAATACCTCCTTGTCAGTTCTTTTAAACATCACACACACACACACACACACACACACACACACACACACACACACACATATATATATATATATATATATATATATATATCACCATCATCATGTCGTGCCGCTAGCACGGATATCCCTGACCCTCGCTCGTAAATTCTCCCTATCGTTCATTGCCTCCGGCATGTCTTCAGGACTACATCCCGTATCCTCACATAGCTGCTGTATGTATGTTCGAGCTGGTCGTCCCGCTTTTGCTCGGCCACATGTGGGGGTCCATAGGAGTACATCACTTATGAGCCCTGAAGACCTGCCAGACGCGATGAACGATAGGGAAAAGTGGCGAGACAGGGCCAGGGATATCCGTGCTAGTGGCACGACATGATGATGATGATATATATATATATATATATATATATATATATATATATATATATAAAATTATGTTTGTGTGTGTGTGTATGTGTGTTTGTTTTTAAGAATAATTGGTTGGTTTTGTGGAATGTCAACTCCTGTTGGGTTATTTAATGCCAAACTCAGTTATTTTTGAAGCAATTATATGCTTTTAAGTAATTAATGATTTGTAAGCGATTATAACTTCAAGTAACTATACTTAATGCTTATCATCTCTGCATAATTATTTAATTTCAAACAATTATTCTAACTTAATTATAATAATGGCCATTTGTTCGCCTAAAGTCAGGCGGTTTCAAGTATTATTGTCTAATTAGGACAATTTTCAAACAAGTTTATTTTATCTATTGATGAGATCCTCAATGGTACTGATATTCCGGGTCACAGTGGACATGGGAGTAGTTTCAATGAAAGAGTAACTCCATACTTCCCAGTAAAAGAATTTCTCGATTAGCTTTCTTTTGTGGCAGGAGTATGACGAGACAAGCGCTCGTGTGTACAGAAAGTGGATGAACCTTTAAAAAATACGGGGAAAGTCGGTTTCTACAAGAACCAGGAAGTTATCCCACACCCTTCATCCATTTCCATAGGCTTCCACAGCCTCAAAAAGTGAATGAAGATTTTTAAAAAAAGCCACTAAGGTCCAAACGCTTAAGACGAGTTCTGTTTTTCGTGTTTCCCCTGCCCTATCCGACTTTTAACCATCAGTGATACAGCAGTCATCGGTGACTATGCTACGGTGTCAGAGGGACTGAGAGACAAATCAAAGGATACGTTTATTGGTTTGGTCGTTGGTACTTGAACTGGTTTAGTTTCCCAGGCGTTACTGGAGTTTTCCTGGGGTAAAAGTGTGTTACGTGAGTTCGAATCCCACCGAAAGCATATTATTTATTGTTGTTCCTGATACAACAGCTGTTTTCTCGATGTCGTAGAATAAGGAGCCAAGTAAGTTGTAACAAAAGGAAAAGGCAAGAAAAATTAAGTAACATAAAATACAAGACAAAATTACTTATAATAAAATAGCATCAGTTACTGGACAGTCCAATAGAATACTGACCGTACGAATAATCTGTAAGCGGTGAGTCAGAGAGAGAGAGAGAGAGAGAGAGAGAGAGAGAGAGAGAGAGAGAGAGAGAGAGAGAGAGAAAGAAGTGACAGACAATAATAGAAAGAAAGAAAAAGAAATAGAGAGAGAAAGTAATAAATAGAAAGAGAAAAGGGAATACGATAGATAGATAGATAGATAGAAAGAGGGGGGATCAAAGAAAGAAAATGTGAGAGACAGTGATTGAAAGAAAGAAAACTAAATAGAGAAAAAAGAGAGAGAAAGTGAAGAGAGAGAGAGAGAGAGAGAGAGAGAAATGAGAGAGACAGTTATAGAGAAGAAGAAAAATAAAGAGAAAAAGAGATGAAAAGAGATAGAAAAGAAGAGAGAGAGATAGAGAGGGAGACAAAGAGATAGACAGAGAGAAAATAGAAGAGAGAAAAGAGATATACAGTGATAGAGAGAAATTGACAGAGTGAGAGAGAGAGACAGAGAGAGTAAGGAATAGAAAGGGGAAAGAAGGCGAAAGAGAAAAACGAAAAAAAGAGAAAAGAATATATATATATATATATATATATATATATATAGAGAGAGAGAGAGCAAAGGATAGAAAGGAAAAAAAGAGGGAAAAACAATAAAGGAAGAGAAAGTGAAAGAAAAAAAAAGAAAGAAAGAGACAAAGATATGAAGAGAGGGGAAAAGTACAGAAGAAGTATAGAAAGACATAAGGTGAGAGACAGATGAAGACAAAAAAAGGGGGGATTACGTGTGCATACGTATGTAAGCAGGTATGTATGCGTGTGTAAGTGTGTGTGTGTGTGTGTGTGTGTGAGAGAGAGAGAGAGAGAGAGAGGTGGGGTGGTAGAAGTTGCGTAATTTTCCGACCTTCTCGATCTAAGATTTGATTTCTGCTTTGACATGAATGAGTTAAGATGCTTTCACGCAATCATTCGGTTTGTTCATGCATCTCAAATCAATTCTATCACTACGATTGGATATATATATATATATATATATATATATATATATATATATATATATATATATGCTTGTTTGCATGTTAATTTACCTGTTTTCCTGTTTACGTAATCTTAAGAGGCTTTACCTTGAATAAAATCGATGTGCATACCAATGTGTGTCTCTTCAGTTGCCAAAACTGACGATACAAATCTTACCAATTTATGTGTGTGCATGTGTTATCTTGTTCATTCCGTTTTTATCAAAATTTCAATCTATCTTTTTCTTTCTTTCTTTCTTTCTTTCTTTCTTTCTTTCTTTCTTTCTTTCTCCATGGGTCCACATCTATCTATCTATGGACCCACATCTTTCTTTCTTTCTTCCTTTCTTTCTCAATAGGTTCACATCTCTCACTCTCTCTCTCTCTCTCTCTCTCTCTCTCTCAGTGTGCTCATACTTTCTGTGAGTCTTATGATTTCAAAATATTGAATAACGAAGAACTTTATATATATTCATATGGTCACGTGTACATAGAACATTTATATTTCTTTGCGTGTAACAATCGGCCACATGAAATTCAGAATCACAAGTTTTTACTCTGTTTTATTTTACTTTATTGTTGAAATACTGTGATATTTCTCTGGATTTTCTAAAGAAAATATACACTGGGTTAATCAGCAATCTGTGTATGGTTGATGCACTCTATATTTTGGAACCCGTGCAATTACCGGTCGCATGAGTAAATTGAAACAGTCCGTTGCAATTTTTATTTTGTCGTTGGAAAGAAGATGAGTGCTGTCAAATAACATTCGTTGATCTCTAGTACACCATATATGATTATAACTCTAAGCCCAACAGGATACTCCAGTGTTCTGTAGACTTATGGCACGACTAAGAAACAATAAGCATAGAAATAATTGCACCATGATATGGTATTTTTAAAATCTTTTAACGTATTCAGACTACTGTCTTCATTGTTATATTCGCCACATTTCAGCCGATTCGTTCTTCGACCTTGTTTTGGAGTTTCTTGGGAGCCTATACGGAACTTTGAACCGAACCCTTTATTTAATCCACGGTTGTAGATTGTTCTAATTGCGTTAACGATAAATGGGTACTAGTGTTAAGCGATAGTAAGTTTTCCTTATTATTTTTACCTGTAGTCAGGATTGAACCAGCAACCTCCAGATGATTTCATTAAGAAGTTCATTTGCCAAATGCCTGAGGTACTATGCTCTGGGTCTGGTTAATATTTGTAACAATATCTCGGTCACGACTACCAAATGTAATACTATCGCTTGGTCTGGCACCAAATGTAACACTATCTTGGTACGGCACCAAATGTAATACTATGCTTGGTCCGACGCTATCGTTTGGGTACGGTTACCAAATGTGATACTATGTTCTGGGGTCAGTACTAAATGTACACGGCACCACTGTAACAATATCGCGGTCACGACTACCAACGCCGATACCAGCACCAAATGTAATACCGTTGTGCACGACAACATTTGTGGTACCAAATGTAATAATAATAATTGGTCTTATCCTGGTAACGGCGCCAAATGCTTTTCCCGATAGTTTGTTTATCAATCCCCTCTGTGCCCACATTGTGTTTGAAAAATCCACAGATAGGGAATTGCAAAATTCATCCAAAACTTCTAACGATCGGGGGTGATTCATTGGAACAAAGTTGCCTGAGTGCTGTCAACTCAAAAAACAAGAAAAATTATTAGTCAGCAATTAACAATCATTTATTGAAACGTATTAGTATAACAGTAATATGTCGAGTATATTTATAGAAATTATCGCTTTACTATCCAGATATACGATTCGAAGTTCAGACTGCATACAGTAGCAACCAATTCTAAGAGAAACAAAACTCTGAATCAAAACTAGTAGTACTCTACTTGAAAGCTGATCTTGTGTCATATCCTACATATGGCGAACGGGTTGAGTATATACTTGTCATTTATAAACATGATGAGAGTTTTATTAACATATAGAGATTTCCCTGGAGTCAATTGAATAAAATAGCTACATTTTTTTAATGTTGTTCACAGGGAAGTTCAAGTCATCTAAAAAAAGAGTTAATATGAAATTGAGTTTATTTTATTTTTTAATAAATGCGACGAAAGGTTATGAATAAAAAGGTTACAAAACTGGGGTCTGGAGATTAAACTTGTCTCCTATATCGTTTTTGATCAACAACTTTTCAAGTTGGACGTTTCTGGAGGAGGAGATCATGCGAAAAAGTCGTCTCTGATCGACTATCGATTGGCGACAAGGAAAGAGACGCCGGAAAGAGGTGACAAAAAAGAAGAAAGAATTCGGCAAGTCGAGATCTGATTAAATATTGAATGGAACGGAGTGAAGGTGGAGGGGAGAGGTGTTAATCGATAAATCATACAACGTAAAGGAAATTGATTTTCAATTGAGAAGAATATTGATTTGATAAATAGAGAGAATGAAAAAAAAAATGGGAAAAGAAAAAGAGAGATTAGAAGTAACAAATAGAGGGGGAGGGCAAGATCGAGAGTTGGAGTTGGAAATAGAGTGGGAGAAATAAAGAGTAAAGAGGGGAGACATAGAGGAGTAAGAGGAGAAAGAGAGAGAAGCAGAATCGGAGTTGGAAGAAGAAAGAGAAATGGAGGAAGAGAGGACAAAGAGAGGGAGATGGTAAGAATCAGAGGCAGGTGGAAATAGAAAGAGAGAGAAACTGTGAGTAAAGAGGAATAGAGAAAGATGAGTGAAAGAAGAAAGACGAAGAAGTTGAGAGGGAGAAGAAAGTGTGTGTGTCTGTGTGTGTATGTGAGAGAGAGGGAGAGAGAGAGAGGAAGAAAACGAAAGAAGGGCAAGTAGAGAGAAAGCAAGCAAGAGAAAGTGGTGGAAACAGAGAGAGAGTGAGACAGAAAGTAGAGAGAGGGATAGGAAAAAGAAATGACGAACGAAAGAGAGTAGAAAGAGAAGAAAATAATAGATCAAAAAGAAAGAGAGAGAGTAAGAGAGAGAGAGAGAGAGTGAGAGAGAGAGAGTGGAAGAGAGAATTAAGAAAAGAGAGACAGACTGCAGAAAAAAATCTGAGAGGGTAAAAAGAGGGAGACAAAAGACTGAAAATAGAGAGGGAACGAAGAGAGAGAGAGAGAGAGGAGAAAGAAAGAGGGAAAGGGAGAGGGAGAGAGAGAGAGAGAGAGAGAGAGAGAGCGTGTGTGGTGTGTGTGCGAAGGGAGAAGATAGAAAGAAGAATGAAAGAAAGAGGGTGGGGTAAGGAGAGACATCAGTTTAACCCGGATATAAGAGACCCCGATATAAGAGAATTGTTCTCTGGTCCCAAATTAGAGCTTGTGTTAATGTATATAAAATAGACCAAACCCCGATATAAGACACTTCCCCGGTCCCGACAAACTCTTTTATATCAGGGTTACACTGTATGACGCGGAAGGGTAGGGTAACCCGCTAGAACCTATCTACAACAGGTCTGAACAAATACAGGATTTATATCCATCGTTGCTTAACTTCAGTGATCTGATAGGAACCGGTGCTTTGAGTTTGATTTAAGTGTAATTCAGGACTGAATTCAGTATTGACGTGAATCTTCGTCTTTAGAGCACTCATCGAAGAATATGTTTACTTACAAAGACTTTCAAGAGCAGATGTGTACCTTATGTTAGATTTTATCTCGTACTTAGCGTCTAAGACGAACCAGGAAGATTCTGTCACGGTTACAGGCAAGGACAATGGAATTGGCGTGCCGCGTAAGAATTTTAGCTGAAGCTGTTAATGTCCACTTCGCAGTAATATATTATGAGATATCTTCATCAACACAATGTCAAGTATAACTAGAGATCCATGCAATCTCTCTCTATCTCTATCTCACTCTTTCTCTCTCACTCTTGCTCTTTATATATAAACTAGATAGCTACAGGCAAAGTATATCTAACGCAATGAAATTGCTGGGATTTAAAATAGTAACTTTCTTGGGTGTAACACTAAACTTAAGTAAAAGCACATTCGAACCTTATAAAAAAGAGAATGATACACCCATCTACAAACACACTTTTTCAAACCACCCACCCTCAGTTATCAAACAAATACCAATATCAATTAGCCGCAGACTCTCCGATAATTCTTCCAATATCGGTATTTTCAACAAATACAAACACATATACAACAACGCACTAAAAAACAGCGGTTACAGACAAACACTAGACAAACACACCTCCAAAAAGCAAACCTAAACACAGAAACATGTATATAACGATTCAACTCGCCCTACTACAAATGCGTAACATCAAACATCGGTAGGGATTTCCTAAATCTAATAAACAAGCACTTCTCCAATCATAGTCCGTATCTAAAATCTTCAATAGAAACAACTTAAAGGTCAGCTACAGTTGCAGAAGCAATATGTCTCAAATAATAAAAAGCTACAACAAAAAGATCGAATCCATCCACAGCACCACACACTCCAACAATCAATGCAACTGTAAGGATAAAGAAACATGCCCCCAACTAGAAAGCTGCCGACAGAAAAAACTAACGGCTCAGTCAAGCAATACATAGATGTAACGGAGGGTGCTATAAAACAAAGAATATATAACCACAAACTTTCCTTCGCCAACAGAAATTACTCATGTAAAACTTCTTTATCCTCATACATATCACGCCTAAAAGATGTGAACAACTCTCGCACCATCACCTGGGAAATAGTAAAACTAGCATTAGCCTACAACAAGACAACAAGAAAATGCCTTCTTTGCCTCCACGAAAAAGTAGCTATTATCACCTACTCATCACAAAACACCCTGCTTAACAAAAAATCAGAAATTCTATCCAAATACAGACATACGAACAAATATCTACTCTTACATTTCGACCTATACACATAACCCATCCATCTTACCTATACCACCTCTACATCTATGCATCCCTCCACAAATGACCCCACATCTCATCCGACGCACCGTAAGTACCACCTTTCTCTATTAAATCCTCATATCCTTCTTCATGCACTTCCACAACCTGTTGACATTATGTTTTCATGAGTGTTAATAAGAGGCCCCCACACAGCATATTTAGCATATCCTTCACGCACACACCATCATATATTATAATAACGTATACGTAACATAACATTAACACAATATAAATAGCTATTAAAGATTATTGTAACCCATCACAACTCCCCACCTATTACCCTTACATCCCAGACCGATCATGCTTACACATCAAATCATATATTCTTTTCCTAAATTATGCAATGATGATAATTTGCTTGTCAGTTAAAATCATCACCATACACACTCACATGCATTAAAAATGAAATACCTTACACAAACAATTATTGCAACGTCTTGATATTATGTTCACTCTATTCCTTACGTACAATCATGGATTATCATGCTGTATATGCAATATATCATTATAACTAATATAAATTATTATTGTAATCTAACACAAATCTTATTCCAGCATAAAATACCATTATTGCATTATATTCCATAGTATATGACAATATGATATATCTCTCCACCACAATATTTATTCTGACCGACCATACTACACTCGCCTTTTATGCTTACAAATCAAAACTATTTTCTTCAAAATGCAATGATGATATTTTGTTCCTAAGTTAAAATCACCACCACAAACACACACGAATATATAAAGAAACAAATAAACATTTTTTTCTCAGTCATTCTGTGGTAAATTCAGCTATATATAGCTTCTCTTACATCCGGGAGACAACCTTAAATTTATCGCGCTGTGTATATATCTTCATACATACATATACTAAACATCATTTATACATCCATACACAATAACACGCAAATATACCCCCCCACACACACATAAAGAATTATACATAATTCTAACGGTTTTTGACTGTATTTTTCGATTTTTCTGATTTCTTCATTATCTTTCGTTATCTGCCTGATCATTGTCATTTATAAAACGTCATAAAACCTTAGGTCGCAGACAAGCTTCCATGCTATTAAATATATACAAAATCACACACACACACACACACACACACACACACACATATATATATATATATATATATATATCAGTGGCGACTGTGTTATTTGGGTAACATTTTTAACATAATTTACTGTAAATATTATTTAGATTATAAGAATAATTCATGCATCCAAATACATTTTCTCCTTATTACAATTCATTAACTCTCTATGCCTGTGCCGGTTTGCACTGATCATAATTTACAACTGATCAATCTATAAAATCAAAAAGGGTATTTTCTCTTTATCTGTTATATTTTTCTAAACAAATGTTAAGCATCTGTCTCACTTGTCACTTGAATCTTTGATGTTAACTGCTCAATGTCTGGATCAATGAGACAGGTCAAATACCCACATACGCCCACAGACGCGGACACAAATACACACATACATACACAAAACTTAGATGGGGGCTCGAAAAGCCAACAAAACCAAATCATATATATTTAATATAGATGTATAACAGGATTTGGCATTAAATAACCTACAATGGTTGATATGCCATAAAAGCCAACCAAACCAAATCATATATATTCAATATACATGTATAAAGAGGATTTGGCATTAGATAACGTATTGTTGATATGCTATAAAACCAAACCAAAGTCTCATATATTATAATAAACGGGAAAATTGTTTAGTCAAAACTTAGCTGTTAAGTTAAAATGAAAATATATTCTTTGAAAAACGGAGAGCAAAACATATTTGAGATTTTTTAAAGATTATTTTTTATCATTTAATTAAAAAATCTATTCGTTTGAGACATGTTATAAGAAGGATTTTTTTCTGAATTTCTTGGGTTCGAAAAAATTAACCACATTAATTTATTCAAATCAATAAGACAAATCTATAATAGTTTGTGAGTTAAAATAATTACACATGGCAAAATTTCTGTTGAGTTTGATATTCAATTTGATGTACATTAAAATTATCATGTAGGTTTCTGAACTATAGCCAGTTTTATTCTGCCACGTGATGCTTTTCTCTACAAGCACATTGTTCATTATAGGACTGTCTAGTTGATTGCTTTTTATTATTTTATTGATAAGGAGTGAGAATGTTTTCAAACAATTCAGTTTAGCATAAGCACGCAGTTTAAATGTAAGTACAGTTTAATTGTCAATAACATTTTTATTTCAAGCTATTCAGTTTAGTTAAACAGTTCTAATTCAAACAATTCAGTTTAGCATTAGTATGCAGTTTAGTTCTATTTAACACATAGATAGGGCCCTATAAAGGTGCAACCATTCCGGGACAGAGTGGACCTGGGAGCAATGGCAATGAAGGGGTGCTCCTCAGAGTTGATGTCAAAACAGTTTTATTTCAGATAATTCTGTTTAGCAGAGATCAAAACAGTTCTATTTTGAGCAATTCCGTTTTGAATAAGTACGCAGTTTAAATGTCCAAACAGTTCTATTTTAAACAATTCCGTTTAGCATAAATAGGCAGTTTAAATGCAAAAAAACATTAAACTTAAACCACTGTTTTATTCTATTTAACCCATAGATAGGACCCTTATCAGGTGCTACCACTCTGGGCCAAAGTGGAGCGATGGTAACGAAGGGGTACTCCGTATTCCCCAGAGTTCCTGTATTACTGGAACCTCACCATCAGATTGTTTAGTGTCATATCAGGACACTCGTTGTGGAGGGGGGGTCTTACCCCTCTGCAGAGAAGCAGTCGATATATTCTACAGCCCCAGCCGATTGGGCAATGTTGCTTTTGTTTAGTGAAAACTACAAGATATAAAAAACCGCAAAAACAAATGTAAAATTGAATATCATCCTCTGTTTCATTCAGCAGAAATCCCAGAGCAAGATTTTCTCTTGAGGATCTGGGTCATGATTGTTATATAGTGGCTCGTACCACGTGACTTCCGGTATCGCAGGAGTATAAAAGACGCCATGTCTCTTAAGCTGGGGAAGCAGAGACGGAAGCAGAAAGAGAAGCAGAGAGATAGCTCTGAAAGGACGTCGGTCAGTAGTAAGACCAACTTCGGACGTAACACCAACAGCGCGAGACTTTTAATACTACTCGGACTGTACCACTTGAGTTAATAAATAATTAACTCTATTTCACTGTTTATGTCGTCCTTACCGCGATACAACAGATATATCTTGAATATTTCACATAAATGAATAAACAGAACTTGGCATCAAATAACCCACAAATGTTGACATGCCGTAAAATATATCCAACCAACCAACCAACCAACCAACGAACCAACCGACCTTGTTTCTTTTCAAAGAACCCCTTTAAGAATAAAAGAGTGTGCATACTATTTCTCTGGGTCCGAGTGTTTTCGATATTTTGGGGCATTGTCTTCGGAATTGGTATGAGGCCTAATTAATAGATAAGGAACACCCCTGAGAAGTAAGAGACTTGAATGAAGCTATTTCTTTTATTTAGGAATAAGGGACAGATTCTGTTTGCGTTTCATTTCACGCTAATTCTCTTGAGAAAGATATTAATCCATCCGTTCTCCACCCAGCTGTGGATAGGAGACCGGGGTCTTTAGCCTTTGTAAGGCAACCAGTTCAGCAGAAGGAAAACTCTAAAATCAAACCAACTTTACTCCGTTTAAAGATCGACCTTATAATACTAGTCGGACTGTACAATATGGGTTAATAAATAATTAACCTTATTTCACAGTGTACTTTTTTTCTTACTTCGATAGAACAATGTTGAAGAACTGAGTAATAGTTATGATACAAATTTAGAAATTAAAGATGACTTTTATTTTTAGGCATTCGATCAACAGGAATTGAATGATTTGGTATCAGGTTTGCGACTATCAACAGAGCCTTTAGAACTCTTAACAGGAAGACTGATTGTAAAAAAAAAAAGAAGCAAAGGTACACTAATTTCGGTCCAGATTAATTGGATAACAGTAGAACTTTCGAAGTGATAGTAGGTTTGTGTATTGCCATAACTTAGAGAGTTTACTGGCAGAATTGGGAATTCCAATCTACAACTGAATGGCGACTGTTCATCAGTAATTCAAAGTGGATCTTAAACGAAATTGTTCGAAGTAGAACTGTTCTTGACATTTAAACTGCATACTTATGCTAAACTGGATTGTTTGAGATGAAGCTGTTTTGAAATTTAACTGTGTATTAACAAAAAACTGTACTTATACTAAACTGAATTGTTCGAAATAGAACTGTTTATATGTATATTTGCTTGTTTAATGACATATCAACCTACTTGGGTTATCTAATGCAAAATCCATCCTTCTAGAAAGACAGTAGTGGTGCTATTTAACCCATAGCTGGGAGGATAAGGAGGTTCATACCTTTCCTAAGGGTATTTGTCCGAAAGTGAACGTAATAGCACGACTGGAGTTCGAACTCGCTTATTACGATTACACTGTCTAGTACTTTAACAATTACACCACGAGGATACGCCCTTATATGTATAAGAATGGATTTGGCAACAAATAACCTACAATGTTTGATGTTGATGTGCCATAAAACTCAAGCCAAGCCAAGCCAACCAAAGATGAATATTTCATTGAGTTAATGTTAGAACTCGAAAAAATGCTTGGTCATCATTCAAAGAACATATCAAGAACTTTCTTGGACATACCCGAGCAAAGAATTCAATCGAAATTGTCCAGAACCAATTGGAAAGCTACAAAATGCTCGGTTGCATTTTCTTCACAGTTTTGATATTTTTGTTTGGTTTGGTTTTATGGCTCATCAACCATTGCCGGTTATTAAGGCAAAATCCATTTTTAAACATATAAACAGTTCTTTTTCAAATAATTCAGTTTAGCAAAAGTACAGTTTCAATATCAAAAACCGTTCTATTTCAAATAATTCAGTTTAGCATACAAAACAGTTTCGTTTCAAACAATTCAACTTAGCATAAGTACGCAGTTTAAATATCAAAACAGATCTATACCAAGCAATTCAGTTTAGTATAAGTACAGTCTTGTTCTATTTGACCCATTGATAGGACCCTATCAGGTGCTACCACTCCGGGCCAGAGTGAACCAGGGAGCGACGGTAATGAAGGGGTTCTCCGTATTCCCCAAAGCTCCATAATTACAGGAACCTCATCATCAGATTTTTTAGTGTCAAAACTAGGACACTCCTTGAGGTGGGGATCTTACCCCTCGGTAGAAAAGCAGTCGGTGTATTCTACAGCCCCAGCCGACTGAGCAATCCATTGTCACGTGAACTATTCCGGAAAGATTTGAAAGTCATGGAGGAACGATATCCGAGTAAATGAGATGTATATATGATGGCTGACTATTATTAGAGCATGAACTGAAATTGTCTACTGATTAAATGCTCTTAGAAAAGCTAAAAGAAAAGATTTTTACCTTAACTATTTGCACACAATTTGGTTTAGAATGACAAGATCCTTTGAATAAAATGAATTTGTATAAACATTACAGTCGAGTAATGATTAATCATTTTACATAGTACGAAGATCATTAAATAAGTTTCCAGACTTTTTTCACATGGGCACTTTAATTGGTAGTACACACATAAAACTCTAGTCCCCTTCGAAGTAATCTTCTCCGGCTGCAATGCACTTGTTGTACTGTTCCAACAACTTCTGAAAGGTCCCATGGAAATCCTCTTGTGTGTGCGTGTCAATGACTTTCGTCACAGCCTCTTTCATCTCCTCAATTGTCTCATAACGACAGCCTCTAAGTTTTTCCTTGATCTTAAGGAATGACCAAAAGTCACAGGGAGCAAGGTCTGGACTATAGGAAGGCTGAGGAACTGTGTTGATGCCCATCTTTGTCAAATAGTCTGTGACAAGGGTGGCCTCTTCCGACGGAATCTCTTCCTGAACTCCCTTAAAACCTCAACATAGTAACCCTAACCCAAACCCTTTGGCTAATCAACTCTGGTGTATTGGCTTCCTTACTTCTCCCACACCTCTCATCACCCCTCACAGACTCCCTGCCTTCCTTGAATCTCTTATGCCACTCAGAAACTGATGCTCGATTGATGCAAAATGACCCAAAACAGTCTGAAGCATTACACGCGTTTCTGAGGCATTTTTTCCAAGTTTAAAACAGAATTTTATAGCATATCGTTCTTCTAAAGTGTCCTCACGTCCAGATAGCATTTTTGAAATTCACCAGCTGTGACAATCAGTTTTTAGTAGGGTGTATTCCAATTGCTACTGTAGCTGTTAATTTGAAGCTGAAATCATAAAAATTGGTCAGTCATCTCATAAGATGTATAGCAATAACATAGTAAATTTTCAAGACTCTACGACAATTCTAAATGCCGGTACAAGTCTAGAAACCTATTGAAGGCACCACGAATGTAAATTTTTAAAACATCCAATAAAATAAACACATATCTGTTAGATACAGTAGTTCTATCTTTTTCGAGGTAAAGAGAGGGTATACTCTTTCTTAAAAAGTTGATGTGATACAGAAAAACTGGATTTATTTTTGGATTCAGATGCAAAATTTAGTCCAAGCAGTCGTCATATCTAATTCAATGAACAATGTGTTGTTCATTATTATTTATTATACTTTGAGTTTTGACTTCAACAAAAGTCAAGGACAAATAACTCATCTCATATAATTTTTTGAATAATGATTCGAAATAAATTGACTTTAGAGAATAGTTCCGTTAAATTATTGATTAACTAAATCTTTTTGGCATGTAGTGTAGATAATTTAAAAATATTCACACAGTTGTCTTAAACGTGAGAATTGTCAATGCCGATTCAGTGTAATTGACAGTTTAAGATCAGCTGAAAGCTTGGCTTTCATTGGAGGAGTTAAAGTCAAGTGACTAAAATCCGAGAAGTTCGAAGCCAGATTGCAGCTTTAAATTAGTTAGTCCAGAATTGCTGAAGCGAGTTGTCGACCATCTAGGATCTGGCTAATTCCTAACACGTTCGGTTGGAAATATGTAAAGAGTTTAAAAGAGACTTCATGAAATGACGAAAGAATGTGCACAAATATGTTGTCTTTGTTAATTTATCTTAGCCATAAAGAACATAGGACAGTGTGGAACGATTAAAGATGGCGACGAGAGAAGAAGGGCAACGGTCAAGAAGGACAAGACTACAAGATGGCGATGTAATAGGCTTACCCACGGACGAGGGCTAAAGAACGTATCGGCTGACTATTGATAAAAATAACAAAGATGAAGATACTTGTCTGGATAATGAGTGACATATGGCGTCAGTAACATAATAGGCAGGTAAAGAGTCAAATAAGATGGACTAAAGCCAATGGCGAGGTAGAACTGGGGAAGATATTTAGAAATGTTTTCAAAATACACGAATGAAGGAATGAATGATTGTCTGAAAATGGATCAAGAAAATTATAGGTCGTCAGTTGAATGGTTAACTAGATTAATGGAAAAGAAAGAAAGAAAAAAAGGAAGGAAGAAAGGAGAAGAAAAAAAGAAAGAAAGAAAGATTGAGAGAAAGAAAGAAAAGAAGAAGGAAAGACAGAGAGAAAGAAAGAAAAGAAGAAGGAAAGACAAAGAAGAAGAAAAGAAAAGGAAAAGAAAGAAAGAAAGAAAGGAAGAAAGAAAGAAGGCAAAATGCAAAGAAGGAACGATACAAAGAAAGAGAGGAAGAAAGAAAGGGAGAAAGAATGGAAAGAAGAATGAAAGACAGCGATAAAGACAATAAAGAAGAAGAGAAAGAAAGAAAGAAAGAAAGAAAGACTAGGAGAAAAAAACGGAAAGACAGAGACGAAAAAAGAAAGAAGAAAGAAAGAAAAATTCAAAGAAAGAAAAAAGATAGAATGAAAGCTAGAAAGAAAGAAAGAGAGAAAAAAAAGGAGAAGGAAAGAAAGAAAAAAAAGAAAGAATGACTGGGAGAAAGGAAAGAAAGAAGGAAAACTAGAAAAATGAAGAAAGGAAAGAAAAAATGAAAGACAAAGGAAAGTAGAAAGAAAGAAAGAAAGAAAGAAAGTCAAAGGAAAGTAGAAAGAAAGAAAGAAAAAAGAAAGAAAGAGAGAAAGAAAGAGAGAAAGAAATTACGCAATTTGGAATAAAATATAGACAATAACCCAGAGAGAAACGATCAATTTAACGAGAGCAAAAAAAAATAAATAAATAAAATAAAACAACAACAACAAAAAAAAAAACGAAAGGAAAAAAAAAAGATAAACGAAAGAGAAAGAGATGAAGAAAAGATAAATCTAAGACTAAACAGAGAAAATAATAAGAGAAAAGGCGGACCATGTCTTTCTGGTAATCTTGTTGGAGTCCAAGCGACTGCCTCTTCCCGCGTTCGCTTTTAAGGCTTGAGATATCTAGCCAATCAGATCTCCTTGTGAAATCCGCCATCTTAACTCTTTACCCGCAGCCATTTTCCGCTCGTCTCTTCCTATCAGTTCAGCATTTTGTTCATCTTTTCTTCTTCTTTCCCCAACCCCAAGTCTCTACATGCAACTATCAGTGGTGTGGGCGCTTTATTTAACGAAGCAGTCTTTAAGCTGGTTTACACGGGCCGATAAACATGGCGTCGTGAAATCGGCGCTTCATCGTGCATTCGTTTCTCGCACGGCTCATTGAACATTTGTTTACACAACTGATAGCTGAACATTCATTGCTGTGCGGTGGTTAACATAACAGTCAAACAAGCCAGTGATAATTAGTTCTTTCAGTTTTACATGAATATAACCTCGCAAGCCAGTTATAGTAAGTTTATTTCTCAATGATTATAATGAAGAAGTGCCGAAGTCAGTGTTTAGCACCACCCTGGGCAATTTTCGACCAGAAAACTATAAGGAATGGTAATATTTCTATATAATTAACAATAGGAATTTTATTTCTACCTTGTATTCGATCTGTATGGTAGCTGGAAGAATATTATTCGGGGACGTTTTAATGAAGTGACACCGTCGGTTCATAAATATGCATATATACACACAAACGCACGTGCTATGCAAATATGATCATAGAGCACACGTGTAGAAGAAATGTAAGCAGTAGTCAATAGAAGTATAGACCAGTTATTCAGTAGACTTAATCGGCCTTCGGGCTTTTGACCTTGTGTCAAGTCCTGTCTGGTGGGAGGTAGTGACAAATATTACCAGTTATTCAATAGATACGATATACATTGGTTGGCCATTCCCCGGCCTTAGCTGGGGCGTCTGGCATTCCTGCCGGATGGGGTATCGAAATCAATGGCAGATTCGAGGCCGAAAGGGCCCCCGGCTTCGGGTAGGCTGGCTGTAACATTGACACCTTTGTCCCATATGTATAGCACTAGACCTTGCTGTCTAGTTTAAGCTATACCCCAGCATCCGTGCCTGGACCCAAATTTGGGTCCAAAAAACAGCTCGGCTCATTAGATCCACATTGCACTTAGTCGATCAATGAGCAGCACAGACCAGCAGGGTTCGAGCCTCGGCTCGTGCCCGACCTTCCCCTCCCCTAAACCACCGCTATAATCGGCCTTCGGATCATTGACCTTGTGACAAGCCCTGTCTGGTTGGAGGCAGTGGCAAATACACTACATTGGTTGGCTGTGGTTCTACTGCGCGGATTTGGTCGGGTCTATTGTGTCTCTGGTGACGACAGTCGGTCAAGGTTGCCTGACGCAGGTGCTGGTGGGTTTAGGGCAGCATTCGAGTCCCGTGGCTCGGGGAGACGTCCCCCTAGGCTCAAATCCTCCTTGGAGGGGCTAGGTATTTCGCCTTGCACCTAAGGCGCCTCTTTTTAGGGGAATGCCGACGGGGTTCTAGTCATTTTTGGGAAGCCGGGCGTGTCTGGCCTACGTCACTGCACGCAGACTCACCTTAAAAAGGCCTTGTGTCACACTCGTCCGGTTGGTGGGACGTACGGCAAATACCTATTATATGGCAGATATTGTCAGATACGTACCAACAACGCTCCTGTCCGACTACAACCAACCCTGAAGACCTCAGCCAACCCAACACCATCGTTCATATATAGTGATTTTTTTTCAAAATCAAGTGACAACTCTTGTAAATATTACATATGGTCAGATAATATATGTATTGGGTTTAGACTTAAAGATTTCTAGATCATTTGCTGAGAACTTTTACAAATAGTGGATGTCAACCTTTCATAACGGAAATAGAAAAATGGGCTTTTCAAGAGTTGCAAAAAGAAAGAAATATACACTTATATTTTTAATCATCATCATCATCATCATCAAATCACACTGACGACATAGAGTTCCCTGACTCTCTCTTCCTCTCGCCCTCTCATCATCCATCCAAATCATCCATCGCTCCTGGTAGGTCATCCAGATTGCATCCAGTGTCCGCACAGAGATGATATAAGTCCTTGTTGGTCGGCCAACACTGGTGTTGTCATGTGTAGAAATCCATAATCGAACGTCGCTGATGAATTCGTGTTTACTTTCGCCAGCAGTGCCCAGTATGTCTCATTCGTCTTACTTGGATGGTTTGTATGATGGGAGGTTGGTGGTCGTACAACTGTTGTTTGCAGGATTTGTTGAAGACAGCAGGCAGCATTTTTGTGTACTTTTTATCTAGCTTTTTCTGTGTTTTGTTTTTGTGGTGCATCCCTATTGTAGTATGAACACGTCAATAGCCTGGAAGAAATTCTGTTTTAGTGTTCGCCAATGGTCCGGGAGACCTGGGTTCAATCCCAGGTCGCATCATACCAAAAGCTTTAAAAACGGTACTTGATACCTCCTTGCTAAACACTCAGCAATATAAGGTTGGTATCGAGGGTAAAGTGGAGCAATCCAGGGAAAAGAGTAGCGCCCTCCCTTACACCTCGGTGTAGTAGCTATTGAAAAGGGAGCCTTCTGGAACCCTCGTCTACGGTCGCCAACTTTACTTACTTACTTATCGGATAAATCAAATTTGCAATAGTAGTGCTAGGCTTATTTTGACACCACTTTCAGTAGATGAGATATTGCTGCCGAAGTATGTGAACTGATCGACTGATTTAAGAGGCTTGTCACTTAGAGTACAGTTGACTCTTTTTTGATTAAAACAGTAATTCAGATTTATTTGCATTCACGTTGAGTCCAATGCTTCCAGCTGCTTGCTCCAGGCTATGTAGTTGGGATTCGGCTTGGGCTGGTGTATTTGTGAGAAGCACTTGATCATTTGCGTTGTATTAGTCTCAGTTTATAGTAGCTATTCCTATTTAGAAATAAACAATTCTTTGTAGATAGGTGTATAGTTTCAAGTATTCCTGTCTATTACAAATAATTTTCCAATAGATCTGTCCAGTTAAGATTTAATGAAATCATGTTGAATAGAATTTGTAAATAAAAGCGCTACTCAGTCTGATTAGAAAATAAGAAGAATTTAAAGAAAATATTATTGGGTTGAGTTATAATTAATTCCTGTTTTAGTAAAATAAGGTTTATTTATAAATAATTTACTCAATTTTCAATGATTTGTATATTTGCCGTTATTTTGAATCATCTCTCGTCATTTATCAGATACTTTGTTGATTTCTTTCAAGTAAAATTCAGCTGGTTTTGAACTGAAGGAATTTTTCTCAACCTGAACTTCTGAAGAAAATTTTTCTCATTCAGAGCATTTTGCAGGGAACAAAAAGATGGAAATCCCTTAGTGTAAGGTCTGCGGAATATGGTGAATTGGGTAGAATAATTCAGCCTAAATCCCGTATTTTTTCCTGCGTGATTCTTGCTGAATGTGGCCTTGCGAGTTGAAGCATAACGTTTCTTCCAATGGTGCGTTTTCTAAGATTTTCGTGCACGCGTTGCTGTTGTTGAGAATATAAATCCGTCTTGAGAGTATGTTTGCAGTTTAAAAACTCACAATGAATAATACCGCGATGACCCCACGCTACACATAGCATAACGTTTCTTACATGAAGCTCCATCTTTGGGGTAGGGTGTGGAGATTCATCCTTTTCAATCCACTGAACATTATAATGAAAGACCATTTGTTTTTTTCTTTGTCACCTGCGATGATAATCTTGAGAAACGGGTCATTTCTCTGCCTTGAAAGAAGACTTGTCGTAATGGATATGCGATCTTCCTTATTCTCACTATGCGTTTGATGAATCCAAACACCCAGCTTGTTTGATTTTTCCTATATTTTTCAAGTGGAAGCAGATTATAGATTGGGATTTGTGGAGGTCAAGTGCTAATTCTCGAATACTTTTACACGGATTGGATTCCACCGATTTTCTTAAAGCATCTTAATTTTGGTCTGGTCGGGGTTCACCTCTTAATGACGCATCACCTGAACTAAACGTGAATAACTAGTTTCCGACTTGGACGTCTGTAATGACACCTTGGCCATAAACACTAGAAATTTTCTTGGTTGTTTTTGTAGCGTTTATCTTGTTTTTAAACTCTCATAATTAGTCAAATATGCACTTTTAGTTCCTTTATTTTAAAGGTGTGAAATTATAGATTAAATTATGATGAGGATTCTTTCATAACTGAAATAAGAATGGCCGATGAAAGTATTCTTCAATCAGGTAATTTCCTATTGCGTTTAAAACATTGGGAGTTTGAAATGCGTAATTTAAACTTGCTTTTAAAAAACAGAAATTTTTTATGACCCTACCCGCCATATTTAAATGAAAATATTAGAGAAGCTGTTTGAGAGCAACTTGTATTGAGAGTAAGAGATATCAAGAAATTGTGGATAAGATTTGCAAGAAATGGTTAACTGTATTTTGACTGGAAACTCCCGTATTGGTGGTACTCGGACCTGTAACTTGCCGGATCCTCTTCGATAGAAATGATGATCTTAATGGGGGAGCGGACGAATAGATGAAAAGAATTCACATTCGATTTTGTATCTTATCAAGAACTGAAAATACATACTGATAGAAGCCAACTCTTATGTACAAACTGTAATTCATTGGCTGATTTCTACGCATGCGTATTAACATCCGCTAAGGAAGGGCGTTTCAAGACGTTTTCCGGCAATGGCTGATTGCGAAAAGTAAATCATATTATCCCCTTTCAAAAAAAAAAAAAAAATAAATAAATAAATAAATAAAATAAAAAGTGAATAAATAAATGAACAAATTAAATATCTAAAAGCAAAGAAAACTGTTGATCAAATGAAATTTAAATAAATTAATAATTGTTCGTTTAAATCAATTTATAGAAGGTGATTACTTTATTTTATTATCATTAAGTAAAACAAAGAAAAAGTTTGTCCATCGATTCGATGGCAACCATTAATTAAGTAGTTAGGGCAATCGAGGAAGAATAGTTTGTTTTTTTTATTGAGTAACCATTTTCTTTTTTAATGTTCACACTTAAAAAAAGGCAAGAAACAGACGATATACCGCAGAAACTATCATGGATGCAGCTAACGAAGATGATCTATAGCTTCTCGAAAATACACTGGCATAGCCTGGAGCAGGCGGTAAGAAGCATTGGTCTCTTCGTGAACTCAGAAATAACAGAATTCATGCGTTTAACACAAAAAAAAAGCCATCTCCATATTAAATGGAAAGCCCCTGAAATTTCTAGAACAGTTCACATTATCATCATGTCATGCTGCTAGCACAGATCTCCCTGACTCTCTTCCGCCTCTCATCCCTATTGTCCATCGCTCCCGGCAGATCTTCCAGGCTACATCCTGTATCGCCACAGAGCTCCTGATGATAGGTTCCGGTTGGTCGTTCAACCTTTGTTTGACCATGTGAAGGGGTACATAGGAGTACATCCACTTATGAGTTCGTCCTTACTTCTCCAGCAGTGTTCCGCATGTCTCGTTTGTCTAATTTGGATGGTTTTCGTGATGGGTAGTAGGTGGCCGTACAGCTGTTGTTTTGTGGGGTGTTGCCTTGTTCAATACAACTCGTAGCATTCTTGTGTAATTGCCATCAAGCTTTTTCTTCATACGCTTTGTCAGCGTCCACGTGGTGCATCCATATTGCAGTACTGATACGACCGCTGCTTGGAAAAAGCTGCGTTTTATTTTCTCGGACAGGTCTGACTTTCATATGACCGATTGCCTATCGATAGCTGTCCATGCCTTTGCTAGTCATATGTTTATGTCCTTTTCGGTTAATGAGACACTGCCTCCGAGGTTGGTGAACTTGGCCATGAGTTTCAGAGAACCACCGTTTAGTGTGGAGATGTCACCTCTTTGAAACGGCTTTACACTGGCAAAGGAAAGAAGCAGAAGATACCCTCGTACAAACTATTAACAGATGTGGACTACGCCGATGACATAGCGGTTCTGGCAAATACATTCGCCCAAGCCGAACCCCTGCTACAGTCTAGAACGGGTAGCAGGTGGCATAAGCCTCCATATCAACGCAGACAAAACAAAATACATGTGCTCTCATCAAAGAGGCGACATCTCCAAACTAAATGGTGGTTCTCTGAAACTTGTAGACAAGTTCATCTATCTAGGAAGCAGGTTCTCATCAACTGAAAAGGACATCAGTACGTGACTAGCAAAGGAATGGACAGCTAACGATAGGCTATCGGTTATTTGGAATTCAGACCTATCCGATAAAATAAAACAGTTCACATACCTCAGTAGAAATATCTCCTCTACTGAAAGTGATGTTAATATACGCTTAGGAACGGTGTAGACTGCTATTGGCATATGGAAATCTGATAAAACGGGAATTCTTCCAAGATATGACTGTGTTAGAACTAATGTACAGTTGCACCACATGCACTTTATCAAGAAACTTGGAGAAAAAGCTTGATGGGAACTATACAAGGATACTGCTTGCTGTACTGAATAAATCTTGGCAGTAGCACCCAACAAAGCAGCAACAGGTATAAGGCCACTAACCTCCCATCTTAGAAACGATCTAACTAAGATGAAAAAGACATACTGGAGAAACAAAGATGAACTCATAAGCAACGTTCTTTTGTGGACTACTACACAGGGACACACTAGTGTTGGAGGATCATCCAAGACTTACATCCACAAGGTCTGTGCAACACAGGATACCGCATAGAGGACCTGGTAAGTGCGATGGTCAATTGGGACCGATAGCGAGAGCGAGACAAGAGAATAGATGCCATCAGTGCAACATGATGATGATGATGATGATGAAGGATATGTTACTGACGCAAGACAAATTTGTAACAGAAAAGTGAAAAAATCTGTCCGTCCATTACGTACAGCATCATCATCATCATTTTCATCATCGTGCTGCGCTATCAGCACGGATATTCCTGAACCTCTTTCGCCACACCTCCCTATCGACCATTGCTATCGGCAGATCTTCAGGGCTACATCCCGTATCGGTACAGAGCTGCTGTATGTAGGTTCGAGCTGGATGTCCTGCCTTTGCTCGTCCATGTGAAGGGGTCCACAGGAGTAGATCACTTATGAGCTCGTCCTGACTTCTTCAGCAGTGTCCCGCGTGTCTGTTTTGTCTAGTTTTCGTGATGTGTAGTTGGTGGCCGTATGGCTGCTGCTTTGTTGGGTGCTGTCTCCAGGACTTCTTCAATATTGCTCGCCGCATTCTTGTGTAATTGCTGTCAAGCTTTTTCTCCATCCGTTTAGTCAGCGTCCATGTGGTGCATCCATGTAGCAGTATCGACACGACCGCTGCTTGGAAGAAACAACGCTTCATTCAAATATATTACTCATTTTGTTGTCTTTACAGCATGTCGGATTATTCAATGTCAAATCAGTTTTTCTTGTTAGCAATTATATAGTTTCAAGTAACTAATCATCATCATAATAAAAATCCTTAATAAACAATTGTAGCTTCAAGTAACTATCCTTAATACTAAACATGCATAGACAATTATATGGTATCAAGTAACTATTCCTATTTAATAATAAGGTTTGGTTTGGTTTTATGGCATATCAATCTTTGTAGGTTATTTAACGCCAAATCCATTTTTATGTAAATAATCTGTTCTTTTTAAAACAATTCAGTTTAGCATAAGGACACAGTTTAATGGTCAAAAACATTTCCTTTTCTAACTATTCAAGCAGTTGTATGTAACAATTCGGTTTATTGTAAATACAGTTTTAATGTCGAAAAACAGTTCTATTTCAAATAATTCAGTTAAGCATAAGCACGCAGTTTAAATGTAAATACGGTTTAATTGTAAAAATCATTTCTATTTCAAACTATTCAGTTTTACTCAAACAATTCACTTTAGCATAAGTATGCTGTTAATTCTATTTAACCCATAGATAGGACCCTTATCAGGTGCTACCACTCCGGGCCAGAGTGGACCTGGGAGCAATGGCAATGAAGGGGTACTCCGCATTCCCCAAAGCTCCAGTACTGCTGGAACCTCACCGTCAGATTGTTTAGTGTCATATCCAGGACACTCGTTAGGGAGGGGTCTTACCCCTCTGCAGAGGTGCAGTCAGTGTATTCTACAGCCCCAGCTGACTGGGCAATATTTAATAATAAGGATCATTTCTTTACATACAATTATATAGTTTTAAGTATTCCTATTTAATACAAATAATTTAGAAACAGCTGTCCATTTTTGTGCGTTTGCAGTACACTATCCTGTGGATGAGTTCTAGTTGCATCATGTCTATCGTGCTGGAATACAACATCGTAGTAGGCGAGTTCGAACTCCAGTCTCTCTGTTATGCTCACTTTAATACCCTTAGGGAAAAATATGAACCAGTTTATCCCTCTTCCTAGCTATGTGTCAAATAGTCCCACCACTGTTCTTCTATAAGGACAGCTTTTGCATTAAATAAGCCACGCAGGTTGGTATACCTTTAAACAAAGAAACCAAACCAACCTCTCCTTCTGTTTTATTAGCGGGACGCTTTCGAGGGATCAGACAAAAAAATTAATGACAACAGCTTGTATATGCATAATTTCTACTTTGTTCGAGACAAAAATAACGGGGTTGACACTTTGATCCAAGACAGAGCGCGAAAATATTGCACTCCTAACAGAAGTCAGGACTGAATAAAGAAACTAAAAAATTAAAAAAAAAAAAAAAGATGATTGTATCAATAAATAAATCTTATTTGTTATTGATATCTATTGGAAAGTCAGTCGCTAAAGGTTTTGCCTCAAATTGATCCAAATTGAAAATTTCTGAAGGGTAGATTCGATTTTTTTGCCCTTGTGTGTCTCCCCCTCCAATATCGAACCGAAATATCAAAAAAGATGAATCAAACAGTCAGCTTTTATCGAAAAAAAAAGATTGATTATATGTAAACTTGACGTACAGATTATCAGTCAAAAAAGAAGTTTGTTGGGATATAGTTTGGCACAAGGGTAGATTTACAGAGCGACTGGAAATAAATTATGATTCTGTTAGGCTTGGTATGGTTCTACAGTAGATGTCTATCAAGAGAGACAAATAGATAGATAGATAGATAGAGACTTAAATAGATAAATATGAAAAGACTGGGATATCAATCTATCTCTACATATTTACAAAGATAAAAAGCCATATATATATGTATATATATAGAGAGAGACACATAGACAGACAGACAGGGAGATTATTATAGAAGGATATATGTAAATAGCCTGACATATATATATATATATATATATATATATATATATATATATATATATATATATATATATATATATATATATATATATATATATATATATATATATATATATATATATATATATATATATATATATATATATATATATATATTATATATATATATATATATATATATATATATATATATATATATATATATATATATGTCAGGCTATTATATATATATATGGTAGAATCTTGGATTGGCGTTTCAGTCAGCCAGGTTTCGATCCTAGCTTCGGGAATCTAGCCTATCTAGCCACACTGAAAAGTTCTGATAGAACGAAACAGTCTGTCTGTGGGTGACAATATATATATATATATATATATGTGTGTGTGTGTGTGTATTTATATTTATTAACTTATATCGATAATATCGTTTGGTTTATTTTTAAATTAAGAGTTGATAGAGCGTATATTTTAAAGTAAGGATTGCGTAGACTGAGACAGCGGTGCTAAGTAACTCTCAGTTTCTCGCCTATACTTTCATCAGACCAAGATCTGTTAGTCTGTCTCTCACTCTCTCTCTCTCTCTCCACACACACACACACACATATATATATATAAACAGACTGACAGACGTCCTTCGTTTATAGACCGAGATGAATATGTAGAGACTGAGATCGACATAAACATAAATAAAATAAAATAGATAAGTGAAGTGATAAAACTTTTGCCAAGATAAATTAGAAATCAATTTACCGGTATATTTGGATGTTTCGTGACATGAATACCGTCCGATACAAAGTTAACCATCCTAGAATTGACCGCCTTAAATAGATATATAAAATATATAAATTATTAGACCAAAGATTCTTTTAAAAAAAACAAAAAAAAAATAGTGAAAAAAATAAAAATATTTTTTCACCCTCCCGTAGGTTTGGCGTAATCAGAAATGCAACCCCACCAACATTTTTGTTGTTTGCTCAGCAAGACAACTGTATTAAAATTCCATCTTTTGGGTTTTTAAACAAGTTACCAATGTAACATTTGAAAATCATCCCCGTCATCATTTTCGAAAAGTCTACCCACAACGTAAAAGATCGACGATGTCTTTTATCTTTATGTCAGGCGATGGGGAGTCCCCGTTCACCAAATAGCTTACGTGCTGGACTACGACATCGTCGTAAGCAAGTTCGAATCCTAGTCGCGCTTTTAAGTTTTCTTTTGGGCGAAAACCATTAGGAAATTTACGACCCCCCTTATCTCTTCGTGGTTATGGAATAAATTACTACCGCTATTGTATTTTAACAAGGATGACTTTAGCATTAAATAAACCAAGAAGTGTCATTTACCATTTAATAAAAAAACCAAACCATGCAAAACTTTTGTCAAATTTGAACATGACAGATGACAAAATGCAGGTTTCAGACTTAGCATCTAATATATATATATATATATATATATATATATAGCATCTCTCTCTCTCTCTCTCTCTCTCTCTATATATATATATATATATATATATATATATATATATATATATATATATATATATATATATTAGATACTAAGTCTGAAACCTGCATTTTGTCATCTGTCTTCATGTTCAAATTTCTCTGACAAATGTTTTGCATGGTTTGTGGTTTTTTTCTAGCGGAGAAAGTAATGGTTGCCACGAGCTTAAAACAAGGCTCTTCAAATGAAATTGAACTCTCGGTAGCCGTTAAGCGAATATATGTAAACAAAAATAAATGTGACACATAAGCGTTTAAATTTCCTTTTCTTCCGCTGGTTTCCTCGTGGCTGAGTGGTAGAATCTTGGATTGGCGTTTCAGTCAGCCAGGTTTCGTTCCCAGCTTCGGGAATCTATCCTTCCTAACCGCACTGATGATTTCTGATAGAACGAAACAGTCTCTCTGTGGATGACTATATATCTGTCATCATCTTCAAATTTCTCTGGCAAAGTTTTTTTTTTTATTAAATGGTATATGATGAGACCAAATAAGATCGAAACAGCTGTACAGTGTTCCGTATGTCGCATATGAGTGTTTGCCGGATTTTCTAGTCATGGTTATTATATTATCATATAGGTAATTCCTTTACTTGATTTAAAATACATATATTTCCTGCCCAGTTGGAGACTCTGCTTTGATACGTGGGGCCGATTTAGGAAGTCGTGGCTCCGGAGATGACCGTGTCCTCCTGAAGGGCAGACAGACCTTGGAGCAAGCAGGACACATATAGTTAAGAGGCTACGCAGTAACTATGGCTGATTTATTTGGCATCACTTATATGCGGCATGGACCGGTGGCCCAGTGGTATAGTTTCGGCTTTATATGCTGTGGTTGCTGGTTTGATCTCCAGTGGTGAAGATCACGGTTTACACTACTGATGAGACCAAATAAGGTCGAAACAGCTGTACAGGGTTCTATATGTCGCATTCGAGTGTTTGTCGGATTTTCTAGTCATGGTTATTACATTATCATATACGTAATTCCTCTACTTGATTTAATATATATATATATCATCATCATCATATCGCGCTCGTAGCACGGATATCCCTGACCCTCTCTCGCCACTCCTCCCTATCGTTCATCGCCCTAGGTAGGTCTTCAGGACAACATCCTGTGTCCTCACATAGCTGCTGAATGTATGTTCATGCTGGTCGTCCTGCTTTTGCGCGGCCATGTGTGGGGATCCATAAGAGTACATCTCTTATGAGTTCGTCCCTACTTCTCCAGCAGTGTCCTGCATGTCTGGTTCTTCTAACTTGAATAGTTTTCGTGATAGGGGGCAGGTGGCCGTACAGTTGGTGTCTTGTGGGGTGTTATATATATATATTGAACAAGGATTAAAAACGATTATTTATTAAATCCATCAAAATTACAGCCACTACAAGCACTCAGTTGTACAGTCAATTTCACGACCCAAATCTATTTTTGGTACATTTGACTGTTAAGTGGGTCCATCCTGGATATTGAGCACAATCACAAAACAGTGTGAGTTTTGTTTTAAATATTTCTGATTATATATATAATCAGTGATATTTAATATATATATGTTCATTTCTTGACATACATTTTTTTTTAAAATAGAGGAATTATATAATAAATTTCAATTACCATGACCGTAAAATCCGGCAAGCACTGCGTGGGGCATACAGAATCAATGAACAATACAGGAATACTTAAAGCTTGTACCCGGTTATGGCCAACGGAATCAGAACAGGTGACACCCGTGGATTCTATAAAGGACATAGTTCGAAGTTCCGTGAAAGTTCCCGAGTTCGACAAACACCTGAAGATGGCCGGAGGACATATCGACCCAAACATAGTGGAAATAACAATAAATATGAAGACAATTGTCGGAAAACCCTTAATGATAAAAATCATCAAGCTTCGTCTCAGAAATTTAGACAACTAACGGCTGTTTTGACCTTATTAAGCCAAATCGGCATTGTATACCGTGATCTCCCCCATTGGAGATCGAACCAGGGGTCACAAAATGCAGAGCCGAAACTCTACCACTGAGCTACGGGCCCACACCGCTTAAAGATCCACCTAAATTAACCAGTTGACCGCAGTGCTTGCCGGATTTTCAGGTCATAGTAATTCAAATCTATAATATAATTCCTATATTTAAAAAAAATGTATATCTATTTCTTTGCCTATGAGGTTATAATTACGTGGATGCGTATCTCCATTCCTTTCGGGAAGACGTTGCCCTGGAGGTGACCGTGTCCTCTGTAAGAGTACGGATGTAACAAGAAGAAATATGAAGTTAATTGGCCCCACATTTACGATAACTAGTTAATTTGAGATCGGCTTTGCGCGAGGTAAACCAGTAGCTCAGTGATAGAGTTTTGGCTTAGCTTTCCGTGGTCTGTGGTTCGATCTCAAGTAAGGAAGATCTCGATATACACTGCTGATGAGGTCAAAACAGATGTCAATTCGTTCCGTACGTCACGCGCATTGCTTGTTGGATTTTCTGATCATAGTTATTCAAATTTATTATTGAAGTTTCTCTTGCGTATTGCTACAACTACATGTATTTTCTTTTCTAATTTTATTTTCATACCGACTTGCCGTTGATAAATATTAGGAATTTTTATTCTGTTGTGAACATTGCTGACATAGACCGACAACTCGCTTTTCCAACGGAAATAACATCAACTCGGCAGCGTCCAGATCTCGTCATTTGGTCAGTTAATTCAAAAAAAGTTACCATTGCAGAATTAACGATCCCTTTCGAGACCAACATCGACTGGGCACATCAGCGGAAATTGGAAAAGTACGAAGACCTACGTGAACAGTGTACTAAGAATGACTGGTCAACAGACATATTTCCTCTTGAGATTGGATATCGAGGTTTTATTTCGAACGCAACCTCTACATTTTTTACCAAAATCGGACTTACACCAGCAAAGAAGAGGGAATATATAAAAAAGATCCAAAACAAGACTGTAACTTCATCTGAACGGATATGGCATTCATACAGATTAAACACCATCCAATAAAGTCTGGTAGTATTGTGAGATACTGCTGGGGCGCCCTGAATTAGTGGTAATGATGCTTCGGCCCCGAAACCATGCCTGAACCCAGGGTCATCATCTGATGAAGACTTTACTGGAAGCAAAACTGCTTCTTTGGCAGCAGTTTTTGTATATAATTTTTTTTGCATTTGCTTTAACAACCTTTGCTTGATTTCCATGAAAACAGTTTTAATGGTAACCAGTTTATAGCCCATCCCGATTTATGTTACTAGCCGAATACCCGTCCTGCGGACAGAGAAATCTAAATTGTAATGAATTTTTTTCTTACCTTGACAAGATTTCTATATTTACAGTATTTTCTGCAAAACATCTATTTTCTGTATTTCTTTTTATCGTTACGCTAAGTCCAATAGAATTTCCTTCTTTGGATGTAGTTTGATATTTTTAAATAAAAGCAAAAAATGAATTGGCGGCGAATTATATCCCCTGAATATCCAAAAATTGAAATTTCCGTTTTGTTCCGATAAATATGAACTGAAGCAGAGTTTTTGTCTTGTTGCTAAGGTAGAACTGAATGAACAAAAGAGTGTGTGGAGGAGATGACCCGTGGTGTCGTGGATCACGTTCTGGACTACGACATCGTAGTGGAACCCCACTCGTGCCATAACATTTACTTTTAGATAAATAGCCTTGTGGATTGTATGTACCCTTTTATCCTCCCTGTCGTGGGTTAAATAGCACCCGTTCAATATTATCATTATTCCATAAGTGAATATAATGCGTATTACGAGGGTATATAAAAATTTATTTCTAAGAAAAGAATCAAGCTGACCACGTGCGGCACTTGATTTGGCCCGAGTGGAAAAGGGAGAAGTAATCCCAGACAATACAGCACCAAAAAGCTACCTCCCTCTTTTTGTCGAGGACTTCTATTCATACCCTCAGTACGAATTCGGGGACCAAACTGAAGGCATGAAAAACTTAAGCTAGTAGAAAAGTTTCGTCACTCGCTTCTTGAATGGAACTTCCCAAGAAATAGAAGTAAAATTAAACGAAAGTCTGCTACTGAAATTCTACCAACTTAAACAACTGAAAGGAAACTCAACCAAGAATCCTGCAGAAAAGAACTTTAAAGAAGACTCGCAATTTAATGGAATCTGAATCATTTCGACAAACAAAAAAGAAAAGAAAAATACTAAAATTCAAAGAATTTTGTTTCTCAGCCATTCTCTCAGATAAGTTCCTGCAAATTGCACTAAAATTTGCAACACTTCATCTTTTCTATCCCTTTCTTTCTTATTTCTTTGTATAAAATTCCTTTTAAAAAACTTTATTGTCTGTTATCTTTTCGAATCAATATCCGACCTAGAAAGCTGCAGAATTTACCGTTTGAACTTACTGTTTAATATTGCACACTAAAGCCCCTACCTAAAAACATTACCCAGGTAAATGTTAAACTTGGCTTTAGTGTCACTCATTTCATATCAAATTTGATTCCCTCAAAATTCCTTTATATTGCGAATTTTATTTCTCAAAATCTCTTTAGGTAGTGCGTGTAGCAAATTAGCGTAACGAATTACTGTGTGTGTGTAAATATGAAAATATGACCCTTACCCACCCAACAAACATTCAGAGGATGAATTCTTTTATATATGATAGATAATAAAGTTGGCGACCATAGTCGAGGGTAACCCGAAGGCTCCCTTTTCGATAGCTACTACACCAATGTGTAGGGGAGGGCGCTACTCCTTCCCTGGATTGCTCTACTTTACCCTTGAACCGTACCCTATAATGCTGAGTGTTAAGCAAGGAGGCATCAAGTACCATTTTTTGAGTCTTTGGTATGACTCGAACTGGGATTGAACCCAGGTCTCCCGGGCCATTGGCGAACACTCTAACCCCTAGGCCAATCGATATTTCAGTTTTTGTTGAACCCTTTTATGCAGTGTTAAAATGCTTCACTCGAAAAATATTTTCTGAATAAAGCATCTTTAGTATCACATTTTAACATCACCCTGAAGAGGGTTTAACAAAAAAACAAAATCACAAAACGTGGGAATATACATAAAAATACATCCTTTGAATATTTTGTTTTTTCATAATTTTGCATTCACATATTCACCTACTTTTCTCTTATATATATATATATATATATATATATATATATGTGTGTGTGTGTGTGTGTGTGTGTGTGTATAACAGCAATAATGTCTCATAGATAGGTTGCTGTCACATATTAGGTTAAACAATGCCTAAAGTTTGCAGTTTTAGATGCTACATGTTCTTTGTACCTCATTAATCTAACCATAACGAATCAATCTCCATCGACCATTACTCCTATAAGCATCTTGAACCTTAATACCTGCTCATGCTACGAGCTATTTTGAACAAATCCTGAAGCAACATCTTACGAAACAAAAACTGTACAGCCACTTACCTCCCATCTCAAAAACCATCCAAATAAGACGAACAAGATATGCAGAACACGGTTGGAGAAGCAAGGACAAATGTACACGTGACTTCCTTCAATGGACACCAATAGATGGACGTGCTAGTGTTGGCCGACCAGCAGGAACTTATTTTCATTAGCACTGTGCGGACTCAAGGTATCGTTTGGAAAACCTGCAGGGAACGATGGATGATAGGGACTAATGGAAGTAGTCAGGGAAATCCACGCTATCAGCGCGACTTGATGATGGTGATATTAATTTAAGCTTAGCCACTGGCAACTTGACAAAAATGATGAAAGTAGTTTCTATACACTTTGAAAAATAGATTTTGGTGAAACAATGGATTGTGTAAGTGCAAAATTACACAATATTTGTTGTGGGAAGCATAATTGTTGTAGTGAATTATGCTTAATGAGTTCGTAACGGAATGTCGCTCAATATTGCAACAGAGGAATTTTCCAGGCGCTGCTATAAAAAGGTTAATACTGAAATGAGTTATGTATAAAACAAGCGAATAGTCAAATAAACAACAGGGATTTTAGTTGAAACAAAAATTGCATTTTTATATATCATATAGGTGTGTCCTTGTGGCGTAATGGTCAAAGCGATTGTCTGCGAGTTCGTACTCCAGTCGCGCTATTACGTTCGCTTTCGGGAAATACCCTTGAAGAAAGGTATGAACCCCCTTATCCTCCCAGATACGGGTTAAATAGTACCACTACTGCTCTTCTTGGAGAATGGCTTTGGCATTAAATAATCTACAAAGGTTGATGTGCCGTTAAACAAAGAAACCAAACCTATATGTTATATTTGGCAATGTGCAACAGCTTATAAAAGATATGTGTGAGTATTTATCTTTGTATTTCTACTGTGTACAAAAATGTTTTAATATTCTTTTTAAAATGCTTATTTGCTTGTTTGTCCTGAAATTCTTCAGTTGATAAAACTTATAGTTGTGGGGCGATTTGGGGATGGATTACTTTTGGTTTCTCAGTTTTCTGATGAATGCTGAGCTGCTGTAGTGCTGGGGATTTTGATCTGCTTATACAAAATTAGCGGGAAAATAGGGGAAAGTTATTACCAGAAACAATGGCACACGAAGGTCTTTTTCTAATTTTAAATTTGATGACACAAGTGGTTTAGGGATCTTGTGTTTCCACAAAGTATTTTTCTATTCATTTGTCTTTAAAGAATGAAGATGTTCGCTGCATTTTGTTTGACATTTTTTTTTCTTTTCTGCGTAAAAGTGTCTATTTCTGTAATTGTGTAATTGATAACAAAATTATCGCTGATTATTTAATATTAATCAATCTTTTTATTTTTTGTTGTCTTGTAATTTTCTTGATTCGAAAATGTTAAGCTTGGAGCAATAGAGGAAGTAAAAACGTGTTTGGAGAAGAATTTTAGTCACGACTTTCGATTTTGGTGATTCTGCAGATGTCTGTAATGTCAAGTTGTAGACAAATAGATATGTGCTAATAAAAGGTATGGTTTTTCTCACGATAGATTGATAAATAGGAAGAGACTTTTGTATATATATATATATATATATATATATATATATATATATATATATATATATATATATATATATATATATATATGAAGAGAAGTTGGTAGATTGATAGATATGAACATATATATATATATATATATATATATATATATATATATATATCATAGAATCTTCACTACACACACTCACACACGCGTGGGCACACATACACACACACACACACACACACACACACACACACACACACACACACACACACACATATATTTGTGTATATATATATATACAATCAAGATTCTGTGATAGATAGATAGATAGATAGATATGAACATATACACACATGCACACACATTCACACATATACACACACATATATATATATATATATGTGAGTGTATGTGTGTGTGTGCGTGCGTATGTAATGAAGATTCTGTGATAGATACTAGCAGACTGAGATAGATAGATTGATAGATAGATAGATATGAACACACACGCACACGCACACGCACGCCCGCACGCATACAAACACACATACACACACATATATATATATATAGATATATGAAAAGACTTAGATGTATAGATCGATAGATCGATAGGAGCTGTTTAAGAGAGTGGTGTGTTGGTCTTGAGATTGGTACGTGAAATAACCTTCAGAATGTAGGGTGTAGATATTAAAAAATACTTTTCATGCACCCTCAAATATATTATAAAAGCCTTTTTAATATAGTAATGACAGTTAGATGTTTACTGAAATAATCTTCATAGCAAAGGTCTATAAAATGCGTGAACATAAGCACAAATAATGAAATAATTTTTAAAACTGTGGACAAGGTTTTACGGAATTATGAATCACAATAATGTTGTTATTAATGGTAATTGGAACTTATATGTATATCAGTCAAAGACTAAATCGATTAGTTTTCTTCTCTGTTGTTTTCTATCACCTTTTATTATTGATGCATTTTTCGAGACAATCAGAATAAATTAACTTGTTTCTCTTAATCTCAATTCCACAGACCCCAAAGGATATGTATTCAGGTTATTCATTAGATTGACCAAAGTTAATTTGGTTTTACACATTTCAACAACACTTGAGGGAATTGTCTGCAACATTATTTACTAAACATCTCAGTGCAGCGGGCTCCTGGACGATGGAGGTTTGATAGGTCAATGGCCTTAAGTACAAGGGCTACTGAGTACCAAGTAAATTCGCATACAGTTCACCTTGAAGAATTTGTAGAAAATTGGTACTGTTTTAAGTACGAGAAAATTAAAACTACTAATTCAAGAATTGTTGAAAAAAATGAAGAATATCATCTCTCAATTTCTCAGTTCCTCGATGGAAAAAGAGGGATCATTCTTTCCCCGTAGATATATTAAGGGGAGTGCTCGTGGTGTAGCGGCTAATGTGCCGAACTGCGATATTGTAAGCAAATGGAGGTGCCCGTAGTGTAATGGTTATCGTCGTAGGAAATAGACACAGTGACACGAGTTCAAATCCTGGACGAGACTGATAGCATTTCACATAGCACAAATACCCTTGGGAAAGGTATGAATCCAATTATTCTCCTTCCAGCTATGGGTATATAGTAGGGCAGACTAGGTTCTTCAGCCTTGGTGAGGCAACTAGTCTAGGAGAAGGAAAACTCTGAATTGAAACCTGTTAAACTCCGCTTAAAAATTGACCTTGTGTCGTATCCTGCCCGAGCGGAGGGGTTGATAAATATATATATATATATATGATTGCACAGATAATTTTACCATCATCATGTCGTGCCGCTAGCACGGATTTCCTTGACTCTCTCTGGCCAATCGTCTCTATCGTGCATCGCTTCTGGTGGGTCTTCTGGACTACATCTTGTATTCGCACAGAGCTGTTGTAGATAAGTTATAGCTAGTCGTCTAACACCTGCTCGTCCGTGTTAAAGGGTCCATAGGAGAACGTCGCTTATGAATTCGTCCTTACTTCTCCAGTTGTATCCCGCATGTTTTCTTCGTCTAATTTGGATGATTTTAGAAATGGGAGGTTGGTGGCTGTACAGCTATAGTTTTGTGGGATGTTGCTTCCAGGATTTGTTCAGTATAGCTCGTAGCATTTTTGTGCAGTTCCGGTCAAGCCTTTTCTCTCTACGCTGAGTCAGTGTCCATGTGGTGCATCCATACAGTAATATGGACACGATCGCTGCTCGTAAAAAAACTGCCTTCAGTTCAGTATAATTCCCTGAAAATGCCCTGTGTATGGCACTAAATAAAAGCTGGTAGTGAGGCTCCAGTTTTGGAACTCTGTGGAGTGTAGTATACCCCCCAATGTTGCCTTAACTTTCAGGTTAACTCTGACCTGGAGTGGTAGTACATGTTATGGTCCCATATACTAGAGTAAGGGTTAAAGAGCTGAATTACAACCTTGAAGTAAGCGAGTTCAAACTCCAGTCGTGCTATTACATTCACTTTTAGACTAATGCCCTTTGGAGAAGGTACAAACTCCCTAATACCCCCAGCTATGGGTTAAATTGTGTCAAGACTGTTTTTCTACAAGGATGGCTGTGGCATTAGTTAAAACAAGAAGGTTGATATACCATTAAACAAAGATACTATATCATAGCATATACTAATCAAATAGATCTGTTTAAAAATTATTAGTATTGGATAGGAATACTTAAAACTAAATAACTAGTTACAAATAACTGATTATTATTAAATAGGAATAGTCTCTAGAAAACATTATAGTAAATTAATTATTAGTATTAGATAGGAATACTTGCAACCATAAAACTGTGTGCAAATTATTTGTATTTTATAGGAATACTTGAAATCATAAAACTGAGCAAATTATTAGTATCAGGTAGGAATACTTGCAAACTTATAACTGTGTGCAAATTATTTGTATTTGATAGGAATACTTGAAACCATAAAACTTTGATCAAATTATTAGTACTAGGTAGGAATACTTGCAACCATATAACTGTGTGCAAATTATTTTTTTTATAAAAAAAAAAATATTCAGACTACAATTTTTGCAAATCATTTTACTACTTGCAAATTTTTACACTTGGGAAAGGTATGGACTTTTATCCCTCTAGCTATGTGTTAAATAGTACCAGTACCAATCTTCTAAGAGGATTTTTTTGGCATTAGATAACCCATAAAGTTTGATATACCTTAAACAATGAAACAAAACCAAACGAAATCAAACCTGGGAGTTTTTCACCCCAGTTTTAACAGATAGTCTTTAAATGGAGTTGCAACAAGTCTCCTTCGGTTTCCAGGACTCTCCGGAGTCTTCTAACGGATTTTAACAGTGCTTTGGTCTTGATAGTCTCAGATCTTCTTCTAAACACTCTTTTCCCGGCATTTGTGGATCTTTTGTCACATTTTGTCGTGGGAGAGGTGTTGAGTAAATAGATATTCTGCTTGGTTTGTACTTGTGAAGTAAGATTTATCCATAATGTTTACCTCTGTACTATAGCCTCCAAGTGCCACACCAAGCTCGCTGTCAGACATATCTAAAATCTTCTGGCATCTTTTGTGACGGGGATATTCGCCAGGATCTCATCACAGGTCTAGATATATATAGTATATATAAAGTATATCCGGTGTTGATATAAATAAATATATTTAACATTTTTTGATATCGAGAGATCATTTTGTCAAAGTCATTTTAAAAGCAGCTCGGAAACGGAAAAAGTGTGGCACACCTGAGGTTATTCAGTTCCTTGTTTAACCGGTGTTGAGTAAAAAACATTCACTTTAAATCGAATTCAATTGATTTTAGAAGTTGACGAAAGTTAACTCTATTTGACTTTTTTTGCTACTTCATTAATTTTAAAATTGTCTCATCAGACAATTTCAAAATCATTTTTTTTCACTTTTCAGCCGTTCCTATCTCCTTTATTCTTTTCCAAATTTAGCATAACTATATTCACTTCTTAATATTTAAGATTTCTTTCTCTGCGATCTTTTAAAATTAAGATTACTTTTCGGTACCTATATCTTTTCTACAAAAATATTTCAACAATTTCTTTTATACGTGAAATTGAAACAAACTTTATTTTAATTGATACTAAGAAAACGTTCTGACTAAAGGTTAGAATATTAAGCTGTTCGGAAAATTCTGTTCGATTTTAGTATAAACTGTTTTAATTTAATTCTGATATTATTTCAATTTGTTGTTGTAGAATTCAAATTCCTAATAATTTGTGTTTTCTTTTTTCTTTTTTTAATCACTTCCTTTCGAATTTTATTTTAAAAATCATATACTCCAAATCATGTACATGAAAAAAAGAAGTAATGCATTTACTTTTCAAATTTGGTCATGATTTTGCTTTCTGACAATGCTCAGCCACATGTTGCCAAGAAGACACTGCAGAAGATCACTGGTTTGGGACATGAGGCTTTGACATATCCACCGTATTCTCCGGATATTTCACCCACCAACAACCAATTTTACAAGCATCTTTTACGCCCCAAAAGATTTCGTTTCCAAGGAGAAGGAGAAACTACATTTAAAGATTTCTTGGCATCAAATCTTTTTGACTTTTATCGTACAGTCTACCCCTCTATTTGCCCATAGCTGAAGAAAAGAGATTGGCTCATGATTTTCTCTAGTATTGTAGCTGGCAGTAAACCACCTAGAATTTAAAATTGGATAGCTGTGTCCGTTTTTGACAATGATTATTATTACGCTTCCAAACAACGAGGGTAAGTCAGAAGTTTTGTAATATTTTGGTAAGCGCTAGTTTGCAATGTGTCTATCACATGACCAGTCCAGTTCAAGCCATGGAATAGTACCCACTGTGATTGGTAGTATCGTGGTTGTTGGTGCGCTGACACGTTATGCATTACTCATTCCATGTATGTGATTTGGAAGCCGCACAGATTAACATGCAACGTAGTCTAATACAGGAACTTGTGAAGGAGCCAAAAACTGTTGTCTGAAAGTTGAAGGAACAGTTGATCATATTACAGTTACCAGATCGTTTAAGAAATTTTACTCAGGTTGCAAGAACCTCGATGGGGTCAGGTAGGCCTAAAATAGTGTATTCTCAGACCGTGGTCGAAGCTATTGGGGCAAATTCAGCTTGTAGCCCTCGGAGAGTATCAGGTGAGCTCGGGATCTCACAGTCCAGTGTTGTACGTCACTTTTATGACCTCGACAAATCCGGTGAGTACCACTCAGAGAGTATCAGGCGAGCTCGGCATCTCATAGTCCTGTGTGCTTCGTCACCTTTATGGCCTCGGTAAAAGTATCCAGAGTTGCTGAACTGTTACCAAAATATTGCAAAACTTTTAACTCACCCTAGCTCAATGATAATGACAAAAATACCCGTGTGAATAAGAATATTACCAATTTTGTAGCTAACTGTTACAAACGACACCCCCGTGTAAAAGGAAATTTATACCTCTTTATTTTCTGATTTTGCTCAAAGCATTTGTTATAGAAATCTTTTTCGCTTCATTATATTAAGTTTCATTGTTTTTCCGATTCATGTTTTCTTGTGGATTTTATTCAGCTGTTGTCGAGGAGACTCGAGATAATTGTTTATTTAATGCGTGAGTCAAGCAACGTTATTTATGAGCGAGTGGGGAAAAAGCACAAAAGGCGGGAAAAATAAATCAATTCGTACAAATCAACAAGACAAAATCAAATAAGCAGACGACCAAACAAACTGATGAAAGAAACGTCTAAATGGAAAGATTTTTTTATGCATCTCTTAAAGATACGTAAAAAATTAACTTTAAAAAAAAGTCACTAAAGTGAACTTTTATATGATTCAAAATTTCTTGATAAAAATCATGAAAAAATATCTTTAAAAAATAAAAGAAATTAAAAATAAGTTATTTCTGTTTTCAATTTAATCCAACTGTTTGCGCGGAAACTGTTCTTTTCTTTTTTTTTTCTTTTGTGTTTATTTATTTATTACGTTATCTGATCCTTACAAAATTATTTTAATTTTTTAAAACTCTTAATCGGTGACAACATATAACTTAATTATAAATCATCGACATCTTTTGTCATTGGAGAATACTCATCGAAAATGATACCCTAGCAATATACCAGAGTGTTGATCACTTATTTATTTTAATGGTATATCAACTTTCGTGGGTTATTTAATTCCAAAAGTATCCTTGAAGAAGGACAGTTGTTGTTACAATTTTACCCATACCTGGAATGGATAAGGGGGATCATACCTTTACCAAGGGTTGATCAGTAAGTCTTAATCCTGTATGGTATTTATTGTCTTAAGCATGACACTAAACTGCATCCGATGGCGAGGCTGTAGTTCTGGTGCTTTGGGGAATGTAGGGTAGCCCTTCATTGCCATTACTTCCAGGTCCACTCTGAACCGCGTTGTTAGCACCTGTTAGGGTCCTATTGATGGGTCAAATAGATCAATTTGAAAATTATTCCTATTCGATAGGAATGCTTGATACCATAGAACTGTAAATCATTTGTATTGTGAAGAGCTACTAGAAATTATAATAGTTCACCGACTCATAGGCCTAGTAGGTAGAGTGTTCGCTAATGGTCCGCAAGACCTGGGTTCAATCCCAGGTCGCGTCATACCAAAGACTCTAAAAATGGTACTTGATACCTCCTTGCTTAACACTCAGCAATATAAGGTACGTATCAAGGGTAAAGGGGAGTAATCCAGGGAAAGGAGTAGCACCCTCCCCTACACCTCAGTATAATAGCTATTGAAAAGAGAGCTTAATTTCTAGGCATAAAGCAATCCTAGACTGGAAGACATATCGTTGAAATCGATCAATCAATCAATTGTATTTAATAACAAAATTTTGATTTGAATTTCCCATTAAAAATGTTCGTTGTATCTTCTCTCTGAGTTGGAAACTAGTTCGAACTGATAAACCTCTTACCGACTTTTCTGTCCCTAAATAAATATAGGGGCCCGAATTCAGTGATGAAATTTTACTTTGGTCCTTACCCATTGATGTGTTTAGCTTCGTTGAACCCACACAGAATATTTCCACTCTTAGGGGAACGGTTATCGTCGTTGGAAGTGAACTCAGCGACGTTAATACAAATCTTGAACCTGGTGGTTTGCATTTCACATCGCGCAACCAATTTAGAAGAAGGAAAACTATGAATTCAAACCAGCTGTACTCCGCTTAAAAATTGACGTTATGTCGCATCCTGTTTGTGGCGGAAGGGTTGAGCTAGCACATTCTAGAATTTCCTTCTGCCAGTGTAGCTTTCCGTAGCAGCAGGCTACACAAGTTTCCTTATTACAAGTTATAGTATCGCCCATTAATAAGTACACCATACCAATTTTTTTTTAAACAAAAAGGTAATTTTCTTGTATACCAAAGGTACCAGAATTTTGCTTTTTCTAGTAGAAAATTACTCAATCGAAACAGATTTTATTAAGTCACCCCAGAAAACAGTACCTATACGGCCACTTACTTCCCATCTCACAAACCATCCAAGTAAGACGAACTGCTGGAGAAGCAGAGATGAATTCATAAGTGACGTTCTCCAATGGACTTCTACTCAGGGACACACCAGTGTTGGCAGTCCAGCAAAAACATACATCGATCAGCTCTGTGTAGATACTTGATGCCACGTAGAGAACCTGCTAAGAGCGTTGGTCGATAGGGATTGACAGCAAAAGAAAGTCAAGGAAATCCCTATTATTAGCACGACTTTATAATGATTATGATGATGATGATTTATCATTAAACCCGACAGAATATGAATATGTAACCATATTTACCCAACCCCTCCACTCGGGCAGGATATGACACAAGGTCAATTTTTAAGCGGAGTTTAACAGGTTTGAATTCAGAGTTTTCCTTCTCCTAGACTAGTTGCCTCACCAAGGCTGAAGAACCCAGTCTGTCCTACTATTTACCCATAGCTGGAGGGAGAATGATTGGATTCATACCTTTCCCAAGGGTATTAGTGCTATTAGTGAAATGCAATCAGTCTGGTCCAGGATTTGAACTCGTATCGTCGTGTCCAATTCCTAAGACGATAACCATTACACCACGGGCACCTACTTAATATGAATATGTAACAAAGCGAAAATAAGTATATCAATATAATCATCATTTCGTTATAGGATTGTTGTGCTATAGAGTTTAGTAATAAGTGAAAAAAGCAGAAAATTTGGTTTTATAAAAATTGGTATGGGCAATACCGTAAAGGATGAAGAAGCATTTTTAGACTTCTATTTACATTGCCCAATCAGCTGGTGCTGTAGAATGCACTGACTGCAAAACTCCTCCAATGAGTGTCCTGGATAAGATATTAAACAATCTGATGTTGAGGTTCCAGTGATGCTGAAACTTCGGGGAATACGGAGCATCCCTTCATTACCATTGCTCTCAGATCCACACTGGCCCGGAGTAGTAGCATCTAATAGGGCTCTATCTATGGGTTAAATAGAACTTAATACTTATGCTAAACAGAATGGTTTGAATTAGAACTGTTTGATGGAACTGTTTTTGACATTGAAACTGTACACTAAACTGAATTGTTTAATATAGAATTGTTTTGACATTTAACTGTGTTAGCTTGAATTAGTAATGTTTTTGACAAATAAACTGTACTTATATTTAAACTGCATGCTTATACTAAACTGAATTGTTTGAAATGGAACTGTTTTTGATATTCAACTGTGTGTAGACAAAATGTGAACTCATACAAAACGGAATAACCTGAATTAGAACTGTTTAAATAAACTGAATAGCTTGAAATAGGAATGTTTTTGACACTTAAACTGTGTATTCATGCTAAACTAAATTGTTTGAAATAGAACTGATTATTTGCATAAAAATGGATTTGGCGTTAAATAACCTCCAAAGGTTGATATGCCATAAAACCCAACCAACCCAACCCTTCTATTTACATTCTGTTCGAAGGGATATTCGAATGGGTATTTGTGTCAAATAAAGGCATATATAATTAGACTTGATGACCTTCAAAGTGTGATAGACTTCTACCTATGAACACACCACTGCTGGAATACCAGTAAAAACCTACATTCGTCAGCTGTGTACGGACACTAGTTGTTATCTAGACGACTTACCAAATATGATGGTCAATACGGACGGATAGCGAGAGAGTTCATATTGTCGGCATGCCTTGATGATGATAACAATAAAAATGAGGAAAATAATCCAAATAAAGTCAATAAATGTTATGTTAATATGCTGATTAGGCTGCCAGACACGAATGCCGGGAAGCCGGTATTCATATCACACGCGCTAACACCAGCTCCCTCGAACTTCAGAGGGCCGTCCCCCAGACTCTAAGTTTCTCCAGAGGGGCTAGATTTATCGCTTGGTGTTAGAGGCGCACCTTTTAGGGGAATGCCGACGGGACCGAGGCATTTTTGGACCAGCCGAGCAAAAATATAACGAACTTTCGTCGAAAATAAGTTCCCAATAGAAGAAACAGATTATAAACAATCATGCATCTTAGTGGCTATTTCTCTGTAACAATCTAAAACGGAAGTGTTTGTTACAAATTAGTTTGTTTGGACCATAGATATGATCTTTCGATGGCTGTGTTTTTATTCTCATCTATAGAAACCATCCTTATAGAGCAACAGTAGTTCCCCCCCCATCGAACTATTTGAACCTGCCCGTTGAACCGTAAAATTCGTACGCCAAGAACCTTGTTAGGCATGGCATGGAAGCGTCACAGAGTTTGTCCGCTCGCCTTTACGTCCACAATGCTACTTCCCATGGTTTTCGTAAAAGAAATTCCTCCAATTTAAAATTCCTAAGTTAAAATTTGATACAGGCTCTAGGGGCTGCCTGTATTAAATTTTAACTGAGTTAAAATCCACAATTCCTTTTTTTGCATCCTTATAGGCATTCTATTTTTACAATAACTTAGGTTTACAATTTTTAATAAAGTCCAAAAGTATTGGCTTCTTTAACAAGGTTCAACTGTCACTTGGAGTTACAATATTTGTCTTTTTGCATTTAAAGCACAGAAAATATACGGCAGGATTTTACAAAAATAAAATCTCTCATACTTTTTAAAATGACAATAGAGTAAAAACAAAACAAAACAAAGTATCTAACCGTCAGGTAACCTCTGCCAAAGGTGGAGTCGAATTTAGATACAGGATGTAGCCTTGAAGACCTGCCGGGAGCGATGGACGATGGAGACGGGTGACGAGAGAGAGTCAGGGAGATCCGTGCTGGCGGAGCGACATGATGATGATGATGATGATGATGATGATTGTACTTCGTAGCCAAAAAAAAAAAAAAAAAAAAAAATAGATATAACTTACTTTCGGTCATACCTTACTGAATATGGCGACGCATGTAGTAAAAAAAATAAAAGGAAATATCTTTTATGCCGAAATAATGGAGGGAAAAATGCGTATTATACTCGAGTAATCATGGCATATTATTTATGAGGAACCTTATATTGTTATAATGTAGCTTTACAGACTCTCGTATTTTTTGAGTGGGGTGTTCCCGTAACCTAGTGAGAGAGAGAGAGAGAGAGAGAGAGAGAGAGAGAGTTGTCGTGGCATAGACGGGGAGATTCCCCGTGACGTAGAGAGGGAGATTCCCCGTGACGTAGAGAGGGAGAGTCCCCGTGAAGTAGTGAGGGAGAGTTCTCGTGGCATAGTGGGAAAGAGTCCCCGTGACATAGAGGGGAAGATTCCCCGTGACATAAAGAGGGAGAGTCCCCGTGAAGTAGTGAGGGAGAATCCCCGTGAAGTAGTGGGGAAAGTCCTCATGGCGTTCTGAGAGAGAGTCATCTTGGCGTAGTGTCCAACGAACTGAAATGCAATATCATAGTACATGGGTTGGAAATTAAGACTAATAACCTCGTAAAGGCATGAACTTTCTTATCCCCCAGCTATAGGTTAAACAGTATCACTACAGTTCTCCTCCAAGCATAGCTTTGGCATTAAATAACCCTGAAGGTTTAATATGCCATTAAACAAATATCATTTTTTTTCTTTATAAATGCAACATTTGTTGTTTTATCTTGAATTTCCCTATCCTCGCTTTGATTTGATTAGTCCTAATATATTTGTTCTTTGTCAGAATGATAAAAGATTCATAGCAACATATTAGAAATGATAATTGTAAAATTATTGTCTTCTTATCTAGACGTACCTTCCCTTTATTTATGTGCCTGTTATCATTATTAAAGAGAATTAATAATAATTATGTCTCATTTTCTATATTCCTCATCTCACTATGCGTCATTATTATGGCAATTATTACTTCAGTATTCCGTGACTTCTGCAGGAATTTCAACATGATACTACAGTGCTACTTAAAAATGTATATATATATATATATATATATATAAACAGCTGAAGAAAGCCGGAGGACATATCGACCGAAAAGTTGTAGAAATAGCAATAAAGATGAAGACAATTGTCTGAAAACCCTTAATGATAAGAAACTACTGCTACTCATCTTTAAGGATGGCGTCAATTGATGAGAAAATAAAAGCAGCCAATGAAAAACGACCACGAATCTAATCCAAACTGTACATCTATGAACTTGTTATAATGTGGTTTTACAGACATCTTTTTTTTTTGCGGCGGCGCGGGGGAGGAAGTAATGGGTAACTTGCTGAACTGCGACCTCGTAGTAAACGAGTTCGAACTCAAGTCACGCTATTACGTCTACTTTCCGACTAATACTCTTGGGAAAGGCATGAACCTCTTAACCCCTCCCAGCTATGGGTTAAATAGTATCACTACTGTTCTTCTGTACTGTTGTTTTATCTCGAATTTCTCTATCCTCGCTTTGATTTGATTAGTCCTAATATATTTGTTCTTTGTCAGAATGATGAACAATTCATAGTGTAACATAGCGATAGATCAATATTTGAAATGTACATAGAATGTTCATATCTCATATATAGATAACATAGGAATCCCGAAACACAAAAAACACTTACGACTTCTTAGTTCAGGTACGGAACTTTTTATTACCTTTGCGTTAAAAGGTTTTTCGACATAAGGGGAGAGATACTACCTTTCTGTGCTGACTTTTCCATCTGTCTTAAACCACGAGCGATACGTGCTGCAAGGCCCCTGGCCTGGCTTTGGCGAGCCCCGAAAGTCAACCGTCTTCCTCGGACTCAGAATTCAACTGACTGACTTTTCTCAAATCTCAGCCCACGCTTCCGGTGCGTGACGTCACTCACATCCCTGGTCCTATCCACTATCTGGGATTTTTATTTTGGCATCTCTGAATTACACGTCCGCTCCGCGTGCGCGTGAACTCCTGTGTTCATGTTTGCACCTAACTAACCCATGCACTGAGCCGAAAATTTCCCAGCCTAACTAAACCCAAAGGCAAGATATATAAAACGAAATCTCTTGGCCATTATATTACATGCCTTTCCCTCAACAAAATAATATTTTTTGTTGTCGATGATGACAAATTATTTTCCTAAACTAATGTACCGCTCTTCCTCATGTCGAACTGATCAACAAAATTTGCAGTAAATCAATGAAAACAAAACAAAAAAAAAAAGACAAAAAACACGCATCAGTCCCAAACTCAAAAGTCATTGAAAATAAAAATGTTCGTACTTTCCTTCATTTTCTTTTTTTCCCAATTTTTTTTTCTTTTTTCAACCACATTTTCTGGTTCTTCTTTTCTCTTTTTTTTTTTTTTTTTCAAATTTTTTCCAACAGTCACTGGTTCGGCATGTATATTTTTGCAGTCTTTAATTTATTTTTTTTACTTTCTTTCTCTATCAGGTCGATTGCTCATTCTCTATCTTTTACTCCTATCAATAGCTTACGAGTACTCTTCTTTCTTTTTTTTGCCTTAAAATATCCCGGGTGTTCTTTCCTAAATCACCCAAACTTCCATCAATTCAGCCAACAAAATTTCCCCCTCAAAACAATTCCAAATCGAGTCCACGAATTTTCTGCACATACATGACATCGTTAGAACTGTGCGCATATCTCAATTATCCCTAGTCACCAAACCCCTGTTTCCGAATATCTTCCTCAATAAAAACCTCAAAGCTCCACTCCAGGGGGAATTCACAAAATATCCGTCTGCCTTGTCAGACACAAAAAAAAAAAAAAAAAAAAATATGTCTCTTAGTTACTCTGCCCCGTTGGCGAGATTATTCAAGACAATTCTGGTTGACCGGACCACGAAAAGCCCGAGGCGTTCAGCCGCGCCTCCGAATAGTTGGTATCAACAAACATCCACAAAACCCGGCCTGATTCCACCTGCGCCCAAAATATCGATTCCATAATTCTTCCAATAAAACATGAAAACCTGCCCAAAAAGTCTTAACTACAGATATGCGCAATCTTTGGACAACTCCACCGATGAGCGAATTCTCCAAGCTCTCGAATCAAGATCCCAATCACCAAATACTATTTGCCAGGGCAGCCTGACAAGTTACTATAAAATTTCATTCATAAAAACCCCGTTTACTATAAAATTCCTGCATAAAAAGTTTGTTTACTATAAAAGCGTCAATCACTTCCACTCCGTATCTCTGTCCCACAGAGGGGCCACCTTTCTTTCCCTTCTTTTCACTGCCTGCATAATTCCCTCTTACTTTTTTTTTCTCCCTCACTACGATACAAAATTACATATAGCAGTAATCATAATTTTCTATCTAGGGCCCACACGCTTTTTTAAAAAATTATTTCCAATTTTATCTTTTACGATTATTTAAATTCTATTCACAAACTAATCTATGACAGACAGAGAAAAGATAACACCTATACAATGAGCAAATACCTTCTTTTTTTTCTTTTTCTTTTCTTTTCATGCCTTTTTTCTTGACTTGATGGTTGCAATATTTTTTTTTTTCATTTGCCGCTCGTCTTCTTTTTCCTTTTCTTTTTTCATGCCTTTTTTTTTTCTTTTGGAGTTAAGCTGTTTCTCTTCTTTTTCCTTTCTTTTTTTCTAGGGGCCTTGTGTCGACAGTTGTCTTTCCTCTTTTTCTTTTTTTTTCTTCTGTGGGGTACCGCATTTTGTTTTTCTTGTTTTTGGCTTCTTTTTCTAGTTTCTTTTTTCTGGGGGCCTTGTGTTTTCTCTCTCTCCTTCCATCGCCTGAACAAGCCGTTCGAAATAGATACCCACATTTGTGAAATGGACATAATGTTCATAAAATGTTCATAAACATATATATATAACATAGGAATCCCGAAACACAAAAACACTTTCGACTTCTTAGTTCAGGTACGAAACTTTTTATTACCTTTGAGTTAAAAGGTTTTTCGACATAAGGAGAGAGATACCATCTTTCTATGCTGATTTTTCTATCTGCCTTAAACCACGTGCGACACATGCCGCAAGGCCACTGGCTTGGCTTCGGCGAGCCCCGAAAGTCAACCGTCTTCCTCGGACCCAGAACTCAACTGACTGACTTTTCTCAAATCTCAGCCCACGCTTCCGGTGCGTGGCGTCACTCACATCCCTGGTCATATCCACTATCTGGGATTTTTATTGTGACATCTCTGAATTACACGTCCGCTCCGCGTGCGCGTGAGCACCTGCGCTCATGTTTGCACCTAACTAACCCATGCACTGAGCCGAAAGGTTCTCAGCCTAACTAAACCCAAAGGCAAGATATATAAAACGAAATCTCTTGGCCATCATATTACAATAGCAAGACATTAGAAATGATAATTGTAAAATTATTGTCTTCTTATCTAGACGTACATTCCCTTTATTTATGTGCCTGCTATCATTATTAAAGAGAATTAATAATAATTATGTCTCATTTTCTATATTCCTCATCTAACCACTCGTCATTATTATGGCAATTATTTCTTCAATGTCCCATGACTTCTGTAGAAATCTCAACAAGATACGATAGTGGTACTTAAGGAATTATTTACAAGTAGACGAGCTTCCTAAAAGCCTTGTCTCTGGGAGTTTTTATTCACAGTGATCAAAAGTGAGGAATGTAGCACTGTAACCAGAAGAGAGATGATATGAGAAAGTTCAATATCTCTTCTCGTGAGCTAGGTGTTATAAGATATGCTTGTTCTAGCACTCCAGACAAGTCTTACTGAACTTACCATTTAAAGTGTCACCTACTCGAGGCGGAATTTTGGAAGGGAGGGGTTCTGTTGGTTGGATGGCTCGGTTTTATGGCATATCAACCCTTGTAAGTTATTTAACGCCAAATCCATTTTTAGGCAAATGATCAGTTCTATTTAAAACAATTCAGTTTAGCATGAGTACACAGTTTAACTGTAAAAAACATTTTTATTTCAAACTATTTAGTTTATTCAAACAGTTCTAATTCAATTAATTCAATTAAGCCTAACAACAGATTTTTTTTACACATTAAAATGTCAAAACAGTTCTATATATAGCAATTCAGTTTAGTGTAAGTACAGTTTCAATGTCAAAAACGGTTCAATTTCAAACAATTCAGTTTAGCATAAGCACGCAGTTTAAATGTAAGTACAGTTTATTTGTCAAAAACATTTCTATTTCAAGCTATTCAGTTTGGTCAAACAATTCAGTTTAGCATAAGTATGCTGTTAGTTCTATTTTACCCATAGATAGGGCCCCATCAGGTGCTACCACACCGGGCCAGAGTAGACCTGGGAGCAATGGCAATGAAGGAGTACTCTGCATTCCCCAAAGCTCCACCATGACTGGAACCTCACCATCAGATTGTTTAGTGTCATATCTAGGATACTCATTGGGGGTGGGGGTCTTACCCCTCTGCAGAGATGTAGCCAAAGGAGACAAATATTTATCGTGATAAAATATAAAAAGAAACAAATCAAAGATACGATAAGAGGGCACGTGGTGTCCGTTGTCCGTTTTTTCCTAATTCCACGATCTCAGAGACTGGATATATATATATATATATATATATATATAGAGAGAGAGAGAGAGAGAGAGTAAAAGAACGAAAGTTCTAAAGTTGAAACGAATGGTGTTCTTGTGCTATTTCCCCCCACCCCAGCCTAAGATTAGCCATCACTGACAAAGCAGTCCTCTCAGCCAACTTTTGGTTGGTTGGCTGGTTGGTTGATGTGTCGGTTTTATGGCATATCAACCATTGTAGGTTATTTAATACTAAATACTGTTCATACATATATACTAGATATATATGACTAAACATTTTATTGATAACATTTTGTTGAGCACATTTTCTTCAAATCGTTAAATTGTTTCAAGTACTGCTATATATCAGTCATAATTTAATATCAGTCATTTCTTTGCCGACATTGTTTGTTGATGATTTCATTTTTAAATGAGTTAGAATTAATTTGTTTTCACATTAGTATTGCTATTGTTTCTACATAGTTAAATGGTTTCAATTATTGCTATCTAAAACTAATAATTCTATTAATCATTTGTTTGCACCCTGTGAAGTGGTTTCAAGTATTGCTATTGGGACGTGGTATGAAGGGGGGTCAATTCCCTTACCCTACTTTTATTTGAATCAACAGGCACTAAGACCGACCGTTAAGATGGTAGGAAAGGTCAAGCCACCCGCAGTCTGTGACCTGTAGTCTGTTGAACGAAAGGAGTCCAGGTCAATCAAATTGGCGTGACCTGACTTGGTGGTGGAAGTAGGAAAAGTCTAATGATTGGTTCACAGTTACCTCACGCCAAAATGCCATTACCCGTTAGAGAAATTTGAAGAAGAATCTTCAGTTTTTGGACAGAAGTCAGCGAGAGAAACACGCTGATCCCCGCCGACTCTGGGAGGTCACTCACCCGTAAAAAGGAAAGAAAGGAATTTGAACATTGAAACTCGTCAATGATAAGTACAACTTAAACCGTTTTCCTTCTACAATTTCTAAATATTGGAAAGTTATATGTATTCAAAAAAGAAAGAGAGAAACTGAAAAGATTCTGTTTCATCAATAGTTAAATTAGTGAATGAACTTTGTTACATGCATCTGTCCGGCGACTTAGACACTTTTCACAAGTAAGAGAAAAAGAAAGAAAGGAAAAAGAGAAAGAAGAAGAAAGGACAGTTGAGAGACATTTCCGTTTGATGCTTTCCTGTTGACTTAACATTTTGTTATATTCTAAAAAGAAAAGAGAAAGGAAAAAGAACTGTTTCTGAAATATCATCATAATTTCTCTGGTCGTCGCCTATTAAAAGTTTGTTGTATTTTGAATTGTGTTATTTCCTCTATCGATTTGTCTTCTTTTGCACGTATCTGTTTCAGCGTCTTATCGCTTTCATTAATTCTCGCTAAACGTCTTATTGCCACCTTAAAATATTACAAGGGAACTTTGGAAAGTTGACTACAGTTAATATTTTCTAACCCAGAAGCTCGTTCTTCCGCTATCTGAGGGGGTAGGAAGACAAAAGACTTGGTGGTGTATGTGAAAGTGAATTGGTACTCCCTTACAAGCGTCTGAGATCAGTCTAGCCCCAAATTAACCTCCACATTATTTGCCGGTTTACAATATACCCGAAATAGGAGTCTTGACTGGGACTTATTTTGCGGAGGGTCAAGTGCCAGACTGCCCTCAACGTCATATGCGTATAAAATGGACTCTCATCCTGGGATAATTATTTATGCAGCGTCACACTATCTAATACAAATAATTCAATTTAGACACATAGTTATAGAGTTTCAATTATTGCTAATCAACTCTAATAATTCTATTCCACATTACCCATTCGTTTGACCACAATTAAATGGTTCCAACTAACAATTCAATTAAACATTTGTCATTTGTTTTTACACAGTTAAATGGCCAAACAATTCTATTTCAAACAATTCAATTTAGCATAAGTCATTTTTCTGTACCGAGTTTAAATGTCAAACAGTTCCACCTGACCCATGGATAGGATCCTATCAGGGGCTACCACTCCAGGCCAGAGTGGACAGGGGAGCAAGGGTAATGAAGGGGTAATCCGCATTCCCCAAAGCTTCAGCATTACTTGAGCCTGACCATCAGATTGTTAAGCATCATATCCAAGACACTAGTTGGGGTAGAGAGTCTTATCCTTCCTGCAGTGAAGCAGTCAGTAAATATTTTTTGATTGACAGTCTTTGGTGAGACACAGGATTGTGTAAGTGTCGTTGCGTCTATATACACCAAACCTAGCAGGATGCGACATAAAGTCAATTTTTAAGTTGAGTCAGAACCAATTTTTTAATGAAATATTAAACCTGTCTCATAACGTTTTAAACGAAATATTTTGGGTGAAACACAGGGTTGTGTAAGTGCAACCCCTCACACACCAGATCTAGTTCTATAAGACTTTTTCTTATTTCCCAAGCTGACTCGTTGATTTATTGATTGATTGATTTTAACGGCGTGTCAACTCGTCTTGGGTTATTCTTAACATAGAGGTTTGGAAATTACATACAGTGTACGTTCATATTTACATTTTTGTGTCGTTGTTAAGATTTTTTTGCACGCGGTTCGATTGAATACGAACCATTTTAAAACAGGTCTATTTGACCCATATATGGCACACTTACAGGTACTAGTATGAGTCCAGGTCAATGTGAACCAGGGAGTAATGGCAATCAAGGACTGCTCCATATTTCTTAGATCTCCAGAATTTGAACCTCACCATCAGTTGTAGTTAAGTGTCATACTCAGGAAATCCCTTTTTAGATGAGGCGGGGAGGGGTCTTACTCTTCTGTCGTGGATACAGTAAGTGTGGCCCTCTACTTGTCACGGTACTTGACTGTGGCATTAGTTCTGTGGCTTTTACGCGCGTTTCCGGCTAGTTTGTTTATCAACTCCCTTTGGACTCATGTTTTGTTTTAAAGATCCACAGATGGGGGGATGATGCAATGAATCCGGAACTTCTGACGGCCGTAGGCAGGGTGGGGTTCGTTAAAATAAGTTGCTTGACTGTTGGCAACTCAAAGACAAGAAAAACTCCCCGTTAACAATTAACAACTATTTATTTAAACACTATGGTTTAACCACAAAACTATATATATATATATATATATATATATATATATATATATATATATATATATATATATATAAAGTCGCTTTTTGTTGTATTTAAAAGACACACAAATGAGCTATCTGAAATATGAAGTCTCTATCTTACTCAATTTTTCAGACAGTGAGGCTTTTGCTGGAGATGTTTTAGTATTTGGAGAGATTTCTTATTTTATTCTCTTTTCTTTGAACTGGACATCGGATCTCATCTCTCATCTAACCCTAAAACATCTATTTTCATTGAGGATTCCTCGAGGAGCAAACATTCCCGATTGGCTAACCAATCACAAATCATTTCGTATTCTTCTACCACTTTTTGACTGGTCAGCCAATTCAATGCGCTGATCTACGTCTGTGGGAAGAGTATCCCTTCCCCGTGTCAGATTTTAATTGGTCATCTAATCAAACCACAATATAGGTGCTTGGTTAATTAAGGGTTCAAGTTCATACCTTATGGGGGAGTATCTCTTATTACATAAATCAAAGATTTGAATAATCTATCCAAAGATTTGACCTTTTAACCCCAACAGGCGGGCAAGAGATGTCATGCTTACTTTTTGTTTTCCCAATTTGAAAGTTCGGTTAGTACTACTCCTTCACTGACCTTTTAAATAATTTTTTTAATTTCTTTTCAAATCAATAAGTCTGTTTTATATTTCTGTAAAAGGAAAATTACATTTTCCTTAAAAAAAAATGCATCTTGCTCTTCATAAATTTTTAGCTCCACGGAATACCTCATATTATCATATACGAGTTTTCTAAGTCCTACCAACAAAACTTGTAAGATTTGAGAATGCGGAAAACATTTAAAGAAACAAAGAGGTGCTTCGACCAACGTAAAATTCGCTGGAAGAAATGTGAAAATTAAGGTTTCACTTATTGTTTATTTCTGTCTTCGTAAATACAAATCGAAGATATATTATTTATGAAACAAACTTCTCGTCATTATTCTATGATCTATGATTTCTGTAGAAATCTCAGCAAGATACCAAAGAGTTAATCAAGGAATCATTTACAGGTGGGTACACTTAACAGACCTCAACTTTTGGGCGTTTTCTTATATATATATATATATATATATATATATATATATATATATATATATATATATATATATATATATTAAGTGCTTCAAAAGCAATGCCTTCATTTTAGTTCTATAACATTTTTGGATGGGGTAAGTTTTCAGCTACCAAAATATTTTTTTACATAGTCTCCACCAGTAGTTCCACATATCTTCCCAGCAATCAAGAGGAGGGTTTAGTATAACGGTTACCGACATAGAAAATGGAACCGGTGACTCGAGTTCAAATCCTGGATGGGATTTGTGTATCACTTTGGGCTAATGCTTTTGGGAAAGGTATGGATCCACCTATTCTTTCTTCTCTAACCAATGGATAAATCATAATACAGACTTACTACTTTAGCCTTGGTAAGACAACCAATTGTGGAGAAGAAAAACTCTGTTTTCAAACCAGCAGAACTCTTTTAAAAATTGACCTCGTGCTGTATCCTCGTGACGGAGGGGTTGGGATGAATTTAGGAAGAACTTTGGACTCTACACGGAATTCAGAAAATTAATCCCTGGACTCTGTTTCTTCGGAGATAGGATAAACTGATTGGTTCATTTTACGTCCTGTAAACCCTTTTCACCTTATTTAATGCCGAAACTAGTCTTTTTATTTGTTTTTGCAAGCAATTATATAGTTTCAAGTATTCCTATCTAAAACAAATAATTTGTATACAATTATATAGTTTCAAGTATTCCTATCTAAAACAAATAATTTGTATACAATTATATAGTTTCAAGTATTCCTATCTAAAACAAATAATTTGTATACAATCATATAGTTTCAAGTATTCCTATCTAAAACAGATAATTTGTATATAATTATATGGTTTCAAGTATTCCTATCTAAAACAAATAATTTGTATACAATTATATGGTTTCAAGTATTCCTATCTAAAACAAATAATTTGTATACAATTATATAGTTTCAAGTTGCTATTCCTACTTAATAATAATTCATTGTAAAAATTATCCTAAACAGATCTATTTGACTCAAGGTTGGGACCCTAACATCTAATCACTCCGCTTCAGTGTGGCCCAAATACCTGGCGCTCACTCTAGGTGGGTGAGAATTAATAAAAGTTTAGTTTTAGTGGTCTTCCCTCAGACAGCACCTACCCCTGCGTCTGAAAGGGGCACAGGTTGTGTCAATGCACGGTACCTAAGGTGCTTCTCAAAAATGCCGACAGAATCTAAACTATTTTTACACAGCCCAGTAGGAGGTTTGCTTCCTGCGTCACGCACAAATTGAACCTTACATTAAACCAATATGGTCCTGCACGTTGGTTGTCTGATAAATACTACATAATACTAATAATAATACTAATAATACTACATAATACTAATAATTTCAGAAAAGACGTATTTGACCGACAGAAAGAACCTTAATTCGTGCTACGATTGTGGACCTGAAAATAAAAGCAACGAAGAGGTGACTCTACACTCTCCACAGCACCAGAAGTGGAGCCTCACCACAAGATGTAGTTAACTGGACATCAGCGGGAAAAGAAAAGACACCATAAGAGCGAAATAATTCATCGATACGAGATATTCTAAGGAAAGAGAACAGTTTAGCCACGTGGATTGAATGCAAGATTCGATTCAAAATTCCTAGAAAATTACTGACAACTCTTGACACCTAAAGAAGACTGATGTTACAGCAACTGTAACTTAGTCTAACATATGAATAATAACTCCTTATCTCAGAAATATAGATAAGAGTTGCAATAACATTTCTGACATGGAACAAATATGTCAGGATGAATTATATCAAAACGAAGATAGGCAAATCCCAGAAAAAAACATCTAAAGTTCCATTTATAGAAAAAACTTTGTAAACATATATTATCGGTGAGTATCAAGGTTATTCATAAATAATCGATATACAATAATCGATATACAATAAACGATATAAAATGACGCTCCAAAATTAATGCCTCATATTTATATCTGCGGAAACTACAACCTGACCGATTTTAAAGCCATGTCAACTCGCCTGAGGTTATTTTATGCCCACAGATTATTGAATTGCGTTCATTGTATGTTTATATTTGCATTTATTGTGTATTAATTGCCTTTTGTTCAAGTATTCCTATCTAATACAAATAACTTGCACTGTGATATATGGTTTCAAGTATTTCTATCTAATACAAATAACTTGCAGACTGTTGTATGGTTTCAAGTATTTCTATATAATACAAATAATTCGCACACTATTATATGGTTTCAAGTATTCCTATCAAATACAAATAACTTGCACACAGTTTTATGGTTTCAAATATTCCTATCTAATACAAATAACTTGTATGGTTTCAAGTATTCCTATCAAATGCAAATAATTTGCACACAGTTATATGGTTTCAAGTATTCCTATCTAATACAAATAACTTGCCCACTCTTGTATGGTTTCAAGTATTCCTATCTAATATAAATAACTTGCACACAGTTATATAGTTTCAGGTACTCCTATCTAATACAAATAACTTGCACACAGTTTTATGGTTTCAAGTATTCCTATCTAATACAAATAATTTGCACAGTGATATATGGTTTCACGTATTCTCATCTAATACAAATAACTTGCACACTGTTGCATGGTTTCAAGTATTCCTATCTAATACAAATAACTTGAACACTATTGTATGGTTGCAAGTATTCCTAACTAATACAAATAATTCATACGCAATTATATTGTTTCAAGTAACTATTTCCATTTAATGATAATCATTTGTTTGCTCACAGTTATATTGTTTTAAGTATTGCTATCAAATACTGATAATTCTAAAAGAGATCTCTTTGATTTATAGATAGTACCCTAAAAATTACTATCACTCCAAGTCCGTGTAGACTTGAGTTTAACAGCAATAAAGGGGTATTCTAAAGATGCAGTTTAGTTTTAACCCAGGACGCCTGTTTTGGGTGTGTATCTTACTCTTCTTCAGAAAATAAAATCAGCATATTCTAACAAACGCTGACAATGTACAACAGCTTTTGGGAGCACACCGTTTGATAGAACAAGTTTTTAGCAACAAAAATATATTTCGAATCAATAAAAGGAATTGTTTTAAATAGTTATGTTCA
>OY757927.1:6174122-6276622 GCA_963585895.1 Sepioteuthis lessoniana
AGCTATGGATAGATAGTAGGATAGACTGACTTTTTAGCCTTGTTAAAGCAAATAATGTAGGAGAATTAAAGGTCTGAATTCAAACCATCTGTACTCTGCTTAAAATTGACCTTGTGTCGGATTCTACACGTGGCAGAGTTGTTGGGTGAATACATATACACACGAGATCGATAAAATAGTAGCGATGTGTCACACTTATATAAAACAATTAGATATTTCTGATGATATGCCGATAGGGACAGACTGAAAAGAAAATATCTTGGTAATTTTGGAGAACGAAGGAGAAATTCAAGCTCAATTGAAATACTTTAAAAAAAAAATACAATAGTGGAAAAATCAATCTTAGAGAAATATTAAGACATATTTTAGACGAACAAGAAAGGTCAAAGTTTGCGGATCAAACTATAAAAAGAAAACATGTAAATAAAAAAAGAAATAAAAACAGATAGAGAGATAGAGAGACAAGAGAGATAGCGGAAAGAGGGGGGAAAAAGAATAGAAATACAAGTGAGAGAGGGGGGAGAGGGAGACAGAGAGAGAATGAAAGAAAAATGAAAGGGTGAAGAAAGAGGGAAGAAGGAAAGGGTGAAAAAAGAACGTTTTTGAGGGAGAATGAAAGGGGCAAGAAAAAAAGAGTAAAGAGAATTTGATAGATCACTAGAAAGAGAGAGAGAGAGAGAGAGAGAGATAAAGAGAAAAAGAAAAAGAAGAAAGAGAGAGTGTGTGTGTGTGTGTGAGAGAGAGAGAGAGAGAGATTAGTTACAAGAAATAGAAGAATGAAAGAAGCGGGAAAAGAGAAAAATAGAGGGCGGAAAGAAAAGATGACAAAAAGATGCTTTAAAGCCGAAAGAGAATGAAGGATGCCGAAGCGGGAGAAATAAGAATTAAGTGAACAAACGAAGTAGTAAATATATATATATATATATATATATATATATATATATATATATAGAGAGAGAGAGAGAAGAATGTGGGAGAAATAGTGTGTGAGGGTGACACGGGGCACAAGAATGATTGAGAGTGAACGAAGGAATTGGTTTCGTACAGAAGAAAGTAATATAGAGAATGAGTGGGAAAAATGTCACAAAGAGAATGAAAGAGACAAAAAAGATAGATAGAGAGAGAGAGAGAGAGAGGTGGGGAGAGAGAGTATGTGTGTGTGTGTGCGTGCATTTTGAAAGAGGCAAGGGAAGGAGGGAGTAGTAACGAGAACGAAAAACGTTGTAAAGAGAAAATTCAGTAAAGAATGAGAGAGAGAGAGAGAGAGAGAGAGAGAGAGAGAGAGAGAATGAAACGAGAGAGAAGGATGAAAGTAAAAGGAAGGGAGCAAAATAGAGGGAAGAAGAAAAAGATGAAAAAGAATGCTTTAGAGAGAAAATGAAGGAAGCAAGAGAGAGAGAGAAAGAGAAAGAGAAAGAGAGAAAGAAAGAGAGAGGGAGAGAGAAAAGAATAAAAGAAAAAAGAGTAATAAAAGGAACAAGAAAAAAATTTAAAAAATGAAATTAACTTGCTTAAAGAGAGAGAATGGAGGATGCCAAAGAGTGAGAGAGAGAGAGAGAGAGAGAGAGGGAACAGAGAGAGGGAGATGGAAAGTGAAAAAAGTAGTAGTAAAGAGAGAATTTGATAAATACATACATATATATATATATACATATATATATATTGAGAGAGAGAGAGAGAGAGAGTGAAAAGAAAAAGAAGGAAAAGAAAGAGGAAACAAGAGATAGAAGAATAAAAGAAGTAAGAAGAGAAGAGAAAATAGGGAGAAAGAGAGAGAAAGAGAAGGAGAAAGAGAGAGAGAGAAAGTGAGAGAGAGGTGGAGGGAGAGAGAGGGAGAAAGAGAGAGAGAAGGAGAAAGAGAGAGAGAAAGAGAAGGAGAAAGAGTGAGAGAGAAGGAGAAAGAGAGAGAGAGAGAGAAGGAGAAAGAGATAAGACCTGTATGTAAAAAGGAAAAAAAAAAAAACAAACCCCAAACAAATGGACGAAAGATATAACGCACGTTTGCGTTTTCAATGAATAAATTTTCCCTCAGCAAAAGACTTCTTCTTCCCCGAAGCAGATGTTACCAGAGAAATGGATGGAAAAACATAAACTATAAAATAAACTAAAATAAAACAAGCATTGATATTCAAATTCAGGTCTCATCTCGTCGTTTACGACGAGAATAACATCAGTGACGTCACACCACGAAATGCCACGCTATAGTCAGTATTTTGGTGAATGTTTTTGCTCCTGAAAAAAGAAAAAAAAAAAAAAAAAAATTAGCCGCTCTAGGTGGTTTACCTAATAACGATTCTGAAAAGGCTTCATCATATTAGCGCGATTTTTTTTTCTCTCTCCAACGGTTTCGCAAATCCGAATCGTGAATTATTGATTTCAGAGGTAAATATGACCAAATCTACCTTTTTCGTTTATTTTAGTGATGGTATTATACATTTTGGGTGATTGAGGATTTTAAAAGAACTAAAAACGACGTTGTTGTCCGATTGTATCTCCGGACTGTCCTCTTTTGGGTGACGTACAAGGGCCGGACATTCACCTGCTGAGGCCCTAAGCAATAAAGTTGAAGCCCTTTCCTAATTTAAAAAAAAATTAATGTTAAGGATAAGAATTATATATATATATATATAGAAGTTGGCGACCGTTGTCGAATGCGACTCGAAGGCTCCCTTTTTATAAGCTACTACACTGAAGTGCAGGGGGACACAAGTTCTTTCTTTGGATTGCTCCATTTCACCCTTGATACGTACCTGAGCATTAAGAAAGCGGCATCAAGTACCATTTTTTGATCTTTGTTATAACTCAAGCTGGGATTGAACCTTGGTCTCCTGGACAAGTGGCGAACTAGATTTCTCTCTCTCTCTCTCTCTCCTTCTCTTTCTTTCTCTCTTTCTCTCTCTCTCTCTCTCTATATATATATATATATATATCGTACTGCGAACAGTTATTTCCAGGACTCTCTCTCTCTCTCTCTCTCTCGCCATCTGTCTTTATTATTCATCACTTCCGGCAGGTCTTCCAGGCGACATCTTGTGTCCGTACAGAGCTGTTGTAGACAGGTTCAAGCTGATCAAGCTGGTCATCCTACACTCAGGGGTCTATGTGAATGGGTACATAAGAGAAAGTCACTTAGCTCCTCCAGCAGTGTCCCTCTTGTCTTGTTCGTCAAATTTGGATGGTCTTCGTGATGGTTGGTCGTACCGTCACTGTTTTGTGGATTGTTGATTCCAGGAGATATATATATATATATATATATATATATGGCCCTTTTCTAATTTTTTTATATTTTTGTTAATGGTAATATATATATATATATATATATATATATATATATATATGATTTATCTGTCTCTCTATGTATTCATTTTTTGTGTTTATATATACATGTATATATATATATATATATTTGAGGCCCTATCCTAAAATTCTTCTTATAATGATAATGATAGAAATATTATATATATATATATATATATATTAAAATGCAAATCACTCTTTGGAGAAACAAAAAGAAAAAGAAACCCGAACGAGTTAAAATACTGACTCCGTCGGGTAAAAAAGAAGTAAAACCGAGTTGTAAAATAACAATTTTTTGTAAAAGTGCCCGATACGTCAAGGTTTCACCGAAGAAACCTCTTTCAGAAAACTTCGTTAGAAGAATTTAATCAACTTCTGTCCAAGTCGATATGACACAAGGTCGTTTTCTAGAAGGGGTCCACGCACAAATCGAGACTCCAGCGTGACTTATCCAAAAATGCTTGAACCCGTTGACATTTCCCAATTGAGACGCCTCAGGTGCCGGGCAGTAAACTCAACTCTGCAAAGCAAGTATAGCCTAATAGGAAGGCTTCATGGAACTAAGCTATCATTAACCATTCTGATGCCCGGCAAGGTGTTAGATAAGTGGGTTCAAGGAAAACTTCATGATTGGTAAAAACAGATGAATATATACTAACCAACACTGTCATCATCCTCATCATCATGTCATGCCGTTAGCACGGATATCCCTGACCTTCTCTCGCCACTCCTCCCTATCGTTCATCACTTCTGGAAGGTCCTCAGGGCTACATCCCGTATCCTCACATAGCTGCTATATGTAGGTTTGAGCCGGTCGCCCTGCTTTGCTCGGCCATATGAAGGGTCCATTGGAGTACATCACTTATGAGCTCGTCCCTGCTTCTCCAGGAATGTCCTGCATGTCTGTTTTGTCTAACTTTGATAGTTTTCGTGATAGGAGGTAGGTAGCCGTACAGTTGGTGCTTTGTGGGGTGTTGCCTCCAGGACTTGTTCACAATTGCTCACAGCATTCTTGTGTAGTCGCCGTCAAGCTTTTTCTCCGTCCGTTTAGTCAGCGTCCACGTAGTGCATCTATATAGTGCATCTATATAGTAGTATCCACACGACCGCTGCTTGGAAGAAACTGCATTTCATTTTATCGGTCAGGTCTGATTTTCATATGACCGATAGTTTATCGATAGCTGTCCATGCCTTTGTTAGCCGCGTGTCGATGTCTTTTTCGGTCGATGAGACGGTGCTTCCAAGGTCGGTGAACTTGTCTACATGTTTCAGAGAGCTACTGCCTAGTGTGGAAATGTCGCCTGTTTAATTAAAGCATATGTATTCCGTTTTGTGTGAATTGACATGGAGGCCAATGCCTACGGCAGCTCGTTCCAGATTATGCAGTTGTGTTTCGGCTTGGGCGGGTGTATTTGCCAGAATCGCTATGTCATCGGCGTAGTCGGCGTCGGTAATTGTTTTTGCGGGGTACCCTCTCCTTCTTAGAAATTAAAATATAGGGTGGTTGGCTTGGGTTTGTTTGGGTTTTACTGCATATCAATCTTGCTGGTTATTTAATGCCATATCCTCTTTATAGATATATATTAGGTATATATATATATGATTTGTAAACACATTTAGTTGATAACATTTTCAAACACGCTCGAACTTAATCTTTTGCACACAGTAAAATGATTTCAGTCATAGCTAACACGTATAATTCTGATATTTATTTTTCTCTTTAAGTAGAGGAATTATATTGAGCATTCAATTCACTATATAATTTCTCTACCTGAAGAAAAAATTGAGAACTAAATCCTTGCCCTTGAGGTCATAATAATTACATGGATGCGTATTTCTTATCCTCTTGGGAAGACGTGACCCTGGAGGTGACCGTGTCCTCTGTAAAGAGTACGGATGTAACTTACAAGACACATTAAGGTTAATTGGCTGCGCAATTATCATGGCTAATTAATTTGGCGTCACTTGTATGTAATATGAACTATTGGCTCAGTTGTAGAGTTTCGGCTCTGCAATCTGAGGTTGCTGGTTCGATCTTCTGTGGTGGAGATCACAGTATTCACTGCTGATGTGACCTGATAAGATCGAAACACCTGTCCGGTGTTTCCATATGTCATGCGTAGGTGTTCGCCGGATTTTCTGGTCATGGTAATTCAATTCACGTATAATTCTATTAATTATTTGTTTGAATACAGTTAAATGGTTCCACGTACTGCTATATAACACTTCAATTAGATATCAGTTATTTGTTCACACACTGTTGAATGGTCAAAGAGTTTTATCTCAAACAATTCAATTTAACGTAAGTCATTTATTTGCACACAGTTTAAATGTCAAACAGTTCTATTTGACCTACCGATAGGACCCTGTTAGGTGCCACCACTCTGGGTCAGAGTTAACCTGCGAGCAATGGCAATGAAGGGGTACTACACATTCCCCAAAGCTCCGGGGCTGGAGCCCCACTATCAAATGGTTTAGTATCATATCCAGGACACTCATTGTGGTGGGGGTGTCTTATCCATATTTACCAACCCCTCCGCTCGGGCAGGATATGACACAAGGTCAATTTTTAAGCGGAGTTTAACAGGTTTGAATTCAGAGTTTTCCTTCTCCTAGACTAGTTGCTTCGCCAAGGCTGAAGAACCTAGTCTGCCCTACTATTTACCCATAGCTGGAGGGAGAATAATTGGATTCATACCTTTCCCAAGGTTATTAGTCCAATGTTAAATGCAATCAGTCTCGTCCAGGATTTGAACTCCTGTCACCGTGTCCATTTCCAGGGACGATAACCAATACACCACGGGCACCTCCTGGTGGGGGTGTCTTATCCCTCAGCAGAGATGCAGTCGGTGTATTCTTCAGCCCCAGCCGCCCGGGCTGGTGAATTAGTGTTCAAGATTAAAACCTAATGATAAAATAAGAATATATTTATAGAAAATGAGACCCCTGTGTCTGTGTGGCCCTAAGCTAGGGCTTATTTAATTTTTGAATAAGTACACCACTTATTACGTTATTGCATTGGTTGCATTTTCTCCTTACACAAAGGAGCAGTTAGACCTATTTCAGAGAAGTGATCATTGAGAAATATTGTAATTTACCATTTCTTCAGTTATCTCCCTTTACAGAAACTCGTTGCTACTTTTATTCTATCTTAAATCTCTACTTAAAAAAGGGAGAAAATACTCGTGTTAATCGTGGCAGACATAAAACAATGAAATATATGTGTGCGTGCGTGTGTGTGTGTGAGAGAGAGCTTGTTTGTATGACATATATATATATATATATAACACATATATACGAGGATGGTCGAAAAGCAGTCTGAAGCATTCCATAGATTTCTGTGGCATTTTTTCCAAGTTTAAAATAGAATTCTATTGCATATCGTTCTTCTAAAGTGTCCTCACGTCCAGATTGCATTTTTGAAATTCACCAGCTGTGACAATCAGACATTAGTCGGGTGTATTCCAATTGCTGCTGTAGCTGTTCATTTGAACCTGAAATCATAAAAACTGGTCAGTCATCTCATAAGATGTAGAGCAATAACATAGTGAATTTTCAAGTGTCTACGACAATTTTAAGTGCCTGTATAAAAAAAGTCTGGAAGCTTATTGAATGCAGCACGTATACATACATACATCACACACACACACACACTCATATACACACACACACACACATATATATATACACATCACACACACATATATATACACATCACAAACACATACATATGTATACACATCACACACACACACACACACACATATACGAGGTGCATACGATAAGTTTCTAGACTTTTTAGTATGGGCACTTTTATTGATAGTACTCACATGAAACTCTAGTCCCTTTCGAAGTAACCTCCTCCGGCTGCAATGCACTTGTTGTACCGTTCCACCAACTTCTGGAAGGCCCCATGGAAGTCCTCTTGTGTGATCCGTCCCTATCTATTTTCACATTTGGTAAGTTCTCTGGCTAACACTTATTGTCCGCACAAAGCAGATGAACGTAAGTTTTTGTTGGTCAACTAACACCACTGTGTCTATATGTAGGAGTCCCTTAGAGAACGACGATTATCAGTTTGTCCTTACTTATTGAGTTGTACCCAGAACATCTAGTTCGACTTTCTTGGAAAATTTGCAGGATCAGAGGTAAGTGGTCATACAACTGCTATCTTATGGGTTACTGCATCCACGATTTGTTGAAAAGAATATCAACCAATATGCTTGTGGAGTTCACACATCGCTTTTTTCGAAGCACCTTTTTTAAAGTCCCGGTGGTACAAATCTACGCTCCGCTAACAAAAACGATTGTTTTAATATATAAATAATCAAAAATGTATACACAACTTCTATGCAAAAAACTGTAGGATTAAAACATGTGATCAAATGGCAATCAGAGTGTTGTATCGTGGTGAGGAAGAGATACACAGGGAAATAAAGAGTTAATTATTTATTAACTGAAGTGCTACAGTCCAACAAATATTATAAGTCTCTTGAATGAACACTACTACATGTATCAGTCCGGCGACGTAGACACTTTTACTCAAGCAAGAGAAAAGGAAAGAAAGAAAAAAGAGAAAGAAGAAAAGGACTGTTGAGAGACATTTATGTTTGATACTTCCCGTTGGCTTAATATTACCGGTACTTTAATAAGAAAAGAGAAAAGAAAAAGGAATTGTTTTTTAAATCTTATCATTATTTGTTTGGTCGTCGCCTATTAAAATTTTGTTATATTTCAAATGCACCCTTGTATTGAAATCTTTTGGTTGTGTTATTTCCTCTATCGATTCGTCTTCTGTTGTACGTATCTATTTCAGCGTCGCATTGCTTTCGTTAATTCTCGCTAAACGTCTTATTACCACCTTAAAACATTACAAGGGAATTTTGGAAATTTGACTACAGTTAATATTTTCTAACTTCGAAGTCTGTTTTTCCGCTATCTGAGGGGGTAGGAAGACAAAGGACTTGGTGGTGTATGTGAAAGTGAATTGGTTCCCCCTTACCAGCGTCTGAGATCAGTCTGCCACCAAATTAACCTCCACATTATTTGCCGGTTTACCGTATGCCCAAAATAGGAGTCTTGACTGGGACTTATTTTACGGAGGGTCAAGTGCCAGACTGCCCTCGGCGTCACATGCACATAAAATGAACTCTCGTCCTGGGTAATTATTTATGCAGCGTCACAATATAATTAAAAAAACAACTTATACACACACAAATATAACGTTGTTTTTGTGATTGTATAAGTTTTGTTTAATCATATATATATATATATATATATATATATATTGTAAACCTGAAAATTATGCAATTCAACATTGACGGACGTTAGTTTAACACGAACTTATGAGTAAGATTTTATTTTTGGTAATTAAATTTATTAAATGAATTTATTAGATTTTTGTTGCCAACGGAGCACGCACACACACACACATATATATATATAAGTAAGTAAAGTTAGCGACCATAGTCGAGGGTGACCCGAAGGCTCCCTTTTCGATAGCTACTACACCAAGGTGTAGGGGAGGGCGCTACTCCATTCCCAGGATTGCTCCACTTTACCCTTGAACCGTACCTTATAATGCTGAGTGTTAAGCAAGGTGGTATCAAGTACCATTTTTAAAGTCTTTGGTATGACTCGACCTGGGATTGAACCCATGTCTCCCGGGCCATTGGCGAACACTCTAACCGCTGGGCCAATGTCCCTCGTAAGAGAAGAGTCAATATCTTTGACAGAGTGTATATATTTAAGTTGGGATAGCGTAGACACTGAGTCAGTACAACTTGCCATCTGTCAGTTTTTCGCCTATGCGTTCATTGGCCTGATAAACGCATAGGCGAGAAACTGACTGTTGCCAAGCACGGTTGACTTTGTGTGTGCCCTATCCTAACTTATATATATATATATATACTTTCTTAAGTAGCCCTGTAGTATCATTTGCCCAGTCGGCTGGGGCTGTAGAATACACCGACTGCTTCTCTGCAGAGCGGTAAGACCCCCCAACGAGTGTCCTGGATATAACTCTAAACAATCTGATGGGGAGGCTCCAGCAATGCTGGAGCTTTGGGGAATGCAGAATACCCCTTTATCGCCATCGCTCCCATGTCCACTCTGGCCCGGAGTGGTAGCACCTAATAAGGGTCCAATCTATGGGTTAAATAGAACTAAACCGTGGTTGGCATGTACTGTTTTTATGCATTTAAACTGCGTATTTATGCTGAACTGAGTTGTTTAAAATAGAACTGTTTTGACATTAAAACTGCGTATTTATGCTAAACTGAATTATCTGAAATAAAACTGTTTTGACATTAACTCTGTGTATTTCTCAGTCTACTGGGGCTGTAGAATACACTGACTGCACCTCTGCAAAGGGAAAAGACCCCCCACCAATTAGTGTCCTGGATATGACACTAAACAGTCTGAATGTGAGGTTCCAGTAATACTGGGGCCTTGGGGAATACGGAGCACCCCTTCATTGCCATTTCTCCCAGGTCCACTCTGGCCCGGAGTGGTAGCACTTGATAGGGCCCTATCTATGGGTTAAATAGAACTAACGGCATACTTATGCTAAACTTAATTGTTTGATTAAACTGAATAGCTTGAAATAGAAATGTTTTTGACAATTAAACCATACTTACATTTAAACCGCGAGCTTATGCTTAACTGAATCATTTGAAATTGAACTGTTTTTGACATTGAAACTGTACTTACACTAAACTGAATTGTTATATATAACTGCTTGAATAGTTTGAAATAGAAATGTTTTTGACAATGAGACCGTGTACTCATGCTAAATTGAATTGTTTTAAATAGAGCTGATGATTAACATAAAATGGATTTGGTGTTAAATAACCTACAAAGGTTGATATGCCATAAAACCCAAGAAACCAAACCAAACCAAACTGTTGTATCATGTTGAAATTCCTGGAGCAGTCACGAAATACTCAAGAAATAATTAAAGTTATAATGACGGGTAGTTAGATGTGGAATATAGAAAATGAGACATAGTTATTATTAATTCTCTTTAATAATGATAACAGGCACATAAATAAAGGGAAGGTACGTCTAGATAAGAAGACAAATAATTTTAAAATTATCATTTCTAATGTGTTGCTATGAATCTTTTATCATTCTGACGAAGAACAAATATATTAGGACTAATCAAATCAAAGCGAGGATAGAGAAATTCGAGATAAAACAACAGTACAGAAGAACAGTAGTGATACTATTTAACCCATAGTTGGGAGGGGTTAAGAGGTTCATGCCTTTCCCAAGAGTATTAGTCGGAAAGTAGACGTAATAGCGTTACTTGAGTTCGAACTCGTTTACTACGAGGTCGCAGTTCAGCAAGTTACCCATTTCCACAACGTTTCGGGCGATAAGTCCTCCGGCCTTCTTCAGGTGTTTGTCGAACTCGGGAACCTACACGAAACTTCGAACTATGGCGTTTATTGAATCTACTTGGGTCACCGGTTCTAATTCCGTTAACCATAACCGGGTACAAGTGTTCAGAATTCCTGTATTGTTACTTGCCTGCGGTCAGTATTGAACCTAGTAACCTCCAGATGATTGTCTCCTTGACCGTTACGTTATGTGTCCTGCTGGACAGTTTAGAGTGAATTTTTGGGATTTATAATGGTCTTAAAAGAATCTGAATATGAGCACAGGTAAAAAAAATCATACATAATGGCAGTAGTTTATTTCCTAAACTATTTGATCCTGACCGTCGACATGTGAGGTTCTTCTCGCCCAGCATCTAGTGAAGTGCACCGTTGACCCCACTTCGGATTCACCCGTCTTGCTTCACATCCAACATACTACATCTCATGGTTTTCATTATAATACAAAATACTCTCCTTCCTCTGAAACCTATCCAGTGAGAAAACAGAGCAGGATATCTGAGTGATCATGGAGGTAAGAAAAAGAAAAAGAAAAAAGTTATTTTTCTAAAACTTAAAGTCCAAATATTCCAACGTATCATTATCAGTTACTTGTGGTATTATCTTATTCCATCATAAGCGATGTTTTCTTATGGCCACATAGACATGGTAGTGTTGGCGGACCAGCTCTGTGCAGACTTTGGAGGCGGTGAAGAAGACCTGCCAATAATAATGAATGATAGGGATGGATGGTGAGAGAGTGTCAGGGAATTCCATTCTGTCTGTGTGATTTGAAGAAGAAGAAGAAGATTACAAAGTGTTTCATAAATGATATATCGTAATTATTCGTGTACAATACACACTCAGAAAGAAATGCTATTCATTTCTTGCCCACTCGTCAGGGGCTGCAGAATACACTGACTGCACCAGTGCTGAGGGGTAAGCCCCCCCCCAAAGCGTGTCCTGGATATGACACGAAACAATCTGATGGTGAGGTTCCAGTGATGCTGAGGCTTTGGGAAATGTTGAGCACCCCTTCATTGCCATTACACACAGGTCCAATCGGGCCCGGAATGATAACACCTGATAGAACCCTATCTATAGGTTAAATAGAACTAAACTGCATGCTTATGCTAAACTGAATTGTTTGAATTAGAACGGTTTGACTAAACTGAATAGGTTGAAATAGAAATGTTTTTGATAATTAAAATGTGTATTTACATTTAAGCTTCGTATTTATGCTAAACTGAATTGTTTGAAATAGAACTGATTATTTGTTTAAAAATGGATTTGGCATTAAATAACCTATAAAAGTTATATGCCATAAAGTCCAACCAACCAACCAACCAACCAACCAACCTATTCATTTCCACGAAAACTACAACGGATGCAGGGAGCACCGTTTGATTGGGCAAGTTTTCAGCTACAAAACGCTACTTTTTCACATTGTCTATAAAACTGGCTGAACATTTTGTTTTTACTGTGTTTTTTTTTTTTAGCGGGGGAGTTCTCTCCGAAAATAATGCTTTCTATTTATTTCGACGTCAACAACAACAGATACAATTAATCCAATTGCCCCATCGTAGAGAGGTTGTTTTTTGTTACCAAAAACCTAATTTTCACAAAGCTCCTTACATTGACTATGCATTTTTGCCAGCTATAAACAAGTGTCTTCATTCTGGACTCCAAAGGATGTCGTTCTGAAAGTAATGCCTCTATTTCATTTCCACTGAAACTACATCAGTTTCAGTGAGAACAATAACATCGCTGGATCGAATTAGTTTTCAGCTACTAAAAATCTATTTTCCACAGAGTTTCCAATATTAGCTATGCATGTTCAACAGCGTTGAACAAAAGTTTCTATTCTAGGTTCAAAAGCCTCAATTTTGTCATGAACCGCTGTTACTTACAGCTTAGTCAGTTGGGGCAGTAGAATACACCTATTGCATCTCTGTAGAGGGGTAAGACCCCCCACCCTAACGAGTGTTCTGTGGCCGAATCGGCTGGGCCTGTAGAATACTCCGACTTCATCTCTGTAGATGGGTAAGACCCCACCTTTAACGAGTGCCCTGGATATGGCATGAAATAATCTGATGGAGAGGCTCCAGCCTTGGAGATTTGGGTAATATGGAAAACCCCTTCATTGTCATTACCCCGGGTCCACTCTGACCTGTAGGTAGCACCTGATAGGGTCCTATCGATGGGTCAAATAGAACAAACTGTGTAAAAAATGACTTAAGTTAAATTGTGACTATTATAAAGGAATACTAGAAACCATTTATATGTGTGCTGAAATGAGCTCTGACTTGTTTAAGAATGTTATCTACAAAAATCTTTTACAAATCACATATATGTATATATATATATATATATATATATATACATTTAATACAAATACATAAACAGGATTTGGCATCAAATAACCTGCAATGGTTGATGTACCATAAAACCTAATCCAACCCAACTGTGATCTATGAAATATTAAATGAAATTCTATACTCCTTCCAAAATAGAAGCATCAATACAATTATGGACAACTGATAACCATGAAATACTGATTAGTATCCGTCACTCCTTCCTAAATAGATGCATCAATATAATCGGGGATAGCTATTGCAGAGCATACTGACTTTCCAAGCCCAAGGGGCCAAATTTCGTTGCTGAAAAACGGGACTGATAAAATTAAAAAAACAACTAACAACAATAACAATTATAAGGAGACGTAAAATGAAAGCTTATGAACCGGAAGGAAAGAAATAGCCTTATTTTTTATTGAATCAGTAAGTGAAGTCTGTGTGACAATCCAAAAATCTACTGATTGCAGAAACAAAAAATAAATAAATAAAACTAACACAGGACCCATGCCGACACACGTGAGAAGAATTAAAAAAAAAATAGCCCAAGAAAAAAAGAAGTAGAACGAATCCCAACTAGATTCAGTAATACACGACAGAACACTTCCTTTGGTCTTAATTTTCTCTTTTCGTTTCACCATCTCTTCAATATCTTGTATTAAAGACCCTCTTCTTCGTAAAAGCCCTAAAAGGTGCCTTTTTAAAAAAGTTTTTCGGCTAACGTTCCACTTTAGAAGACCGATGTTTCTGAAACGGCTTCCTCTTTCCATCATCATAGTAGTTCCCGCTAATGTGAGAAATGGAGAATTGCAGAACACGCGTTTGCAACAATAATATATCAAGAAGTCTTTTAGTATTGTCTACACAATTATACATTAGAATCAGTTGTCATTAGTTTCTCCTTGTTGAATAACAGGTTAGTTGTATCCATAATTTGAAATGTAATGTGGATAGTTTAAAAATATCTAAAACGGTTATCCCATAAGCGGAAACTATTGGGTTTGATGGAAAGGTGATGACACTGATATCATTTGAGATCTTGGCTATGATACGATAATCTCAGTCAGGTCACCGAGGGGTTCTAAAAATTTAGAAGTTTGATTAAAACTTTAATTTGCCCAGTGGGCTGGGGCTGTAGAATACACCGACTGCACCTCTGCAGAGGGGTAAGACCCCATTCCCCAACGAGTGTCCTGGATATGACACTAAACAGTCTGATGGTGAGGTCCCAGTAATACTGGGGCCATGGGGAATACGGAACACCCCTTCATTGCCATTGCTCCCAGGTCCACTCTGGCCCAGCATGGTAGCACCTAATAGGGCCCTATCTATGGGTTAAATAGAACTAACAGCATACTTATGCTAAACTGAGCTGTTTGACTGAATAGCTTGAAATAGAAATGTTTTTGACAATTAAACCGTACATACATTTAAACTGCGTGCTTATACTAAGCTGAATTATTTGAAATAGAACTGTTTTTTGACATTGAAACTGTATTTACACTATACTGAATTGTTTAACATAGAACTGTTTTGACATGTAATTGTGTGTAAACAAAATCTGTTCTTAATAAACTGAATTAGCTGAATTAGGATTGCTTGACTAAACTGAATAGCTCGAAATAGAAATGCTCTTTTCACAATTAAACTGTACTTACATTTAAACTGCGTGCTTATGTTAAGCTGAATTGTTTGAAATTGAACTATTTCTGACATTGAAACTATACTTACACTAAACTGAATTGTTATATACAAGGTGGAACGATAAAATTGTCCTAAAGATAACAACACTACAGCTTTATTTTAAAACTTTTATTGAAAAAATCAATTCAGCTAACTTGATTATGTAGTAGAGCTGACATCTATTCAATGTAGCCGCCTTCAGCCTCAATCACCGCCTCGATACGGATCTGGAACTGGGAGCATGCCTTTTCCACAAGCGCCGGCGGGAGCTCGGCGAATGCTCGGCGGAGGGCGACGATCTGGCTGGCTTTGGTGTTGTGGGAGGTCATGTCGGTGATGTTCTCGACGTATGACCAAACGAAGTAGTCCAGCGGGTTCAGGACGGGGGAGGAGGGGGGCCAGTGAGAGAAGGGTATAAAGACGTAGCACCCCTTTATGAAGCCAAGCCTGGGTCTCTTTGGACTTGTGGGCCGGCGCCGAGTCCTGCTGCCACATCCAGGGTATGCCACTGGCCACCTGATTGCACCAGGGGATCACCACACTCTTCAGCACATCCAGGTACACTTTGGTGTTGATTTTTAAGCCGACTTCGAAGATGTGAGGTGGCATGATGTGGCCCTCCCTTGAAACCACACCAAAGACCATAACCGTTTCCGGAAACTTTGTTTTCATCACCCTGAGCACGTCCCTGTCATTCGTAGCGATCCAGATTTGGAATTTGAGGGTGCTGGCAATGATCCTATTGTCATAACTTGGATCGGTAGAGAGCATGGTTGTACAGCGGCGCATCTCCGATCTTGCTCGTTGAACATTGTGTCACTTTCAGACACGATAGAAGGCTCCTATCGCTCTTGGGATTTGTACACAACTGGCCAACTAATAGATGGTCTGCAACAAAAAAAGAAAACCGTTTTTCATTAAACGGAAATGGAATCATGTCGTCTTTTCTAGGGTAACAGTTTTATCGTTCCACCCTGTATAACTGCTTGAATAGTTTGAAATAGAAATGTTTTTGACAATGGAACTGTGTACTAATGCTAAACTGAATTGTTTGAAATAGAACTGATTATTTACATAAAAATGGATTTGGCGTTAAATAACCTACAAAGGTTGATATGCCATAAAACCCAACCAACCAAACTAACCAAAACTTTAATTAATCGAGAATCGCTGAAGTGAGAGGTTAATGAATTTCATCTAGGGTCCGAATATTTCCCCAGATTCGTGGTTGGGGTGATGAATCGAAAAGATACTTTATAAAGAGTTAATAAACTTATGAATCCGGTATAAGAATTCTCGGAGATAATTTACCCAACGAAACAGCGTGGAGACCGGCCATTGAAGAAGGAACAAGTAAAGAAAAAAGAGGAGATGGGTCAGCGTCCAAAGAAAATGGTAATACAGCATACTTACCTCAACAATTGTTTGAGATCAAGTAAATCGTTAGATCACCCAAGTTAAGCAAAGATGTTAGCTTGTTCACTAGTGAGATGAGTGACTACTTTAAAACAGCAAGCACTGTGTACCAAATAAAGAAAATCTTTATCGATAAGTAAATTACTCGCCACGTAATAACTGTATTTCCTCAAATCATCTGGTTTTACAGATGTTCTCATCACTTGTTGACTACTGTATATTTCAGGCCCCTGTCTGTTTCGTAGATGGGTCGAATCTTTACTCTAAGCTAACATTTCATATAACTTTAGAGTCTAATCAAATTAGCATAATTGTTATCGACGCAAGGAAATAGATTCGGAGACTCGAGTTCATATCCTGGACAAGGCAGTGTGTGTTTCACTATTACACAAAAGCCCTTGGGAAACGCATGAACCTTTCTTTTCTCTTCCCAGCTATGAGTAAATAGTAGGGCAGACTAGGTTCTTTAGCCTTGGTTAGACAACCAATCCTGAAAGAAGAAAAACCTGAAACCAAATCAGCTGTACTTCACCGAAGAATTGGACTTGTGTTCCATCCTGCCTCGCAAATATAGGCATAACAGTGAATGAAAGAAAAAAAAACTATATATATATATATATGAATCAATGTGTAGTGTTTGTATCTTTTTCAAACTTATTGTAGGATATAATCTTACAGTTCACCAAATTGGGATTTGGGTCATAAAATGTTGAATATATCATTATTTTACTTTATGTGAGTTTTCACACCATCGTCAGCTGGTGGTCTTTCACTGGAGTCTGAGTCACAGCAAGTTTTCTTCAGGCCTCCGGTACTCTTCTCAGTATTCTAGCTGATCCTAAAAGTTCTATGGTTTGGATAGTCCTGATTCTTCCATGGATTTTCAGTTCCTCTAGTCTTTTTTTTTAGTCTTTGGGAACCGTTTCCAGCGCAAAAGACTAGATTCTAGAAAAATGTGGAGTCGAAAGCTGTGAAGATTACGCTCAAGAAGAGCCCTGTACAAGGACTGAAACATAAAATATTGAAAACGTCTTCTTCTTCTTCTTCTTCTTCTTCTTCTTCTTCTTCTTCTTCTTTCAATAGATAAGGATAATTTTTTTACTGAGATTATATATATATATATATATATATATATATAGTGCAATTAGAAGGAAACTCAAACCTGGTTAAGTTGTCATTATAAATCTATTTCGTCGGAAAATATTATTATACTCTCCGTCTCGTCAGATGACTTTTGACATATTAGACTTGAGATTGCGGAACAGCAAAGTTCATATGTGTACGAGTTAAAAGAATTAATTCTAAGGCGAGGACAAAGGCGGGTCAAAACAATAGGTGTTAGAAACAGGTGCAGGGTATTCCTGTAAGTAAACCCATCCCAATTTGAGCACATGCCAGGTGGTTATATACCTGCAAGGGAATAAGTGATGTAACAATAGCCATACATCGAGCACTCACATAGATTTATATGATATTCCTCATATATTCTATACAAGAATAATCCACACCCACTGTCTTCGGACGCTGACTGGATATTACTAATTATATATACATATATATATATAGGCAGCATTTCTTCGTTAATGCAAATTTCATTAAAGTCGGGCAGAAAGTACCAGGGATACCTACAACTATGGACAATACATAAATCAATTCCCCCCGAATACGATAAAAGTAATACGGGAATTTGAACGGATCCAGAATAAAATATGTAGACATAAAATGTCTATTATGTTTAATATATATATATATATATATGAAGGTCATACAAAAGATACAGGAAAATTTGAAAAAAAAAAAACAAAATAATTTTTATCCAGAATATTTTTCCATAAATGTAAGCTTTGCCTTGCCTGAAATAGGTTTATAGCAAAAATTATCTTCATCTCGCAAAAATATTTCTTTAGAGGCTATTTAAAATGGTCACAAAACAAACAGAGGGGTCAAAGCTTGAACAGAGTTCTGTCACCAAATCTTCGGTAGCTAAGAAGTGGAAGTAATATAAAATTTACAGAAATATGTGTGGTGTGTACGGAAAAGTATGTTTTAGTAAACAGATATTTACAAATGGGCTAAATAACGTTTTTTTTATAACAAACCTGTGCCGATTAAGTCAAGTAAACAAAAGTCCGGTAAAGAAAAGTTCCTGGCGTAGCGTTCAGTAAAGAAGGTCAGCCTTGATAATCTTCTGGAACATGAAAGGATCCATCCCTACTGATTTCCTTGAAAAAGGTGCAATGGTAAAAAGTGCTCCCTATTGATAACTTCTTGGGCAAAATTCACCTTATTTATTGAATGAATCGTATTATCATTATATGATATTATTACTATTATTATTATTGGGTTGAGTGATAAATAATTTCCGTTTTTCTAAAACATAATTTGTAAATAAATAATTCGGCAATGGATTTATTTATTGTATATTTGCCATTATTTTGAATCAGACCTTATCATTTATCAGATTGCGAGTTGATTCCTTACAAGTAAGATTTCAACTGGTTTCGAGCTCAAGATGTTTTCTGCAAACGTTTTCGCCTAAGGGCAGTAGATTAGCAAGGATGAATCTCCATACCCTAACCCAAAAACGAAGATTCATGGAAGAAAACTTATGCTGCGTGTGTGGCGATATTCATGTTGATTTTTATTCATTGTGGTTTTAAAAGTCAAAATGAATAATATCACCATACATTCAGCTTAACCCTTTCTTCCATGAATCTTCGTCAACGGAAATTCGTCCTTAACAATCTTCTGCTCTTTGTATTGAACGTTGTCATAAAAGACCGCTTTTTCGTTACCTGTAATGATATTCTTGAGAAACGTGCCATTTCTTCCGTTTGAAAGAAGACTTTTCTCTGTGAATATGCCCTCTTTCTCATTCTTCTCAGAAAGAATGAAGAAGCCAAACGCTGAGCTTGCTCATTTTCCCTATCTTTTTAAAGTGACGGCAGAATGTAGATTGGGATATACTGAGGTCAAGCACCAATTCTCGAGTACATTTGCATGCATAGCATTCCACTAATTGTAATAAAGCATCTCACGCGAGGTCCGATGAGCGTCCTGGTGTGCGTTCATCTCTCAATGACGTGTCACCAGAACGAAACTTTGAAAACCAGTTTCAGACTTGGCAGTCATTTATAACACTTAGGCCATAAATACTAGACTCTTTTAAGCCGTTCTTTAGCGTTTTTCTTGTCGTTAAACTTTCATAACATAATATATCGAATATGCACTTTCAGTTTGTCTATTTAATAGGCATGAGATCATAGATTAAATTATGTAGATCAAATTATGAAGCACACTCTTTCACAACTGAAAAAAAAAATGACCGATGAAGGTAATCTTAAATCAGGTAATTTCCAACTGCGTCTAAAACAGTAGATGTTTGATGTAGTCAAACCTTGTTTTTAAGAAACGAAATTTCTTTATGACCCATCCCAATATAATACCTTATAATTCGCTAGCCAACGTGGTAGACTTGTTGGCCGAGCGGTCTGATACTAAGTCTAACAAAAAGTTGGGCGGGTTTCGATCCCAGCTTCAAGCTTCCTACGTGTCTAGCCACATTGAAGAGTTATGATACAACCAAACAGTCTCTCTGTGGATGACTATATAATTGAACAAATTTTTTATACAGCAACATTCATAATAACTCGAATTAGGGGAATCATTCTATCATCGATTTTAAGATAAGAAAAACTAAATTTAAGGGATCATTTCGTCCGGTGCTTTGTAAACAGTTACACCAGAAACGATTAAAAGGAAAATGTATAAATGAGAGGGATAGTATTTCATAAAAAGAAACGAAAAACAAAAACAAAAGCAAAAAACAAACAAAACAAACAAACAAACAAACAAAAAAGAACAAAAACAAAACTTTAAAAGTGGAGGTGAAAAAAAAAAAACCTCAACCCTCGAGATTTCCACTAAGTTCCCCAAGCAGACGAAGGGTATAAAATTATCCTCTCTGTGTGCACAAGGAAATAGCTTACGACGAAAAAGAGTCACTAAAACGTTTTTGAAAATTATTGTTTTGTACTTTATTAGTAAGTGTAAAAAATATTAATTTTTGGAGAACAAAAAAAAATCATTAATTTATTTCGAACGAAAAAGGTTACATATAAAAATGCTATTTTAAATGTAAACCAACAAAAGAAATTGTGATATTTAAACATGGTGGGTCTTAAGAACAACTGAAGAGTTCCACGTGCTTTTTATTCATCTATTTATTTTTTAATCATTTTATTACATCAAAAATTAAATTATGTCCCTTGCCTATTTATAAACATATTAAAGAGCATGCGCAGTGTTAATGGAATAATATCACTTTTATGAGTTATACGTCGACACGTACATACCAAAAAAGACGAGACTTCTTTATATATATATATATATATATATTTATACATAAAGAGACAGACAGACTGACAGAGTTATCGTTGCAAGGAAATGGACTTGACGAACCGAATTAGTTAGATTGATGTTAACTTTTCTCTTCGTGACAATGCCCTTAGAAAAAGACCGGATTCCCTATGTAAAGGTAAAAAGCTGACTGAGCTTTTAAGGCAGTTTAGGAGCAGAAAACAAATCCTGATTTCATAACAGAAAATATGTGCTGCTACGCAATTCCTAAAAACAAACCAACAAAAATACAAATGAAACAAATAAATGCAGCGGATTTGGTTTGGTTTGGTTTTATGGCATATCAACCATTATAGGTTATTTAATGCCATATCCTCTTTATACATATAATATTAAATATATATGATTTGGTTTGGTTGGGTTTTATGGCATATCAACCATTATAGGTTATTTAATGCCATATCCTCTTTATACATATATATTAAATAGATATGATTTGGTTTGGTTGGGTTTTAAGGCATATCAAACATTGTAGGCTATTTAATGTCAAATCCTATTTATACATATATATTAAATATATAGGATTTGGTTTGGTTGGGTTTTATGGCATATCAACCATTATAGGTTATTTAATGCCATATCCTCTTTATACATATATATTAAATAGATATGATTTGGTTGGGTCGGGTTTTAAGGCATATCGACCATTATAGGTTATTTAATGCCAAATCCTCTTTATACATATATATATCAAATATATATGTCTTGTAAACACATTTTCTTGATTCCGTTTTTAAACGAGCCTAATCTCATTCTTTTGCACAACGATACATGGTTCCAAGTATTACTGTGTATCACTAACAATTCAATCAAATATCAGTCATTTGTTTACACGCAGTTAAATGATCAAATAGTTCTATTTCAAACAATTCAATTTAGCATAAGTCATTTATTTGCACTTGGTTTAAATGTCAAACACGTGTATTTAACCCATATATAGGGACCCTATCAGATGCTACCCCACTCGGGGACAGAATGGACCTGGGAGCGATGACAAAGAAGAGGTACTCCGGATTCCCCAAAGCTCCAGCATTACAGGAGCTTCACCATCATATCGTTTAGAGTCATCGCTAGGAAACTCATTGGGAGTGTCTTATCCCTCTGAGAGATGCTGTCGGTGTATTCTACAGCCTCAGCCGACTGGGCTGAAATGGAGAGAATTATATGTGCGTGTATTTACCATATTTAAAAATTGTTAACTTCATATCCCCCCCCGATCCATTTCCGCCGGAAGAAGTGGTTTGAAGAAATAAAATAGACCTGTTAAATGAGTAAATTTTGATACCTTATTTAGAAATCCTCAGATAATAATAATAATAATAATAATAATAATCTAAAGCAAGTATTATTAAGGCTCATTGGCCTAGTGGGTAGAGCGTTCGCCAATGGTCCGGGAGACCAGGGTTCAATCCCAGATTGCGTCATACCAAAGATTTTAAAAATGGTATTTGATACATCCTTCCTTAACACTCAGCAATATAAGGTACGTATCAAGGGTAAAGTGGAGCAATCCAGGGAAAGGAGTAGCGTCCTCCCCTACACCTCGGTGTAGTAGCTATTCAAAAGGGAGCCTCGACTATGGTCCCTAACTTTACTTACTATTATTAAGTAACTAAAAAAAAATAGAAGTTAAATTGTTTAAACAATATTCCTGCCTTAGATTAATAATCCTTTTTGATAATAACCATTTGTTTTCACAAAGTAATGGTATTTCACGTATTCCTGTTCAAGATGAATAATTTTCAAGTTGATCTACTTGACCCATAGAAGGTAGTGCCGGTGACACACTTGGCTGAGACATCATAGTAAGTGAGTTCGAACTCCAGTCACGCTATTACGTTCATTTTCGGACCAGGGAAAAATCTGGACCCCTTTATCTTCCATCTACAGTACCACTTTGACCATAAATTACCTACGAAGATTGATATACCATTAGACGAAGAAACCTATTTGATCCATAGATAGGACTCTAACAGCTACTACCACTCCGGGTCAAAGTGGACTTGTGAGTAATAACAATGTTGAGATACTCTATAATCCAGTGCAGAAACTTAGCTTTTGCTAAATTATAGGATTGACTAGGTTCTTTAGTTTTGTAAATGTAACCACTTGATAAGGAAATCTCTGAACACAAAATCAGGGGACATATGATTAGTAACTCCACCCCTTAAAACCTACACAGCTGCCAAAAAAAATTTATTATTAATCTGTCTTACGTTTTAAGCCACTCAGAATCTTTCCAAAATTGGAATGGAAATATATGTTCCTGTTTGGTTGTTTTTGGTAAAAATTTTTTTAGTGCGCATGCGTCAATTCAGATTCTTACACAGGAAAATTTGTATATTTTTCTTCATTTTTTTTCTTTGTTTTTTGACATATAATCAAAGAAAGGCTATTTTTCATTTCACGTTGACACGTGCTAGAAGACTATAAGGAAAATTTAATTTTCTCTGTTTCAGTATATATATATATATGTGTGTGTGTGTGTGTGTATTTACCATATTTACCAATTCCAGTACGCGAACAAGACGTGACACAAGGTCACATTTTGAAATCAGAGTTTAATGGGCTTGAATTCAGAGTTTTCCTTCTCTTTGATTGGTTGCCATACCAAGGTTGAAGAATCTAGTCTGCCCAACTATTTACCCATAGCTGAAAGGAGAATAGCGGGATGTGCACTTTTCCCACTGGTATCGGTGTTATGGGAAACACAAACAGTCTCATCAACGAACCCATTTTCGACGTATATATAAATATCGCTTCTATAATGAATTCGCTAATGGAAAACCTCCTCAACGTAAGCTCAAAAAAAGATATAAGGATTATCTTAAAGAAAGCTATAAGTCTTTGGAAAAAAGATTTTAAAAAATTGGAAGGAAAACATTAGATTGAAATAATTGGCCTTGAATCATTAAGAATGCTTTTTGTTAGAATTCTAGACGACATTTTGATCTTTTGATCCCTGAACTCTGTGTTGGTAATCCACAAGATTCATGCTCCTGGCAGAAACTTCAACCAGCAATTGAGTATATGAGTATTTTGAGTATATGAGCATTTTGAGTATATGAGTATTTTTTACAAATGATTTCAAATACTTTCAGTCCTCGTCTCTGATTGGCCAATTTTTATCGGAAGAGCCTGCTACAGGTCGTAAAGTTCATAAATAGAAAAGATGATCTTATGTACAGCTTATACTCGAAGACAAACGGTAGTATTGAGATCGAAAAGAGGAAGTTACTGAATACAGAACTAGTGTGTGCATTACGTAAAGAGGATTCATCTTTGAATCTGCCTTGTGATTCTGAGTATAGGTATCACAAATTCTGCTATCGTTACCTGTTATCAAAAGCTCGATATGTTAACTGTGCCAAATTGCATAATAACTTACAAACTCAATAAACTTATAGTCTTTCGTAGCCACCTCGTCCTCATGGTAACAATTGCAGTAAAGTGTACAAATCAAGTTCTGGCTAAAAAGACACCAGGAGTCATAAAAATGATATTCCACTGGTGGATCCCATTAAACCTGTAAAAAATGTAAAAGCCATGTTTGTCATATTGGCCTTAAGCCTTGTAAATAAGTACGTGGGTTCACGAGTCACTTGAAACCTCATGAACGGCAATTAATTATTGATCAGAATGTTTGAATAATAATTTTGGTTGTAAAGACGACTGACCAGATGTTGCTGTCATTTTATACATATATATATATATAATATTGATTATGCATTTTGCAATGTTTTTAAATAAGGAGTGGTCAATATAGGTGATAGAGCAATCGCAGATCTAAGTTACTATCTTGGTCAGTGCTTCCACATTCTGTATAAACACCCAAGCCACCAGCAGAAAAAAACTGAGACAACCACCGAATCATGCGATCTCCTGATATGTAAACGGTGGTTCATAAAATACCCCATCTTTACTTCGTCTTTGTGTGGGTGACATCTTTGAAACATTACCTCACTGACAGGACACTATCTTGAATACTCAAAGGTGTTACATTTTTCAAGTATAAAGCGGACCTGTTGTTTCTTTAGATATGAAAGTTTATTAGCTGACTGTAACATTTCATAGCAGTCAACCACGTCCATGGGTCTAGGTGATATTCCGTTATCTTCGGCCGGATGCACCTGTTTCATCATCCACCGATACACAGCATCTGTGGGCATCGTGACATTTCGGCAATCACCTTGTTGATATTATCCCTGGCCGGATGCAGTTCACTCAACATCCACTGATACACGTATGATGACATTTCTGTGACCACACTGATCTTATCAATCTATCAAACAACATCTGCTGTATTCACACCGGCAGGTTACGTTAATATATTACAACCAGGAAACTGTTTGATCTTTCTCTGTCTCCCCAAAAAGTACCCGAGTAACAGAGATGCAACAGAGACTCATTAAATATGAGGTTTTACTGCCGTATTTCTACTGAGAGAAGTCCCCATAGTGTTGTGGTTAATATGTTAAACTGCGACAACGTAGTAAGCGAGTTCGAACTTCAGTAGAGCTATTGCGTTCACTTTTGAAATAATGCCCTTGGGAAAAGTATTAACCTCCTTATTCTCCCAGCTATAGGTTAAATAGTACAAATACTATTCTTTTTCATAATTAATTAATTAAGCTTTTTGCTTAAATGTAATATAAGGCCGTGTTAATGGGGAACCCAAAGAGGATCGAACTCATTCGTGAAGTACTGTTCATTCATTAACAGAATTGCACCCAAGGGCAGAATTTATATTCCTAGCAGGTTCAAATCCCTTATGAGCCCATACAAATGAATTGATGGACATGATAAAACCAATTGGAAGACCTTGTGCATTTGTCTAAAACTTGTCAATATTCATAGCATTTAATAATATTTTTACATAATGAACGAATAAATTATAATTTGCAAATAAAATATCGATTGCTTTCGTGTAAAAGAAAATTATAAAAATGTTCGCTTTAAAACAAAAAGGCTAATTTCACAGTGAAACGCCTGATATTTCGCAACTGATGAGATTAAGTCGTAATTAAATCTATAGACTTTATTTCCATGCTTTTTCTAAATTTCTTTTTTTCTTTTAAATCAGAATAGATCTTCTCATATTGAAAGAAAATAGATTTTAGTATATTCTTTTTGCTTTAGCCAATATTTAATTTTTCTTTGAATACTAATATACATTTTTTGGTTGTTTGATTCCGATGGATTCCGAAGCTAATCGGCAAATCATGTTGAAACTTGATATATAAACCCCTTTCACCTCAATGAGATTTTAAATTGTATTGTGAGGAAACATGGGACATTTCCCGTTAAAATTGATTAGGAAGGTCTAATTTATCAAGAAAGCAAATAAAATCGGTATCTGTGGGAGTCCACCTTCATGGGGGACTCCTGGAACTTTTGTTGGAGGATTATTAATCAGAAAAGAATCGTTTTACCAAGAGACACCTTGGTTAATAGGCGATTTAAGAAAGGGTCATACACATGTTACCCAAGGAAATACTCACAGCAGATATAGGAAATGCGTATTGTATAGGAACGTCTATTTTACATAGTGATTGCGACTGCTATCTCTGTAGGGTAAGGATAGTGCTTACAATAGTTTAATCATTGTGGGGGACTGTAGAAAGCAACAAACATGTTATATTGTCTCTTTTTCCTCGGACGGAATATCTCCACTCTTTGTGTTTTTCCTTTGGTCAGCTGTCTTATATCTCGTCGTATTTGTTCTTCTGACCGTTTATCATCGTCTTGTCGCCATCTTGTCTTCTCAGTCACTCGTTGTTTTAAGTTCTTGCTCAGCTGAACAACAAGACCACATCTTCTTTTGTGCATATACCTGGTGCCTTCAATAAGTTTCCAGATTTTTTTTGTACAGGCATATAAAATTGTCGTAGACTCTTGAAAATTCCCTATGTTATTGCTATACATCTTATGAGATGACTGACCGATTTTTAGGATTTCAGGTTCAAATCAACAGCTACAGCAGCAATTGGAATACACCCTACTAAAGTCTGATTATCACAGCTGGTGAATTTCAAAAATGCAATTTGACACTTTAGAAGAAGGATATGCAATAAAATTCTGTTTTAAACTTGGAAAAAATGATGCCACAGAAACGTATGGAATGCGTTAGATTGCTTTTTGAGCATCTTGCATTAATCGAGCATCAGTTTTTGAGTGGCATAAGAGATTCAAGGAAGGCAGGGAGTCTGCGAGGGATGATGAGAGGTGTTGGAGGAGTAAAGAAGTCAATAGATCAGAGTTGATTAGCCAAAGGGTTAGGGTTAGGATTAAAGTTACTATGTTGAGGTTTTAAGGGAGTTCAGGAAGAGATTCCGTTGGAAGAGGCCAACACTCTTCAAATCGGGTCAGTGGCATTTCAACCAGGACAATGCACCAGTCCACAACTCCATCCTTGTCATATACTATTTGACCAAGATGAGTATCAACACAGTTCGTCATCCTCCCTATAGTCCACACCTTGCTCCCTGTGACTTTTGGTTATTCCCTAAGCTCAGAGGCTGTCGTTATGAGGTAATTGAGGAGATGAAAGAGACTGTGACGAAGGTCACTGACACGCTCACACAAGAGGACTTCCATGGAGCCTTCCAGAAGTTGTTGGAACGGTACAACAAGTGCATTGCAGCCGGAGGAGATTACTTCGAAGGTGACTTGAGTTTCATGTGTGTACTATTTATAAAAGTGCCCATACGAAAAAAAGTCTGGAAACTTATTTAATGATCCTCGTATTTACTCACTTGAACGACTTACATTACCGACTGTACGCAAGTCGGGAGTCAGAGAGGTAAACAGCATAACTACACTCTCCCTGATTTCTCTGTTGATTGATTAAAAGTTACTAACTTCTTGTATTTTAGTCACCTGACTTCGACCTCGTCCAATGAAAGCTGAGCTTTCAACAAATCTTATACTGTCAATTACACTAAATGACACCAACTGTCAAAAGCTTTCAAAACTTGTTTACTATACATGCCAGGTAATAGATTCAGTCAATCTATTATCCAATAATTAGTGTGACGTTGAGTCACCAGAGAGAAGCAAACGACCGTTTTAAACATTGGACTCTCCGTTGTTGAATTTCTTGGGATTCAATTGTTTAAAGATCATGAAAGCCTGCAATCTTGCTGGTTATAATCAGTCACTTCTTTTACAGTTGGCAGTCGAAAGTCTTTTTCATTTGAGTATATTTTATTAGTCGAAAGGGAACGTACATCTTTGTGGTTCGTTTCATCTTTCGCGTATTCTCCACCACCAGTCTTTCTCTCTCTCTCTCTCTCTCTATATATATATATATATATATATGTATGTGTATGTATGTGTGTGTGTGTGTGTGTGTGTGTCTATATATATATATGGTTGCTGTGAAACTGAGCACGTGATGCATAAAACACTGGATGATATGTAGTTATCATACACACACACACACACACACACACACACGCACACATGCACACATATCTATATAGTATATTATACAATAAAAACTGATATTATTAGTATTACAGCATTGCCCATAGATAAGTACATTCCTTATAATTTTTAAACAAAAACGTTATTTCTTTTAAACGAAGGGAATCAGTGTTTTATCATTCAAAGTAGAACATTACACAATCAAAACGGATATTATTAGGTATTATTACCAAACACCACAATATTAAAACTGTAAGCAAAGATAGGAATCTGTTTGCAATCCAGTACTAAACTAATTTATATATTTATGTAATTCTATTTTTTTACTTTATAAGTTACTAATTTCTTTCTCTCTCTCTCTCTCTCTCTCTCTCTCTCTCTCTCTCTCTCTCTTTATATATACATAATTATGTAAATATATATATAAATATATATATATATATATCGTTTTTCTGTGATCACGTGTCTGAATTTTCTTTCCCTGATATGAACAACCTCATCACGTTGTCATCTATTCGTTTTGTCACTGTCTCTTCGTCTTCACCAACATTCTCGAGACAGCCGCAACACGTGTTATCCCTCAGCCAATCAGAGAGTAACTCCATTTATGTTGGTTCCCTAGATTCCCATGGCAGAAATAGTTTTCATCAATGACCTCTCGTCTGTCACGCAAAGTTACCATCGTATCTGTAGTTATTAATCTCTGGGTTACGTATGTATTGTAAGCCTTTGCACCATTGCCCCGTTATTTTATGTAGGTCAAGGGCTAAACACAAATAAAAAGATTGCATGATACAAACTGTTATTCTTACTTCTGTATAATAAATGTTTCCGTTTCATCCAAATCGATGACTTTGCCATCATCATCATCATCATGATGATGCTAGTAGAATTTGTTCCATCTTCCCTCTGTGAATGGAATCAAAGGCCTTGGTAAAGTCGACAAATAGTATTGTCGCCTGTAGGTTTTTTGCCCGTACACCTTCAAGGATTCTACAGATAGTCAATATTGGTGAGGTCGGGGATCTATTTCTCCGGAAGCCATTTTGGTTTTTCCTAAGAATTTTGTCAATTTTGGGTTCTATGCGGTTTCGTAGTAGGGCATTGTATATTTCGCCATAATCCTGTAAATTTTCTCTTAACATAGGATCTCAAAATTTTATAATCAACAGCACTTCGATATACCGAGTTCATCAGAGGACATTTACATCAGAAAAGAATATTTGTATAAAAATTATCTAAAATCAAGCGGATTTTTCTAGATAGCGTGTAGTATTGCTGGGGCGTTTTCTGTTAGAGATATAAATGTTTGAATCTTAAAACTATAGCTTTTTCATTATCATCATCATCAAATCGTGTCGACAACATGAAGCCCCTTAACTCTCCCCCCTCTCTCTCTCTTCATCCACCCCTATCAGACAGCAATCTTTTAAAGACCTCTAGACGACACCCAGTATCTGCTGGTTGACCCACAGTTGTGTGTCCATTTGTACGAGTCTATAGAAAAATGTCGTTTATGGGGTTGTCCTTGCTTCACTAGCAGTGCCCAGCATGTCTTGTCCGTCTAGTCCGTCTTGAATGGTTTGTGAGATGGGAGTTAAGTACCCATACAGCCGCTGTTTTGAGGGGTGTTGCTTGGTTTGTACTTATTTAGCTTTTTCTCCCGACGTTTCATTAAAGTCCATGTGGTGCAACCACACAGTATTACTTACACGTCTACAACTAGGAAAAATTAGAATTTTATTTCATCAGAGTTGCGTGTCGATGTCTTTTTCGGTTGACGAGACTGCTTCCTAGGTAGGTGAACTTGTCAACTAGTTTCAGAGAGCTACCGCCTAGTGTGGAAATGTCACCTGTTTGATTAAAGCACATGTATTCCGTTTTGTGTGCATTGATATGGAGGCCAATGCCGGCGGCGGCTCATTCCAGACTATACAGTAGTGTTTCGGCTTGGGCGGGTGCTTTGGACGCTGACAAAACGGATAGAGAAAAAGCTTGACGGTAACTACACACGAATGCTGCGAGCAATATGGAACACGTCCTGGAGGCAACACCCTACAAAGCAGCGGCTGTACGGCCACCTACCTCCCATCACGAAAACTATCAAAGTTAGACGAACCAGACATGCAGGACACTGCTGGAGAAGTAGGGATGAGCTCATAAGTGATGTACTCCTATGGACCCCCTCACATGGCCGAGCAAAAGCAAGGCGACCAGCTCGAACCTACATACAGCAGCTCTGCGAGGATCCGGGATGTAGCTCTGAGGACCTCTCAGAAGCGATGAACAATAGGGAGGAGTGGCGAGAGAGGGTCAGGAATATCCGTGCTGGCGGCATGACAAGATGATGATGAGATTTCATCAGAAACATCAGATAACCTATTAATAACTGTCCATACTTTACCAATAAGTATGTTGACGTCACTTTTTGTAGAGGATATATTGCTACCGAGGTATGTTAACCGGTTTACTAATATCAGAAGCTTGCCATATAATGAGGCGATGTCACCATCTTGATTAAAACGCATGGACTTTGTTTTATCTGAGTTCACGTAGAGACCAATGCTTCTTGCTATTGGCTCCAGGCTATGCGGCAGAAATTCTGCTTGAGCAGGTGTATTTGCAAGAAGCGCTTGATCATTTATGTAGTCTGCATCAGAAACACTTTCCGCGTGATATCGCTCGCATTTTGCCTTTTGGCAATGGGCATTTATTTTATGAGAGGTTTGTTGGTGTAAGTGTAATAGTTATTTTAAAGAAATTCAACGATATTTTTTCAATGGCGAATCTAGTTAGTTGTGACACAAATGCCACTTAATAAATATATGGAAACGAATGATAATTTGATTTACTTTTGGCAGAGAGGCGCATATTTGTTGGAGTTCGTATGATCAGAATATTCTTTGGTGAAAAAAAACAAGCCCCCCAAAAAACAATATAAAAATGCCATCAACAAAACTCTTCACATAAATGAAGTTGTGAGGGCAATTTCGACCTCTCCCTCTCTCTCTCTCTCTCTCGAAAAAAAAAAATCTGTATTTTTTGCAAAATATTCGAAAAATAACTGGCGTTTATTTCTAGTGAGCAACAAGCTTTAAGTCAACTTGTCAAAATGGCGTATTTTAGGCACTGTGTGTGTAACAAATGACAATTCAAGGAATTAGAATTTTGTTCATTCAGTAATTCTCTCTTTCTCTCCCTCTCTCTCTCTCTCTCTTTCTCTCTCTCCCATTTTATCCATTAGCTCATTCATTTATATATTTTATTTCTTTCACTATTTTTAGTAAAGTCCAAAAATTGAAACTCCGGCTCGTGAGATATGCGTATTTTGTATGATTGTTTGTATGTGATGGGAAAATGCACCATTTTATTTATTTTATTTTTTTTTTCAGTGCTGAGTGTTATTCACGAGTATTGGTACGATGTATTTATACTTGGGTTCTTCTTATTTGGTTTCTATTTCGTAAAATATGTATCATTTCCCAGCAAAAGATAAAACCATCGGAGAAGAGAAGAAATAAGCGAGGAAATCGTTATCCTTTTTTCCCTAGTTGTAAGCCGCAGAAACAAGGTCCCTCCTGAATAAATATAGAAAAAATTTCAGTGTATAGCTGAAAAAGCTCTCGTTCCTATAAAGAAAATGCTTATAGTGTCTTGAGATATACATATGTTGGGTGTTAACAAAAGAGTTTAACAGTTTCAAGGACATTTTAAATGAAGAAAGTGTTCGATACATAATTTTGTAGAGAAACATTTGAACTTTTATATTAAGGCTCTCGGTATTACAAGGTGTTCCGTTGTGTCAAAATTATAATTGAGGAAAAGGCGTTTTATTTTCTTGAATTAAAGGAAATGAATTCTGTTTCAGTAGTGCAAGGAGAATTTTGAACTAATTGCAGGAAAATCACCATTGAAAACTGGTCCAAAAATTCTCAATTTTTTAAATACAATTTGTGTATCTCTCGTATTTCTTCTTTCCCACATTATCTCTCTCTCTCTCTCTCTCTCTCTCTTTTTTTTTTCTTTTGTCAGATCTCGGGTAAAATAAAACGAGAATTCTTCAGTTGCTTTGACTCTAACAAAAAGTTTAGAGAAAAAGCTCAATGGAAATTGTACAAAGATGCTACGTGTTATTTTGAACTAATACTGGAAGCAGTACCCCTTACAAAGCAGCAGCTATTCGACCGCTGAGATCCCTTCGCACAAACCATTCTTGTAAGACAAACAAGACATGTTGAGAACTGCTAGAAAGTTAGGACAAACTCATGAGCGACATCCTCTTAGGGACTCCTACGTCAGTGTTGACCGGCCAATAAATAGTTGCATTCATCAGATCTGTGTGGACCCCAGGTGTCCATACTGAAATCAAACACCGGAGGAATTGATGATATCAAGTGACGTTAACTCGCTGAAGGACGTTTAAATGATTTTACGTTGATTTAGCGTCACTTGAGATCATTCTTTCCTTGTACTGATGATGGTTCATTACAACCGAAACGTTATAGTGTTGACTTTCTTTGACATTATATTTCTTTTTGGATTAACTTGTTCTTCAATTTTTTTCTGTATTGTTGGATTCATTTCCATTATTTTCTTCCATCATGTAATCTGTAATTTCTGTTCAATTTCTAGACTTGATCCAAAGTTTATTTTCGTTTGTCTTATTTATCTATTTTTGTTATTTATCTTTTAGGGCGCAATAACTGTATATCCACTTTGAGTATTAACTGAGGCCTGTACTCTTATATGCACCTAATTATTGTGTACTTGTATGAGTGTTATTATAGCGACTACTCTCCTGCAAATATCCAGATAAAATTTGGCATCATCTTTCAGGGTGCTATATTTTAATATATATACATATATATATATGTGTGTGTGTGTGTGTGTGTGTCCAAGTCTTCTGCACAAACAGGACAAGACACAAGGTGAATTTTAAAGGGAGTTTAACAGCTTTCATTCTCCTTTTCCTAGACCGGTTGCTACGTTAAGATTAAAAAGCCCATCCTGCCCTATTATTTACCGATAGCTCGTGGAAGAATAGTTGGATGCATACCTTTCCCAAGAGTATTGGCACTATATGAAATGCAAACAGCCTCAGGCAGGATTTTGAACTTGGTTCGTTATGTCCATTTCTACGACGATAACAATTATATATATATATGTATATATATATATATATATATATATATATTAAAGTTAATTCTAAAAGGTTTCTTATAGTGCTCTATTTACGAAAAAGCAAAGTTATATCACAATACTTTTTAAGCGTAAAATAAGATAATAATTAAGCGGGATGAAAACTTATGACTCGGCTGTTTACAATCCTCCGAGGAACTAGTATTCAACACGTCTGAGGATTGACAACGTGAAACTCTGAGTCATGAGTATTTATCTTATTTTACTATTATCTTATTTCATACTTTATATTAATATATATATTGTCATTCACAGACAGACTGTTTCGTTCTATCAGAACATTCCAGTGTAGCTAAACAGGCTGGAATCGAAACTGGGATTGAAACCTGGCTGACTGAAACGCCAATTCAAGATTCTACCACTCAGCCTCGAGGAAACCAGCGCAAGCGAAGGAAATTTAAACGCATATGTATCACATTTGTTTTGTTTACATATAGCCGCTCAACGGCTACGGAGAGCTCAATTCATTTGAAGAGCCTTGCTTTAGGCTAGTGGCAACCATTACTTCCTTCGCTAGAGAGCTCAACCCCACAGGGGTAGGGGAGCATATATTTTGTCATCCACAGACTGACTGTTTCGTTCTTTCAGAACTCTTCAGTGTGGCTAGACAGGCTGAGATATACTTCAATCCAGTAAATTCGGAGTAGGGAACAATTCCGCCAGGACAAATAAATTATTCAAATTTCTAATATTTAAATATTCCTGGTAAAGAGCTCAATGTAAATAAATTCACAGAGCAAATAATATTATTTCAAGAAAAAAACAATATTCGGTCAATATTTCTCCCTTTCCTTCTTTCCTTTGACTATCCCTCCTATCTGGTTGTAATTTACTTTATTTTCTTATTAGATCTGATGAAATCCTGTTAAAAATTATTTCAGAGTCTTTGATTCATATCAATGCTCTTAACAGGATGGAAATAAATTTTTTATCCTAATGTGACCGAATATTTTTTTTCTTGAAATAATATATTGTAAGTAAGTAAAGTTGGTGACCGTAGTCGAGGGTGACTCGAAGGCTCCCTTTTCGATAGCTACTATACCAAGGTGTAGGGGATGGCGCTACTCCTTTCCCTGGAATGCTCCACTTTACCCTTGATCCCTACCTTATAATGCTGAGTGTTAAGCAAGGAGGCATCAAGTATCATTTTTTGAAAATTTGGTATGACACGACCTGGGATTGAACCCAGGTCTCCCGGGCCATATATATATATATATATATATATATAACCAAATCTTGCTGAAAGAGACAGAAAAGGAATAGCTCGATTTTTTTATTCAACTTACTTTTTTACTACAAATGAATGTATATGGAAAATAAAATGACTGAAGATTTTGAAAATTTTATACTCATGCTTGTGCAAAGTCCTGAGAAACCATCAGTATACCCAGCCCCCCCCCCCAAAAAAAAAACAAACATTGGTGCGTCTTCGTACTACTGACTGATGCAACCCTGTAAATTTACAGGGAGGGAACTTTAAGAGTACAATTTCAACAACAGATTATTTAAAAAATTTTACGTAACTCGTTAAAAATAATTCCTTATAAAATTCAGTTTTTGCAAAGTCTCAGTTACCAGCATAAAACCAGGCGGAGTGGGGAGAGTACTGGTGGTGTATTGGCTGGACTGAGACATCGTAGTCAGCGAATTCGATTTGTACTATTACATTCACGTTCAGACTAATGCTCTTGGGAACACAGTATAAACCTCCTTATCACCCCCAGTTATGGGTTAAAGAGTACCGCTACCATTTTTCTACAACGGTAGTATTGGCATTTAATTACTCACGAAGGTTGATATACCATTAAACAAAGAAACTAAAATAAATTAGGATAAAACCATTCATTGTTATATGAGAAATCTGTGTGCAAACAAGTGACTGTGATTAAATAGGAATTGTTAGTTTAAACCATATAACTAAAGTAAAGTTGGCGACTGTAATTAAGGGTGATCCGAAGGCTCCCTTTTCAATAGCTACTAAACCGAGGTCTGGGGGGGGGGCTACTCCTTTCCCAGGATTGTTCCACTTTATCCTTGATACGTACCTTATAATGCTGAGTGTTAAGCAAGGAGTTATCAAGTACCATTTTTTGAGTCTTTGGTATGACCCGACCTGGGATTGAACCCTGGTCTCCCGGACAGTTGGCGAGCACTATAATTATGTATAAATTATTCCTTAGACAGGATTACTTCGTACTATATAACTGTTGGTCTGGTTCGTTTCTTTGTTTAATGGCATATCAACCCTTTTAAGTAAGAACACGACTTAAGTTCAAACTCGCTGTTGTAATATAGCATGTAAGTTTTTACGTCACTTGGACTATCCATATAACAGTGCAAACATGTTTTTTTTTTGTATCAAAGTTGGAAGTTTAATAAATCATTGCAATGGAATGCTGAAAATATAAATAGTTATGAGTGTAATCAAGAAATTTGCAAATGAATAAAAAAAATCTTATATTAAATTATCCACAAACGTTAAATAAACGAAAATCTCTCTTTCTCATTCTCCATCTCTCTTCTCCACCTAGAATAAACCAACAGCACCCCCCTGCAGTGGGGGTAAGAACTCCTCCAAAAAGTTGTATTCAGGGTATGACAGTAAACTTTATCCGATTGTAAGACTCCAGTTCTGGATAGTAAACTCATTCTTTCGTTTCTTCTGTCCATCCTGAACAGTAGTATCTGCTAGGGTCGCATCTTTGACTTAAGTAGATATGTTTGAAAATTATGAGCATTTCATCGGAATACTTAAAACCATTTAACGGTATGCAAATCAAATGTAATTAGAATAGTTACTGAAGTTATAATTGTTCCCATAAATTATTTGAAGCAATATAATTGCTTGAAATGCTGGAGACATGGTTTGGTTTCATTGTTTAATGGCGACTCTACCTTCATGGGTTATTCAATGCTGAAGCCATCCTTATAGAAGAACTCTCCTCACTAATCTTTATTACTACTTTTTAATTAATCTTTACATCAAGCGTATTTGGTATTCTTTCAGTGGCGGTCAAGCGTCAGTCAACCACTTTAAAAGTTTAGCACTCTCCTCAGTATTCTTTATGAGTAATATTTTATGGGTTTTCATGCGAGATTAAGTGACGGTTAGTCTACTCAGTACTCCAGCGCTCATCTTTGCATCTGTCTGTCTCCCCCCCCCACTCTCTCTCTCACTTGTCTCATAGTGAGATTCTACAATGGAATTCTACTCAAGGATACACCAGAGCTGTCAAAGGACTCAGTGTGTGGATCGCAACGGCAGGTGGCGGGGAGCTATGTTAAACCTCATTTAGTCACATTCAATGATCGTATCTTGGTTAACCTATGAACTTTTCAACCGATCCTTCAATACACATTTTTTCATATATATATATATATATATTGAGTACTCTCGCCAAGAAATTACGGTTGCCATACGCGTAATGCAAAGCTCTTCCAATGAATTGAACATTCGAAAGCCGTTAAGCGTATATATGTAAAGAAGACAAAAGGCATACATATACATTAAAATCGTTTAACTTACCCCCGTGTTTACTGTTTGGTGCGCGGAAGAATATCCGGCTAGCGTGAAATTTGCCAGGTTTCGATCCCTGCGTCAACCATCTCGCTTGTCTAGCCACACTGGTGGGTTGCGATAGAACGAAGCAGTCTAACTGTAGATGACTATATATTCTTTGAAGAGTGTATATTTAGGCAGCAAGTTTTGTTAAAGACGACGGAAGACTGCTATTTTTATTTTTTCAAGATTCTTTGTTATTTTTCTAGTGTCGGGATCTAGATGGGTGGAGGATATGGGACAATTCCTTTACCATCTAGATCCCGACACAAGAAAAATAACAAGAAGTGTTAAAAAAATAAAATTAAAAATAATAAACAGTGTTCCATCATATTTAACATAACTTTCTTGAATATATATATATATATATATATATATATATATATATATATATATATATATAACAGCTCTATCATTGAGATTGAGCAGGTGTAGAGTAGGACCTACTAAAGTCAGTAAACCAGAATATTGTACCAAGAAAAGAGAATGGCGAAATAGATGAAATTTTCAATAAAATGCAGTAAAGAGATAAAAAAATAGTGTAAAAAAATCCTAAATGGAGATTTATTATTAATTTGGTCTGCATATTACGACACACACACACACACACACACACACACACACACACACACACACACACACACACACACACACACACATATATATATACATATATATATATATATATATGTCTGTGTGTGTGTGTGTGTGCTAACTTTAAAAATGTTAATTTTTAAAGAGTTGGAAGGAATGTAATATGTGGCAGTTCTTCAGGTTCAACCATTTTGATTTTTTCTTTCTCCTCGGCAGTTGCCCAGTCGGCTTGGGCTGTAGAATATACCGACTGCACCTCTGCAGAGGGGTAAGACCCCTTTTAACACTATATAGGTGGCCCGCCAAGCAGACGATTCCTTTGTCTGTTTTGGCGCGAAACCAGACAAAGGGTTTTTGGACCTGAAATCTCGCCGTATCCGGAAGTGGTAAGGGGACGCGAAAGAGAGTTGGTTGAAGAAAGGAGCTGAGAGTGGTTGGCGACGGGACAGCAGAGAGGCGAGTCAGCAAAAGATGGGGTCCAGCGAAGAAGATCGAGTCGAGATGTCGGCATTCCAGTTGCTTTGTGGAATTTTCGCTAGTAATCCATGCTAGCGTTAGTCCATATATGCTATCGGAAATGTAGTGTTGCATAACTCCTTCTGCTCTTGGTTAACCCCAAGCATTGTTCGTGTTTGTTCGTTTGTCCTTCTATTTTCTCCGGCCCCCTCGATCGTATTCTTGTAGCGGTAAAGAAATGTACGTTGCCCCCCTCGGAACCACTAGTTGATCACTGGCCGTAAGAAGCGAATGGTTAGAAGAATGATGAACGTGTATGTGGGGGCGATGGGGGTAACGTTACACTCTCCCAGTGAGAGTCCTGGATATGACACTAAACAATCCGATGGTTAGGTTCCAGTGATGGTGGGGCTTTGGGGAATGCGGAGCACCCCTTCATTGCCATTGCTCCCAGCTCCACTGTATCCTGGAATGGTAGTACCTGATAGGGCCCTATCAATGGGTTAAATAGAACTAACTGCATACTTATGCTAAACTGAATTGTTTCAATTAGAACAGTTTGACTAAACTGAATAGCTTGAAATAGACATGTTTTTGACTATTAAACTGTACTTACATTTAAACTGCGTGCTTATGCTAAACTGAATTGTTTGAAGTTAAAATGTTTTTGACATTGAAACTCTTCTTACATTAAACTGAATTGTTATATATAGAACTGTTTTGATATTTAACTGTGTGGAAACAAAATTAACTGAATTAGAATTTTTTGAATAAACTGAATAGCTTGAAATAGAAATGTCTTTGACAATTAAACTGTGTACTCATGTTAAACTAAATTGTTTGAAATAGAACTGGCTATTTGCATAAAAATGGATTTGGCGTTAAATAACCTACAAAGGTTGATATGCCATAAAATCCTACCAACCAACCAACCAACCAACCAACCAACCAATCTCCTTAGCACGATTCCTAACACGGTTAGAGAGCTTTGAGTGTCCTACTATTTCATCCATAACTGGGAAGAGAAGTGACAGATTCATTCCTTATATATATATATATATATATATAAGTATTATTCGGTCAAGTTAAACCGGAGTTGGGAGTAATTCTACCAGGACAAAAAAAAAAAAATTCTACAGTGAACATTTTTTCTTAAAGAAATATATATATATATATATATATATACACTCAAAGAACCGTAAAGCTTATGGTCTGATGATTACATAGGTGAAAAATTGACAGTCATCGCGCGCCATTCATTCTGTGTCTACGCTAACCTAACTAAAAATATATTTATTTATAATCGTTTGAAAAAAGGTTGGCACTCCGAAAAACGATTTGGTTCTGGAGAAAATATAATGTCTGATGGTTATCCAAGTTCAAACAGTTGGAAGCCAAAAATTTTTGTTCATCTCTACGGCACGGCGTTCCGGTTAACGTTTTCATGAATTAATCAATGATGTTCGAAATCTCCAAGAATCTGAGAGTAAACAAATCCGGAAAAATTAACGGTAAAACAAAAGAAAAAAGCGATCGCCAGTTAGCAAGCAATAAACAAGAAACGAAGCCAAGTCTTATCAGTAACGATCGACAATAAAGAAAAAAAAAAGAGAGAGGGAATGGAAAAGATTTATTACGAATCAATTGAATATCAATAATAATAATTGATATGCGAATGAAGCGATCGCATGTCTAAAAGCAAAAGCCACAAGAATTAAGGAGGGTAATAAATAAATAGTCTCAAGGTCGAGAGAAGCAACAGTTGGGATCTTATCTTCACAGACAAACCAAGCTTCCCGGCTATTTACGATGGCTGATTGACAAATAAGGTCTGCAATTCTATGAAAAAAAGTTTTGGACCTGATATTAATAGAATCATAAAACTGGTATCAACATGAAGGAAATTTACTCTCTTTACAAAAGGTGATTCATAAATAACGTTTCTAATTCAATAAAACAAGTTTTAAACTAGATAGAACAATGAACCTAGAATCAAAATAAAGGTCTTTTTTCTGGGAAAATACTGTCTGATTTTAGAATAAAATATTATTCTTGAATTAATGAATTTAAACTGTAATTTAAATAGTCAAAATATTATCCCTAAACATCTATTCATGTCTACAAGTAATAAACAACCTTACTCATGCCTGTATGATAAAACTCTAAAGGTTTTGATGCCAAACAATCTTTAAGCGCAGTTTTTCTCTCTGTAGAATAGATGTTTTTGGCGTAAAAATGTATCCTGAAAATGGTAGTCATATATCGCTACGGCTCTCAAATCATTATCATCTCATTATCATCTTGTCGTGTCTCAGCACTGATATTCCTGACCCTCTCTCGCCACTTCTCCCTATCTTTCATCGCTACCGGTTGGTCCTCAGGGCTACACCCTGCATCCTCACAGAGCTGCTGTATGTAGGTTCGAGCTGGTCGCCTTGCTTTTGCTCGGCCATGTGAGGGGGTCCATAGGAGTACATCACTTATGAGCTCGTCCCTACTTCTCCAGCAGTGTCCTGCATGTTTGGTTCGTCTAAATTTTATAGTTTTCGTGATGGGTGGTAGGTGGCCGCATAGCTGCTGCTTTGTAGGGTGTTGCCTCCAGGACGCGTTCAATATTGCTCGCAGCATTCTTGTGTAGTTACCGTCAAGTTTTTTCTCCAGCCGTTTAGTTAGCGTCCATGTAGTGCATCCATATAGCAGTATCGACACGATCGCTGCTTGGAAGAAACTACGTTTCATTTTGTCGGTCAGGTCTGACTTCCATATGACCGATAGTCTATTGATAGCTGCCCATGCCTTTGTTAGTCGTGTGTCGATGTCTATTTTGGTTGATGAGACACTGCTTCCTAGGTAGGTGAACTTGTCAACTAGTTTCATAGAACTACCGTTTAGTGTGGAAATGTCGCCTGTTTGATTAAAGCACATATATTCCGTTTTGTGTGCATTGACATGGAGGCCAATGCCTGCTGCGGCTCGTTCCAGACTATGCTGTAGTGTTTCGGCTTGGACAGGTGCATTTGCCAGAAGCGCTGTCATCGGCGTAGTCGGCGTCGGTAATTGTTTGTGCGGGGTACCTTCTGCTTCTTTTTTTTTTTTTTTTGTCAGCTCGAAGCTTTGATTTTATCGATAGATGTTCTAAGCACGTAATTTACACAGATGATAAAGAGGTATGGGGCAAGTGTGTCTCCTTGCAGTACTTCTGCTACAATGTCGAAGTATTCTGTGTCTCCATCCGGAGAACGTACTTTCACTTTGGTGTTTATATAGAGCATCATTATGGCTGTGACGTTTTCTTTTGGTAGGCCGTATGCGAGAAGAATTTGCTCCATCTTCCCTCTTTGAATGGAATCAAAGGCCTTGGTAAAGTCTACAAATAATATTGTCACCTGTAGGATACAACTACACCATTTAGACATTTGTACTACCACAGTTTAACGGGTCTATGAGTGTAGTAGCACACATTAATTGTCAGTCGGACTTCGTGGTAACCTCTACCGTGATGAAAAGAAGAAGTGACGAACACACTAAACATTGTCATAGTTCACTTATACAAACGTTTATTCGTTGTAACACCTTGTCGTCGAGAAGAGAGAGCGTATGAAAAATGAGTCGATAGATTTACCTAGTTGGAGAAAAATTAAATTTGGTGAGGGGAGAGAGACGCACACAGACCTTGATATCATCTTTCTCGTTTTCACTCGTAGTTCTCGAACATGCTTGCTCGGAGTTTTATCTTCACAGCTTCGCGTCTGGGCTTCAACTGAATTCTTTTTCCTCCTTTCTATCCTGTATCCACTCCTCTAACGGTTATTCCGTTTGAGTTTCTTCTAGCCAATCAGAGCTAATTGCCGATTTGCTTCTGATCCGTTTCTATTTTTAACTCGGATATCCCTAATTATATTACAGTCAGTGGATGGGTGATCTGGAGAATATGGTAGATGTGGCAAAGTCTTATATCCCAAGTCAGTGAACTTCTGCAGTGTCATCTTGGCAACGTAAGGCCGAGCAATGTCCTCAAGCTAAACCGAACCGCACCAATCAACCAGTGCCGGCCGCATTTCGCGTTACTGAATATGCATTTCTACCCTCTTGATCTCCCAGGAACTTTTGATCACAAGTGGATCCTTCACCAAATGCCCTGTTGGCATTGGCAGCTGTTTAATAGGCATTATGAACAGGCATGAACTCATTAAAAAATGTAAACGCATCACTTTTTTATGTTCACGCTAAAAATCAAATTCTGAAAGAAGAGATCGAAAATTTACAGAGAGGACACTTTAATCATTAGAAATGCGAAATTTTGATACAACTAATTTTGAAATAATTAAAACAGAATTCAAATACTTAAATCAAAAATCGTATATTATTTCCCGAGTAATATTTAAAATTACGAGGGTTGATTAAGAACGAAAGTTTCTAATCTTATAAAACTAATTTTAGACCAGATCGAATCATGAAGCTAGTATTAAAATGAATTTACCATATTTACCAACCCCTCCGCACGGGCAGGATATGACACAAGGTCAATTTTTAAGCGGAGTTTAACAGGTTTGAATTCAGAGTTTTCCTTCTCCTAGACTAGTTGCCTCACCAAGGCAGAAGAACCTAATCTGCCCTACTATTTACCCATAGCTGGAGGGAGAATAATTGGATTCATACCTTTCCCAAGGGTATTGGTGCTATGGGAAATGCAATCAGTCTCATCCAGGATTTGAACTCGTATCCCCGTGTCCATTTCCTACGACGATAACCATTACACCACGGGCACTTAAAATGAATTTACCTCTCTTCTATAATACTAGGTTGAGAATTAAGGTATTTAATTCTATAAAAGTAAATTTAGACCAGATCGAATCACGTAGATATAACTGATTTTAGACCAAACATTCTATTCATATGTGTGGTCAGTAGAATGATAGTTTTTGATATGAAAACAATAATTTCTCCCTTGCCAATAGTGATATATGCAATCTCTTTCAGTAATTGTAAAAAAACAATTTGATTCTCTTCCGGAAGAATTTAAGACATACTCTAAATAACGAATATGAAACTTTGTTTCTGTCCGTTTACAAGCAGCTACAGAGTGTATACCAACCAAACCATGAAGCAAATGTACAGTTCACTTGGAGTCAAGAACAGTTAGGGAAAAACGAGATAGCATAAACGTAACTGCTAGTGACAGGTTATTGATCATATAAAAATCTGACCTCTCTGGTAAAATAAAAAGGGGCTTCTTCCAATGCGTAGCCGTACTAGAACAACTGTATTGTTGCACCACAGGGGCATTAATGAAACGCCTGGAGAAAAAGCTAGATAGGAATTACACAAGAATTCCGTGTGTTATTTTGAACAAATCTTGGAAGCAATACTTCTCAAAACAGCAGCTTTACAGCCATTTGCCTCCCATCGCGCAAATTACGAGCAAGACTTGCTGAATACTGCTGTATACTGCTGGAAAAGCAGAGGCAAACTCACAAGTGACGTTCTCTCATGGACTCCTACGCATGGACACACTAGCGTTGATCATATGTAGGAGCAAATAAATATTTATCAGCACTGTGCGGACATTAAATGCCTTCTAGATGACCTACTTTGAGCGATGGACGATAGGTACAGATGAGATAGTCAAAGCAATTCCCGATATCAGTTGGACGATGATGATGATATAAATATTCAGGCAGTGACTTTACGGACAAACAAATTTTATTAAGATAATTACGTATGAACCCCTCGTATTCTTCCCGCTATGAGACTAATTGTATAACTACTGTTTTTCTTCAAGGGCAGCTTTGGCACTAAATAACCCCACGAGGATTTATATACCATTAAACAATGAAATCATATAATTACCTAAGAATATTACAGTTTTTAAAGGAAACAGAAGGTTGAAAATGATATCTATTTTCTGTACTTAGTTTCGGCGCGTATTCGTAGTCTAAAGTTTTGGGTACTTGAATTGTCATTCTATTAGTACAGTTTTGAGTTGCGTCAATTCCAAATTATTATTTTTATGGAATTCGGGTCCTTTCAGCGTGCCACATTCAGATAAACCGACAAACAGATTTAGATTCATAGTGTGTGTTTGGTTTCTTTTTTTAAATGGCATATCAATCTTCGTAGGTTATTTAATGCTAAAGCCATCCTTGTACAAGGTCAGTAGTCGTACTACGAGGTGAAAACGATACGTTTCCAGACTTTTATTTCGTATGGGCACTTTTATTGATAGTACACACATGAAACTCTAGTCCCCTTCGAAGAAACCTCCTCCGGCTGCAATGCACTTGTTGTGCCGTTCCAACAACTTCTGGAAGGCTCCATTGAAGTCTTCTTGCGTGAGCGTGTCAATGACCTTCGTCACAGCCTCTTTCCTCTCTTCAATTGTCTCATAACGATAGCCTCTGAGCTTAGGGAATAACCAAAAGTCACAGGGAGCAAAGTCTGGACTATAGGAAGGGTGTTGATGTCCATCTTGGTCAAATTGTCTGTGACAAGGATGGAGTTGTTGACTGGTGCATTGTCCTGGTAGAAATGCCACTGACCCGATTTGAAGAGTGCTGGCCTCTTCCCAAGGAATCTCTACCGGAACTCCCTTATAACCTCAACATAGTAACCCTAACCCTAACCCTTTGGCCAATCAACTGTGGTGTATTGACTTCCTTACTCCTCCCACACCTCTCATCATCCTTCACAGACTCCCTGCCTTCCTTGAATCTCTTATGCCACTCAAAAACTGATGCTCGATTCATGCAAGATGCTCCAAAAGCAGTCTGAAGGATTCCATACGTGGCAGCATTTTTTCCAAGTTTAAAACAGAATTTTATTGCATATCGTTCTTCTAAAGTGTCCTCACGTCCAGATTGCATTTTTGAAATTCACCAGTTGTGACAATCAAGCTTTAGTAGGGTGTATTCCAATTGCTGCTGTAGCTGTTCATTTGAACCTGAAATCATAAAAATTCGTCAGTCATCTCATAAGATGTACAGCAATAACATACTGAATACTTTCAAGAGTCTACGGTAATTTTAAATGCCCATACGAAAAAAGTCAGGAAACTTATCATATGCTCATCGTATGTTCTTGAATATTAGTAGACTCTGGCGTATCTTTGCCGAGACGATTCTGAGATCAGAAGATACTTCTTCAAAAACGAGTATGCCTCACTGTTCAAAGCGCAATTTATCCACTTCTTGTTTATGAGTATATTACCAAAATGTCCTTTAGTGTTATTTTGGTCGGTGTCGGTCCTTACTTTTTTCTCCCTTTTTTTAGAATTTAGTATTTAGGAATCCTAGCATGTTTTCGAGTGAAACATCTGTAGGATATTCTCTGGAAACTTATCGTGTGCATCTCGTATTTTATCTACAGCTGGGGGATAAGAAGCTTTATAATGGTATTTTTCCGAAAATGAACGTAATAGCGTGACTGGAGTTCGAACTCAATCACTATGATGTCGTAGTCCAGCTCGTTAGCCACTGCACTGAGAGACTCTACTGTATTTGAAAGAATAGACTAAGATATGTACAGCGAAGAGAAATCGCATGAAAACTTCATTTAATGTTCCTATTTATGTGCTTCAACCACCATGTTGGTTGGAATTGGAATACGCTGTTTGTATTTCTTTCAAAGGAGTGGCCCAGTCGGCTGAGGGCGGGGCGCAGAATACACCGACCGCTTCTTTGGAGAGAGGTAAGAACCCCTCCCAACGAGTATCCTAGATGTGACTCTAAACAATCTGATGGTGAGGTTTCAGTAATACTGGAGCTTTGGGGAATACGGAGTACCCCTTCATTGCCATCGGTCCACTTTGGCCCGGAGCGGTTGCAGTTGATAATGGGTCAAATAGAACTAAACTATGTACTTATGCTAAACTGAATTTTTTGAAATAGAACTGTTTTTACATTCAACCGTGTTGAAATAAAAAACTGTGTACTTATACAAAAGTGAATTGTTTAATATAGAACTATTTTTGGCATTTAACTGTATGTAAAAAAAGACCTGTGTACTGATGCTAAACTGAATTGTTTGAAATAGAACTGTTTTTATATTTAACTGTGTGTAAACAAATGACTTATATTTAACTGAATTGTTTGTGGTACATTGTAATACTTGAAAACATTGAACTGTATGCAAACAAATGATTAATAGTTAATAGAATTATTCGTATTCGATTAAAATAAGTGAAACCATTTAACTGTGTGCAAAAAAAAAAAAATGAGCTCAGGCTCATTTAAAAATGTTATCGATAAAATGTGTTTAGAAATCATATATTTAATATATATGTATAAAAATGAATAGGTTGATTGGTTGGGTTTTATGGCAATACAACCTTTGTTGGTTATTTAACGCTAAATCCATTTTTATGCAAATAATCAGTTCTATTTCAAACCATTCAGTTTAGCATGAGTACACAGTTTAATTGTCAAAAATGTTTCTATTTCAAGCTATTTAGAATAGTCAAGCAGTTTTAATTCAGCTAATTCAGTTTAGTATAAGTACAGATTTTGCTTATACACCGTTAAATGTCAAAACAGTTCTATTTTAAACAATTCAGTTTAGTGTAATTAGAGTTTCAATGTCAAAAACATTTCTATTTCAAACAATTCAGTTTAGCATAAGCATGCAATTTAAATGTAAATGCACAATTTATTTGTCAAAAACATTTCTATTTCAAGCAATTCAATTTAGCATAAGTATGCAGTTAGTTCTATTTAACCCATTTATCTATAAGAAAGTGTTTAATAGTGCAGGGTATTTGACATGTTTATATTCTTTGGTATAATTTGGTTTCTCTTACAAAGGACAGAATTTTATTTATACTGATATTTATAAATATATCTTTCATATTATTAAGATTAAAAAGATGTTTGTTGATGTGAGTGAAGGCTTCGTATTCGACGAGAAAGCGTTTAACAGTGCCGGGCGTTTGACATGATTGGTGTGGTGTTTAATAGCATATCAACCTTCTTGGGTTATTTAATGCCAAATCCATCCGTTTAGAAAGACAGTAGTGGTACTATTTAACCCATGGGCACCTCGGGTGGTGTAATGGTTAGCATGTTAGACTAGAAAACCTACACGAGTGAGTTCGATTCTCATTGGGTGCCCCATTCATGCGGCCTTGTGCTACATCTAAGCAAAAAGCTTTGTAAATTACTATTTAACCCATGTCTGGGAGGATAAGGAGAGTTCATAATTTCCCAAGGGTATTTGTTCGAAAGTGCACGTCATAGTGCGACTGGAGTTGAACTTGTACTTGATTGAGTATAAAAGTGCTTATCTAGTGTGACTAACGTCTTATCGGGATATAATAACTTGTTTCTGTCTGGGTTTTCTGAATGCTCGTCCCCAGTCTCCCAAAATGGGTTTAATTTAGAAGAGATTGTTGTTAATGTTTTTATTACAAAATTTTGCCATTTTGTATGAAAAATCTCGATTATTTCCAGGTTTTAATTTTAATTACATTTTAGCAATAGGCAAATAGTCGGAGTAAACTGTCACCGTTAGCATTGGTAAGACAACCACTCTAGGAGAAGGAAAACTCTGAATTCAAAACCAACTGTACTCCGCTTAAAATATGATCTCTTTTTCGCATCCTGCTTGTGGCGGAGGGGTTGGGTAAATACATAGTTGTGTACTGTAATAATTGTGCCACTACCTCGTTTTCTTCTACAAAACCCAAAGTGGCATAACGTATGTTGGTGCATTGGTCTCTCTGTTTAACAGCATTTGCATACGAGCGCAGCACGGCACATGCTCGTTTTTGTTCAAAATGGCGGTTGTTTTTTCGTCTACCATTAACACATGATCGTGTTTAGTAAAACTGAATTATCGCTACTTTTTATCGCGTCCATCACAGACATAAAAGCTTTTGTTAAAGGAAGTGTCTTCATCGAATATATTGAATAAAAGCGAGCCAATCTTATTGTGTGCTATGGCGATCGATTTGAACACGCGTGTATTGTATATTAATGCATATTTCTAGGCATGTATGGAAGCATAGAGGCGTCAAAAATATTTCCTCTATCTATATTATAAGTTTATGATTTGTGTACGTTGAAATAAATCACACTGTAGAAATGCATATACGCTTATTATAATGGTAAGTGAGCCAGGCTAACAGATCATTGCTAGTGAGCTTAATTCAAACTGTGTGCCCTATCTTTTAGCCTTGTCTTACAACTAGGCTCAGTTTAGTAAATAACAGAGTCTCACATAGTGCTTTTTTGATTCGGCTTTACGCCACAACAACTATTGTTGCCAAATCAATTTTTATACATATAAACAGTTCAATTTCAAATAATTCATTTTAGTATAAGTACACAGTTTAGTTTTATTTGACCCATAGATAGGAACCTATCTGGTGCTACTGCTCCGGGCCAGAGTGGATCTGGGAGCGATGGCAATGAAGAGGTACTCCGTATTCCCCAAAGCTCCAGGATTACTGGAGCCTCACCATCAGACTGTTTAGTGTCATATTTTGGACACTCATTTGAGAAGGTCTTCTCTGCAGAGAAGCAGTCGGTGGATTCTAAAGCCCCAGCCGATTGGGTCACTCCCGCGGAGTAAGGTTTAATGTTCTTGGATAACAATCCCTAACAAATGAATTTGTGTCTCACAGAGCCTCATACCCCTAGCCTTGTGCAAAACGTAGCTTAGGAGTATAGTCGTGCATTGGTAAGCTTATTAGCTTTGCAAATTAATCACTACGAGACAGTTAGTTCCATCCACACAAAGTGCCCCATACTTGGTTTTGCCAATTTAATCATTTTTTTAAGGACGAAGCGTTTTCTAGCAAGCTTGTCTCGCAGATCAGTTACAACAGGGTTGTGAGTTCGATTCTCACAAGATAACTTTTGTAGCCTCGTCAAAGACACGCTCAGTTTTTCGGGATCTCTCGCATGACGTTAGGACGCTTGGCAAGAAGATAATGAAATCGATTATTCTTCCTAATTCTAGCCTTGTGCCAAACAACTATTTGTAAATGCACATTTTTGATATGTGCGTATTACGAGTAAAGGAGGCGCGTGTGGTGTTATGGATATTGGTAAAGAAAATGAATTCGGTAAGCCAGGTTCAAATCCCGGGAGAATCTGAATTTCACTTTGCACTAAAATCCTTGGTAAATGTATGTATCCAACTTTTCTCCCATTCCCCAATTGTGGCTAAAATAGTAGGACTGAACAGGTTCTTTAGCCTTAGTAGGTTCACCGGTTTAAGAGAAGGTAGATTCTGAATTCAAAATTCGCAGTATGCTGTTTTGAGAATCTGTGACACACTGGTTCACCATTCTTCTGTTATCAACTTGTTCAAAAAGTGTCGCTTGTTCAACATAAACTTTCCCCACAATAAACGAATCACATGTAAACTTCATTTACTAAGCTTATCTGTGTCTGTTTCATTATTTTTTTCTGTTGTCTATTCAATAAAGTCTCTATTACGTCTGTTTGCTGTTCTTTTTATCTGGCCTTCATTTTCGTCACCAATTGACATCTTTCAATTTAATTTTCCTTGTTCGGTCATTTGGAACACTTTAAAATATTGATATTACCAAGTAAAATATATCGTTCCAATCAAAATGCTATTCTTATTAAAATCTAAACATAAAACAAAAACAAAAACAAAAAAACTTTCATTATAAAAATTGTCTAAGACTTTTAGCAACAAAAAAAAGATAAAAAAAGAGATTGCTTTATAAATGCTATTAAAAGTAAGTGACTAATACATCATCATCATCATCATGTCGAGCCGCCAGCAAGGATATCCCTGACCCTCTCTCACCACTTCTCCCTATCGTTCATCACCTCTGGCAGGTCTCCAGGGCTACATCCCGTATCCTCACAGAGCTGCTGTATGTATGTTCGAGCTAGTCGTCCTGCTTTTGCCCGGCCAAATGTGGGAGTCCATAGGAGTACATCACTTATGAGCTCGTCCCTGCTTCTCCAGCAGTTTCCTGCATTTCTGGTTCGTCTAACTAGGATAGTTTTCGTGATGGGAGGTAGGTGGCCGTATAGTTGGTGTTTTGTAGGGTGTTGCCTCCAGGACTTGTTCAATATTGCTCGCAGCATTCTTGTGTAATTGCCGTCTAGCTTTTTCTCCAGCCGTTTTGTTAGCGTCCAAGTAGTGCATCCATTTAACAGTATCGACACGACCACTGCTTGGAAGAAACTGCATTTCATTTTATCTAGAGTGTTCGCTAGTGGTCCAGGAGACCAGGGTTCAATTCCAGGTCGAGTCATACCAAAGAATCAAAAAATTGTACTTGATGCCTCCTTGCTTAACACTCAATAAAATAAAGTATGGATCAATCCAGGGAAAGGAATAGCGCCCTTCCGTACACCTAGGTGCAGAGGCTATGGAAAAGGGAGCCTTCGAGTTACCCTTGATTAAGAACGGCCAAAAACATTACAACCCCTCCTAAAAACCAAAGAAACAAGCAAATGAAAATCAAGCAAGCAAGCAAAAAACTAAAAGCATAAATAAAAAAAGAAGATCCTAAAATCTTTTGTTTGTTGTATCAGTAGTTTTTGTAGTGTTATTTACAGTTGAGACACAAACATAGAGAGCCTTGCTTTACACAGTGTAACCCGGATACAAGAGACCCGGATACAAGAGACCTGGATATAAGAGCTATTTTCTCTGATCCCAAGTTAGAGCCTGTGTTAATGTATATAAAATAGACCAAATCTGGATATGAGAGACTTCGTCTCCGGTTCCGACAACTCTCTTATATCTGGGTTACACTGTATTTAACAGAGAATGATGTAGATGTGTGTTCGAGAATTTTCATCCTCTCTTTGCGTCAGAGTGACATTTTTCATTGAAGAAAGATAAGTTGCGAAAGTTTATATATATATATATATATATATATATATATATATATAGCATATTTCTGAAAAATGTTAGATAATTTCTTAATTCTTTTAAGGATTTTAAAAGCTTTTTAAAATCTACAGCAAATACGTTAACCTTTAAAAACGTAAAAATAAGATATAAAAAATGAATAAATAAATAAATAAATAGATAAATGAAAATTTTCGTACATTAATTACGTCAAATACATTTTGAAAGAGAACACCATTAGCAATAACTGAACGCTAAGAATTTTCTTAATTTTTTCGTTTAATTTTTTTAATTTAAAAGTAATTTTTCAAATGAGACACCACATAATAACATCGCCTTGAAGATGGTTTAAAAACCGGAATATTAAACGTGGCTTATTATTAATACATAAATACATCCTCTGAATGTCTTCTTTTTTCATATTTTCATATTTGCACGCACGCACACATGCATGCGTGTGTGTAAGGGGGGTGCTTGCTAAATGGGTTTATAAAGAAAGAGGACTCACTATCGGTGATAAAGCATATGTAGCTCTCAGTTAATATTGTGTAGGCACAGAATCAACAGCTCTTGGTGACTGTCAGTTTCTCGCCTATGTGATCATGACTAACCTGATGATCACATAGGCGAGAAACTGACAGCCATTAAGCACCGTTGACTCTACGTATACGCTATTCAAACTCAGATCTGTCTGTCTGTCTGTCTGTCTGTCGCTCTCAAACTCTCTCTCTCTCTCTCTCTCTCTCTCTTTATATATATATATATATTATCTCGTGGCCGGACAATATTTTCGATATTTTGATATCCCTTGTCCCGGACACGTCGGTGAAGAGAATTATATAAATGAACAAAAAATTATTATTCGTCCTATTTATCTGTGTTGGCTCGTAAGGGATATTTTCCGGATAATGATAATAAAAAGAAAAGGTATCGACAACAGGTTGAGGAATTACTGCACGGAAACAATGCATCAGAATGACTAGCCACATAGAATTAAACACAACGGCAATTTTCACAACATATAAGATACATTTATTCCGTTTGCATTCAACTAAAAAAATAATATAAACATATAATACAGTTCAAGAGATATATGGATAGGACTTAACTGAAGAGCAAAAGTGAACATGAAGACTCGATATGGACACGATAGAAAATTATGTTCTATCAGACTTCCTCTTTTGTCCATTTTTCTCGCACGTGGTCGTTCCTTTTCTTCCAAACTGCCCACGAATCGTTTCTCCGTTCAACTGTTCACGCCGTGTTTCTCTTTCCAACTGTGTCGTTTCAAGCTACTTTGCGCTGGCTAAGCAAAACGGGTCTCATTCTTTTTACTCCAGGAGTTTCCGGTCAGCAACTTCCCACAACTCCTCTTCCAGGGTCTCTACCGGTTAATGCTATGTGTATACATCACAATATATATATATATATATATTTATATGAGATGAACAACATATTCCTTCATTATTTATTCTCAACTAATTTCGACCTGAGCTCATTTTCAGGTGAAAGGATTAGTGAATGAAAGTTTTTTTTTAATATATTTTTAAAAAGTGTTGATATGCCACAAAATATACGACAAAAATGAACTATAACGTAGTATATACATTTGTCGAATGAAAATTATTTTTCGATATTCAAGTATCTTGAATTGACCATCTTACGATTTTCTGCAATCGTGATCACCTGACAGTAAGATCTACACTTGGGAGATATTTGTTAGGTGTGAGTGGAGTATGTTCTGAAACCGCCCGAAAGTGTTTTAATCAAATATTCGACTTGTTTATATAGATGTTTATGTAGCAACTCTTTACTGTCCATTATATTTCAAATCGATGTTTTGAGAGTGATTTAATTTGATGTTGAAGCCAATTAGGGTCAGTATTTCGAGAATATCCTCCATTTAGTGGGTAGAGTGTTCGCCAATGGTCCGGGAGACCTGGATTCAATCCCAGGCCACGTCATACCAAAGACTTTAAAAATGGTACTTGATACCTCCTTGCTTAACGCTCAGCAATATATGGTACGTATCGAGGGTAAAGTGGAGCAATTCAGGGTAAGGAGTAGCACCCTCCCCTACACCTCGGTGTTGTAGCTATTGAAAAGGGAGCTTTCTAGTCGCCCTGGACTAAAGGGAGACAACTTTGCTTACTTACTTTACTATCTTCCTGCGTCCCTTTTAGCGTATATATATATATATATATATATAATAAAATGTCCAGAGACGATGAATCTAGAATTATTCAAATTGAGAATCTCTGTGAGGATTCCTATGAATTTCCAGGAGTGTTCAATATATGATTATTAATATATAGATATATGAAAATATCATCCTGAGCAAATATATTCTACAATATACTTGAAAGAAAAACTCAACTGACTGTCATTTTTTCTGTTAGAAAGTTATTTCAGCAGGCTACTAAAAGGCAGCCAGCCTCTTCAGATAACAGTCACATAATTGACAGAGAGGTTAATAACAAAATTCGTTAACACCCCCCCACCTTTAAGTGGAAAGGAAAAGATTAAACGGAACCGAGTAAGACATTGTCGACAATCGTATGTGTTAACTCCGTATTGGCGTCTTTCTTCTTTCTTTATCTACGGGTTATTTTGATTAGCAGCTGGTATCCTTTTATCAATCTAACTTTTTTCTTATTTTAAGAAAAATATATCTATTTATTTATATTTTCAGTAGTAATGTCACACACACACACACACACACACACACACACACACACACACACACACACACACACACATATATATATATATATAATTAAAATTAAGACGTACATTCTTTGGTAAAATATAAAACGGCATTAAAATCAGTAAAACTCAAAACTTCCAAAGAAACTAAGATCAAGTCAAATATTACAATATTGAAATATTTAAAAAAAAAAAAAAGACTCACCCGTTACTCTTAGTTTAACGGTCTTGATCGTCAGGTGAATTTCTTTTTGAAATTTGGTAAATTAAAAAGTAAATTTTTAAAAAAGTATGATATATAAGACTGCATAATATAAAGATATCTTATTTTGTATTTTTCATATCATTTGATCAGATTGTTTACAAAATTAAAAAAACTACCAAGAAAAAAATGTAGTGTATAAAAATTAAGTTAAGTTTAAGATACGTTTCATTTCCTTTTTTCTCTTTCAAGTAAAATAAAAAGAAAACTTTATTAAATTAGATTTTAAAAGTTACAGGAAAAAAAATATATATATAAATACCCACTTCCCCAAATAAAACAAACTAATTCCGACTTGAAAACTGATCTTCAAGTATTTTGGTTAAATTTACAGCTGCGGAAGAATATTAATAGTATTTTTACGAACAATATAATTCATCTAAATTCTAATTTTCCAGTACTTTCTGATTATGCTTAAACTATTTAACACAATGAAAAAATGGTATAAAGATTTATAAATTTATGCAACAAAATAAGTTAAAGTAAACTTATAAAACGTGGAATTTCTACGAGTTGTTATTATTATTATTATTATTATTATTATTATTATTATTATTCCTTTTCGAGTTTTTCACACTGGCGTAAGCCGATGGTCTCTCACAGGAGTTTGAGTGACAGCAAATTTCCTTAAGTCTCCAGGACTCTTCTCAGTATTCTAGCTGATCTCAACAATGTTGCAGTTTGGTCTCCACTCGTCCTCTTATTTCCCAGTCCTCTAATCCCTGTACCAATCCTTTGGTGAACGTACTAAGAGCACCAATTACAATTGATATAACCGTCACTTTCATATTCCACAATTTTTTTCAATTCCCAAGCAAGGTTCAGGTACTTATCTTTCTTTTCGCTTTCTTTCAATTTTACTCTGTGCACAGCCAGGACAACAAAGTCCACAAATCGACAAGTTCTTTTTTTTTTGTGTTGATTATTACAAAGTCTGGTCGTCTGGCCGAGATGAGGTGATCCGTTTGTATCCAAAAATCCCTGAGGAGTTTGTGTTTCTCATTCTTCAGGACATGCTGGGTTGAAATAGTATTTACTATTTGTTCATATGGTCAAACTTCAATTTCTCGCACTATTTCCAGTGGATCACCTTGCCCACCCAGTCGTGTCTAGTCTTATACTCTTTCTGAGCAGTTATTATTATTATTTACTCATTAGAGTTTTTCACATCAGCGTTAGCTGATGGTCTTTCACTGGAGTTTGAGTGACAGCAAGTCTCTTCAAGTCTCCAGGACTCGTCTCAGTATTCTGGTCGTTCTCAATAATATTGTAGTTTGGATGGTCTCCACTCGTCCGCCAACTTCAAAGTCCTCCAGTCCCTTTAGTAATCCTTTAGTTACTGTTCAAATAGACCAATTACAATTGGTATAATTGTCACCTGCATGTTCCATAGTTTTTTTCAATCTACTAGCAAGGTCGAGGTACTTATCCTTCTTTTCACATTCTTTCAGTTTTATTCTGTGGTCAGCCGGGACAGCAAAATCGACAGTTTTGCAAGTTCTCTTTTTTTTTGTTGATTATTATTAGGTCTGGTCTTCTGGCCGAGATTAGGTGATCCGTGTGTATTTCAAAGTCCCATAGGAGTTTACGGGTGTCATTTTCTTGGACAGATGCTGGGTTGTGCTTATACCATTATCTCGTATGGTCAAATTTAAATTTGCCGACAACAGTCGTGTCTGTTATAATAATAATAATAATAATTATTATTATTCCTTGTGTTTGCTGGTGGTCTGAGTAACAGCAAGTCTCCTCAGGGCTCTCGACCTCTTCTTAGTATTCGGGCCGATCTCAACAATTCTATTGTCTGGATTTCCAATTCCTCCAATCTTTCTTCCACGCCTTTTGTTACCGTTCTAAGCGCACCAATAACAATTAGTATCACATTCACCCTCATTTTTCACTGCATTTTAGTTCTCTTGCAAGGTCCAAGTATTCGCTTTTTCGCTTTCTTTTATTTTTAATATGTCGTCCTCCAGAATAGCAAAATCCACTAAACGGCAGGTTCTTTTTTTTTCTGTTAATTAACACTAGGTCTGCTCTTCTGGCTGGGATTATTGTGTCTCAAAATCTTATAGAATTTTTTACGTCTCGTTCTCTTGGACAGATTCTGATTTGTGCATATACTATTTGGTTATATGGTCAAAATGATATCTCTTACAAAATTCCCAGTGAATCAACTTCCCCACCTTAGACTCCCTTTGTTCTAGTTTCGTCTCGTTCATAAAGTTGTCTTCTCATCAAATTCTGAGTTTTATTAATTTTTGCATAGACATAATTAGTTCTTATAGAATTTATTTTGTGTTGCTCTTAAAAGAGATTCAATTTCTCTCTTTAAGTTTCCTCCGTGTAACCATGTCCAGTTGATTTCATGTACATTGGTCTTCGTTTATCGCTTAAAGTATCCATATTGTTGTTTTTATTCCCATGTTTGTTTTCTAGAGTTTTTGATTTTGGTTTTCCTTTTTGTTATTGCCCTTATTGGCTGCGGTAAAAAAAAAAATCTTGTTTATATCTTCTTCAAGTCATTTTATAGCTCAATACTTCCGTGCATTCTTTTCTTTTCTTGTCATGAAGACTCTATCGATGTTATCTTTTGGGAGTTAAGCCTTGTGCATTGTTATCAATTTTTTTGGTCTATGGTCAATGTACCTGAATTCCTTCACTGTCCATTGTAAGAAAGGTACAGAGCATCTAACAAAGACAGCAGCCCTAATATTTATTCATTTAATTCGATTTCTGCCATTGAGTTTGTTTCCAAGAAGTTTTCTTCTTCTTCTGAGGAACTCTTTTCTTACTTTTTCTTTCATCACAGTTTGTTTGATGGTATTCGCTTCTAATATTGCCTGGTATTTCCAAGAATTCTGAATTTTTCTTGATTTGCCAATTCCATTCCTTCCTCCTTTTTTTTTTCATTTTTTTATAAGCATTGCGCATCTTTCAATTATAAATTATATTCCTATATCTTGGCGGAAAATTTTGATAGTATTAAGGATTCTAATTGTTTTTCGTTCAAGACGAATTTTTTACGTACGTAAGGTGATTTATCTTTTCTTGTGACTTTGTATATCTGTAGCATCTTTTACATTGTCTATGTATTAGAAACAAGTTCTGGAAGCTGCACCCTAGTAAACAGCAGCTGTATGACCACTTACCTCCCATCTCAAAAACATTCAAGTAAGACGAATAAGACATACGAGACACTCCAGGAGAAGCAAGGACGAACTCATAATGTCGCATATTGTCCTTTGATAGACCCGTTAATTAAGCATTTCTAAAGAGGATCTTTCAGCTGTGTAAACAGTAGATCAGCAGAAGCAGGTCACGTGGGTTGACAACCGGAAGGAGAACAGGAAGGAACACGTAGACTCTATGAAATTACATAAAAACAGGTACTCACCGACAGAGCGGTCAGTCGATCAGTCGCATTCAGAAGGGTAGCCAAGTCAGAGCAGAAGCCGTCCTGGGCGACACTCACGGGGGGTGGCAGTGGCTCTCGGGGAACAAGCAGAGGAAGCCTTAAGTAGAGCTCAGAATATAGCAATCCTCCGTCAGTCTGTGTCCGAATCCTTCGTCTTTGTCACTGTCTCAAACTTACAACCAATTTCAACTTTTAGAGTCATAAAGAAGAGAGATATATATTTTTTATAAACGAAAGTGTTAGGGTCTTTCATTTCTTTAGAGAAATACAATAAGTGACGTTTTTATATGGATCCCTACAAATGGACGTGCCAGTGTTGGCTGACCAGCAAGAACTTATTTACACCATTTTAGCGCGGACACAAGATGTAGTTTGGAAGACCTGTCGGGAGCGATGGATTATAAGGATAGAGAGAGAGAGAGAGAGAGAGAGAGAGAGAGAGAGAGAGAGAGAGAGAGAGATTCAGGGAAATCTGTGCTGTCAGGGCGGTTTGATAATGACGATGATGATAGTTAAAGGGCATTATTACTATAACAAAAAGAGTAAATCTCCCTGGAAGATGCCTTTCATATCATAGCAGGTTGATATTAATTGATTGTTTTTTCTGTAAAGATTTTTTAGCCTTATCTGTAAAAAGCTTTTTTTTCAAACACTTTCTTTTTTTTCACGCCAGTATGAATATTAAATGAAAAGAAAATTGTGTTGAGGATAAATATCTATACAAACGTTTCACTAATTTTACAAATAAAACTTATCGGCTATTGTTCGTTGGTGTGCTTCAAGAGAAATCGATACTCTATGTCAGTGGCAATTAAATTAGACGATAAGCAATGTAGAAAAGAGAAACTTTGTATTTACTATTGTCTCGGCTTTGGTCCATCGAGTAAAAGACTGAGAGATCAGTCTCATAATTGATGGGGACGCAAACATAATCTTTTTTTCTTTATTTCTTTCAGATTTGGTTTTTGATAGTTAATAAAAATAAACACCAATAAGCACCTTATATCACCAACTTCATATTCTACTCTCTCTTTCTCTTTCTTTCTCTCTCTCTCTCTCTCTCTATATATATATATATATATATATATAGCAATCTCTCCGCACGAACTCGATTATACACAAGGTATATTTTTAAGCGAAGTTTAGCAGGTTTGAATTAAGTTTTCCTTCTCCTTGAGTGATTGCCATTGCAAAGATAGAGTCCAGTGTGTCCTACTATTTATATATAACCCGAGAGAGAATAGTGGGATTCATATCTTTACCAAGGGTATTAACACTATGTGAAATGTAAACAGTCTACGTTTTGGCATATATATATATATATATATATATATATATATATATATATATATATATATATATATATATTGTTAGTTTCATTGTATCACATCTTTTCAGTGTTGCTAGACCCTCAAGATTCTTCAAGCTGGGATCGAAACTCGGTTGATTTTACTTACCCACGAGCCATCGTAATTCTTCACGTTAACAAAGGTCTTTTTTTTACGAATATCTTTTTATATTCATTATCGGCTATCGGGAGTACTCAGTTCTTGAGAAGAACTATTGTATTTCAGCTTAATTGGTTACCAGCAAATTCCCCGCGGGAGTGCTCAACCTGCAGAGTTGGGGGAGCGTATATATTGTCATCTACAGACTAACTGTTTCGTTGTATCACAACTCATCCGTGTGGCTCGATACGAGAGATGATTCTAGCTGGGATCAAAACTCGACTGACTTTGGTCAGTCGGATATCTTACCCCAGACTCATCGTTATTCTCTTCGTATTCTTTTTCGTATTTCTTTTTACATATACGATGTCGGCTACCAGCTTGTTTAATCTTATAAGCAGGTGAGTCTCCGTAGCGTAGTAGGTAACTTGCTTAACTGTCGCCTTGAAGTAAGGGAGTTCAAACTCTAGTCGTGCTATTACATTCAGTTTCAGATTCATACCCATGGCTAAGGCATGAACTCTCTTATTCTTCCAACTATGGGCTGAATAGTTTCACAGCTGTTCTTCTACATATATATCTGTGGCATTAAATAAGCCATGAAGGTTGTTATGCCATTAATCAAAGAAACTAAATTTAATTTCATAAGCTTGTCATTTTATTAGGAGAAGGCACCATGTCCGTAATTCATTTGTTTGTTTGTTTGGGTTTTATGGCATATCAACCTTTGTAGGTTATTTAATGCCAAATCCGTTTTTATACAAAAACAGTTTAATTGTCAAAAATATTTCTATTTCAAGCTTTTCAGTTTAATCCAACAGTTCTAATTCAAACAATTCATTTTAGCATACAAAAACAGTTCCATTTCAAGCAATTTAGTTCAGCATAAGTACACAGTTTAGTTCCATTTGACCCATAGATAGGACCCTTATCAGGTGCTACCACTCCGGGTCTGAGTGGACCGGGTAGCAAAGGTAATGAAGGGTTACTCCGTATTCCCCAAAGTTCCAGCATTACTGGAACCTCACCATCAGATTGCTTCGTGCCATATCCAATACACTCGTTGGGGAGGGGCTTACCTCTCTGCAGAGAGGTATTTTACAGCCCCATCTGACTGGGCAAGTCCATAACTCGGTAGCAATATCTCATCTATGAAAAAAAGAAATTTCACAGTAAAAAAAAAGGGAATTGGTAGAGAGTATCCTGCGAGAACTATAACTGATGTAGATACACTGATGGTCTAGCGCTTCCTGCAAAAACACCTGATCTAGTTTAGGCTTTGCTGCATAGTCTGGAGCAGGCAGCAAAAGTTATGGTTCTCTACCTGAACTCAGAGGAAACAGACTTTTAATCAAGATGGTTCTCATCTCCTTATTAAATAATAAGTTTCTGAAGTTAGTAGATCAATTCATCTACCTCGGTAGCAATATCTCATTGACTGAAAGTGGTGTCAAGATGTACACAGGTAAAGCATCGACCATACGGAAATCTGATCTCTCTGATAAAATGAAACGAGAATTCTTTCAAGTTGTTGCCGTCTTAATACTACTGTACGGTAGGACCATTTGTACTCAAAATGGAAATAACATAAAGATACCTTTAAACAAATCTGGACGCTGCTGGAATGTAAGTACCAACTCATAAGTGACGTTTACCATTTTCCCTACCGATGAATGCGCTTGTGCAAGGCGACCAGCAAAGACTTACTTTCATCTGCTCTGCACGCACACTGGGTGTCATCTAAAAGACTTACGGAGAGTGATAGCCGATTGGGACTGGGTATTAAAGAAATCTATGCTATCTACACATCTTGATATGGAAGTTCGACTGATTCCCAAACTAAGACAAAAGTGTTCATTTTGTGCAAAAAAAAAAAAAAAAAGTTCAAGAAGCTATAATATTTACTCAAAAAGATTTAGTGCATTTGTTTTTCAGTAAACTTTTCACTAAATTAAAATAAATAAAATCTTAAAACCTGTAGATTTAATTTTTTTTCATTCATTTACAAATTTATCCACTTTTAACTATCCGTCGAATTCTTGAAGGTGTACACTGAAAAAACCTTCAGGCAACAATATTATTTGTTGACTTTACTAAGTCCTTTGACTCCATTCACAGAAGAAAGATAGAGCAAATTTTTCTCGCCTACGGCTTACCAAAAGAAAACGTCGCAGCCATAATGATGCTCTATAAAAACACCAAAGTAAAAGTCCGTTCTCCGCACGGAGACACAGACTACTTCGACATTGTAGCACGTGTACTGAAAGGAGACACATTAGCCCCAGACCTCTTTACCATATGTCTAGACTACGTACTTAGAACATCTATCGATAAAATCAAAGAAAATGGTTTCAAGCTAATAAAAGAAAGAAGCAGAAGGTAAACCACAAAAACAATTACCGACGACGACTACGCCGATGATATAGCGCTTCTGGCAAATGCACCCGTCTAAGCCGAAACCTTGTTACAGAGTCTGGAACGAGCCACTGCAGGCATCGGCCTCCATGTCAATGCACACAAGACGGAATATATGTGCTTTAATCAAACAGGCAACATCTCCACACTAAACGGTAGCATTCTGAAATTAGTTGACAAGTTCACCTACCTAGAGAGCAGTGTCTCATCAACCGAGACATACATCAACACGAGACTTGCAAAGGCATGGACTGCTATAGATATGGAAGTCAGACTAGACCGATAAAATGAAGCGCAGTTTCTTCCAAGCAGTGATCGTGTCGATACTATTATATGGATGCACCACATGGACACTAATTAAACGTATGCAGAAAAAGATTGACGGCAACTACACAAAAATGCTGCGAGCAATATTGAACAAGTCCTGGAGACAGCACCCCACAAAGCAGCAGCTGTACGACCACCCATCATGAAAACTATCAAAGTTAGACGAACCAGACTCGCAAGACACTGCTGAAGAAGTAGGGACGAGATCATAAGTGTTGTACTCGTGGGGACCCCTTCACATGGACGAGCAAAGGTAGGACGTCCAGCTCGAACCTACATACAGCAGCTGTGTGTCGATACGGGATGTAGCCCTGAGGATCTGCCGAAAGCAATGGACGATTGGGAGGAGTGGCGAGGAATATCCATGCTGATAGCGTGACGTGATGATGATGACGATATATATATATATATATATATATAGAGAGAGAGAGTGCGGAAGCAAAATATCGAATAATTTTTAAATCATTTTTTTGTTTGATAAGTCCAATTTAAAAAAAAAACGCGATGAATTTCAATTTTCATTATTAGATCGATTATTCAATGACTTTTTTTTTTTTAATCGAAATCCAGCCCAATATGAGCGAGCAAGAAAAGAAACAACAAAGAATCTATTATTTTCTTAACGTCGATACCAAGCCGAAAAGAATTTTCGAAATAATTGAAGTTTCTTTCTGACCTTTATTAAGGCCAGGCCGTAACGACCTTTTTTACGCTATATGGGGCGTTTTAGAAAACAGAACAAATGCAACTTACCATCCAAATATTGGTTCGCTTAAGATTGTTATCGAGGAAGAATGAAATAAAATCTTTGGAATTTATTTTGCGACCTTGAAATCATTAAGAATTTGAGAAATATAACTTTTACTGCTATACCTCCTAAAATTGATGATGCTCTGCTTTTCGATCGTATCTGATCCTAAGTCGAGAAGATTCCTTGTAAAAATCAAAACAACTTTTGTAGAAATCAATTTAAAGCTTCTCAGATTTAGTTTATTCGCCGAATCATGAGAGAAGTACGAGTAAAAAATCTCGAGGCAACACTTCTCTTCCTAGATTTCTCTGAAGCATTTGATTCCATACCCAGAAGATGGAGAAAATAATACAAAGAAACTGTTACGGCTATTCTGATGCTTTACAAAAACACGTAAGGAATGGTTCGTTCAACCGATGGTGACACCAACCTTTTCGACAAAATAGCTGGAATCTTGAAAGGACATATCATCATCATTATCATCGTCACACTGACAGCACGGATTTCCTAGACTCTTTCACCCTATCCGTCCCTATCATCCATTGTTCCCGGTGGGTCTTCTAAACGACAGCCTGTGTCCGCACAGAGTTGACGCAAATAAGTTCTTCTTGGTTGGTCAAAACTAGCTTGACCATGTATTGGAGTCCATCGAAGAATATCACTTATTTTATCCTTGCTTCTCCAGTAGTTCCCTGCATGTCTTATTCGTCTTGAGTAGTTTTTGAGAATGGAGCTAAGTGGCCGTACAACTATTGTTTCTAGGACTGTTTCTTCCAGAATTTGATAAAATAGCTCGTAACATTCTTGCTAAGCGTATATTATCATTGTCAGTGGATGAGACACTGCCGCCGAGATATGAACTGTCAACTAATTCTAGAGGCCTGTCATTTAGAGTGGAGATGGCTCCTTCCTGTTTAAAACACATTCTCGATTTTATTTGCATTCGCACAGAGGCCAATGCCTTCTGCTGTCTGATTCTGACTATGCAACAGGGAGTATGCAGCCTTTTTTCCATCTCTCTTTTGTAGTTTGTTTACGTACCTCATTGCAAAAATAAAGTAAGTCACCAAATTTCCTTGTTTTCCATACTTCTTGGGGGTATTTCGTCAAAGCCAGCAGCTTTTCTACTTTTGATTTTTGTCTGTAATTCTTTAAGTTCTTCCACTGCAAACTATCCTAGTATGATGTCTAGTTGGCTATAATTAATTTTTGTGATGGGTTTATCTGTGACTTTAGGGGAATTGACAAACAGATTCTTGAAATGTTCTTTCCACATCTGTAGTCATTCTTCTTGGCTGGCAACTTTTAGCTTTGCTCTCGAGGTGATCTCCCTTTTGTGCACTTCATTTACTGTCTGCCATGCTATTCGTAATTGTTTATCTTCAACTGAATTTCTTATTTTGTTGATCCGACCTTAAATGTATTCTTTATTTATACGTGTTAGTTCTCATTAGGATTTCTTAAGTTTCTACGCGTTGGCATTTGTTGGGTTTCTTTTATTAAGGATGCTATTTTCATGTTATCTCGTTTTTTCCTTTCTACAAGTGCCTCCCATGGAACTCTACTTTTAGCTCTTCGTTTTGTTGGAATGCCAACTGCTGCTTCTTCTACATGACTGGGATGAAGTTTTAATTTTCATCATTTGGAGTATGTGTTTCAGATAGCTCCTGAAGAGTATCGAATTTACTTTTTACAGTTACCCTATATTTATTGCTGATATCTCTGTTGGTGAGGACCAGTCGTAACGTACGAGGTACATACGATAAGTTTCCAGACTTTTATTTCGTATGGGTACTTTTATTGACAGTACACACATGAAACTCTAGTCCCCTTCGAAGTAATCACTTCCAGCTGCAATGCCCTTGTTGTACCGTTCCAACAACTTCTGGAAGGTTCCATGTAAGTCCTCTTGTGTGAGCGTGTCAATGACCTTCGTCACAGCCTCTTTCCTCTCCTCAATTGTCTCACAACGACAGCCACTGAGCTTAGGGAATAAGCAAAAGTCACAGGGAACAAGGTCTCGACAAAAGGGAGGCTGAGGAACTGTGTTGATGCCCATCTTGGTCAAATTGTCTGTGACAAGGATGGAGTTGTGGACTGGTGTATTGTCCTGGTGGAAATGCCACTGACTCGATTTGATGAGTGCTGGCCTCTTCCAATGGAACCTCTTCCTGAACTCCCTTAAAACCTCAACATAGTAACCCTAACCCTAACCCTTTGGCCAATCAACTCTGGTGTTCGGACTTGCTTACTCCTCCCACACCTCTCATCATCCTTCACAGACTCCCTGCCTTCCTTGAATCTCTTATGCCACTCAAAAACTGATGCTCCATTCATGCAAGATGCTCCAAAAGCAGTCTGAAGGATTCCATACGTTTCAGTGGCAGCATTTTTTCCAAGTTTAAAACAGAATTTTATTGCATATCGTTCTTCTAAAGTGTCCTGACGTCCAGATTGCATTTTTGAAATTCACCAGCTGTGACAATCAAGCTTTAGTAGGGTGTATTCCAATTGCTGCTGTAGCTGTTCATTTGAACCTGAAATCATAAAAATTCGTCAGTCATCTCATAAGATGTACAGCAATAACATACTGAATACTTTCAAGAGTCTACGGTAATTTTAAATGCCCATACGAAAAAAGTCTGGAAACTTATCATATGCTCATCGTATGTTCTTGAATATTAGTTGACTCTGGCGTATCTTTGCCGAGACGATTCTGAGATCAGAAGATACTTCTTCAAAAACGAGTATGCCTCACTGTTCAAAGCGCAATTTATCCACTTCTTGTTTATGAGTATATTACCAAAATGTCCTTTAGTGTTATTTTGGTCGGTGTCGGTCCTTACTTTTTTCTCCCTTTTTTTAGAATTTAGTATTTAGGAATCCTAGCATGTTTTCGAGTGAAACATCTGTAGGATATTCTCCATTTTTATTTGATGAGTTGTGTAAGCAGAATATTTTATTTTCATCATTGCCTATTTGACAATTCGTAAATGAAGGAGATTTACTTATTGATAATCTACCTAGATTATTTACTACGAACGCCACTCAATCAAACAAAAGAAAACGCTTCCACGTCAAAAAAAAAAAAAAATAGGCAAGAAACCGATGATATCCCACTGATGCTGACTACGCAGATGATCTTGCGCTTCTCACAAATTCCCCGGCCGAAAATGAATCCCAGTTGCATAGCCAGGAATAAACAGCGCGGGGCATTCGTTTTTATGTGAACACAAATAAAACAATGTACATGTGATTAAAACAAGAAGGACCCGTGTCAACTTTAAGTGACAAAACTCTCAAATTAATTGGCCAGCTAAAATATCTCACCAGCAATATTTCATCTACTAAAATGATATCAAGGGAAACCATGGACTGCTATTGACAGATTATCGATCAAATGGAAATCTGATCTTTCTGATAAAATAAAACGGGATTTCATCCAAGTTGTGACTGTTTTAGTACTACTGTAGGGATACACCACTTGGACTCTAACGAAAAGCAGGGAGAAAGACATGTGGGGGTATTGCTGGAGGAGTAAAGACGAATTCATAAGCGACGTTTTCAATGGATTCCAACACATGAGCGTGCCAGTGTTGGCTGACCAGCGAGGCTTTACATAAATAAGATCTGTGTAGACACTGGATTCAGTCTATAGGCCCTGCTAAGAAGGAAAGCCGATAGGAACAGATGGCGAGAGAGACTTGAAGAACTCCATGATATCAGTCCAACTTTATGATGATAATTATAAGTATTTGATAAGAATACTTGAAACTATATAACTGTGTGCAAACAAATATAGACAAATAAATGCAGTTTGTAAGAAAAATTGAAATTGTATGTATGAATGTAATCAAATATTTATAAACTAATCAAATCTCGGCATCAAATTACCCATAAGAAGTTGATGTGCTGTTAAACAAATAAACTAAACCAAAATTAATCAAACAATTCCCAGTCAAATTGGCAATGGAAGGGTAATTTTGTTGGTGAAGTATTCGCAATGTTATCTATCTATCTATCTATCTATCTATCTCAGTCTGTTCCTATCTATCTATCTATCTATCTATCTATCTATCTATCTATCTATCTATCTATCCCAGTCTGTTCATATCTATCTATCTATCTATCTCAGTCTGTTCATATCTATCTATCTATCTATCTATCTATCTCAGTCTGTTCATATCTATCTATCTATCTATCTATCTATCTATCTATCTATCTATCTATCTATCTCAGTCTGTTCATTTCTATCTATCTATCTATCTATCTATCTATCTATCTCAGTCTGTTCCTATCTATCTATCTATCTATCTATCTATCTATCTATCTATCTATCCCAGTCTGTTCATATCTATCTATCTATCTCAGTCTGTTCCTATCTATCTATCTCAGTCTGTTCATATCTATCTATCTATCTATCTATCTATCTATCTATCTATCTATCCCAGTCTGTTCATATCTATCTATCTATCTCAGTCTGTTCCTATCTATCTATCTCAGTCTGTTCATATCTATCTATCTATCTATCTATCTATCTATCTATCTATCTATCTATCTATCTATCTATCTCAGTCTGTTCCTATCTATCTATCTCAGTCTGTTCATATCTATCTATCTATCTATCTATCTAAACATTTACATGCTATTTCTTTTACTATATTTCCATTTCGAACTTTTTTATCTTCGTTTTTATAATTTTCCAATTTATCAATTTTATATCGAACTTTCTATCAATTAATTCCTGTTTCTGAATATATCGGTATTTTAATTTAGATTATTTGCTCATCTTTTTCATATTAAGTGTTAATTAGGAGCTAACTTAATAAAAAAAATCTAAATTAATTATTTAATTAATTTAATTAACTTCTTGTAATTATTAATTTAATCTTATTTAATTTTAAATTAGAGGTCAATACGTACATGGAACTTGGACCAACGTTATAGACTTGTACTTTCTAATACGACTGATTTTCAAAGCCAGTAGGCCTTTTATCGTGAATATTGGCGCTACTCAATCTTCCAACTGTATTTCTTGGATTATACTTTTGACTCATGAAGACATTAATTATTGCAGTGTATTTGGCATGGATGAAAACAGAAATATGAAGAAAAACAACTCGATGAAATTATTTTGACAAACAAAGGACATTGCACAGAAAATCACCAGGGCCACGAAGAGGAAACTTACAAAGAGAAACGTAATGACTATTAATAAGAGACCAAAATGACAGTCAACCACATGATAAACAAATGCAGCAAATCGGCACTTAGAGAGTATAATAATAAGCGTGATTGGGAGGCATCTACTGGTAATTGTGCAAGCGACTAAAATTCGGCGTTACGGAAAAATGATATATGCAAAACCCAGAAACTATGCAAGATGATAATAAAAAGGATCACCTAATCTCAGCAAGAAGACCAGTGAGTTGTTATTAAGGGAAAAAAGAAATAAACGTCGCAATACCAGCTGATTACAGATGAAAGCAAAAAACTCCAGAAATATCTTTAAAAAGTCGTGGAATAGGAAGGTGATAGTAATACCCGTCATATTCGGAGCACTTGACACAATCCCAAAGAATATAGGAAAAATAATACAGGAACTAGAAATCCAGGTAAAAATTGTGACTGGCCAGACTACAGCACTGCTGAGAACAGCAAGAATACTTTGGAAGGTTCTGGAGAACTGAGGAGACTTATTTGATTCAATCCATGTTCTCGTAGTTGAGATTGTAAAGAGGATTGTGCATTAAACTAAGTTTCCTCAAGGCAGAAAGTACGTGAGTTCGTATTCGACCAGGAGTTAATTATTCTTTATTCCTTTTGCTGATACGCGCTGTTCATCGCTCATGTAGCAGAGACTGGTTTTGGTTTCTAAGTTTAATGGCATATCAACTTCTGGTGCCAAAGCCATCCTGCTAGAAGAGCAGTAGTAGTGATATTTAACCCATAGCTGAGAGGATAAGAGGGTTCATGCCTTTCCCAAAGGTTTTAGTCAGAATGTAAAAGTAATAGCATGACTGGAATTCGAACTCGCTTTCTACGATGACTCAATCCAGCACGTAAACCACAACGTCATGCGACCCCCCTCCTTGCTGAATTGAAGAATCGAAAGTATTGCGATAAAAAGCAACTGAAATTAAGAAGAAGAAAAAGGATAGCACTAGTTATAATTTTTAATAATAATGATTGACAAAGCGTCATCTCACAATTAATTATTTACTGTGTGGTTTAGTATGACATAAGGCCATAAGTTTAAGGGTTCCAGATATCATTTAACTCACTAGGGTCATAATGATGTCACAGACTAGCCTGGTAAGAGGACCATATATTTACAAAGTTAATTTAGTGCTGTACAAGGTCACATGTGTCGAAGTTACAGTTATAAAACTAGTTTGAGTCATGTTAGGTTAGACTTGTCGGTTTCTCTACGGAGGGACGAATATATGTTTGCTAAGCTTAGTCTAGTCTGTTTCAAGGTCAGAAAAGTAAAGGAATTTAGATCAAACTCGCCAGAGTTAAGATGGACCGCGAGACTGCCTTGTTAACCCTTGCTCGACGGCGAGATTAAGCCACTCTGTGTATGGGTGCAAAGGACAGGATTCTCAAATATTAAATTTACAAGTTTTAGTAGTCTGTGAGCCCAGTTTGCTAACCATTGATCTTCGTCAAAGTGAAAACATTAATGATTATCAAGCTTACGTTAGTGTGACAGATTTAAAAGTGTAAAATAGTCTTCGCTGATTAGTATTTCGGTGATGATGATCGTCTTGTGACTATGGAAATATGTGGAAACAGATAACGAAAAAAACAGCTTCTATTCTTTGGGTTCACATAACACTGGACCTTTACTTTTGACTTGTGTGGGCGGCGATCGACTCTAGTGATTTTGGTAACTTTTGGTTTATAGCCATTTTCTGCCTGGGTTGCTGGAATAGGCATATCTTATACCTAGCCCACTGGACGAGATGCTGAACTTTGTCAATACTTCTGTTTACCTTTGAAAGAAAATTTTGCTATTCGCACTCTGCAGTTACTCGCTTACAATGTGGGGAGATGAGTTACGATTTAACTCCATACAATTATAACGGCCTGATAAAATGTTAAAATTTCGCATCCTTTATCAGGACTTCGGGTTATCGTGACAAAAATGGGGAGAATACTTGGCAGTGCTCATCTCTTCTCCAAGTGATATGTGAAAGATTGTATTGGATTAGATGATACTAGTAGCACAGAACGTTTCTGATTCAAATGAACCCGCCTAATCTATTTTCTATGCTGTCATCTACGGATCCCAGCTTAGTTTACTACAAGGCCAGATGTAAGAGGCATCCATTTTGGATCGAATTCACTATTAATGATCTGGCAGTCTTGCTCTAAAATCCTTACACCATCTGAGGTACTAATCTAGGTAAGAGACAAATATATAGGGCCTTGACTCTACACCTTACCGAGGATTAAGATGCCCGCCAAAAGAGGTGACCTGGTATGACGCTAAATTATATCTGAAGTTCATCTGATAGTGAGGTTCCAGTTTTGGAGATCTAGCGAGTGTGGATGACTTCTTCATTGTCATTACCGGCCCATTCGATAATGGTCCGGAAGACCGGGCTTCAATCCTAGGTCGAATCATACCAAAGACTCAAACGATGGTATTTGATGCTTCCTTGCTTAACACTCAGCATTATAAGGTACGTATCAAGAGTACAGTGGAACAATCCGCGGAAAGGACTTGCGCCCTACCTTACACCTCGGAGTAGTAGCTATTGAAAAGTGAACCTTCTGGTCACCCTCGATTACGGTCGCCAACTTTACTTATATCTGCATAAAGAGGATTTGGCGTAAAATAACCTGAAATGCTTGATATGCCATTAAACCCAAACCAAACCAAACCAATTCATTGTCTTTACTCCCAGGTCTACTCTGATCCAGAGTGATATTACCAGTTAGTGTTCCACCTTTGTGTCAAATAGATCTGTTCGAGAATTATTTGCATTAGACAGAAATACTTGATACCATATCATTTGTGTTAAGAACAGTTACTTGACGTTATAATTGTTTACAAAGAATTCTTTTATTATCAGTCGCTAGCAACTGCGTGAAAACTATGTTGCCATAAAAATTTAGTAGAAAAACTTGAATTCATAAAACTGAGCAAATTGTTTATATTAAATAGGAATACTTGACATCACGTAACTGTTTGGGTTGATTTGGTTTTATGGCACATCAACCATTGTAGGTTATTTAATGCCAAATCCATTTTTATACATATAAACCGTTCTATTTCAAATAATTCAATTCAGCATAAGTACAGTTTTTTTTTATTTACACACAGTTAAATGACAAAACACTTCTATTTCTAACAATCCAGTTTAGCATAAATATTCAGTTTAAATATCAAAACAGTTCTATTTCAAGTAATTCAGTTGAGCCTTAATAGATATTTCAGTTTTGTTTGACCTATAGATAAGACCCTATCAGGTGCTACCACTCTGGGCCAGAGTGGACCTGGGAGCGATGGCAATAAAGGAGTTCTCTGCATTCCCCAAAGCTCCAACATTACTGGAACCTCAACATCAGATTGCTTAGTGTTGTAATCAGGACATTCGTTAGGGGGGGTCTTACCCATATGCAGAGAAGCAGTCGGTGTATTCTGCAGGTCCAGCGGACTGGGCCATCACGTAATTGGGTACAAAAACCAAAAACTACCCCCCACAACAACCCCCAATTTCTTAACAAACAACAACAGAAAAATATACATATAAAGTAACATTATACGTGATCCCCTAACCTTGAGGCTTAAAATAAACCTCAACAGGTTGTCATGCCGTTTAGATCAATAATGATAAAAAAGCAAAGGCGTAGATTGTGATCTTATGATATAGTGAGCTGAGGTCGAGGGGTTTCTCAGAATCCGTATTTTAAGTCAGACATCATCAGTAGACGTCGAGGTCAATGATGTTTTAATCTGTGCCATTTTCGAGACTGATTGATAGTGGAATCAAAACATTTTAACTTTTATCACGTAAGCTTTTCAAAATCAATTTGCCGATTCTCGTCTTTGTAATATTACCGCGTGAAATAAAAAGACTTCAATATTTTCTTTGATGTTTTCCAGCAATAATATTTACAAATCATTCTATGCTGAAAATCTCTCTCTCTCTCTCTATCTATCAACTGGATTTGGCATTGAATAACCCACAAGGGTTGATATATCATAAATCTCGCTAATCTCATCCATTCTCTGCATACATTATTTTTAAACGATCATCCATATTATCTGCATTCTGTTTGAATGAGACAAAAATTGTAGATCAAGTAAATACAACTGAATACAGGCTATGAATTGCTTTTACAGAAGCCGAAGTCGAGTGATGATTAATATACAAACATCAAATTCAACAATTTAAATAAAATAAGGAACATGTTTATGTAGTTAGATTTGATCTTCTGTCGGTCTAAAAGTTCTAGTACCTCAAACATTAAAGCAGTTGCCATTTATTGACGGGCTGAGTTAGAAAGGATTCACTTTTCCGCAAGAATTTACTCTTTCTCTCCAGTTTACTTGCTGCTTTTAACTAATGTGATTGTAGTAATGATGTGATACTGCCCCTCGCGGCCCCCATACTTATCAACTTCTTTGAAACAATTCTGTCTTGACTGGTGATTCATCTAGTGGTCCGCGGGGGTATCTCACATTTCTTTACGGCCACAAGAAATACAACCGAGGGAGTGGGAGAAAAAGAACAAAGAACAATATGGACTTAGGTCAGTTCCAAGTGCAAGAAGGGTAGTTCTGTGACACTGCATTCCCAGTGCATCTGTAGACTAACGCTAGCGTGTATTTTTCGCGAAATTTCTACAAGGCTACTAGGAATGCCAACTCATCTTGTCTGTCTTCCTCACTGCTCCGGGACTCTATCTCACGCCGACTGCTCTCTTCTGCTGTCCGTTGTCGACTGTTCCTCTGCGTCTCCCTTCGCCAACTGACCTCTCTGGCTTCCTTTTCCAACTCCTTTCCTCCCCCAATTCCGGTCTCGTCGGAGATCTCGAGTCCAAGCTCTTTGTTTGGTTTCGCGCCAAAACAGACAAAGGGATCGTCTGTTTAGCGGACCACCCACATAGTGTCACAATGAAAAAAATGAAAATAAAACTGAAATAAATAAAAGATAAAGCCTTTGTGCTGTAATTATTATGATCATCAGAAACGAAATCTGTAAGCCAAGTCCCACTCTTAGACAAGGCTGATTGTATTTCACTTAATGTTATGGGAAGGCATGAATCCACATCTTCTCCTCCCAGCTACGGACAAATCGTAGGATAAACTAGGTCCTCTAACTTTCGTAAAAGCAACTAGTTTTGTTCACATTATATCAAGAGATTGATGGTACCGGTTGGTTTAAGAATTGTTTCATATGAAGAAATAAATGAAAGGATGTCACTGTAAAGCCGAAATAAATGAATAAATAAAATAAATCACCGGTTGGGCTACAAACTCAGAAAAAATAAATGACAAATTCCAGACAGCCATCTTTTGAAATTCTTGCTAGACCGTCTGAAAATTTTGGCGAAAGGATTTTGAGTAGAAAGAGTAAATCTCTCGAATGAGAGGTCAGGGAGAATTCGACTGTCAGAGAGGATAGACGACCGGCGATAGTGAGTGTTTGAACTAAAAAGAGTGTATCCTACCTTAAAAACGAAGTCAGTTTTGATCTCCTAAATCAAGGAGTCTAACGGGTAACAGAAATGAATTACGAGAAATATCTTATTTCAACCATTCTCTTTCTCTCACTTTCTTTCTCTTTCGTTTCTCTCCCCCTCTCTCTCTCTTTCTCTCTCTTGCTTAAGAATCAATTATATTTTTACTAATTATTGACTGACAAACTGATAAAAGTAAAACTAAAATTCCTTGAGTTAGAGTCGGTTTGTATTCACGTGACAACAGAAATATCCAGAAAGAAATCGGGAACTTGCTTGCTTCTGGAAAAACCAATCAACGAAAATTCGACCACCTTTCGCAGAAAAGACAGTTAAAGAGCCAATCTCTCCTTTGTATGTCGCACTCAATACTCTTCTAAAAAGCCTCCCTAACATTTTGAAGCGGTTTGGAATCACAACCTCCTCTAGCCACGAGCCACATAGCCATTTAACCTCGTGACTACTGAAGTACAAAAATTGTATAGTGAATACGACACAAAATTTGTTTTTAGTGAGACCACTGTACATTAGTAGATGTAGAACATTAAATTCAAACTAGGATAACTTGATAGAGTAGGGAATTAAAACTAGGCGATAGAGTCCCTCGGACAGTTCAAGATCAGTGACATGATGAGAGGAAACCTGCAATATAAGCAACTGCTGGTCCACTATACAACGTTGCCCAAGATTGCATATTACATTAGGCGAAGAATAATAAAACTTTTCTTCAAGAAAGGCATATAAAATTAATGTCACTGCCACAATACAATTCGGATCTAAATCCAGTAGAAAATTTATGGGGGGAATTTCTAAAAAAATAGTCAATGAAGTGGCTTCATCCACCAAGGAAGATCTATTAACTGCCATTCGGAAATGTTCGAACCCTTTAAATGAATATTGATTTAAATGAATTAAACCCAAGCTTAAAAGAATTAAGGTGGTCATCGAAATATTTTTTCATCAATTAACTTTGTCTACTACATATTTATGCTTTTAGTTAAAGGGTATCAATACTGTAGATTTTGGCAATTAGTAATACCTAATAATATCTATTTTGATCGTTAATGTTCCACTAGAAATAACCCACAAAATAGTAGCTGTACAGCCACTTACCTCCCATCTCAAAAACCATTCGAGTAAGATGAACAAGACATGCGGGATACTACTGAAGATGCAAGGACAAACTCGTAAGTGATATTTATTTATGGACTCCTACGCAAGGACACACCAGTGCTCGCCGGCCAGCAAGAACTTATTTACATCAGCTCTGTGCGGACATAGGATGTAATTTGGAAGACATTTCAGAAGAAATGGATGATTGGGACGGACAGAGAAAAAGAGTCTGGGAAACCCGTGCTAGCAGCGGGACTTGATGATAATGATATATGTATGCATATATACCGTGGGGTGAAATAAATATTCGTACATATGAAAATTTTTAATTATTCAGTTTTCAAACATAGCCTGAACAAGATTTTAATATACATTTACTGTATAAGGATATATTCTCCTAATATGTGTATGTAAACTTAGGTTACAATTAATTTTACAGAAATTAATACCATTTATTGATTTTCATGAGTGAAAAAAGTAATCGTATAGTACAAAAAATAACCCATTACTGTGTAGAATACAGTTTATTCACTTCAACAGCCACTAATCTATTCCTGTAGTTCTCAATTAATGTCTTGCAATAATTATGAGGTATTTTGTACCATTCTTTCTGGCATATTGTCTTCAGATTATGGATGTTTGCTGGTGCTCTTTTTCGGATTTGAATTTTCAAAAATCGCCACAAGTTCCCAATTGGATTCTAATCCGAGGACTGACTTGGCGATTGCAAAATATTATTTTCAGACAAACACTTCGTAGATTCAGCTGTATGCTTGGGATCCTAATCCTGCTGGTAAATGTAATCAGAAGGTAGTTCAAGACTCTCAACAGAAGGCTTCAAATTTTTTCGCAAGATCTATTTATACTTTTGTGCATTCATTTAACTGTCTATCACTGATATTTTACCCCCACCTTTCGCCGAAAAACCTCCCCAAATCATTATACTGCCACCGCCAAATTTGACAGTTGGTACCGTGTTCTTTGGTGAGTAGGCTTCGCCATCTTTCCTCCACACATGATTTCGATAATTATGACCAAACAACTCAATTTTAGTTTCGTCTGTCCATAATACTCTTCCCCAAAACGAATTTTCATTTTCCTTACACTGTCTTACGAATTTCAACCTTGCATCTCTATGTCGTTTCAATCGTAGAGGAGTTTTCTTTGGTCTCCTTGACTTTAGATCATTCCTCAGCATTTCATTACTTGTTGTTCGTTTGGTTACTCCACATCCTGATGAACGCAAATCTTCCTGCAGCTCTTTACGCGTAACCATCGGATTTTGGTTAATCAGGCGTCCTAATTTGTTGTACAATACGATTACTTTTTTCACTCACGAAAATGAATAAATGGAATTAATTTCTGTAAAATTAATTGTAACCTAAGTTTATATACACATATTAGTACGTAGAATATATGTTGTATACTCATGTGCATACAGAATACATATTGACACAATAATAAAGACGAGCGAAGACTTCTTTAAAAAAATATACCTCTCACTTTATTTGAAAGGTTGTGTGTGAGAGGGAGTTGGAGACCGAACAGAACTGCAATATATTAACCCCCCAGTCTTATGGCCATCAGCGTTGTGTCTTTCTCGTTCTCCAGGGCTGCCCAACCGGAGGCCAGGGGGGCCAGCTTTCTGTTGAGTGCTGGCTTTCTCTACCACATCTTGTCACCAACAGTCCTGATCTCCAAAATCACTGACTTCCTGTCTTCACCGAGTTATATAATAGTTCCATCGCCCACTCAATCTTTGGAATGGCATGTTTGATCGTCATCAAGCGGAAATAACTGTCATGCAGTTCACAGGTCACTCTCTTCCGGTGCATCAGTCTATGACTACCGCTGGATTTTACCGTGTCCCATATTGTCAGCCAAGCCCTCCTACGCGATTTCTTCCCATAACTGCCATCGGAATGTGTCACTTCCGCCGTCTTTGAAATGGCATGTTTGGCCGGGTCGAAGGTCAATATACAACATATATCCTTATACAGTAAATGTATATAAAGATTTTTTTCAGGCTATGTTTGAAAGATAAAAAATAAAAATATTCATATGTACGAATATTTATTTCACCCCACTGTATATAAATATGGTTTGGTATATGTGTATATATATATATATATATGTGTACATATATGGTTTAGCACACACACACACACACACACACACACACACACACATATATATATATATAGTTTGGCCCAACGAAACAACTGTAAGGTCACTTACTTCCCATCTCAAAAAACATCCGAGTAAGATGAACAAGACATGCAGGACACAGTTGAAAAAGCAAGGACGAACTCATAAGTGACGTTCTTCTATGGACTCCTACACGGCCACTTACCTCCCATCTTACAAACCATCCAAGTAAGACAAACAAGACATGCGGGACACTGTTGGAGAAACAAGGACGAATTCATAAATGAGGTTTTTCTATGGACACTTACATATTGATGTTCCAGTGTTGGCCAACCAGCAAAAACTTGTTCAAATCAGCTCTGTGTAGACACAACATGTAGTTTGGTTTGGTTTGGTTTGGTTGGTTTTATGGCATATCAACCTTTGTAGGTTATTTAATGCCAAATCCATTTTTATGTAAATAATGTGTTCTATTGAAAACAGTTCAGTTTAGCATAAGTACACAGTTTAATAGTAAAAAAAAATTCCATTTCAAACTATTTAATCAGTTATATGTAATAATTCAGTTAAGTGTAAATACAGTTTTAATGTCGAAAAACAGTTCTATTTGAAAAAAATTCAGTTAAGAATAAGCACGCAGTTTAAGTGTAAGTACGGTTTAATTGTCAAAAACGTTTTTATTTCAAGCTGTTCAGTTTACTCAATTCATTTTAGCATAAGTATGCTGTTAGTTCTATTTAACCCATAGATAGGGCCCTATCAGGTGCTACCACTCCGGGCCAGAGTGGACCTGGGAGCGATGGTAATGAAGGGGTACTCCGAATTCACCAAAGCTCCAGCACTGCTGGAACTCACTATCTGATTGTTTAGTGTCATATCCAGGACACTCGTTTGGGGGGGGGGTCTTACCCCTCTGCAGAGAAGCAGTCGGTGTATTCTACAGCCCCAGCTGACTGGGCAAAAAATGTAGTTTGGAAGACCTGCCGGGAACGATGGAGGATAGGGACGAATGGAGAGACCGAGAGAGTCAGCGCGTCTTGATGATGATGAGGATGATGAGGAGGATGATGATGAGGATGATAAGGATGAGGATGATGAGGATGATGATGAGGATGATGATGATGAGGATGAGGATGATAAGGATGATGAGGATGATGATGAAGATGAGAAATAGTAAATCCCTGTTTAGAAGTTAAAACTGTTAAGGATTTAATTTACTTATTTATCGCTGATACGATACATGACGAGTACATTTAATCCTGATACAAATTGAATTGCATATTCAGGGTTTATATAAATATATACCTAAAGTGTAACAGTTGTAATGTGCAGCTTTACTGCATATTTCCCTTGCGAGGAATCTATACAAGATTTGATGTGATGTAAAACCGAGATCAAATTGAGCTACTATAGATTAGTTTGTCGATCTATGTCTCAGATATGTTCAAGTGCCTCTGCCAAGTTGCGATTTTAGAAAAGGTTTAACTGCATTAATTAGAAAGAAGAGTAAGCTCATTATATGTCCGACAAAATATAAAAGATTGAATTCGCATATCGACCTCTTTGCCGATTTACAATCCTTCATCCATTCATCGGACCATGAACAACTATCATAGCTGCTATTTTCCCTTTTCGCTTGGACAGAATACAATTACAAATTACCAGATAATGCATCTTCTCAGCCTACTCTCTCCCTCTTTCTCTTTCTTTCTTTATTTTTTTCTCTCTCACCCACTCACTCTCCCCCCCTCTCTCTCTCGTGCTCCGTACTTACTCCATTATCCAGATATTAGTGAGAACCTTATCCCCCCCCATAGACTATAACAATATAAAACCCCTGCCCCACCGCCTGCCGACGTTTGTTCCCGGATAACCTTTTCCCGCCAACCAGAAGCTTGGCCTTTTCCCGCCATTTTATGAGATATCATCGCTTTCTAAATAACTGATCATTAGAGATTGTAATAGATGCTTTCCCTGAAAATCTGATAACAGTGTCGATGACCGAACGGAGATGAAGTAAAAAAATCGATAGATCAATAAGTTGTGATTTGTTCATGGATACTGCACTTGCATTGAGGAGGCATGTACATACTCACAACCACACAAAAAAAAGCAACGCGAATATATATATATATATATAGAGGAGTAGTTGGTGAAATGGTTATAATCGATGAAAATAGATGTTGTCATGCAAACAATTAAGCTGGTAGATTTCCTTTATATGATGACGTAATTCAAATCTTAGAGCCGGAGAAGAGAAAAGCCAGAAACTGAGTGTCGGAAGCAACACCTATGTTCTATTATTAGCCATGACAATAGCCAGAGTATTGGAAGATACGAAAAAATAAACGATAATACAGAGGATAAACCTGTGAAAAGGGTTTAGTTCCAGTTAACTAACAAATGCTTAGTATCAAGCACTGGATCAATAAGATCATATAATCCAATTGATATTAAATTCAGAAGCGTAAATTTTTCAAATAGGTAAATCCAAACAATCGACAAAAGAATTCTTTCCTTGCAGAAATTACATTCAATGGCTTGCATGAATTAGGTTTTTTAATAGTAATTAGAAGATTCATTTTTCTTCTGAATGCAATGTCGATGGCTATTTATTTCAGTTGTGATGGCTTATACCAAATAATCCAGCACAGAAAATGGTTAGACCCAGAGGAAATAACTTTGGTAATTTCTAATGTTCACTTAATCCTAATGAGAGTTTCTCTTGTAATTAAACAGTAATTGGTCAATTATTTTTGATTCGAAAACGAACCAACCCCCTTAATTTCATTGTCAACATCATGACATGTTGATAGCATTGAGTTCTCTGACTCTCTTTTGCCATCCGTTCCTATCAATCGTTGCTTCCAGCTGGTCCTCAAGACCGCATCCTGTGTCTGCACATACATAAGGCGTTTCAGAAAAATTGACATAATTTCGTCACTTACTAAAGCTTGTTCAGATGATCTCAAATATTAACACCATGTGCCGAAATGTCTCATCATTCGGTGTTTGATGTTTCATAATTTCATAGAATGTCTTTCTTTTTTTTTTTTTGGTATAGGACTCTCATTCACTGGAAAAGAAAAGGCGGTTAAACATTTCTGTCTTCTGAGTCCTGATATCTTACCGTTGAAATGAATTTTCAGTTAGAAAAAAAAAAAGTTGCTTGTAGATAAGTGTTAGGAGGGGTGATACACTTTCACAATTTTGTGTTTCACCAACAACTGCTGGTCAAAAATATCCAGATTTTGTTTATTTTTTTTTTCAATCGGTGTTTATCCATTTAATTGGAGTCAAGATTTATACCTATCATCCTATTATTCTAAGCGCCCTCCCTTACACCTCGGTGTAGTAGCTATTGAAAAGGGACCCTTCGGGAGACCCTCGACACAGGGAGACAACTTTACTTACTAATATATTGTATTGTTTCAAAAATAAACTCGTCATAGTATCACCTCCTCGCGAATGTGTAACAATATTTCAACAACGCCTGCAGATTTGAAAATGTACATTTCGCCGTTAGACATTAATTTTATACTATGCTATAATGGGGTTATTAAATTTAGATACCAACACTATTATATTGGATATCAACACTAATATATTAGATATCAACATTCCTTGTTTTAATAGAATATCAACCTTCATGGCTTATTCAATGCCAAAGGCATTTTTTTAAAAGTACTATAATAGTGCTATTTAACCAATAAACGGGTGGGGGCGGTGAATAAGGGATTCAAACCTTTCCTAAGGGTAATAGTTCAAAAGTGAACGTAATGGCGTGCCTGGAGTTCGAACACGCTTACAACGATGTTGCAGTCCAGCATCTAAGATACAATGCCACGGGAACTCCCTTCGTATATATTGTAGATATTATGTGGATATTCATCACCATATCCCTGAACCCTCCCTCGCCACCCCTCCCTATCGTTCATCACTTCCGGCAGGTTTTCAAGACTTCACCCTGTATCCTCACAGAGCTGCTGTATGTAGATGCAAGCTGGTCACCCTGCCTTTACTCGGCCATATGAAGGGGTCCACAGGAGTACCTCATTTACAGTAGATATGATACTTATATAAGTACATTGTCGATATCATATAAATATATTGTAGATATCATACTTATGTAAACGCATATCGCAGATATCCAATAGGTATTTCATTATAGACATACATATATAAGTATATACAGTAGATATGAACTCATATAAATATGTATTGTAGATATCTTGTAGATATTGTTGTGGATATTAGACCTATGTAGGTATATAGTGTAGATACGAGGAGCATTAAATAAGTTTCCAGACTTTTTTCGTATGGGCACTTTTATTGATACTATTTACCAACCCCTCCGCTCGGACAGGATATGACACAAGGTCAATTTTTAAGCGGAGTTTAACAGGTTTGAATTCAGAGTTTTCCTTCTCCTAGACTAGTTGCCTCACCAAGGCTGAAGAACCTAGTCTGCCCTAGTCTGATAGTACACACTTGAAATTCTAGTCCCCTTTGAAGTAATCTCCTGCAATGCATTTGTTCTACCGTTCCAACAACCTCCGGCAGGTCCCATGGAAGTCCTCTAGTGTGAGCGTGTCAATGTCCTTCGTCACAGCCTCTTTCATCTCCTCAATTGTCTCATAACGACAGCCTCTCAGCTTAGGGAATAAGCAAAAGTTACAGGGGGCAATGTCTGGACTATAGGGAGGCTGAAGAACTGTGTTAATGCCCATATTGGTCAAATAGTCTGTGACAAGGATGGAGTTGTTGACTGGTGAATCTTTCTGGTGGAAATGCTACTGACCCGATTTGAAGTGTGCTGGCCTCTTCCGATGGAATCTCTTCCTGAACTCCCTTAAAACCTCAACACTGTGACCCTAAGCTTAACCTTTTGGCCAATCAACTGTGGTGTATTGACTTCCTTACTCTTTCCACACCTTTCATCATCCCTCACAGACTCCCTGCCTTCCCTGAATCTCTTATGCCACTCAAAAACTGATGCTCCATTCATGCAAGATGGTCGAAAAGCAGTCTGACGCATTCCATACGTTTCTCTGGCATTTTTTCCCAGTTTTTAAACACAATTTTATTGCATATCGTTCTTCTATAATGTCTTCACGTCCAGATTGCATTTTTGAAATTCACCAGCGGTGACATCAGGCTTTAGTAGGGTGTATTCCAATTGCTGCTGTAGCTGTTCCTTTGAACCTGAAATCATAAAAATTGGTCAGTCGTCTCATAAGATGTACAGCAATAACACACTGTATTTTCAAGAGTCTCTGACAATTTTAAATGCCTGTACAAAAAGGTCTGAAAACTTATTGAAGACCCCACGTATCATCGCTTTATTATGTAAGGGGGAATCCTTGTAGCGTAGTGGCTAACGTTCTGAACTGTGACATCGTAGTAAGTGCGTTCGAACCTCAGTCGCGCAATTACATTCAATTTCGGACAATTGCCCTTGGGAAAGGTATAATCCTCTCTATCACCCACCAGCTATGGATAAAATAATACTATTTCTGTTTTCTACAAGGATGTCAAACCAAACCAAACCTCAATTACATATTGTAGATATCACTTTATTATCCAAATGACTCAACTATTCACATAGCTTTATTTAAATTTTAAAAGAAAACTTATCCTTTTTTTTATTTCAAATAAATCACAAATATGTTTCGCGTAATTGATTTTTGAATTCCTTTGAAGAACACATTAGAGGTGGGAAGAGAAATCAGATTTAAACGAATTATTTTATGACCATTTTACAAGTAACAACTTAAAAACAAAACAAAAAAGAAATTTAAATTTTTTCAAGAAGAGGCGTTGATTTAGGCAAAGCAATAATTGTTATAAGCCATTTAATTAACCCATACTTAAATCAATAATTATACTTTTATTTTGAAAAGCAGCACTGCAGTGAAATTTATTAGCTGATGACCTTGAGTAGTGTAATGGTTAACAAGCGAAGACCATTGTTAGTGCATTCGAGTCTCACAACGTACTCCATATTTCTGGCCTTGAACCAAAGAAAATGGGGTGGGGTCCTCGTGGTGTAATGGTTAAAGCGATGGACTGCGGAATCGTAGTTAGTGAGTTCGAACTCCAGTCGCGCTATTACGTTCACTTTCGGACAAATACCCTTGGGAAAGATATGAACGCCCTTATCCTCCCAGCTATGGGTTAAATAGTACCACTATTATTCTTCGAGGTGAATGGCTTTGGCATTAAATAACCTAGAAAGGTGGATATGCCATTAAACAAAGAAACTAACCAAAGTAAATAAGACTTAGTAAAGGACCACAATTGAAATTCATTACTTGAACTAACAGCATTTATCCATTATACAAAGAGGCGCACTAAGTGTAACGGTTATTGTCTTAAGAAATGGAATCGACAACCCGAGTTCAAATCTTGGAGAGAACTGTTTTTATTTCATCTCACACAAATTCGCATGCAAAAGGTATAAGTTCATCTGTTCTCCCACTAACTATAGGTAAATATTAGGACAGACTAGGTTCTATAGCCTTGGTTAAGCAACCAATAAAAGAGAATGAAAAACACAAAATTTACACCTCTTTACTCTTCTTGAGTAGAGTGTTCGCCAATGGTCCGGGAGACCGGGGTTCAATCTCAGGTTGAGTCATACCAAAAACTCAAAAAATGGTACTTGATGCCGCCTTACTTAACACTCAGCATTATAAGGTGAGGATCAAGGGTAAAGTGGAACAATCCTGGGAATGGAGTAGCGCCCGCCCATACACCTCCGTGTAGTAGCTATTGAAAAGAGAGCCTTCGGGTCTCCCTCGACTTTTTACCCTCTTAAAAATTAACTGCTTTTGGTGAAGGGGTTGGGTAAATATATACATTCAGGCTGTAAGATAGTCGATATTAAGAAATAAAGGACGAGGAATTGGTTTTGTTAAAGCTTTGGGAAAATTATTCCTATTTAAAGTACGTTATATTTCTTTTTTGTTTATTTGCGATTACCTCGTTTATACCAAGCGTGGCGAACAGAAGATTGATTTAGGTTTATTCGGAGATTTTGAGAGATTAATTAAAAAGAAATGAAATGAATAAAGTAAACCAATTAAAAAATATAACAATGACATGAAACGAAGTCCGCTCATATTAGGAGGGATTGGCTTCCTGGCGCCAAAAGAGAAATTCTCTCAATAAGCATTCACCACTGCAATTTGACGAACCCTTTTCTCTCGGCTGCTAGTATTGGGTCCTAAGGCCTGGTAGCCTGCTGTGTCTCCTGCTAACAGTCGCCTCTGCTAAACACACCTCTCTTAACATACGACCAACTCTCGAACTTGTAATCCACCGATAATGACTATAATATACGGGTTGAAAAGTTAAAATTGTCGTCCTAAAGAAAACAACACGACAGCTTTATTTTAAAACATTTATTGAAAAAATTAATTCAGGTAACTTGATTATGTAGTAGAGCTGACAATATATTCAATATAGCCGCCTTCAGCCTCAATCACCGCCTCGATACGGATCCGGAATTGGGAGCATGCCTTTTCCACAAGCGCCGACAGGAGCTCGGTGAATACTAAGCGGATGGCGGCGATCAGGCTGGCTTTGGTTTTGTGGGAGGTCATGTTGGTGATGTTCTCGACGTATGACCAAACGAAGTTGTCCAGCGGGTTCAGGTCGGGGGAGGAGGGTGGCAGTGAAAAAGGGTACAAAGACGTAGCACTCCTTCTGAAGCCAAGCCTGGGTCTCTTTGGACTTGTGGGCCGGCGTCGAGTCCTGCTGCCACACCTAGGGTCTGCCACCGGCCACCTGATTGCACCAGGGGACATGATAGAAGGCTCCTATCGCTCTTGGGATTTGTACACAACTGGCCAACTAGTAGATGGTCTGCAACAAAAAAAGAAAACCGGTTTTCATTAAACGGAAATGGAATCATGTCGTCGTCTTTTCTAGGGCGACAATTTTATCGTTCCACCCTGTAGAAGGCTCCTATCGCTCTTGGGATTTGTATACAACTGGCCAACTATTAGATGGTCTGCAACAAAAAAAGAAAACCGGTTTTCATTAAACGGAAATGGAATCATGTCGTCGTCTTTTCTAGGGCGACAATATTATCGTTCCACCCTGTAGATGTTTGTGAAATGCGACTACTTTAATTGGTCCAGGAAAACGTTCCAACACCACAGAATAGTCGTGAGTGAACTCCAAATAAAGTTTTGGATATAAAAGTATCATTGGCCCTTTCCTTCCATGCTTAATTCTCTTGCAGCTTCTCACAGACAAAGAAGACAACAAGTGAATGGGGTACGAAGAAAAATGTGTCAGATACGAAACTCATAATCATCCCAAAAGAACCCAGCAATTCACCGACCACCGACGACTAACACAACGAAATACTATTAATAAAAAAAACCCTTCTTAGCTCCATAATTTCATATACACAAGGAACATCTCAAAGTTAATGAATATTTCAAATAAACATTTAATTTTATTATTTTTCAAGTTTGGAGAGATAGTATTGTTTAAAACAAATAAAAGACAAAGACATTTTTAGGCCGAGTGATCATTGAGATTAAATGAATTTTCTTCTTTGTAACTCGACACCTGGCCGTGACTCAGCAAGTTCAAGTACGTATATATATATATATATATATATATAGAGAGAGAGAGAGAGAGAGAGAGAAAGAGAAAGTATTTACTCGTTATATACGGGTTACTACCCGTATCTAATGAGTAAATAGTTTTAGACGGCTAAAGATAAAAAAATAAAGGTCGTAGATTTGCTTTTATTAAAGTTGGTTGGTTGTTTTAGTTTATTGCATATTAAACCTTTGTGGGTTATTTAATGACAAATCAATTTTTATACAAATAATCAGTTCTATTACAAACAATTCAATTCAGCATGAGTTCACAATTCAATTGTCAAAAACATTTCTATTTCAAGCTATTCAGTTTAGTCAAACAGTTCTAATTCGAACAATTCAGTTTAGTATAAGTATAGATTTTGTTTACTCACAGTTAAATGTCAAAATAGTTCTATATTAAACAATTCAGCTTAGTGTAAGTATAGTTTCAATGTAAAAAAACAGTTCCATTTCAAACAATTCAGTTTAGCATAAGTATGCAATTTAAAAGTAAGTACACAGTTTAATTGTCAAAAAACATTTCTCTTTCAACCTATTCAGTTTAGTCAAATTTTCCTAATTAAAAAAATTTAGTTTAAGTAGGCAGTTTAGTTCTATTGAAACTCATAATCATCCCAAAAGAACCCAGCAATTCACCGACCACCAACGACCAACACAACGAAATACAATTAATAAAAAAAAAACCTTCAAAAAGTCCGCAATAAATAAAAATTAATTCACATTCTATTTCTCTTTATCGTTCATTTATTCCCGATTATAAGAATTTAGCTAAAAAATGTCAAGCATTGGACGACTTCCACAAGTGATTTGTTCATGGAGGTGAAAGCTAGTTTAGAATCAGTTACGCTTTTTGGATAAGGTGATAGTAGAAGAATGGAACCCCAGTGGGACAGAGATCTCCTGAATAAGACTCCTTAAGTTTTTGAATTAATTTTTTTCTTCTCTTTCTTTTTCTCGGTTGCTCTACCAAAACCAGAGAGCACAGCCTGCCCAACTATTTCATCCTTAGCAGACGGGGAGAAAAATACTTTTCCCAAAAGCATTTGTGAGAAGTTAGATGCAAACAACATCGACAAGGATTTTAACTAGGAATGTCGAGGAATTTATTCCCCTATGACGATAACCGTTATGCTACATCTATCTGTCAACATATTTTAGCATATATATATATATATATATATTGAAACCAGTGCCAATGTACTTAAATGTCTTTAGCTACTGACGCTATTTATAGAAACAAATTCGAAAAGTACACGCTACACAATACAACAGTACAAACGCTCTTTCTTACAAAGTGGTAACGTACATACAAAAGTTACATCAATTTTGTAATATATCCTCCCGTGCTGATAGCCCAAAGTTGGGCAGAAAGTACTTGGGAAATAACTAATTATGGAAGGTTTATCAACCAATTCCCGTCGAATATCATAAGATGAACACGGCAATTCGAAAGAATTAACAAAAAATATGTGGACAAAAAATGTCTATAATGTTAGTCAAATATATATATATATATATATATATATATATATATATATATATATATATATTCAAACTTGAAATATGATTATTTGTCACGATTTGAAAAAAGTTAACACAGAAAAATCATTTTCTTCGGGATAAGATATAAAAGTTCTTGGTTCTTACGGTTAACCAGTTGGAGTTTTTCATTCTCCTAGACCGGTTGCACTACTAATGCTAAACATCAGTCTACCCTACTATTTCATCCATACCTGGGGAAAGAAGAAACTGATTCACTCATTTTATGACTTATATATATATATATATATGTGTGTGTGTGTGTGTGTATTTATAAAGAAATTAAAGCTGAAGGCTCTGTGATCGCATGAGTCAAAAATTGAGTCAGGAAATGTTGTTGTCTCTGTCTATTCTATTCTAATTATGTGTGTTTACCGAACCCCTCCACTGGAGCAGGACGCGCCACAAAGTCAATTTGTTAAGTTGTGTTTTAAGAAGGTTTAAATTCCGAATTTTTCTTTCTCGTGGGCCAGTTGCCATACCAAGGTTAAAGAGATGAGTCTGCCCTACTATTTACCCGGAGCTGCTAGGATTATAGATGGATGCACATTTATCCCAAGGGTATTAGCGATACGTAAAATGTAAACAGGATTTGAACACAGTTCGTCGTGTCCATTTCTTACGACGATTACTCTTACACCACGAGCACCTTATATATATATATATAAAGAGAGAGAGAGAGAGAGAGAGAGAGAGAGAGGCTGTTTAGTATTGGTTCTAGAGCACATGTAGATTTAAGTTAGGATAACGGAGATCATGATCTGGTTATCGCATCGACGAGGAACAAATAGTCACCAAGCGCCGTTGACTGTGTGTCTACGCTATCCTTAGATCTATCAATCTATCTATCTATCTATCTTAATGCTTATTTCTAATGTTTATTTTAACAATTTCAGTTGAACATCAAATAAATAAATATATCACTAATAACTGCAATTTCCACCCGCACACTTATTTCGATTTTTGTATAGTCGAACATTAACAGTGGGTTATTTTTTCCCAGTCACTAAAGGACTAATAATTTTTTAATAGCATTTATCGATTAGTTTCGTCTCGAGTCTGATAAATGCAATGTGTCTCTTTGGCACCGCGTTTATTTTCGTCTGATCAGTTTGTTCTGCTGAAATGGTGTCCGCAGTAACCTTACTTCATCAGTATGAAAAACTAGAACCTTTTTTCGACTGTTCACTTTTTCTATCCTTTCCGCTAACGCATTTGACATTAATGGTCACCAGTTGTTTAGGGGGAAGGGAAATGAACCCACGCACTGAAGAGAAATTGACCTTATATATATATATATATATATATATATATATGTATATATGTATGTGTGTGTGTGCGTGTGCGTGTGTGTGGGTGTATGTGGGTACAATAAGACCATCGCTAACCAGGTTACAATCTCAGACATATCATCAACAATTTATGATATAGTTTTCATTCATCCTTTCTGACAACAAATAGAAATCCACCCGACGTGTCGATCTCAAAGAAAATATATATTAAAAATACATTTATATATATATAGTCCTGTCGTCGGGGCTTAGGAGATGCAGATTGCATCCTCTGCCAATAGAACTACTTGATTTGTTTGTTTTTTTTATTTAGTTTAATGGCATATCAACCTTCGTGGGTTAATATCAAAGCTATCCTTGCAAAGGAACACTAGATGTACCTTTTTAACGTATTGTTTGGTGGGGGATAAGAAGGTTTATAACTTTCCTAAGGGTATCAGTCCGAAAGTGAACGTAATAGTGCGCCTTGGGTGCCAACACGCTTACCACGATGTCACAGACCAGCACGTTAGACACTACGCCACTGTGATTCCCAAAAACGCAGCTGTTTAAAAATACTATATAACTTTGCAATCTTTATTAAGAAAAGTTAATTCAAGCAATAATTGTGTATTATTATTATTATCATTATTATTATTATTATTATTTACTCCTTGAGAGTTTTTCACATCAGTGTTAGCTGATGGTTTTTCACTGACGTTTGAGTGACAGCAAATCTCCTCAAGTCTCCAGGACTCGTCCCAGGATTCTGGCCGTTCTTAGCATTGCTGTCATTTGGAGAGTCTCAACCCGTCCGCCAACTTCCAAGTCCTCCAGACCCTTTAGTAATCCTTTAGTTATTGTACCTAAAGCACCAATCGCAATTGGCACAATCGTTACTTTCATGTTCCACAGCTTTTTCAATTCTCTAGTAAGGTCGAGGTACTTATCCTTCTTTTCACTTTCCTTCAGATTTATTCTGTGGTCCGCCGGGACAGCAAAGACGACAATTTTGCAGATTTTCTTTTTTTTTGTTGACTATTATAAGGTCTGGTCTTCTAGCCGGGATAAGGTGATCCGTTTGTATGCTTAAGTCCCATAGGAGTTTATGCGAGTCATTTTCTAGGACAGGCGCCGGGTTGTGCATATACCATTTGTTTGTATGGTCGAATGGAAATTTCCTGCACATTTCCCAGTGGATCAGCTTGCCGACCCAGTCGTGTCTCGCCTTGTACTCCTTCTGTGCTAATTTGCTGCATTCGCTTATTATGGGATTGATGGTTTCACCTCTGTCCCCGCATAGCCTACATTTACTGTTTTATTGCGTCTTATCTATTCTCACTAGTTACTTGAAACCATTTAATACTTTGCAAATTATTAGTGCTAGATAGGAATACTTAAAACTATACAACTATGTGCCAGAACATCTATAAAACAAATAAAAAGTGCAATTAAAAAAATCCAATAAGTTATTGAAAATATAGTTATGATAACAATAAAAAATTATGAATAAATCAAATTTCAACATTAAATAACCCATAAGGGATTGATATGCCTTAAGGGAATTTATTGAGGTTTGCAACATTCCAGAAACATTCAGCCGAGTTTATATCTGGACCCTTTCTGACTCAACTCTACCCCTCACTTTTCGATATATATATATATATATATACGTGGCGCATTCAAAAGGTTTCCAGACTTTTTTTTGTAAAGGCATTTGAAATTCTCGTAGACTCTCTATGTTATTGCTATACATCTTATAAGATGACCGACCAATGTCTATGGTTTCAGGTTCAAATGAACAGCTACAGCAGAAATTGGAATACACCCTACTAAAGCCTAATTGTCACAGCTGGTGAATTTTAAAAATGCAATCTGGACGTGAGGAAGAACGATATACAATAAAATTATGTTTTAAACTTGGAAAAAACTCAGCGAAACGTATGGAATGCTTCAGACTGCTTTTAGAGCATCTTGCAAGAATCGAGCATCGGTTTTTGAGTGGCATAAGAGATTCAAGGAAGGCAGGGAATCTGTGAGGGAGGATGAGAGGTATGGCAAGAGTAAGGAAGTCAATACACCAGAGTTGATTGGCCAAAGGGTTGGGGTTAGGGTTACTATGTTGAGGTTTTAAGGGAGTTCAGGAAGAGATTCTGTTCGAAGAGGTCAGCACTCTTCAAATCAGGTCAGTAGCATTTCCACCAGGACAATTCACCAGTCCACAACTCCATCCTTGTCACAGACTATTTGACTAAGATGGGCATCAAGACAGTTCCTCAGCCTCCCTATAGTAGAGACCTTGCTCCCAGTATCTTTTGCTTATTCCCTAAGCTCAGAGGCTGTCGTTATGAGACAATTGAGGAGATGAAAGAGGCTGTGATGAAGGTCACTGACACGCTCAAACAAGAGGACTTTCATGGGGCCTTCCAGAAGTTGTTGGAACAGTACAACAAGTGCATTGCAGCCGGAGGAGATTCCTTCGAAGGGGACTAGAGTTTCATGTGTGTACTATCAATAAAAGTGTTCATAGGAAAAAAGTCTGGCAACTTATTTAATGATCCTTATATATATATATATATATATATATATATATATATGAGGTTTCGATCCCAGCTACGGGAAGATACTGTCTAGCCACACTAATGAGTTCTGATAGAACGAAACAGATCTGTCTGTGGATGACTATATATATATATATATAATCTAAAGCCAAGTCAGCCGATTGAGGGAATGTTCCTATATTAGGATTTTCTTTCTTTAATATCCATGTAATTCAAAATCCAATCGAGTGCTCAATGTAAAATCATAATAAATCAAAATACAGAGGAAATGATTCCATATAAAAGAAAAACCTTTAAAAAATCACCCATATTTTTTATGATCATATTTATTTCAGTAGACCCTTTATTTTTTAAAATGTTAGATCACTATCTGAAAATAAATTATCCTTTCTTTGTTTGTAGATACAGATCTAATATTCAAAACATAAAAGGTCTGCTGAAATAAATACGATCACAAAAATATAAGCGATTTTTACAGGCCTTTCTTTTATATATATATATATATATATATGTGTGTGTGTGTGTGTGTGTGTGTGTGTGTTGTCTTTCTCTTTCTTTCTATCTCTTTCTTTTTCTATTTCTCTCTGTCTCTGTCACTCTCTGTCTCTCTATCTATCTATCTATCTTACTTCCGATGCGGATTCACTGGCCTATATTTACATTCCGAGCAGCCATTTTTTCGTACAACAATGGTTTTATATGGAAACCACATAGAGTTAAGGGCGCATGGTGACTGTCCCTTTCGTCAGATCATGAGGAGTGTTTTCTTGGTCAGATGATCGAATAGGGTAGAAACTTAAATCGGATCTGCATGTGCTCTGTCACCGATATTAAGCACTTTTTATTTATAAGTATACGAAACTTCACCATTAATCTCTCTCTCTCTCTCTCTCTCTCTCTCTCTCTCTCTCTCTCTCTACCTAACTATCTGTCGCTCTTTCTCTTCACGCACACACACACACACGCACGCACGCACACACACACACGCACACACACGCACGCACACACACACACACGCACACGCACACACGCACACACACACACACACGCACACACACACGCACGCACACACACACACACACACACACACATATATATATATACTTTTTATTCTTTATTTTCGTTTTTTTTTTTCTCATGTATATTTTTAGAGGATAAGGTAGGGGATAGTGGTATTTTTATATTAAATACAGTATATGGGAATCTGTCTCGCGCTATTTGGCATTTTCCTTTATACTTCTATCCGGAACAGCCCCTGTATACATATATATATATTTGTCATTCAATAAATAAAGAGAATGTTACCTAAGTAGATGGCAAAAGAAACCATTGTTTTCAAAGAAATCAATAGTGACTGGTCATTTCATGTTCGACGAAATTGTCAACATAATCTTCTTAATTAAGCACTGCACCCTTTTTTACATGAGAATCAGTGTGTTTCCTCTCCATAGACTGTCTTTCTGACTCAGGTTCATAGGAGCAGATCCATGTATAGACCATCTGTAAACATTTTTGACGAAAATATCCTTCGTACACAAACCATGTTCTTCTGTAAAGTTGCCTTTCTCAGTCTGCAAAAATTTGATAATAGACGTCTGTTCAAGACTTGACTATGCTGTTTCATTAGCCCCTATTTTGAATAACTTCAAAGAAATATTTTTCTGAGATTAAGATTATTTTCCCGAGAAACCAATTCCAAACAATGCAGAGTTTGGATTTTTGAAAAAAAAATGTTTTTTTTTCTAAAAGTTCCCCTAATATATTGACTGAAGACTATATATATATATATATATATATATATATATATATATATATATATATATATATATATATATATATCTGCTCACTCTTGACACACATGCACGAACACATATATATGTGAGTTATGAGTGTGTATTTTTTGTGTACGTCGGGATAATGAATATGTTTTCATGTACAATTTTAAAAACGAATATATCACGACTCCGACTGTGTTTGTTCATTGTTTCCCAATACTTTGCTGGAAAGCTCTGTGGGGCTAAAAATGACATCTGGTCAACGTTTATGCATTCTTGAAAAACAGTTTTTTTGGTTCTTTTTATTGCCTGGCTCGCTGATTCTCTTTGTAAAGATGGCGGCGGAACTAATAAAGTCACAAAGAAAGATCTCGTGCTCGACGTGACTTGGTGAGACGAACTCTCGTTCACACGTCTGCCGTCTATTAACCACCTTTTTATCTACTAATCATTTTTCCATCGTTCTCACTTTCTCCGAGATTTTCTGCGAAATCGATTTTATGAGAGGAAATTTATTTATGTAAGCTGATTTACTACGATAAACTGATGTCTCCCCCTTATACGACTCCCCACCTCAACATCAGATCTGCCCGTAAAGCATCTAGTCATTTAAAATCAACAAAATAATGATAAATAAAAAAAAGAACTTATTCAAGTCAGATTAACCAAAGAAAATAATCAAACCTACCAATAAGAAAGCCCCTAACGCAAGAAATATTTCAAAAACGTAGCAAATCCATCAACAAATCATTCTACTGTTTTGCGAATTTTTCACTCTGGTGTTAGCTGATGGTTTTCCACAGGAGTCTTAGTGACAACAAGTCTCCTCAAGTCTCCTGGACTCTTCTCAGAATTCTGGCTGATCTCTGGATGGTCTCTACTCGTCCTCTTATTTCCAAGTCCTCCAGTTCTGTACCAAACATTTGGTGACTTATCGAGTGCTCTAATTACAATTGGTTTCACAGTCAATTTCATGTTCCATAGTTTTTTCTGTTCTCTAGCAAGCTCTTTGTACCTGTCTCTTTTCGCTTTCTATCAGTTTTACCCTGTGGTCAGCCGGAACTGCAAAGTACATTATTCGGCAGGTTTTCTTTTTTGTTGTCTATTTCTAGATTTTGTCGTCTGATCGAGATTAAGCGATAAATTCGTATCTTAAAATCCCAAAGAATTTTGTGCATCTTATTTTCAAGGACGGATTCTTGCTTATGCATTTACCATTTGGTAGTATGGTCAAATTTAAACTTCTTGGTCAATTCCCAGTGGATCACCTTCCCCAACCAGTCGTGTCTAGTTTTATACTCTCTTTATGCTAATTTTCTGAATTCGCTTATTATGTGATTGTTCGTTTCGTCTCTCTCATCACATAATCTACGTCTGCTATTTTAGTGCGTCGTGTCTATTTTTGCTTTGTTCATAGTCATTATGGCGTTGTTTTGTGCTGGTATCAGAAGAGATTCTGTTTCTCTCTTTAAGTTTCCCTTTCTTAGCCATGTTCATATTTTCTTGAGTGAGGTTTAGCTTGTTTGTCACTTGAAATATCCATACAACTGTTTTTCTCCTCATTTCCGTTTTCTGGTTATTTTTGTTCTGTCGATGCTTATGTTGTCTGTATTGTTTCCGGTTGCTGTAATCAATCTTCCTCAGGGCTGTTTTATGTAGTCTTCTCGTCGTTATATCGATGCATCGACGCTTTCTCCAATACTGACTAGTCTTCTTCCTCCTCCTTTTCTTGACACATTCTGTCAACGTCATCTCTGCGTTGTAAGGCCTTATGCATCGTCATGAGTTTTCTTGTCCTCTGTGCATTTGTTGAAGTTCTTCTTTCGTCTACTTAATGAATGGTCCCGAGTATCTTACGGGGTGGACAGCCCAGGTATTTACCCATTTAATGAGATTTCAGCTATGTAGTTTGAGTTCAAGTAGTTTTCTCGTTCTCTCGAGGTTTTCTTTTTTGGTTTTTTCTTTCATCTCCGTATGTTTGATGGTGTGTGCTTCCAGTATTGTCAAGTACTTGTATGTTTCCCTTTGTCCGAACGTTCTGATATTTTTTGATTTGATAATTCAATTCCTTCCGTCATTTGTCGTTTTCTGCGTTTCATGGCACATTTTTCTATGCCAAATTCCATTCCTCTCGAATTTTCCATCCAGGTTTTGAGTTTCTGTTAGTGTTCTTTAGCGGAACACAGATTTTATCTTAGACTGATTTCGCTCCTGCATAGATTAGTTCGTTTCATTCCCTGATATTGTGCGTCGAGATATGTATTAATAATCCGTTTATTTTTTCAGTTTCTGCCTTGACGGTTCTCCAGTCCTGGTTTGCGGGACACCTCGGCTTGCGCATATGACTCAGCACAAGCCTGGATAAATTTGTACGGAAGATCGGCATTTATCTATACAACAGGTCTCCTCTCTTCATGACAGATGCTTGTCCATGAGCAAGGTTCTATAAACCTGTGTATCAGTGTCTCCACTAGAGTTGCAAAGACTGTAGTTTGTTCAGTTCTCATTGGATGCTCAATTCTTGTGGTCTTGTGCCATACACTAACTTTGAAAGTCCGATTGGTATCTTGGAGGCTTTTTTTGATGACAGAAAGAAAATACCATAATGATATCAATTATTATTATAATAAATAACATGGTCACAATATTAATTAATCATTGATATGGTAAAGTTAGAATTTATATCACTTGTGTTAGATAATAGATTAGTGATGTCAATTATTTAAAAGGTCGTGTAGATATCTAAACTCTGTGTAATTGACAGTTTAAAGTCAGTTGAAGGCTTAATTTTCATTGGTCGAGTAAAATTACTGAAGTAAGAAGTTAGATTATAACTTTAAATTATTTAGCATCGACCTGTCGAATTGCGAGGATTTCATTTCCATCTATGGTCCTGGCGTTTCCAACTTGCGTACGAATTTGCTAATTCTACGAAGTAAATAAATAATGTGCACGAAAGAAAAAGTGCTCTTGTTCATCTCAGTAAAGAACATCGAATTATGAAGAAAAGATAGAAGTGTGTAATGGTTACGAGAAGATGGCGGCAAGAAGCGACGTCCCGTTGAGAAAAGAAGGTGATGCTATATCATTTGTCCAGAATAGATTCTTATTTTGAATTCTTTTTTTTTCCCTAATATTTTTCTGAATATTTATCGCAGTTATAGAAACAGCTTATGGAGAAAAAGGTAAATATCTTCGGGGCGTCCTCGTGGTGTAATGGTTAAAGCGATGGACTGCGAAATCTTAGAAAGAGAGTTCGTACTCCAGTCGCGCTATTACGTTCACTTTCAGGTAAATACCCTTGGGAAAGGTATGAACCCCCAAATCCTCCCAGCTATGGGTTAAATAGTACCACTACTCTTCCTCTAAGAGAATAGATTTGGCATTAAATAACCTGCAAAGGTTGATATGCTATTAAAAAAAGAACCAAAGTAAATATTTTCTTTTCCCAGGTTCGTCTTATACAAACTTATCATTTCATCGACATATCAATATGCTTGCAACTATCTATCTATTGTTTGTATGTGAAACACATCCAGTTAGATAATCATCTCATTCGTTTTGAGGAAACCCTATTCTTTGCTCTACCCTCTGTTAAAAGATTATTGCCCAACTGGGGCTGTAGAATACACCGACGATATCTCTGCAGAGGGGTAACACCATCCTAACGGGTGTCCAAGATATGAAACTAAACTATCTGATGGTGAGACTTCTGGAGCATTGAGGAATGTGCAGTACTCCTTCATTATCATTAATCCCAGATCCACTCTGACTCGGAGTGGTAGCACCTGGTAGGGTCCTATCTATGGGTCAAATAGAACTGTTTGACATTGTGTGCAAACTAATGACATGTTAAACTGAGTTGTTAGAAATAGAACTATTGGATCATTTAACTGTGCACAAACAAATTAGTTCAAACTCATTTGAAAATGAAATGACGAACAAAATATTCACTAGCAAATCATATTTAATTGCATTTAAATGTGTGCAAAATGACAGATGATAATTGTTATTGTTATAAAGCAATACTTGAAACCATTTAACTTTATGCAAACAAATGATCAATAGTAAATAGAATTATTTGTGTTTGATAGAAATACTTGAAACCGTTTAACTTTATGCAAAAAAAAATGGTCAATAGTAAATAAAATTATTTGTGTTTGATAGAAATACTTGAAAAAAAAGAGTTCTGGCTCGTTTAAAAATGTTATCAACAAAATGTGTTTATAAATCCTGTATCTGATATATATGTATAAACACGATTTGGCAATAAATAACCTAAAATGGTTAATATGCCATAAAACCAAATCAAACCAAATCATATATATTTAATATATATGTATAAAGAGGATTTGGCATTAAATAACCTAAAATGGTTGATATGCCATAAAACCCAACCAAACCAAATCATATATATTTAATATACGTATAAAGATGATTTGGCATTAAATAACCTACAATGGTTGATATGCCATAAAACAAAATCAAACCAAAATCATATATATTTGATATACGTATAAACAGGATTTGGCATTAAATATCCTAACATGGTTGATACGTCATAAAACCAAAGCATTAAAAGGATATTTTTATCTAAAAATAACTGATTTTGTAAGTTATTTTTTATGACATACCAACCCTTGTGGGCTATTTAATGCTAAACCTTGTTTTTTTTTTGTAAGCGAAGCGTTTGTTGATAGATATTTGTGTTATTAAACGAATTGTGAAAACGCGAGACAAAAGTTAATTTTAGACTTACTGTCAGCAAAAACTCGTGTCTCAAAGTTAGAGTGTTCAAAGTCTTGTTTCCTTTGATGCGATTGACCCTCAGCCGCCGTCTCCTAGCAACCTTAACATAAAAAGGGTTGGCTGTTTATTTCTCCTTGAGGGGGCAAGCAGCTTTATTAATGCAAATGCATTGGGGGTGGTTACTTTTATTAATTAAATCATTTTTTATGGAATCGTTTTTTTTCCCAGATATCTGTTTGTGTAATATTTTTTATTTACATTTTGTATTATCTGTTTTTTTTTTTTCACACGGTCAGAATTATAAAATAGGTATAAAAATAAACATGAAATATATATATATATATATATATATATATATATATATATATATAATGAAGTGACTGAGATAGAACGATAAATAGATACATTCATAGATAGACGTGATAGGTTTTAGTTAAGGAACAGACGGACAAATAGATAGATAGCTATATAGACAGATAATAAAGAGATCTATCTATCTATCTATCTATCTATCAAGATAATTGATAGATAGATAGATAGATAGATAGATAGATAATGAAGAGACTGTGACCGATAATGAACAGACTTGGATAATGAACATATGGCCCGAGACACAAAAAACGTTGAAAGTAGCGAGAGAGAGAGAGAGAGAGAGAGAGAGAGAGAGAGAGAGAGAGAGAGAGAGAGAGAGAGAGAGAGCATTGGTCTTTGGAAAATAAAAACCTCTGTTGGTTGTAAGAAGAACGAAATCGCATCTTGTGATATATCATTGTTTTACTGCTATCGTTTGTCAGTAGATTTAAAAGAATTGGTGCAAGAGACCGGCAGCCATTATTTCCAGCTGCCTTTTGGAACATGACACGACATATTGAAACTTTCTAGAAGAATTTGCTTTTAACCAAAGAGGTAGATTCTCGCAAAGACAGCGAAATTTTAATGGAAACGCTTTGCAGACGACAAAACGAAACAGATGCCACGATTGTTTCTTCACAATCACTCTTTCGGTTAATTCATTTGTCAGTTAATTTTATCCATTGATTGTTGTATTATCTATCAAGGTCTAAAGCCTTATAAATTTGGAAAGAAGTGATTTAGTTTTAATGCATTTTCCATTTTGCAATTCAGGGCAGATTTTCCCACAGAAAGGATATATATATATATATATATATATACATATATATATATATATATATATATATATATATATACACGAGAGGCATACGAGAAGTTTCCAGACATTTTTCTTATGGGCATTTAAAATTGTCGTAGACTCTTGAAAATTCACTATGTTATTGCTATACATCTTATGAGATGACTGACCAAATTTTATGATTTCAGGTTCAAAGGAATAGCTACAGCAGCAATTGGAATACACCCTACTAAAGCCTGATTGTCACAGCTGGTGAATTTCAAAATCATGCAATCTGACGTTTTAGAAGAACAATACACAATAAAATTGTGTTTTAAACTTGGAAAAAATGCTGCCACAGAAACGTATGGAATGCTTCAGACTGCTTTTCGACCATCTAGCATGAATCGAGCATCAGTTTCTGAGTGGCATAAGAGATTCAAGAAAGGCAAGGTGTCTGTGAGGGATGATGAGAGGTGTGGGAGGAGTAAGGAAGTCAATACCCCACAGTTGATTGGCCAAAGGGTTAGGGTTAGGGTTACTATGTTGAGGTTTTAAGGGAGTTCAGGAAGAGATTCCTAGTGAAGAGGCCAGCACTCTTCAAATAGGGTCAGTGGCATTTCTACCAGGACAATGCACCAGTCCACAACTCCATCCTTATCACTGACTACTTGACCGAGATGGGCATCAACACAGTTCGTCACCCTCCCTATAGCCCAGACCTTGCTCCCTGTGACTTTTGGTTATTCCCTAAGCTCAGAGGCTGTCGTGATGAGACAATTGAGGAGATGAAAGAGGCTGTGACGAAAGTCATTGATACGCTCACACAAGAGGACTTCGATGGGGCCTTGTAGAAGTTGTTGGAACGGTACATTAAGTGCATTGAAGCCGGAGTTTACTTCGAAGGGGATTAGAGTTTCATGTATGTACTATCAATAAAAGTGCCCATACGAAAAAAGTCTGGAAACATATCATATACACCTCGTATGTCGTATCAGGGCGTGTTGACTACATCGATTCGTTGTATCCTGTTTTGCCTTTGGCCCGTATATACGCCAGGCTTCTTGGTAAGTTCTTTAGACGACACCCAGTGTCTGCACAAGGGTGATAAATGAAAGCTTTTTGCTGGTCTGCCAGCATTGGTGCGTTCATGCGTAAGAGTCCATAGGAGTAGGTGGCTTTTGAGTCTTTACTTCATCAGCATTGTCCATTATGTCATGCTAGTCTTATTTGAATAGTTTGTGAGACGGGAGGCGCTTTGTCGTTAAGCTGCTGTTTTCTAGTGAGCTACTCCCAGGATTTGTTCAAAACAACATGTAGGATCCCTGTTTACTTCCAATCCATTTTTTCAAGGTGCTTCGTTAGAGTCCAAGCGATGCATCCTTACAATAGCACTTACACAGCTACGAATTAGAAGAATTACAAATATATATATATATATATATATATATATATATATATATATAATCATCTATTAGTTTTTATACATATTTTATTGCATGGATACTTATCTGCGACTACTGGTTTTATGCCGTGTTGAAGGATGTCATGTTGGTGATGTTCTCGACGTATGAACAAACGAAGTAGTCCAGCGGGTTCGGGTCAGGGGAGGAGGGAGGCTAGTGAGAGAAGGGTACAAAGTCGTAGCACTCCTTCTGAAGCCAAGGCTGGGTCTCTTTGGACTTGTGGGCCGGCGCCGAGTCCCGCTGCCACACCAAGGCTACCTGATTGCACCAGGGGATCACCACACTCTTCAGCATATCCAGGTACACTTTGGTGTTGACTTTCAAGCCGACTTCGAAGATGTGAGGTTGCATGATGTGGCCCTGACTTGAAAGCACACTAAAGACCATAACCGTAGCCGGAAACTTTTTTTTCATCACTCTGGGCCCTTTGAACCGTCCGGATTTGCATTTTGAGGGTGATGGGAATGGTCCTGTTGTCATAACTTGGATCGGTAGAGAGCATGGGTTGTACAGCGGTACATCTCCGATCTCACTCGTTGGACATTGTGTCACTTTCAGACATGATAGAACGCTCCTATCGCTCTTGGGATTTGTACACCACTGGCCAACTGGTAGATGGTCTGCAACAAAAAAAAAAAAAAGAAAACCGGTTTTCATTAAACAGAAATGGAATCATGTCATCTTTTCTAGAGCGATAATTTTATCGTTCCACCCTTTATATAATAGCTCTATTACAGATATTGAGCACTTCCAATTTATACCGCATTTGGTCGGCCATAAACTCACCAAGTGACGACCATTTACATCCGTAATATATATATATGCTCCCCTACCCCTGTAGGGTTGAGCTCTCTAGCGAGGGAATTAATGGTTGCCACTAGCGTAAAGCAAGGCTCTTCAAATGAATGGAGCTGCCGGTAGCCGCTGAGCGAATATACGTTCACAAAACAAATGTGATACATAAGCGTTTAAATTTCCTTTGCTTGCGCTAGTTTCCTCGTGGCTGAGTGGTAGAATCTTAGATTGGCGTTTGAGTCAGCCGGGTTTCAATCCCAGCTTCGGGAATCTAGTGTGTCTAGCTACACTGAAGAGATGTGATACAACGAAACAGTCAGTCTGTGGATAACTATATAAATATACCGGCCCATTGGCATAATTGTTGGAGTGTTCGTCAATGGTCCAGGAGACCGCAGTTTAATCCCAGGCTGAAGCATTCCAAAAACTCAAAAAATAGTACTTGATGCCTTTTTATCTAATACTCAGAATTATAAGGTACGGATCAAGGGTAAGTAGAGTACTCTAACGAAAGGAACAGAGACCTTCCCTACACCTCGGTGTATTAATTAATGAAAAGGGAACATTCGGGTCACTCACGACTATGGTTGTCCAACTTATATATCTATTTGGAATTATTCAAATGCTTATGAATAACGATAGGAGAGAAACTAATGAACTCAATTCTCGCTATTATGGAAAAAATAAAGGAAAAACAAAAGAAAGATAACTAATTCACCAGGCTTCTTCGGCCGATTCATAGAGGACACTCTTTGACGCTCTGGAATGATTGTGGAAGAGAAAACCCTTAAATATGGTTCTGGCTATTGTGGAGAAAATAGCGAAAACTGAAGAAAGATAGCTTGTTCATCAAACTCCTTTGACCACTGAACCTGATTTCAGTTGGAGAATATCACCTACAAGCAACTCAAAGATATTATCTACTTAATGAACAAACTATAAAACCAATAGAATACGAAGGAAAGGAAAAGAGAGAATAAAAAAGAGAAAAAAAGGGAAAAAAGAATAAAATGAAATTGATGTTTAAATTTGACCACACGAACAACCTTTCCAGCAAAGTATTTTCTTTTTCCCCCTTTTGTCGAACCTATGCTCATTCAGTATACCTAAATGTAATATTATTCAGTTAATTTGATTTATTTTCCTTTTACCTTTTCTTTTCACTTAAATTCCTGTTGTTAATAAAATTAATTTGTCGTTGTGACTGTTTCTTGAATGCTCCTCTTTATTATAATAGATAACATATCTATCCACATGTGAATAAGGTGAGAGACCCGGGAAAGTAAGATGACACCTAAAAGACCCGTCTCTCTTATTTCATTCTATTTTTTTAATTTAATTGTCCAGCCAAACGGTGTTACCCTACCTACGTTCAACCACGTTCCGTGTCAATATACATATATAATATATAATGCGTGTCAATATATATATATATATATATATATATATATATGATATATAAGTAAGTAAAGTTGGCGACCTTAATCGAGGACGACCAGAAGGCTCCCTTTTTGATAGTTACTACACTGAGATATAGGGGAGGGCGTTACTCCTTTCCCTGGATTGCTTCACTTTACCCTTGATACGTACATTATATTGCTGAGTGTTAAGTAAGGAGGTATCAAGTACCAATTTAAAGTCTTTGGTATGACGCGACGTGGGATTGAACCCAGGTCTCCCAGACCATCGGCGAACACTCTACCCACGAGGCCAATGATTATATAATATATTATCCGAGGAAAATAGTTTAAGGGTTAGACTCATCATCATAATCATCATCATGTCGTGCCGTTAGCACGGATATCCCTGACCCTCTCTCGCCACTTCTCCCAATCGTTCATCGCCTCTGGCAGGTCTTCAGAGCTACATCCCATATCCTCACAGAGCTGCTGTATGTAGGTTCGAGCTGGTCGTCCTGCTTTTGCTCAGCCATATGTGGGGGTCCATAGGAGTACATCACTTATGAGCTCGTCCCTGCTCCTCTAGCAGTGTCCTGCATGTCTGATTCGTCTAGCTTGGATAGTTTTCGTGATGGGAGGCAGGTGGCCGTATATTTGGGGTTTGTGGGGTGTTGCCTCCAGGACTTGATCACTATTGTTCGCAGCATTCTTGTGTAATTGCCGTCTCAAGTAGTCATCCAAGATGAATAGGAATATCCACTTGAGTGTTCAATGTCAACGGCTTTCGAATATATAATTTCACATGACACATATATCGAAACTCACGGGCAAAGCGAAAATTCTTTTATAAAATTGAATGAAAAAAATTCAATTCTGTAGTTTCATTATAGATTTATTTCAGGTCTATAAAATGACCTTCAGATGGATAAAATACAGTTATGCTTTAAATACAATGTAGACACTCCTACGTTGCATCCGACGAGAAGAGAACTTTTTTAAAGAAGTTTTTTTTTTAATTCTCGTAGGAGTGTCTACATCGTATTTAAAGCATAACTGTATTTCATTCATCTGAAGGTCATTTTATAGACCTGAATTAAATTTATAATGGAACTACTGAATAAATTCTTTTTCGTTTAATTTTATAACATATATATATATATATATATATATATATTTCTTTTTTATAATAGAGGAATTATATATCAAAAATTGAATTACCATAACTAGAAATCCCGGGCACACACTACGCGTGACATACGGAAACGCTGGACAGCTGTT
>OY757927.1:6281622-6284122 GCA_963585895.1 Sepioteuthis lessoniana
GGACTCAGTTTATCGCCTGGGTCCAGAAGCATCCCTTTTTAGGGGAATGCAGATGAGGCCCAAATAACTTTTGGAGCCGCCGGGTGAGTCTTAACTACGGCCCTGCGTACGGTTCCCACGTTAAAAAGGCCTTGTGCCACACTTTTGAGTGGTGGGTTGGCTCATGAAGGTTACAGAATCCAGTCTGCCCTACTATTTTTCCATAGCTGGAGAAAAAAATAAATTTATACGTTTCCTGGGGGCGTTAACGCAAACAGCCTCGTCCAAGATTTGAACTCGGATTGCCGATTCCATTTCCCACGACAATAACCGTGACGCTATACACGCCTCCTGAAATCAATAAAAAGAGGTGAGATGATATCTTTTTGGTTTTTATGCTGCTCTGCTGGCCAGTAATTGAGTACTTTCTTCATAATTTTTTATCACTTAGAGCTTTCGGACTGTTGTCTTTATCTTTAATGTTCTCAACTTTTCGGTTTATGCGTCCCCCGGCCTTCATGTCGAACCCTGGAGTGCACACAGTACTTCGAACCGGACCTCTTATCCACAGAGCTAGATTGTTTTGGTTCAGTTAACCATAACTGGGTACAACTCTTAAGCTACGTGGTGCATTCAAAAGGTTTCCAGACTTTTTTTGTAAAGGCATTTAAAATTGTCGTTGACTCTTGAAAATTCACTATGTTATTGCTATACATCTTATGAGATGACTGACCAATTTTTATGATTTCAGATTAAAATCAACAGCTACAGCAGCAATTGGAATACACCCTACTAAAGCCTGATTGTCACAGCTGGTGAATTTTAAAAATCATACAATCTCGACGTGAGGACACTTCAGAAGAACGATATGCAATAAAAATGTGTTTTAAACTTGGAAAAAATGCTGCCACAGAAATGCTTCAGACTGCTTTTGGAGCATCTTGCATGAATCGAGCATCAGTTTCTGAGTGGCATAAGAGATTCAAGAAAGGCCGGGAGTCTGTGAGAGATGATGAGAGGTGTGGGAAGAGTAAGGAAGCCAATACACCAGAGTTGGTTGGCCAAAGGGTTTGGGTTAGGGTTACTATGTTGAGGTTTTAAGGGAGTTCAGGAAGAGATTCCTAGTGAAGAGGCCAGCACTCTTCAAATCGGGTCAGTGGCATTTCCACCAGGACAATACACCAGTCCACAACTCCATCCTTGTCACAGACTATTTGACCAAGATGGACAATTGAGGAGATGAAAGAGGCTGTGACGAAGGTTACTGACTCGCTCACACAAGAGGACTTCTATAGGGCCTTCCAGAAGTTGTTGGAACAGTAGAACAAGTGCATTGCAGCCGGAGGAAATAACTTCGAAGGAGACTAGAGTTTCATGTGTGTACTCTCAATAAAAGTGCCCATACGAAAAAAGTCTGGCAACTTATTTAATGATCCTCGTATCTACAATATATACCTACATAGGTCTAATATCCACAACAATATCTACAAGATATCTACAATACATACTTATATGATAGAGCTCATATCTACTGTATATACTTATATATGTATGTCTACAATGAAATAACTATAGGATATCTGCGATATGCGTTTACATAAGTATGATATCTACAATATATTTATATGATATCGACAATATACTTATATAAGTATGATATCTGCTGTAAGTGATGTACTCCTATGGACTACTTCACATGGCCGAGCAAAGGCAGGGTAACCAGCTCGCATCTACATACAGCAGCTCTATGAGGATACGGGGTGTAGTCTTGAGAACCTGCTGGAAGTGTGAACGATAGGGAGGGGTGGCGAGAGAGGGTCAGGGATATCCGTGCTGATGGCACGACAAGATGGTGATGAATATCCGCATAATATAACACTTCGAGGACTTCGATGGGGCCTTCCAGAAGTTGTTGGAACGGTAGAACAAGTGCATTGCAGCCGGAGGAGATTACTTCAAAGGGGACTAGAGTTTCATATGTGTACTCTCAATAAAAATGCCCATACGAAAAAAATCTGGAAACTTATTTAATGATCCTCGTATTGTAAGTATTCTCGGTCATTTACTTGTAATCTGTAGATGTTTTCATTTTGAATCAATTAAACGCCTCTACCCGTTGTTTGATGTGTCTTGCTGGACAATTCACACTGTCTCTATGAACCAATGCAATTTTTGTTATCTAGTCTTTTTAATAATTTGTTCCCATATCGTATTCATCTCTATGCTTGGTCTGCATGACAGGTCACTATAGCCCGGCATATAAGTTGCTTCTTTGAGACGTCTTATCCTCCAATGTTCTTCCCTGTCGATAATCTTAACTTCATGCCATAAGCGCAGATAGTTTCCCTTTTCTTTCCATCTATATTTAGCCATAGCCGACTTTTCGATTTTGCTTCGACATACTGCTTTTCGATATTCCTCTAGCCTTATTTTTAGTGAGTGGCATGTCTCGTTTTTATATACTTTACCACAACTGCATAGGATAGAGTACACGCAATTCTTGGTCATGCAGTTTTCTGCT
>OY757927.1:6289122-6291622 GCA_963585895.1 Sepioteuthis lessoniana
ATAGCATACAGTGTCCTTATAGAGCTGACGAATGTAAGTTTTTGCTAGTCGGCCAACACTGGTGTGTCCATCTGCAGGAGCCCATACGAGAACGTCACTTATAAAATCGTCTTTACTTCCCGAATAGTGCCCAGTATGTCTTCCCCGTCTTATTTTGAAGATTTATGCGATGGGAGGTAAATGGCCTTACAACTGCTGTTTCATGGGGTCTTGCTATTAGGATTTATTTAAAACAGTATGCGGCTTCTTTGTGTACTTTCTATCTAGCCTTTTCCCTAGGTGTTTCATTAGAGTTCAAGTGGTGCAACCATATAATAGTACCGACACAGTTACCGCTTGGAATAATTCCCCTTTTATTTATCAGAGAAATCAGATTTCCATAAGTTCGTTAACATGTCACTAGCCATCCATGTTTTACCAATGTATAAGTTAACATTGCTTTCAGTAGATGAGATACTGCAACCGAGGTATGTGAACTAGTTTACTGATTTCAAAGGCTTGTCGTATCATGAAGAGAGGGCATTTTTTTTGTTTAAAACTCATGAACTCACTTTTATCTGAGTTCTCGTAGAGACCAATGCCTCTGGCTGCTTGTTTCAGCCATTTGGCTTGAACAGGTGTATTAGCGATAAGCGCTTATCTTATAACGGCATGCCTTTTCTTAATCAAAATGGCATACACTTTTGCGATTTTCTTTTCTTTGTGTAAACGACTTCCACCGACTAAGCGATTTTCGAAATTAGTTTCGTGATTTTAATAAAGTTGACGACGAATGTGCATTATTAGCTATTTTCAAATAACTATGTGTTCAAAACTAGGCTGACATTGTTAGTTCGACGACGAGCGAATGTCATAGAAAAGCAGACTGTATCACCAGTATAAATGTTGACAAGAAAAACGATGTTTTATGCACTGAGCATGCGCAAACAGAAATGTCTCTTCGGAGATGAATTGCACATGTGTGTGATTTTAAAAAAGAAAAAAAAAGAAAAAAGAAATGCTTGCACGAAATCTTCTGTTTTGTGACTTCGACGCGTAAACGAATTTGAAAGGTGGAGTAGGATTTGGAGAAATACACAATAATGAGAAAGAAAAGGCGAAAACAAATAAGAGTCATTTGAAGAAGGAAAAGATTAGAAAATGGCGGAAAATAACAGAAGGAAGACGTCAATTGGGAAAGGAGAATGCGAGCTTCGAAAAAGAAATTTAAAGAAGGAGGAGATGGAAATAATACAAAAATAGAATAGAAAAGTAATAATTTTGTCGACGATTTTGGAATTGTTTTCTCTTTCTTCTTTTTCATTCTCAACTACCTCACAGCTTTTACTTTTGTGAATATCTTTCTTCTTCTTTACCTTTTGTTCTTGTATCTTTATATCACTTGCATCTTCTTCTTCTTCTTCTTCTTCTTCTTCTTTCTTCTTCTTCTTCTTCTTCTTCTTCTTCTTCTTCTTCTCTGTCTGTGTCCTCTTCTCCTCTTCTTCTTCTTCTTCTTCTTCTGTTATCTTCTTCTTCTTCTTCTTCTTCTTCTTCTTGTAACAGGTTCGATATTCAACAGAGTAGTAGCCTTGTGCCAAGCTAAATTTCTTAAAAGTGTATTAGTCATGAAATGCTTTATCGTAAGCTCGTCTTTTAAACCAAATTCTCTATTGTATTCGTCGCTTAAAATAATAATAAAAATAACACAACTCAAAAAAAGATTCGACAAACAATGAATGGTTGCGTAAGTTTGACAGACACGCAAGAAGATGATAAAAAAAAATTAACCGGTTTATTAAATACCTTCCTTTGTACATTCATCTGTATACATAAGCGACAAAGCATTAGAATAGTCGATAAGTTGATGGGTTGCTTGGTGTTTTACGGCATGTCAAACCTTGATGGGTTATTTAATGCCGAAGTCAGTTTATTAATTATGGTTTCAAATTATGTACGCTACAAAAAATCTATCTCTACAAACATTTTAAACAAGTAATTCCTTCATTATCCCAAACAAATCTATATGCTCCCTGACAGGTTCTATCATTCTGGATTACAGTGGAACTGGGAGTAATGTCATGAAATACGTGACTCTACTCTTCCCAGAGCTTCATAACTGGAGCCTCACCACCAATCGTAGTTTAGTGTGAGGACACCCTGTTTGGGAAGAAATTTTAGCCCTCTGCGACGTATTCTTGGCCTTATCAATAAGGTGACGTGGGGATTATATATATATATATATATATATATATATATATATATATATATATATATATATCGTTAAAAAAGGAAACAGAATAAAAAGTTTTATTCTATCTTATAGTTGAAAGAAAAAATATGCATATATATATAGAGAGAGAGAGAGAGAGAAAGAAAGAAAGAAAGAAAGAAAGAAAGATACTTTTAAAGAGAGAAATAAAAAACAATAACATAGCAATAAGAGCGAAGTAAATAGAGAGAGAGAGAGAGAGAGAGAGAGAGAGAGAGAGAGAGAGAGCGAGAGAGCGATAAGAAATATATA
>OY757927.1:6296622-6390529 GCA_963585895.1 Sepioteuthis lessoniana
AACACCCCACAAGGCACCAACTATATGGCCACCTACCTCCTATCACGAAAACTATCCAAGATAGACGAACCAGACACGCAGGACACTGCTGGAGAAGAAGGGACGAGCTCATGAGTGATGTACTCCTATGGACCCCCACATATGGCTGAGCAAAAGCAGGACGACCTGCACGAACATACATACAGCAGCTAAGTGAGGATAGGGGATGTAGCCCTGAAGACCTGTCAGAGGCGATGAACGATCGGGAGAAGTGGCGAGAGAGGGTCAGGGATATCCGTGCTAGCGGCACAACATGATGATGATGATGATTTCTGAAACCATTCAATTTAATCAAAAAATTTTCTATACTATTCCTGTTTTGTTCTGGTTTGTCATTCTCCTCCTAAAATAAATTATTCTATTCGCAAAAAATCTAGTTTATTAATAAATTCAAATTTTGAAATCTTTCTTGATTGTTCGTGGAAAAATATCTTTAAAAATATCTTCTAATTATTTTGAATATTTCAATTAGGTCACTTCTCATTGTTTTTTCTAGTAGTAAAGTAGTAAATCCTAATTTTTTCTAATTGTAATATAATGGCCGAGGGATTTCGTTTTATGCCTTTTGGTTTAGTTAGGCTGAGAACCTTTCGGCTCAGTGCATGGGTTACTTAGGTGCAATATTAACGCAGGTATCCACGCAGGTATCCACGCAGGCACGCGGAGCGAACGTGTCACTCAGAGATGTTACAATAGCCCAGATGGGAAACGGGGCTAGAGAGTGCGAATGACGTCACGCCCCGGAAGCGTGCGGAGGATTTGGGGAGATTTGAAAAAGTCAGTTGAGTTGAGTCCTGCCTCGGGAGATGACGGTTGGCTTTCGCTTGCTCGCCGAAGCCAGGCCAGTGGCCTTGTGGCGGGTGCCGCACGAGATGGTGGGTGCAGATGGAAAAGCCAGAATAGAAAGAATGTGCATCTCTCTCCTTATGTCGAAGAACCTTTAAACTCAAAGGTAATAAAAAGTTTCGTACCTGAACTAAGAAATCGTAAGTGTTTTTCGTGTTTCGAGATTCCCATGTTCAATGTATATATGTTATGAAAATTCTATGTACGTTTCCTATATCCGTATATGGCTATGGTACATAATCTCTCTCTGTAACTGTAATATTTTTATTAATTTTGTCACTCTTCTTTGTATGTTTTCCAATCTTGATCTTAAACTCCGGATGTCTAGAAAGACGAACCCGAGGCTGAGTACAATATTCTATACGAGCCAATACAGAGGCATTCATGATGTAACGGTTATCGTAGTAGGAAATGGATACGGTGACCTGAGTTCAAATCCCAGGCAAAGCAGGTTACATTTTACCTAGCGTTAATAATCTTGGGAAAGACATGCATTCAACTGGGTAGGGCAGTTGGTTAAGCTTGGTATGGCAGCTAGTCTAGAAGAAGAAAAACTCTGAATTAAAACCTGTTAAACTCCTCTAAAAAATCGACCTTGCGCCACATCCTGCTCGCGTGGAGGGGTTGGGTAAATGCATTAGTGTTTTATATTGATATTATATTAAATTTATTTATATTGATATTATATTGAATTTAGTTATATTGATATTATATTAAATTGATGTGGTTTAAAAAAAACCACATCAATTTCCCTAGCTATCCAACCAACCATTTCATTAATAATCTTGAAAGTACGGGGTGCATACCGTAAGTTTACAAATTTTTTCGTATGGGCATTTAAAATAGACGTAGACTCTTGAAAATTCACTATGCTATTGCTATACATTTTATGAGATGACTGACCAATTTTTATGATTTCAGGTTTAAAGGAACAGCTACAGCAGCAATTGGAATACACCCTACTAAAGCCTGATTGTCACTGCTGGTGAATTTCAAAAATGCAATCTGACACTTTAGAAGAACGATATGCAATAAAATTCTGTTTTAAACTTGAAGAAAATGCCACAGAAACGTATGGAATGCTTCACACTGCTTTTGGAGCATCTTGCATGAATCGCGCATCAGTTTTTGAGTGGCATAAGAGATTCAAGGAAGGCAGGTAGTCTGTGAGGGATGATGAGAGGTGTGGGAGGAGTAAGGAAGTCAATACACCACAGTTGATTGGCCAAAGGGTTAGGGTTAGGGTTACTATGTTGACGTTTTAAGGGAGTTCAGGGAGAGATTCCTTGGAAAGAGGCCAGCACTTCAAATCGGGTCGGTGGCATTTACACCAGAACAATGTACCAGTCCACAAACTCTATCCATGTCACAGACTATTTGACGGAGATGGGCATCAAGACAGTTCCTCAGCCTCCCTATAGTCCAGACCTCGCTCCCGGTGACTTTTGGTTATTCCCTAAGCTCAGAGGCTGTCGTTATGAGACAAATGAGGAGGTAAAAGAGGCTGTGATGAAGGTCATTGACACGCTCAAACAAGAGGACTTCCATGGGGCCTTCCAGAAGTTTTTGTAACAGTATAAAAAGTGCATTGCAGCCGGAGGAGATTACTTCGAAGTGGACGAGAGTTTTATGTGTGTACTATCAATAAAAGTGCCCATACGAAAAAAGTCTCGAAACTTATCGTATGCACCTCGTATATTTGTAGATATTTTTTAAGGCAAAATAATTGACAATAAAAAGCAAACATTTTGGGTAGATACATTTTAAAATATTGATAGTAAGGTAATCCAAGTAGAAGGAGAGATTTATTGAGAAACAAAGTCAACACTATAGCGTTTCGGTTCTACTGAACCATCATCAGGTCTATAAGGGGTTATATTAGTGATGTTAACTTAACGATGGATGTGTAAAAAGTTTAAAGAATATATAAAATCTTTGGAAAATGTGGATAACAAGAAAAAGTTGGCGGTTTAAGACAAGAAAAGTTGGCCATTTGTTCAATGAATCAGTGTTTGTTGTTTTAAACGACGTCACCTGACCTATTAGAAACATCGTGCAGAATCCACGTTCCGTACGTTCATCGAGAAGGATTTCGAATCATTCTTTGTTTTCGACGAAGTTCAAATTATATAAGTCTGTTTTTTTGTGTTCTTTACACATCCATCGTTAACTTAATATCACTAATATAACCCCTTATAGTCCTGATGATGGTTCAGTAGAACCGAAACGCTATAGTGTCGACTTTGTTTTTCAATAAATCCCTACTTCTACTTGGTTTACCTTGTTACCAATTTTTCTTTACAAACTGTCGGATTACAATCCATTATTTTCTTTCACATCTTAAAATGCATTTAATACTTTGAGCATAAACGACGTCACGAATGTATGACGCAATATACTGTGCATATTCTCCTCTGATAACCTTAATACTAATTCAGTATTTTTTATTAAATAGGAGAAAAAGAAATAAAGCAAAAACGTGTATTCAACGAGGAAGTATTCAGAATTATATCTTGTAGAATTATTTGATGGAAATAATAGTAGAAAGAGCATCTCTCGCTTTTTGGTGAATATCAATTACTTAAGTAATTTCCTTCTCCCGTGAAAATTTTAAATATTCCATAAACGCTATGTTGAAAAATTACATAATATTGGACTTGAACCTTTCACCATTTTTTTCTTGACAATGGTCAATAAAGGCCGAATGTAAAAGAATGTCTTTATCTATAGATATTATTAACTTTTAAAAGTTCTTAGGTATTTCTTAGATGCCAAATACGAAAATAGGGGAAGATTAAAAAAACATCATCATCATCATCATCATGTCGTGCTGCTAGCACGGATATCCCTGACCCTCTCTCGCCACTTTTCCCTATCGTTCATCGCCTCAAGCAGGGCTCCGGGACAACATCCTGTATCCTCACATAGTTGCTGAATGTATGTTCGTGCTGGTCGTCCTGCTTTTGCACGGCCATGTGTGGGGGTCCATAAGAGTACATCACTTATGAGTTCGTCCCTGCTTCTCCAGCAGAGTCCTGCAGGTCTGGTTCGTCTAATTTGAATAGTTTTCGTGATAGGAGGCAGGTGGCCGTACAGTTGGTGTTTTGTGGGGTGTTGCTGCCCGGACTTGTTCAAGATTGCTCGCAGCATTCTTGTGTAATTGCCATCTAGCTTCTTCTCCAGCCGTTTTGTTAGCGTCCATGTAGTGCATCCATATAGCAGTATCGATGCAACCGCTGCCTGGAAGAAGCAATAGGCTTATATTGTTTGTTACATTTGATAAAAAAAATACGTGATGGAAATATTGATAAATACACAAATACCTACACATTTTTATATCTCCTTTCTCTACCACCCTTTTAGTGGGGTTTAGAATGCGTTGACTGTGTCTCCTGTAGGGGGATCAAATACTCCCTAAAAAGGGTCTCTTGGATATGACTCTAAACTGCATCTGATGGTGAGGCTCTATTTCTTGAGAACTGGTGAGTATCACTTTATTTCCATTAATCTCAGCTTTAGTGTGGTAGTATTTGTTACGGTCCCTTCAATGGACCAAATAAATCTTATAAAATATTTTTCGTATTCGGTAGAAATACATAACTACATATAACTGTAGATAATTCGTATCAAAAATAGTCAATGGAAGCTATAATTGTTTTATGACGATTACCTTTAGTTTATTGAAACCATATGACTATATCCAAACAATAAACAATCATTAAATAGAAATGAGGGTTTGGTTTCTTTGTTTAATGGCATATCCACCTTTCTAGGTTATTTAATGCCAAATCCATCCTTCTAGATGAACAGTGGTACTATTTAGCCCATAGCTGGGAGGATAAGGGGGTTCATACCTTTCTCAAGGGCATTTGTCCAAAAGTGAACGTAATAGTGCGATTGGATTTCAAACTCGCTTACTACGATTCCGCTGTCCATCACTTTAACCAATGCACCACGGGGACACCCCCTAAATAGAAATGATAACTTGAAACCCTCTCATTATATCTATAAGGCAAGAATTCTTTTACATACAACTATGTGAAAATTATTTGTATTAGATAGGAATACTAGATATAATTTTCTGTTAATGAGACGCTGCTTCTTCGGTAGATGAACATGTCCACTAGTTTTAGAGGACCGCCATTTTGTGTGGAAATGTCGCCTCTTTGATTAAAGCACATACATTCTGTTTTGTCTGCGTTGATATGAGGGCCTATGCCACCTGCTGCTCGTTCGAGAATATGTAGCAGGGATTTGGCTTGGGCAGGTGAATTTGCCAGAAGCGCTATGTCATTAGCGTAGTCCGCGTCCGTAATAGTTTGTGTGGGTATCTTCTGCTTCTTTTCGTTGCCAGCTTGAAACCGTTTTCTCTTATTAAATCTATAGACGTTCGAATTACGTAGTCTAGGCAGATAATAAATAGGTATGGAGCTACTGTATCGCCTTGCAACACACTTGTTACAATATCGAAGTAGTCTGTGTCTCCATCCGGTGAGCGGACTTTCACTTTTGCGTTTTTATATAACACGCAACTAGTAAAGCCATGGACAACCATCGATAGGCTATCAGTCATATAGAAGTCGATAAAATCAAACGCAGTTTTTTCCTAGCTCTGGTCGTCTCCATACTGCTATATGGATGCACCACATGGACCCTAACTAAACGTATGGAGAAAAAGCTTCATGACATTTACACAAGAATGCTGCTAGCTGTATTGAACAAGTCCTGGTTTGGTTTGGTTTGGTTTCTTTGTTTAATGGAATATCAACCTTTGTAGGTTATTTAATGTCATAGCTATTCTCCTAGAAGAACAGTAGCGAACAAGTCCTGGAGGCAACTCCCTACAAAGCAGCAGCTGTACGGCCACCTACCACTCATTGCGAAAACCATCCAAGTTAGACGAACCAGACTTGCGGAACATTGCTGGAGAAGTAAGGACGAATTCATAAACGTTTTACTCCTGTGGACCCCTTCACATGGACGACCAAAGGTTGGACGACCAAAGGTTGGACGACCAAAGGTTGGACGACCAGCTAGAACCTATCAACAGCAGCTCTATGCCGACTCAGGATGTAGCCTGGAGGACTTTCCGGGAGCGATAGACGATAGGGACGAGTGGCGGGAGAGGTTTAAGGAAATCTGTGCTACTTCCCATGGCTTCCAATGTTTAACGTGTTGATTCGTTAAATTTTAACTTAGTTAAAGTCTAACGATTTATTTCTTATTTTCCTTTTTCTAGTATATTTATTTATTTATTATTTTCCTTTTCTCTAATTTCACTACCGACCTCATATCTTTGATTCCCTGATTACAAAAGGAATTTCTTAAATCTATTTCGAAGTTGATCACATAGTTGCATACATAATTCGAGATATGTCTGGACTAGATATCATAAATAAAAGTCAATCATTTGTCTTAAGAATAGTCACTTAAAGATGTAATAGTATTTTTGAGTATTATTATAACTTACTTGAAACCATATAACTGCGCAAACAAATGAATACTATTGAATAGAAATTATTATTTGAAACCATATAGTTAATAAATGAGATAAAGGTCTGTGCAAATTATTTGTATTAGGTAGAAATACTTGATATAAAAAAACTGTGTACAAAACTCTCACTAGGGATTATTATTAGTTACTTGAAACCGTATAACTGCCTGCGAACAAATAACTATCATTAAATAGAAATGATTAGTTGACACCATATAGTTATTGATATTAGACAGGAATACTTGCAACCATAAAAATGTGGGCAAATTATTTGTATTTGATAAGAATACTTGATATATCACATAACAGTCAATTATTAGTACTATGAACAGTTTCTATATGCTATAAGTGTTTACTAAGGATTATTATTAGTTACTTGAAACCGTATAACTGTCTGCGAACAAATAACTATTATTAAATAGAAATGATTTGTTGAATTAGATAGGAATATTGACATCATATAAATGTGTGCAAAAAATGTCTTAAAAACAACTACACAAAAACTGTATATAAAAAACGTACATTGAATGAAATTATTTAGCCTCTAGGCATAGAATAACCCTAGACTGGTTGATATGCCTTTAAAATTAAACAATCAATCTCCCTTAAAGAAATTTTGAAAAATCAGATTAATGTTCAGGTTTGTTTAAAATATTTTTAGAAAAATGTTCACACACAATTTGTATTTAATATATAAGTCTAAACAGGATTTGACATTGAACAATTTGCAATGTTTGAAATGACATAAAACCAAATCAACTAACAAAGAATTGTTTTTGACATTTGAAGTGTGTACTTATGTTAAACTGAATTGTTTGAAATGGAACTGTTTTTCATTTTCCTGAGTGTAAAGAAAACTGTACTCATATATAAATAAATAAATGGATTTGGCATTGAGTAACCTGAATTGGTTGATATGTCATAAAATCAAACTAAACCAATCAAAATCTAGCCAAATATAATAAAACATAATCAAAACTCATACCCTAAATTCTAAAACATGCTCAAAAACAAATATAATTTAACTCTTCTGGCATTAAATGACCCACAGAGGTTGATATGTCCTTAGAAAACCCAAATGCAAACTCAAACTCCCCCTCAATTCGAGTTTTACAAAAGACAAACGTTATATATCAATCTAAATTCCCTTTAGAGGATTATATCTCAGCAAACGACAATACATACATTGGCTTAACTTCAGCTACCCAATCGAGAGGACTCACTAGGCATCGCTCTTTCGCCAGTTCAATTGCCCAACATCTAAAAAAAACAAAACATTCCTGCCCTACAACTGAATTTCGGAAAATTCTTACCGAAAACACCACAATATTAGAACAACAAAATAACAAACAAAAATTACACATCCTCGAAGCTCTACATATTAGAAACAAACATTCAAAACTCAGTAGAATTAATTCTGAATCCAGTGCTAATGTACTCAAATGTTTTAGCTGCTGCTACTATCTATCGAATCAGATTTGAAAACTCTACAACAATACACCAGTATAAACAAAAACCGCTTAATTCTTACAAAGTAGTAATGTATGTGCAAAGCTTATATCTTTCTGCAATACACACACACCCTGATGATAGTCCAATATCAGGCAGAAAGTACTAGCGGACCAATTAATTAGGGAGTGTTTATTTACCAATTCCCGCTGAATATCATAACAACTTGAAAGGATAACTATGTAGACAAAAAATGTCTATACTGTTTAATCAAATATGTATTAACGCAGAAATGCTGCCTAAATACACACACACACACACACACACACACACACACACACACACACACACACACACATATATATATATATATATATGTACGGGGATCATTAAATAAGTTTCCTGACTTTTTTCGTATGGGTACTTTTATTGATAGTACACACTTGAAACTCTAGTCCCCTTCGAAGTAATCTCCTCCAGCTGCAATGCACTTGTTGTACTGTTACAAAAACTTCTGGAAGGCCCAATGGAAGTCTTCTTGTGTGAGTGTGTCAATGACCTTCGTCACAGCCTCTTTCATCTCCTCAATTGTCTCATAACGACAGCCCCTGAGCTTAAGGAATAACCAAAAGTCACCGGGAGCGAGGTCTGGACTATTGGGATTGTGTGGAACTGTCTTGATGCCCAACTTGCTCAAAGAGTCTGTGACAAGGACAGAGTTGTGGACTGCTGCTTTGTCCTGGTAAAAATGCCACTGACGCGATTTGAAGCGTGCTGGCCTCTTCCGACAGAATATCTTACTGAACTCCCTTAAAACGTCAACATTGTAACCCTAACCCTAACCCTTTGGCCAATTAACTCTAGTCTATTGACTTCCTTACTCCTCCCACACCTCTCATCCTCCTCACAGACTCCCTGCCTTCCTTATGCCATCTCTTATGCCACTCAAAAACTGATGCTCGATTCATGCAAGATGCTCCAAAAGCAGTCTGAAGCATTCCATACGTTTCTGTGGCAGCATTTTTTCCAAGTTTAAAACAGACTTTTATTGCATATCGTTCTTCTAAAGTGTCCTCACATCCAGATTGCATTTTTGAAATTCACCAGCTGCGACAATCAGGTTTTAGTAGGGTGTATTTTAATTGCTGCTTTAGCTGTTCATTTGAACCAGAAATCAGAAAAATTTGTCAGTAATCTCATAAGATGTATAGCAATAGCATAGTGAATTTTCAAGAGCCTACGACAATTTTAAATGTACAAAAAAAGTCTAGAAACGTATTGAATACACCAGGTATATATATATATATATATATATATATATATATATATATATATACAATATTTGCATTTTGATCTATTTCAGTATAATTAACTTTTATATATATATATATATATATATATATATATATATATATATATATATATATATATATATGCATGTATATATGTATGTATTCAATGAATAAGCTGAATTTTGCCAAATGAGTTGGCAAAAGGTAGGATTGTTAATAGTTACACCTTCTCAAGGAAATTAATGGGTATAGGTCCTCTCATGTCACAAACATCTTGACTAAAACATACTTCCCCGGACACATTATATATATATATATATATATATATATTGGGGGGAAGATTTATTATCTTGTCAGAGAGGGAGAGAAACCAATATCAAGAACAAGAAAAAAAACGAGAGACTGGCAGACATAAACAGACATGTTTGTTTTCGCCCATCGATAGTATTTTTACATTTCTTTATTTGAAAACTATCATTTCCTCTCTATCCCTGTATTTTTGAAGTGCCATCTTTGAACCTATCCGGATATTATCTTCGTTTTAAATCGGAAAGCCTGTCCATACTCTTCGTGACAGATCGGAAGTATCCGCTTATTTCCGTCGCATCTTGTTAGTATCGTGACAAATCAGAATTGTCTTGAAAACGCTGCTGTGTCACAGATCGTGATACCTTCTACGTCCCTACCATTCTAAATCAAAAACTACCCGTCCATTCCTATAATACAATCTCCAAAATGCTTTCCTTTGCAGTTGGGTAACATCAGAACAGCTCGAATATTTTCAGCATGATCAATGTGGAAGGTCAAGACAAAAAAGAGTTTCGCCGTCGTTCGCTACAAACTTCTTAATAATAACTAGCAGGGATTTCAGGCAATGTTCTGGAACAAAGATAAAGGCAGCTTTAATGAAATAGTTTTAATGTTTATTTTAATTTGGTTAGCTTAGCTTTTATGGCATATCAACCTTTGAAGGTTATGTAATGCTAAATCCATTTTTAGACAAATAATCAGATCTATTTCAAACAATTCAGTTTAGCATTAGTACATGGTTTAATTATCAAAACATTTCTATTTCAACCAATTCAATTTAGTCAAACAGTTTTAATTCGAACAATTCAGTTTAGTATAAGAATAGATTTTATTTACAAACAGTTAAATGTCAAAACAGTTCTATTTTAAACAACTCAGTTTAGAGTAATTACAGTTTCAATGTCGAAAACAGTTCCATTTCAAACAATTCAGCTTAGCATAAGTACGTAGTTTAGTTCTATTTGACCCATAGATAGGGTTCTATCCGGTGCTACCACTCCGGACCTGAGTGGATCTGGGAGCGATGGCAATGAAGGGGTGTTCCGAATTCCCCAAAGCTCCTGCATCTTTGGAACCGCACCATCAGATTATTTAGCGTCATATCCAGGAAGTTCGTTGTGGGGTGTTTTACTTCTCTGCAGAGACGCTGTCGGTGTATTCTACAGCCCTAGCTAACTGGGAAATGTTGGTTATTTAACGCCTAATCCTGTTTATACATATGTCTTACATATATGTGAATTGTAAACACATTTTGTAAGATAATAGTTTTAAACGAGCCTGAACTATTTTTGCACACAGTTAAATGGATTTAGGTATTGATATCTAACACGAATAATTGTATTTACTATAAATCATTTGTTTGAGATGAGATGGTGCCCGTGGTGTAATGGTTATCGTCGCAGGAAATGGACACGGCGACACGAGTTCAAATCCTGGACGAGACTGATTGCATTTCACATTGCACTAATAGAATTAGAATCCGATTATTCTCCCTCCAGCTATGGGTAAATAGTAGGGCAGATTAGGTTCTTCAGCCTTGGTGAGACAACTAGTCTAGGAGAAGGAAAACTCTGAATTCAAACCTGTTAAACTCCGCTTAAAAATTGACCTTGTGTCATATCCTGCCCGATGATAAATCATTTGTTCTGAAGATCTGGGAAGTGTATATCCTTTCATTACCATTACCCCCAGTTCCAATCTGAAAGTAACTGTTAGGGCCACATCTATGAGTCAAATAGATCTGTTATGAAATTATTCATATCAAATAGGAATAATTGGTACCATATAACTGTCCAAATTAATAGATTAGTAGGTTGTGTTTTATGGCGCATCAACCCTTGTGCGTTATTCAATGCCAGATCCTGTTTATTCATTAAATATATATGATTTGTAAACAAATAGATTTTAGGTGTAAATTTTGACACCAGCCAGGTCTCATTTGTTTTCACACAGTTAAATAGTTTCAAGTATTGCTATCAAACACTAATAGTTTTATTTGCCATAATTAAATGGTTTCCAGTATATTAAATGCTTAAATAGTTCTATTTGATCCATAGACGGGACTCAAACAGGTACTACCACTCCGGTCAGAGTAGATTATGGAGTAATGGGGCAATGAAGGTGTACTCTACATTCCCCAAAGGCCTAGGACTGAAGTCTAATCTATCAGATGGTTTAGTGTCATAAATAGGACACTCATTGGGGTGGAGGAAGTTTTACTGCTCTGAAGAGGTGCAGTCGGCATATTCTACATCTCCAGGTGACTGGATTTATTTGTTTTAAGAATTGCTAGTTGAAGCAACAATTGTTGACAAAGGATTGTTTTAGGAAATTTTTGAGAGGTGGGAAATTATTATACGCGTGAGAGTTTATCTATCTTTAGATTTAGAGAGACAGTTTGATTAGGGGCTGTTATATATTAATCTGAATTTATTTAGAACCCTAAATCTGACAATTTAAAAGTCGGTCGTAAAGGGCTAAAAGTAACTCCCCACACATGGCCGTGCAAAAGCTGGACGACCAGCTCGAACGTACATTCAACAGCTATGTGAGGATACAGGATGTTGTCCTGAAGACCTACCTAGGGCGATGAACGATAGGGAGGAGTGGCGAGAGAGGGTCAGAGATATCCGTGCTACCAGCGCGATATGATGATGATGATGATGATGATGATGATGATTTGGTTTAATGGCATATCAACCGTCTGGGTTATTTACAGCCAAATCCTGTAATATCTGTTAATCAATTGTTGCAATCTACTAATCAATGGTTTCAAATGTTGCAAGGTTGATATGCCATAAAAACCAACCAACCAACCAACCAACCAACCAACCAACCAACTGTTGCTATCTAATTCTAATAATTCAATTTAATATTAATTGTAGTTAAGTGGTTTCAAGTATGGCTGTTTAACTCGATTCTTTTTAATATCAATCATTTGTTAGCTTACCGTTTAAATGATTTCAAGTATTGCTATCTCAGCACAATTGACCCTGAGCTATCGCCTTTTTAAGATAAAATAGGGTTAGATACTTGTTTGTCACAAGAGCAAATTAAAGAATGCAGTCGGAATAATTATGTAAGTGCTAGGGCTTGACATGAACAGCTGATTGATCAGATCAGAACTTTTCAACCGGCTTTCTAGTCCAGTAAGGGTCAATGTGGCGTGTTGCAAGTCGCTTGTCAACTTCAGTTGCTAGGTCACGGACTGCTCAGCCACCAGGATTCTCTCCTCAATCCCCAATCATTAAGGGTCGCTAACTTCACCCAACAGAAGTCTTTCTTTACTGCCGAATCCTGTAATATATATATATATATATATATATATATATGATTTGTAAGCAGTTTGTTGATAATTTTATGTCTGAACAAGTTAGAACTCATTTGCACACAGCAAACAGGGGGGGGGATAAATCGTTATCTGATGTTACCTGATTTTTTTTTAATGAAATAGGTATAATTTTAAAACAAAATAAGTAATGTCTTAAATATTCAATAATGAGTAAAATTAGTCTTAAAATTAGAATGAACAAGAGTTTGATTTCAGGAATTCCATCATCCTTTATTGTTTTCTCCCCTCTCTCTTTCTTTGCCTCTTCTTTTTTGCTGCCTTCTGTCAATCTGTTTTTTTTATCTTTTACATTTTCTTTCATTCCCCATTGTTCTTTCTTTCTTTCTTCCTTTCTTTCTTTCTTTTTGTCTATTTAATTTTCTTTCATTCCTCATTGTTCTTTCTTTCTTTCTTTCTTTCTTTCTTTTTGTCTATTTAATTTTCTTTCATTCCTCATTGTTCTTTCTTTTTCTTTCTTTCTTTTCGTCTATTTCATTTTCTTTCATTCCTCATTGTTCTTTCTTTCTTTCTTTGTTTCTTTTTTTCTTTCTTTCTTTTCGTCAATTTCTTTTTCCGTCACTCCACATTGTTCTTTCTTTCTTTCTTTCTTTCTTTCTTTCTTTCTAGTAAAAATTTTCTTCTTTCCCTTGCCTTTATTCCTAAAAGTGCATGATTACAATTTTTGGTTGTTTCCTTCTTGAAATCTTATTTTTTGTCGTTGTTGTTTTGCTCCGTCATCATTTATCCTTTTTTGTTCATTACATTTTCTTTCTTTTTTTCTTTCTTTCTTTCTTTCTTTCTTTCTTTCTTTCTTTCTTTCTATTCTTAATACATGTCTTAATATCTGTCAAAAGAAACAAAGCAAAATAAACACAAATTCTATTAAAAAAACAAACATTAGGAAGTTCACAATATTAAGATTAAGAAAAATTAAAGAAAAAAAAAAAATTATCCCCTCAAGTACCGAAAGCAGATTTTAGATGAAAAATCAATATGGCCGACGGACAGTGACTCATCAAAATCTTGAAGTTTGAAAAAAAATTATACAAGCAACCGATGCAACTTCTGCTTGTCCATTTTCTCTATTCGCTGGAAGAGACTACAGAAAAATGAACAGATATTTTTCATTAATCAAATGTCACTAGACTTTCACTCTCTCGTTTCGTGTTAAATGGAAATGTTGAAACTTTTTTCAATGTTTTCTTTTTAATCTTTATTTTTTTTTATTTTTCTAAATTTTACATTAGGTCTCTTATACGAAGCATCGAAGAGTTTTTTTTTAATCAGTTATTCCAATGTGTTTTGGACCTGATTCATCATTTTAAACGCATTTATTTAAAATTTCGATTCAACTGCAATTCGTGTCGACACCAATAAATTATCGAATTTATATTATTAGAAATCACATTATAAATTGATAAATATTTAATAAATATCACCTGTAGTATTGCAGAATATGAGGTGCATCAAAAAAGAAACCAAACTTTTTCTAAAACGAATTTATTGCTTTATTTACACTTAGTGGATAGAATGTTCAACAATGGTCCGGGAGACCTGGTTTCAATCCCAGGTCGCTTCATACCATAGATTTTAAAAATGGTACTTGATATCACCTTGCTTAACACTCAGCAATATAAGGTACGTATCAAGGGTAAAGTGAAGCAATCCAGGGAAAGGAGTAGCGCCCTCTCCTTCACCTCAGTGTAGTAGCTATTGAAAAGAGAGCCTTCGGGTCGCCCTCGACTATGATCGCCAACTTTACTTACTTTTACAATTTAAGAAACTTGTATACTTTAAAACAGCTGCCCCCACATATGGTTCGAAACCGTTTCTCCAGTTCTAGAATGAGTTCTAGAAATCCTTTTGAAGAATAATATGTCATTTGTGTAGTATATGAATTCTATCTCTTCTATCAAATCAAATTGGTGTCTTTTTAAGAATTTGATCGGCTAATGTTCACCCATATGACGTAGATAACAGCAATGATAATAATAATGTCAATACTTGCGAATAACCATCAGCTAACGCAAGGAATAATAATAATAATAAAAATAATAATAATAATAATAATGATAAACCCAGCACCTGTCCTAGAAAATACCACACATAAACTCCTTTGGGACTTTAACATACAAACGGATCCCCTAATCCCGGTCAGAAGACCAAACTTAATAATAAACAAAAAAAAAAAAAAAAGAAAAAAAAAGAGAACTTGCAAAATAGTCGACTTTGTTGTCTCGATTGACCAAAGAATAAAACTGAAAGAACGTGAAAAGAAGGATAAGTACCTCGACCTTGCGAGGGAATTGAAAAAACTGTGGAACATGCAGGTGACAATTATACCAATTGTAATTGGTGCGTTTGGAACAGTAACTAAAGGATTACAAAAGGGACTAGAGGACTTGGAAGTTGGCGGACGAGTGGAGACCATCCAAACGACAGTATTATTGAGGATGGCCAGAATACTAAAAAGAGTCATGGAGACTTGAGGAGACTTGCTGTCACTCAGACTGCAGTGAAAAAAACCATCGGATGTCGCTGATGTGAAAACCTCTAATGAGTGAATGATAATAATAATAAAACTGGAGAGTTGAATTAACGGCAGGATGAAAAAGCTTGGCTGAAATAAAGATCCAAAGAGGTATTTTCCAAGGAGATGCACTGTCACCCCTACTATTTATAATTACCACGATGACACAAAGCCACATACTCAGAAAATGCACGGCCGGATACAAACTTAGTAGATAGCAAGAAAAGAACAACCACCTAATGCACATAGATGACATAAAACGATTTGCAAAAAATGAAAAAGAACTGGAGACCCTAATACACACAGTTAGAATATACAGTCAAGACATAGGAATGGAATTTGGCATTGAAAAATGCACCCTGCTCATCATGAAAAGTGGCAAACGACATCTAACTACTGGAACAGAACAACCAAATTAAGACAAGATCAGAACGCTCACAGAAAACAAGACCTACAAATACTTAGGAATCTTGGAGGATGACACCATCAAACAAGTCAAAATGAAAAACAAAATTCAAAAAGAATATCTCAGGAGAACTAGAAAACTACTCGAAACAAAGCTCTCCAGCAGAAACCTTATCAAAGGAATAAATACTTGGGTTGTAACCCTCGTTAGATACTCGGGACCCTTTCTCAAGTGGACCAGAGTGAACTTAGACAAATCGACTGAAGAACTAGAAAACTAATGACCATGCACAAGGCATTACATCCCAAAGACGATGTAGACAGACTATATGTACCAAGAAAAGAGGGAAGAAGAGGACTAGACAGCATCGACTCGAAGACTACATAGAAAAACACGAAAGAGGACTGAGTACGACCATCAAAAACAATACTGACAACACGATAGATAACAAAATGACAAAAACTAGAAAACAAAAATGGGAAGAAAAACAACTCCATGGGCGTTTTAAACGACTAATAAACAACATCTCACACGACAGAACCTGGACATGGCTAAGAAAAGGAAACTTTAAGAGAGAAATAGAATTTATTCTAAAGGCAGCACGAAACAGCGCCATAAGAACCAATCATATCAAGCCGAGGATAGATAAGACGCAACAAAATAGCAAATGTAGACTCTGTGGTGACAGAGATGAAACCATCAATCACATAATAAGCGAAGGCCGCAAACTAGCCTTGTACGCTAGACACGACTGGGTGGGCAAGGTGATCCACTGGGAAGTGTGCAAGAAATTTAAATTTGACCATGCCAACAAATGGTATATGCAAAACCCAGCTCCTGTCCTTGAAAATGATACATACAAACTCCTATGGGACTTTAATATACAAACGGATCACCTAATCTTGGCCAGAAAACCAGAGCTTATAATAATCAACAACAACAACAACAAAAAAGAAAATCTGCACAATTGTCGACTTTGCTGTCCCGGCTGACCACAGAATAAAACTGAATGAATGTGAAAAGAGAGATAAGTACCTCGACCATGCTAGAGAAATTGAAAAAACTGTGGAACATTCAGGTGACAATAATACCAATTGTGATTGGTGCTTTTGGCACGGTAACTAAAGAATTATTAAAGGGCCAGGAGGATTTGGAAGTTGGCGGCCGAGTGGAGACCATTCAAACAACAACATTGTTGAAAACGGCCAGAATACTGAGAAGAATCCTGGAGACTTGAGGAGACTTGCAGTCACTCAATCTCCAGTGAAAGACCATCAGATGTCGCTAATGTGAAAAACTCTAATGAGTAAATAATAATAATAAAAATAACTCAAGTTTGAAATTATTAGTAAAAATAAAGGTGAGACGCAACTGACTGAACTGAGTGTCATGATTGCCAGGTGTTTCCTTAATAGTCAACATAGGGGAACCAGCCATCCACCTGTGAATGTTGACCTTTCTAATTTCAGGTAAACAGAAAAAGGTACCTATACTACACTGAATTGCTCTCCACAAAAGAAAAAAAAGGAAATGGAGCTGAGAAACTTTTAGAATCTGTAGCCAAGATATAGGAACGTGGTTTGATATTGAAAATGTGCTCTGCTTATAATGAAAAAAAAAAAAAAAGAAAAAGAGAAATTCATATTCATCCATGATAGATTAGCTCTGCTGTTCAGTATATGCCAACGAGAGACAAAAATAACCGAATGGGCGGTGAAGCGGGAAGCTACCCTGATCCAGAAATCCCCCTACCAAAAAAAAAAAAAAAAAAGAGTCATCCCAATAAACTAAAAACGGATAACGTGATTCCCTATAATATGGAAGATCCTAACTGCACTAATTAGAGCAGAGATCTCGTCCTCCTAAAACTTAGAAAAATATTTCGCCAGGAAATATGAGGAACAGATATCCAATTATGTATTATAGATCAGCATATTCTTAAGGAGATAAAAACAAGGTAGTAAAATGTAGCCATGACATACATAGAATACAAAAGGGATGATTCCACGAACATGGATAAAAGTAAAGTTGGCGTCCTAAATCCAGGATGACCCGAAGGCTTCATTTTCAATAGCTACAACACCGAGATATAGGGAGGGCGCTACTCCATTCACTGCGCTGCTCCACTTTACGCTTGATCTGTACCTTATAATGATGAGTGTTAAGCAAGGCAGCATCAAGTACCATTTTTTGAGTCTTTGAAATGACTCGACCTGGGATTGAACCCCGGTCTCCCGAACCATTAGGCCAATGGCCCGGTTCACATGGATAATAGACTGAAAATGTTCAAAAGACTAGAATAAATGGTAAACTTCATCATAAGAACTATGGAAAACTGGAGAGTTGACTTAGCTGTTGACAAGCTGAAGTTAAAATCCTAGGGACATGTAACATCAATAATGTCGCTTGCCCGTGGTGTAATGGTTATCGTCAAAGAAAATGGACACGGCGCCAATAGTTCAAATCCTGGACGAGACTGATTGCATTTCACATCGCACTAACACCCTAGGAACAGGTATGAATCCAATTATTCTCCCTTCAGCTATGGGTAAATAGGAGGGCAGACTAGGATCTGGTGAACTAGTCTAGGAGAAGGAAAACACTGAATTCAAACCTGTTAAACACCGCTTAAAAATTGACCTAGTGTCATATCCTACCCGAGCAGAGGGGTTGGGTAAATATGATAATGTCGCTTAATTCTACTCTAAAAAATGAAAAGGATTTTCGGACTATTGTCTTCATCGTTATTTTTATAACGTTTCGGTTGATATGTCCACCGGTTTTCTTCAGGTGTTTGTCGAAATCGGGAACCTTCACGGAACTTCGAACTACGTCCTTTATTGAATCCACGATTGGTCACCTTTTCTGATTCCTTTAGCCATAACCGGGTGCAAGTGTTAAGTAATCCTGTAGTCAGGATTGAACCTGCAACCTCAAGATGATTGTCTCCTTAGGGAACCAACGCCTATATCCGCTACGCCATGCGTCGGATTGAATTTTTGGGACTTATAAACTTAATGTTCTTACTTGACAAGAATTACGACTATTATGCATGATTTTTTACCTGTGCTCACATTCGGATTTTTTTTTTGTTTTTTTAAATCTGAATCTGAAATTTAGACAACTAAATGCAAAGAAGATTTTTAAAAATTTTCAAAATCAAAGAAAAAATAAACCATCTCATGTATATAAATGATACTAAGATATTTGCCAAGAATGAAAAGAACTAAAAGCCCATGTACAAACTATTAGAACCTACAGCCAAGATCTAAGAATTAAATTTTGGATTGAGAATTTCGGACTAATGTCTTCATCTTTATTGTTATTTTTACAACGTTTCGGCCGATATGTCCTCCGGTCTTCTTTAAGTATTTGTCAAATTCGGGAAACTTCACGGAACTTCGAACTACGTCCTTTATTGAATCCACGGGAGTCGCCTGTTCTGATTCCATTAGCCATAACCGGGTACAAGTGTTAAGTATTCCTGTATTGTTACTCACCTGCAGTCAGCATTGAACCTGCAACCTCCAAATGATTGTCTCCTTAGAAGCTTTGGGAACCAACGCCTATAACTGTTCGACAAATACCTGAAGAAGGCTGGAGGACATATCGACCGAAACGTTGTGGAAATAACAATAAAGATGAAGACAATAGTCCGAAAACCCTTAATGATAAAAGATACCGGGGAATAGTAGAAGTGGACATCATCAAATAAACAGAAATAAAAGAAAAAAAAGAAATGAAAAAAAAAGGACCGCATAAGAAAGAGAAATATTTTTGAAATTCACCAGCTGTGACAATCAGGTTTTAGTAGGGTGTATTCCAATTGCTGCTGTAGCTGTTAATTTGAAGCTGAAATCATAAAAATTGGTCAGTCATCTCATAAGATGTATAGCAATAAGATACTGAATTTTCAAGAGTCGACGCCAATTTTAAATGCCTGTACAAAAAAGTCTGGAAACTTATTGAAGGCTCCACGTATTATATTTACTGCTGTAATCTGATTTTCTTACCTCTTTTTGTATATTTTTGTATACCTGGTATCTACGCAAACCTTAATGCTGGCGAGTCCTCTTCTTTAAAAAAAATCTAATTGTAAGAATCTCAGGACCATTTTAAAAATTGACCCGGGAAGAACCCAAGCAAGGGAACTGATGACGATGCATTATCAGGAACATAAGAAATAAATTGACAATTGGTCAATTTGACTTTCGAACTAAGCGAGAATAATTCGAAAGAAAGGGTGGTTTTCCGACCTTGAAATACTAAAAATATGTGGACAAGTTATGATGGCTTGTAAAAAATGATCAAGAAGGGGGTGGTCTACGCTGAATGTAGGTACGTTCGTGGCTGATAAGTGGAAAAGTGAGCTTTTATAGAATGCTCAACGAGACTTTCCGGAAAGAACCGAAGCAAAAGACATTGAAAACCACAACAATGCAGACCAGACAGTACTAATTAACAAGAAGGAAAGAACTTCTTTATGTAAATTGTATTTATTTTTTCATTTCGTTTTACATTGCAAATATTTATATATATATATATATATATATATGTGTGTGTGTGTGTGTGTGTGTGTGTGTGTGTGCGTGTGTGTGTGTGTGTGTGTGTTTTAATTATAATAATAATGAAAAATGCAAATAAGAGAAGTACATAAAAAAGTGCTCAATGCTCCTATGGCAGAGGATGTCTAAAACCTAAAATATTCAAATAATATATTCTTAAAGTCCTTTACTTAAAGTTTCATGAGGATCACACAAGCATCAGACGGAAATATAAGAAAAAGTGGCCAATTAACAGTGTTTATGATGTGATGAATTTGTGACGTGGCGTGATGTTTGTTCACCTACAGAATCAGTGAGGTAGTAAATGACATAGAATGAATTTATTAATGTGTCTCCACTTAGAAATCAATTCCCTTTTTTGTTCAACAATTTATTACTTTCGGTATATTCACGGGTACATCATTTTTCTTTCAAACATAATCTGCAGTTATTGTCATCTCCTTAATAAACTTGGTCCTTTTCACAATATCCTATTTTATAATGGGAAATTTTCCTGTTTCATCTTTTAGCTGTCATATATGTTTAGATAATGTACTACTGCAGGGATATATTCCACTGGTAGAGCTAAGGTTATGGTCGTACCATCGAATTTTCCAATTAGATTGAGTGTCAATGATAAATATACTTTCATTGTTATCATAAAGTTCTCTTTTGCAGTGACCTTATTCATCAAATTGGCATTAAATAACATACAATAGTTGATATGCCAATAAAACCAACCCAACTTATGTATCAGATCATTTTTTGTAGGTGCCCGTAGTATAATGGTTATCATCGTAGTAAATGGATACAGCGACACGAGTTCAAATCCTGGACGAGGCTGACAGCACTGGGAACGATATGTATCCAATTATTTTTCCTCCAGCTATGGATAAACAGTTGGGCAGAGTGGGTTCTTTAATTTTGGTTTGGCAACCAGCCTAGAAGAAGGAAAACTCAGAATTCAAACTTGTTAAATTCCACTGAAAAATTGACCTTATGTCACATCCTGCTCGAGCAGAGGGGTTGGTAGATGCATATATATATATATATATATATATATATATTATGAGAGAGTAGGTCGTCAGTAAATCACTACATGATTATGTGTCGAACCAAGTGCAATATAATATAGAAAGTGTTCAATATCTATAATAGAGCTATTATAATAATAATGATAATAAATAAATATACATTATTATGTATTTAATCCATGGAAAATATTATTCTGCAACCTAAGGTTTCATGATAATAAATAAATATGATATTATTAAAAAGTTTATAACAACATTCATCAGGCAGTTAAGAAGACAGAATTCCATCTTCTTAATTGCCAAATGAATGTTGTTATAAACTTCATGAAACCTAAGGTTGCAGAATAATATTTTCCATAGATTAAATATATAATAATATATATTTATTTATTATCATTATTATAATATATATATATATATATATATATATATATATATATATATCAGAATATTAATCAAGCAAAAGTTTTCAAAGGACATCTTTCTCTCTCTTTCTCTTTCTCTATCACTGTCTTCCTCACTTGATTGGACAAAAACACCGCATAGCATCTACCTGTTTATTAGAAAGGTATAAAAAGAACTTGCAACATCGGAAATAAACGCGAGTCGCGGGATATAATTTTTGTGACCAAGTGTCTGTCTTTTCCTTTCCTGATGTAGACAAGTTCTTCATGTCTTTGTCTCCTTAACTTTTTCTGGCAACCTTTTCTTCGAGAACCTTTCAGTTCCCTCGCTATACAACATTTCAATACTTAGAGTTTGGTGATAAATAATACCTAATGATAACTGTTTTGATTTTTATTGCTATCGCTTTCTAGTTTTATTTTACTAAGTATAAAAACCATCAAGCACTTATTCATTTGTATAATCGTAAATATATATATATAGTTTTAACATCAAACTGAATTGGCCACAATGTGCAATTTTGAAATAGGATGGATAGATTGGGGATGACACATAAAGACCTATATGAAAAAACACTAACTTTCATGGCTAATTTGAAAGACACACTTCCCATGCTTAACATATATCTTTAAAATGGAGAGCTCAATGCCTGATGTCCCGATAGCAGAGAACATATAAAGGTCACTGGAAGATATTTAGATACTAGAAAATGATTTTTACCCAATGAATGGATATGCTACGTCACCGGGTCGTTTTTCTTCACTACTTTTATAGCAATTCAATTCTTGAAAAAATCTATGTTGAAATTTCCTAAAATCTTTTTTCAAAATTTTTTCTCCGGATGAAAATCTTAGGTCAAAACTAGTTAAGAACAATCAAAAAATAGTACAAAACAAATATTCCTATTTATTTTTCAGCTTTTGTTCCATTATACATATGTGTGTGTGTGTGTGTGTGTGTGTGTGTGTGTGTGTTTGTGTATGTGTGTGCGTGTATATATGTGTGTATGTCCATTTTTAAAATTAATATTGATTAGTTTGAGTGAGAGTCTTGGTAATTTTTCGATTGTTATATTTTAACCTCATCAATAGACGCCACCCTAAAAGATGAGTAACTGTAGTTCACCGACTGAACTATTTGATCCTGGCCGTTGACCAGTGGGGTTCGTCCATCCAGCATCTGATGAAGCTCACCGTTGACCCGTCGCTGGGTTCATCTGCTTTACTTCACGTTCACCATGCTGCTTCCCATGGCTTCCATTGTTTAACTTGTGAAAACATCTTTTTCCTTTCCCTCTTTTCTTTCTTTTTGTCCTCTTACTACTTCTCCCTCCCGCTTGTACATTCCTTAAGTTTTAACTTTGTGTCAGTCCACTGTAGGATTAACCCCGGTAAAGATTATTTCCTTCCGATTCTTATTTTAAATCTGGTCCCGGATACTCTATAATCTATCCTTATTTACGGATTCATGCTATCTTAAAGATATTCTATTTTTACACAAACTTATATATTCAAAGACTCTGCAGGACTTGTAACAGCAGTAAAAAATCATTTTAGCTTGATTTTTTTTTTTAGAGAATTCACCTGAAAACTAGACTTCAAATTAAAAGATTTATATTTTCAGCGGTCGTATAAATACTACTATTTGGCTACACCACATGGACGCTGACAAAGCGAATAGAGAAAAATCTTGACAGCAATTGAACAAGAATGCTTCGAAATGTGTTGAACAAATCCTGGAAGCAACATCCCACAAAACTATAGCTGTACGGCCACCTACCTCTCATCTCTAAAATCACCCACATTAGACGAACCAGACATGCGGGATACTGCTGGGGAAGTAAAGACGAACTCATAAGCGACGTTCTCCCATGGACCACTTTACACTAACGAGTAAAAAGTTAGGCAACCAGCAAAAACTTATCTACAACATCTCTGTACGGACACAGGATGTAGTCTACAAGACCTGCTGGAAGCGAGGGATGATAGAGACGAATAGCGAGAGAGAGAGAGAGAGCGAAAGAGAGAGAGAGAGAGAAATCCGTGCTAGCGGCATGACATGATGATGATGATGATGATTCGTCTAAAATTTATCAAGGCAGCAGTTCAATCGTCTAGTCATAATCGCTTTGTTTTATAAGTTGTATATTTATGGACACGTCTGAATTTAAATTTTAAATTAAAAAAAAAAGAAAAATTAAAATGTAATTGTGTGTATTTACTCGTCTCCTCCGTAGGGCACCTCGGGTGGTGTAATGGTCAGCAAACTAGACTAGCAAACCTTCACGAGTGAGTTCGAGTCTCACTGGGTGCCCAATTCATACGGCTTTGTGCCACATCGAAGCAAAAAGCTTCGTAAATCACTACTTAACTCCTTCGTAACATGCAGGATGTGACTCAAGGTAAATTGTTAAGCGGAGTAAAGATGGTTTCAATTCAGTTTTCCTTCTCCAAGACTGGTTGCCATATCAAGGTTAAAGAGCGTGATCTACCCAACTGTTTACCCATGGCCGAGGAGAGATGAGATTTATTCATAACTTTCCCGAAAGCATTAGCGTGAAGTGAACTGAAAAAATTCTTCCAGTATTTGAACTCGAGTCGCCGACTCCTGGTCCTACGATGATTATCGTTACGCCAAGCGCGCATCCATACGCTGTACTTGGATGAGTCAAATGTTTTGCATTATTTTGATAACGTAAGGCACCATTTAGCAGATCCGGATGCTTTTACCAAGGCCATAAAGGGGACTTACTGCACTGAACAGTGAGACGCAGAGCTTGCCTGATACTCTCCGAGAATTACTTGCCAAATTTGTCGCTACGATTAAGCCTACCTGACCTTGCCTGATCGTGGTGGTTCTTACAACTGGATTGAAATTTCTTGAACGACTTGGTTACTGTACTTTGATCAACTCAGCCTTTAACTTTCGCACATCAAATTATTTTTGGTTCTTTCAGTGGGGGTTTTAGCCAAGCTCGACCTGATAAAGCAAAAATTCCCGAAATGTTGCACGTTTACCTGTACGACTTTCAAATCACTCATGTTAGGAAGCGATGCAATACATGTCAGCGCACCGACTAAAATCGTACTACCAACCACAGTGGGTACTTGCGTCGGCTTGAACTGCTTTGTGAGATACGTGGCATAAACTAACATGTATTACCAAAATATTGCAAAACTTTTGACTCAGCCAAGTATGTATATATATTTACCAACCCGTCCATACGAGCTGGATGGGACACAAGGTCAATTATTTTACGCGGAGTTTAGCAGGTTTGAATTCAGAGTTTTCCTTCTCTTAGAACGGTTGCCATACTAAGGTTAAAGAACTCAGCCTGCCCTACTATGTATCCATAGCTGAAAGGAGAATAGCTGGATTCATAGCTTTCTCAAAGGTATTAGCGCTATGCGAAACAACCTCGTCCAGGATTTGAACTCGGGTCGCCGTGTCCATTTCCAACTATGATAAATAAATACAGCCAAATATGCGTATGTACGATCAGGTCAACTCATTACCAATCAACCAAGTTAGTTGCCAATTTGACCCTCTTAACGATGGACATGTTGAACGGTGCATATATGGCAATTTGTCGGCAAAATGTGTTTTAGGCCGCAAAAATATGTTGGTTAAGTTGAAAACAAAAGAAAGTTAGTATCAGGAAAAACCATGAATGCAGCTTATAATTACACTGGTTTATAAGGAAATTGAGGCGAGCACAAAAGTACCAGTTTTGACCTAATTTGCTGAATTCAAATTTGAAATCCGTTTTTACTCATCACCTCTAGCTTTTTTAGATATGCATAGTGTGCATTTTGTGCATATACGGTACACAAAGGCGTATATGAATTCAGGGTTAATTCTAATATTGTGAGACTTAGGGCTTATTCTTTAGTTATTATGCACTAAATGTAAGTGATAGCATTACATTATATATATATATATAGTTATATATCAAGACGGATTTTGACAGTTAAGGCAGCAGGTCTCAATCCACACTCTGGCAGTCATTGGAAGAGGTTGTCTCGCAGGCGGCGCAGGAGGTTGGTGTCCCTCAACTATCGTGTTACACATCTTTTGGGTTACTAAATATTAGTATTACATTTTCAAATGCACATTTAGTTTTACTTTGTTATATTTTCAGATTCTCCAATGGCTTCAAGCACGTCAAAATGTCGAGGATGCCTCAAAAAGGCCAATTCTTTCTGCTACGTGTGTGGAGACTTTACAACAGTCGCACAGCGTCGAACCATCACTTCCCTCCTCAGAACCGCCTACTTTCACTGTTTTGACTGTAAAATTGGTGATCAGGACAAGTCTTGGGCTCCACACATCTGTTGTAAACCCTGCTACAATGGACTAACTGCGTGGTTTAATGACAAGAAAGCGGCTTTCAACTTTGCAGTCCCGATAGTTTGGAGAGAGCCACGAAACTACGCAGATGATTGTTATTTTTGTTTAACTAATATAACTGGTTTCAATGCATCTTCTTAGAAAAAGATCAAATATCCCAACCTTCGATCTGCGATGAGACCCGTTCCCCATTCAGATGATCTTCCTGTACCCACACCTCCAGTCAATAAGAATCTTCTTTCCTCATCAGATGAAGAAATGCCTTCAAGGGAGGATTCTGCCGAGTCAATATCTTTGGAAGATATTGAGTCTACATATTCAGGAACAAGTGGCAATGAGCCACACTGGATCACGCAAGAACACCTGAATGATCTTGCTCGTGATTTGTATCTGTCAAAACAGCAGTCAGAGCTCTTCGCTTCTCGGCTTAAACAGTGGAACCTAGTCCAGAAGGATGTAAGGATCACCAGTTTCAGGAATCGGAACAAATAAGGTCATTGGTCTTCTTATGGATATGCAAGCGGGCTTCACAAAGTACTGTTGTTTTCTCTGTCTCTGGGATAGTCGAGCTGTATCCCAGCATTACAAGCAGAAAGACTGGGGATTTAGAAGCACTTTTGTTCCTGGCGAACACAGCCTCAAGGAGAACCCTCTGGTGGACATAAATAAGGTGCTTCTTCCTCCTCTTCATATAAAGCTTGGTTTGATGAAGAATTTCGAGAAGGCGTTGCAAAAAAATGGTGCTGGCTTCCAACACTTGTCTACTGTATTCCCAGGTCTTAGTGCTGCTAAGCTCAAAGAGGACATCTTTGTCAGACCTCAGATCCGAGAAGTGCTGAAGGATACTGATTTTGAGGAGCTTCTTAACTTAGAGGAACTGAGAGCATGGGAAGCATTCAAGTCAGTCTGTAGTGGCTTCCTTGGTAACACACGCGTACCAGATTATCAAGCCAAGCCTGTATTGAGAAGTTGCTAAAGTCTTACGAGGATATGGGGTGCCGAGTGTCACTCAAGATTCATTTTCTCCATTCCCACCTCAACTTCTTCCCGCCAAACCTTGGAGCAGTGAGTGATGAGCATGGGGAAAGATTCCACCAAGACATTACGAAGATGGAGAGCAACTATCAAGGCAAATGGAACCCCGGCATGATGGGAGACTTCTGCTGGATGCTCTTGCGTGACATCCCGGAGGCAAAATACACCAGATCTTCTAAGAAAACACACTTTTGACTGTCTGTGGTACTATGAATTGTGTAATTGTGTCATCCAAGTATATTGATTCAATCAGTGTTCTTTATCTATCCTGTTTTATCTGCTATAAGCTGCTGCAACTCTTGAAATATGCACATATATTCTCTGTTTATACTAAAATGAGACTATTTAAAAGCCAGAAAACTAGAGATGATAGAGCAAAACTATTTATAAATTTGAATTCAGCACACCCAAATTAACAAAAAACACCTATCCCCATTCTTGCCTCAGACCAAAAATTTATTTTTGTAAACCAGTGTTATTATAGTATTATATTATTGTTGCAAACAAATTGCCCTGTTTGGGGCTATATAATATTATACAAGAATAAACATATAATAATCCATTCAACTGATGTCCTTGTGTCCTATATACCAAAGTTTAACGTACTTCAAACGGCTCTCTTGTTCACTGCTGGAATCGTAGCAGATGGAATTTTAACATCCGCTGTTTACGGAGATTGGCCAGGAAAGAGGTGTAGACATGTCTTTTGATATTTGACGCTAACATATGCAACTCCTAATAGGTTAGTTTGAAATGTATACCGACCAATTATATGTGTCATATATCTCCTTTAGAAAGTTGGGTTGTCCAAGGGAGACAACCCACTTACCTTTGGTATATATATCTTTTATTCCCGTAATGATGTATAAATTTCGTTTTGTTTCGTTATTTAATAGAATATTAACCTTCGTGGGTTATTTAATGCCAAAGCCATCTCTGCAGAAAAGCAGCAGTGATATTATTGAACCCATAGATGGGGGGGGATAAGGGGAGACATATTTTTCCAAGGATATTAGTTCAAAAGTGAAGGCAATCGAAGCACTGGAGTTCGAACTCGTTTACTTTGAGTCCACAGTCCAGCTCTTTAGCCACTACGTCACGGGGACTTCCTTCCGGTCTGAGAGTTTTGAATAGACAATAATCTCACTGGTTATGTGATAGAAAGCGGCCCTGAAGTAAGAAACAAAGATGCGCATTTCCTTGCATTTTACCATTTTGGGCCCGATTAATTGCTGAAGTCGAAAAATAAGATGTTTTAAAGTGAACAAATGGCCTGAGAGATGTGTAACGGGTTTAAGTATGGCCAAAAATGTACATCATCCCACGAAAATGAAAGCGCCTTGTCTGTGAACCAAGAATATACCGTGAACGAGACTCCTGCTCCACAAAAAAAGTGTATCCCCAATATGACACTAAACAATATCCAGTTTTAGAGTGTGGAGATACGCTTTCATTTTCAGTACTCTCAGGTGTACTCTGACCCGCCTTTCCAAGAAGTTTACCATTTTTAGTCCAATTAAAAGCTGACGTCGAAAAAAAAAAAGATGTTTTAATGAGCCAAGCGAACAAATGGCACGAGAGATGTGAACATTCTTGCAAATGCACCTGCTCAAGCCAAATGTCAGAAACAAACCGCAAGAGACATTGGTTTCTACGAGAACTCATATAAAAACTGAGTTCGTATGTTTTAAACAAAATAATGCCCTCTGCTCATGATATAGCAAGTCGTTGAAATTAGTTAATCAATTCACATACTTCGGTTGCAATATCTTATCTACTGAAAGCGATGTTAACTTACACATAGGTAAAATATAGATAGATATTGACGAGTTTAAGATCATATGAAAATCTGATTTCTCTGATTAAATACAACGGGAATGATTCCAAGCGGTAACTGTGTCAGTATTATTGCATGCTTCCACAACTTGGACTCGAATGAAACGCCTGGGGAAAAAGCTAGATAGAAAGTATAAAAAGAAGCTGCTTACTGTTTTGAATAAATCCTAGAAGCAGCACCCTTCAAAACAGTAGTTGTACGGCCACTTACCTCCCATCTTACAAACTATACAAGTGAGACGAGCAAGACCTGCTGGTCACTGCTGGAGATTCATCAGTATTGGCTGATCAGCAACAACTTATATTTATCAGTTTTGAGTGGATACTAGATGCTGTCTAAAGTACTTACTAAGATAGATCATCATCATCATCATGACGCGCGGCTAGCACGGATATCCCTGACCCTCTCTCTCCACGTTTCCCTATCATTCATCGCCTCCGGCAGGTCTTCAGGGTTACATCCCGTATCTTCACATAGCTGCTGTATGAATGTTCAAGCTGGTCGTCCTGCTTTTGGTTGGCCATATGCGGGGGTCCACAGGAGCACATCACTTACGATCTCGTCCTTGCTTCTCCAGCAGTGTCTGGCATGTCTGGTTCATCTAGCTTGCATAGTTTTCGTGAGAGGTGGTAGGTGGCCGTACAGTTGGCGCTTTGTGGGGTGTTGCTGCCAGGACCTGTTCAATATTGCTCGCAACATTCTTGTATAATTGCTGTCGAGCTTCTTCTCCAACCGTTTAGTCAGCGTCCAAGTAGTGCATCCATACAGCAGTATCGACACGACCGCAGCCTGGAAGAAACTGCGTTTCTTTTTATCTGTCAGGTTTGATTTCCATATGATCGAAAGCCTATCGATAGCTGTCCATGCCTTCGTTAGCCGTGTGTCGATGTCTTTTTCGGTTGATGAGACGCTGCTTCCTAGGTAGGTGAATTTGTCAACCAGTTTCAGGGAGGTTCCGTCTAGTGTGGATATGTCGCCTTTCTGATTAAAGCACATAAATTCAGTTTTGTGTGCATTGACATCGAGTCCAATGCCTGCAGCGGCTCGTTCCAAACTATGCAGTAGTGTTTCGGCTTGGTTGGGTGTATTGGCCAGTAGCGCTATGTTGTTGGCGTAGTCGGCGTCGGTAATTGTTTTTGCGGGGTACCTTCTGCTTCTTTTCTTTGTCAGCTCAAAGCCGTTTTCCCTAATGTTATCCATCGATGTCCTAAGTACGTAGTCTAGACAGATGATAAAGAGGTATGGGGCAAGCGTGTCCCCTTGTAGTACTCCTGCTACAATGTCAAAGTAATCTGTGTCTCCATCCGGTGAACGCACTTTCACTTTGGTGTTTATAGATAGAGAGATAGATAAGAGAATTTATGCTGTTGGCATGCCTAGATGATGATGAGGATGATGTGTCAAGTATTATTAGTATTAAATAAAAATACTTGAAACTATATAATACGGAAAAGGAAATGAGTTAGAGAGAGTGTTACTTACGTCTTGCGGGCTCAGTTTCAGTGGATACTGTGGCCAACACGAATGTCTATCAGCTTCTGATATTTATGGTCAGAATTTAGAGTAGGAGGGGTGAGAGGTGATTACAACCTATATATTCAGGTTCAGTCACCTCTTTCTGGTTGAGTTTAAATTGTGTTATCAAGGAGACCAGACCATTATTTTTTCTACTCCAGAATTATAGATAGTTCTGTTACCAGACCTTGTTGGGCGGGTCGCTTAAAGAGCAATTCTTTTTTGCAACCCCGATTGCTGCCTGCATTTTAAGTATCCCCCTTCTACTATTTTTTTACGACAATAACAAGTTTTCATTTTTATTAAATAGGAATAGTCACTTGAAAATATATGAATACGTTCAATTTATTATTTGTATATGAGAATAATTGAATGAGTAAATTATTCGTATTAGATAGGAATACTTGAAATCATATAACTGTGTGCTGATAAATTATCATTATTAAAAAAGGATAATTACTTGAAACCATTTAATTAAAATGTTTTTTTTTGTCTAATTATAGTTTGTTTTATCAGTTATATGGTTTCAAGTATTCCTATCCAACACAAAAATATACTTACAGTTCTATAGTTTTAAGTGTCCCTATGTACACATATCTATTTGACCTATATATGAACCAGTAATACGATTCCAGATCAGAGTGGACCTGGGAATAATGGCAATGAAAGAGTATTCCACACATACCAGAGCTCCTGAACCGGTGCCTCGCCAACGGATGCAATATAGAGTCACACCAGGATACTCTTGTGGGGTCGGTCTTCCTCTGTGTAGAGGATGAAATCGATGTATTCTAAGCCCCGCCAACGATGCAACTGGAGCTCTAGGGAGTATAGAATCATCTCTTCTTTGCCATTATTCTCAGGTCCACTCTGAACCAGAGAGGTAGTATCTGTTTAATGTCCCATCTATGGGCCAAATAGATTTGAAAATTATCTGTATTAGTTAGGAATACTGGATACCAAATTGCATCAGTTAATTCTACCACTTCGTTCTTTCGTTCTTGTGATGTTACTTTCCGATTAACCTGGGCCCTGGGATTGAACTCACGACTTCCAAGCTGCGATCGATCGATTTATTGATTGATTTTTATGGCATGTCAATCTGTCTAGTGCTATTTCATGTTTAGAATTAAAGGAATCGCGTTCATAATACATTTATATTTACATTTGTTTGGTTGTTGCTTCTTCAGAATTTTTTGCACACAGTTATATGATATCAAATACTAATAATTATATGGCCTCAAGTAATTATTTCAATCTAGTAATAGACATTTGTCCGTACACAGTTGTAAGGTTTTAAGTATTCCTATCTTCTTGCAAATTGTAGCCATGTAAGTACTGCTGTATGGTTGCACCAATCGGATTCTGGCAAAACACTTGAGAAAAAGTTAGATTGGAACAACACAAGGGTTCTACGTACTGTTTAGAACAAATCCTAGAAGAAGCACCCTACAAAATAACAGCTGTATGGTCACTTACCTCCCATCTCTCAAACCACCCAAGGAAGACGAATAAGACATGCTGGGTAACAATAAACTCATAAGCAACTTTCTCCTATGGACTTAACAGGTGGATGCATCAGTGTTAGTCGACCAGCAAAAATTTACATTTATCAGCTCTGTGCAGACATCAGGTACCGTCTTGAGGACTTAAGAAACAAAGGCCATAGAGACGAATGGAGAGAGAGAGAGAGAAAGAAAGAGAGAGAGAGAGAGAGAGAGAGAGAGTGTGTGAGAGAGGAATATCTGCTGTTGGTACGATGATGAGATATGGTTTCAAGTAATTAATAATACTGATTCTTAGAAAACAATTACAGCTTCAAGTAATTATTCTCAATACAATTTACAGCCCAGTAGAGGTTTAAATAGTTTCACTAATATTCTTCTACCAGGATAGCTTTGGCTGTAAATGTTATGATGCTGGCAAAAGAAAGACATGGGGAACACAAAAGGTTGATAGAAAAACATATATATATTCAAGTAACAGAAACAAGATACAAGTGAACCTGGTTAAACAGTAGTTAGTTAATAGGAAGCTGAGAGTCGAGTGGGGTAGTGACTATCTGTCCACTACGCAAGCGGTATCACACGTGATTGTGTCACGTGGGTCTGGTCAGCTCCTTCTGACGCTCCGTTGACATGTATCTATGGAGGAGGGCGAGTCCATTATTTTGGGAGTAAAACAATAAATAATACACAAAGGTTGATATGCCATTAAACAATGAAATCAAACAATTTACAGTGACAAATGATTTTTTAACAAATGTATTTGATCCATAGATGGGATCCTAGGTACCATTCTGGAAATCAAGGGATCGTCTTCACACCTCAAAGTTTCTGAACAGGAGACTTACAAGGGGATACAGTTAAGAGTCATACTCGGGACTCTCCTTTTTGGCGCGGGGTTGTACTCCTCCATCAGGGGATACAGTCTGCGTATTCTAAGCCTCGCCAATAACAAGGACCAGGCTGTGTGTACAAGAACCAAGAAAATAATAACAGCTTCCTCATTTCAGAATTTAAACAGAGCAATAGTTGTAATTAGTCGAAGCTCTAGGATGAGGCAATTGTAGAAAAGGAAGAATAGTAGTTATTCTCCCCTACACAACCTCCTTTATGCTCATATTACACCTTCATTAAAATTAATTGACATGATGTTAAGGCCCAAAACAAAAAAACAAACTTCGGAAAGGATGGATGTCTTATTCGCTAAAATCAGTTAAACCCGTAGAAGTTTTTTGATCATTTAATCTTTTCTTCTTTTTTGTCTTGATAGAAATTAATGTTCTCATGGTTTATCTTTTGGTTTTTATTTCCTTTCTCCCCCAACCCTAACAACTCTCAATCAACCTCTGCACTTCTCCGTACCCCACAACTCCTGATGAAGATCCGAGAGTGTAGAATGAAGTCGAAACGTCGTCGTCGTCGTCGTCGTCGTTGAGGCAATTGATTAGAACGCAGTGGAGCTTTTCGCTGTCAGGGGCATATGAGATGAGTCATTTCTAACGACAAACGGACACCCCTCCCCCAACCAAAATGTCCGATACCAATCCCTTGCCCGCTTTCATGTAACGAACTCATCGTGAATTCCCGCCAACCGTCAAACCTGACATCGTCCCCGTCCCAGTTACTTCACGATTGCTCATGGCATCCATGTTTCGATTCCGCGCGCAAAATCTTTATGGGACGTTTCGTTTGCAACCATCCAATCTATTTATGTTGGCTCTACAATTATCTGTCTGCCTGCCTGTCTGTCTGTCTGTCTTCTCTCTCTCTCTCTCCCTTCTCTATCTCACTCTCTCTCTCTCTCTCTCTCTCTCTATCTATCTATCTATCTCAGTCTTTCTCTAATCCATAAACACGTATACACTCATATACATACGTACTAATATATATATCATACGCACACACACGTACACTAAGTCACACACTATCTCTCTCTCTCTCTCTCTCTCTCTTTATATATATATATATATATAGTAATCTAGCTCAGATTTTTCTCGAATCCGAACACACACACACACACACACACACACACACATATACACACACACATTGATATATAGATATGCATATCACACACACACACACTGTCTGTCTCTATCTACGAATCGATCTTTTTTTCTAATCCGTACACACACACACACACACACACACACACACACACACACGTGCACACACACATGGATATATAGATATGTACATCACACACACACACACACACACACACACATATATATATATATATATATATATATATATATATATATATATATATATATATATATCAATGATGACTCATTTAAAAGTCAAAACTATTTTGGATAACAATAAAATCAAAACGCATGTCAAAACAATATCAACATGTATATATATATATATATATATATATATATATATATATATATATATATATATGTGTGTGTGTGTGTGTGTGTGTGTGTGTGTGTGTATCTATGTAAGTGTGTAATATGTATGTGTCTGCTTAGGTAGAGAGAAGCAGAATGTTATGCCTTTTTTTGTTGTAGGTCTACATCTATGTAATTTATAATGAGACCCTGTGTTTCCTTCCGGGGAAATTTGCCTCTCCATTTCACATGGTTTATTGCCCTCTCCCCTCCTCGTTCCCCTTCCATTTCAGTGGCGTTCACTCTTTTACATTGTGTTCAATATTTAAGTTTCCAATTTTTCAACTCACCTCTCATTCCTCCCTATTTACTTTCCTTACAGATACTCCGATTCTATTTCTGGTTGTACGAATAACACTTTAAAAATAGAAGAAGAAGAAGAAGAAGAAGAAGAAGAAGAAGAAAATAACAAGAACAAAAACAACAACAATAATAATAATAATAATAATAATAATAATAATAATTCTTCGTTATTAACACTGTTTTTTTTTCCATCTTTTTACATTTACTTTTCATTATGTAAATAATTTAACCTGCTTCCTATTTTCTCTTGTAAATTTTCATTTCTTTCTTTCTTTCTTTCTTTCTTTCTTTCTTTCTTTCTTTCTTTCTTTCTTTCTTTCTTTCTCAGTCTGCTAATTCTCTTTCTTTTTCATGTGTTTTTCTTTTCTTTTTTCTAACTTTTCCTTCTCTTCTTTCTCTTTCTCATTCTTTTTTTCTTCTTTCTTTAATCTTTCAAATGTCTCTTTTTTTAAAAACGTAATTCCTTCTTTCCTTCCTCCACTTTATTTATTCATTCGTTTATTTTTTCTTCGAGTAACATCACTCTGTCTCTCTCTCTTCCTGCTAGTCTCTTTTTCTCTCAGTCTCTGTCTGTCTGTCTGTCTGTCTGTCTTCCTGCTAGTCTCTTTTTCTCTCTCTCTCTTTTTCTTTCTCTCTCTCTCTCTTCCTGTTACTCTCTTTTTCTCTCAGTATCTCTCTCTCTCTTTCTCTCTTCCTGCTAGTCTCTTTCTCTCTCTCTGTCTTTCTCTCTCTCTCTCTCTCTTCCTGCTACTCTCTTACTCTCTCTCTCTCTCTTCCTGCAAGTCTCTTTTCTCTCAGTCTCTCTCTTTCTCTCTCTCTTCCTGCTAGTCTCTTTCTCTCTCTTCCTTCCACTCTCTCTCTCTCTCTCTCTCTCTCTCTCTCTCTCTCTCTCTCTCTTCGATCTAACTACTTTTTATTATGTCTAGAATTTTCCATGGCACTAACCTTCCGAAGCAACATTTGTCTACTTTTTATTTTCTTCTGTATGAATGTCAATGTTTTATTTATTTTTGTAAAATTTCTTTCTAGTTCTCCATCCCCCATTATTTTCTATGCCTTTTTTTTCCCCCGTTAGAGGTCGCCAACTGTGCGTTACCATGGCATTTGTCTTACTTAACACCCACAAACCAACAGTTCCCCCGATATTTTTGTCATGTAACTTCGACTATTTCTCGATTTTAAGACAAAAAAAAACAGATTTGATGGTTTACTTTAGTGGACACAGTCAGTGGAATATCATGACCAAATCGATAGCAGATTTGAATTTTCTTTTTATTCTCATCATCGCTTAAAATTCGATCTTCTTTTTTTTTCTTTTAATGGGGGGGGTCGAGATTATTTAGTTTCATTCTTTTTTTCCTTTCTTTCATCCTATATTTTTTCATTCTTTCATTCATTTTTCTTGTATTTATTGACGTTTCTGTCTTTGGGGATTTGTTTAATATACTTTTCTTTCTTCTTTTTAGATTAGAATCTGAAATTCATTTTAGTTTCTTCGAGGTATCATATCTTCCTATCTTATTCTTGTTTCGTAGTTTTATGATAACTTCTTTCTTTCATCTTGTTGTCTTTTTTACTTTTTTATTCCTTTTTTCCTTCTCCTTATCTTCTTTTTTCTTTTCATTATTTCCATTTTCTACTTGATCTTTCTTTCTTTCTTTCTTTCTTTTCATTCTTTCCATTTTTCAAATCGGTCTGTCTTTCTTTCTTTCTTCTGGTTGTCATCTTTCTTTCTTTCTTTCTTTCTTTCTTTCTTTTGGTTGTCTTCTTTCTTTCTTTATTTACTTATTTATTTTGGTTGTCTTCTTTCTTTCTTTTTTCTTTCTTTCTTCTGGTTGTCTTCTTTCATTCTTTATTTTTTCTTTCTTTCTTTCTTAAATTAACTTATCAGTTCATTCAGCTCACCTATCTTATCTACCCTCAAAATATTCATTGCTCTAAATCACTGGCGGAGACATTATTTTTTCACTGTAATTTAAGTAGAAAAAATATTCCCGCCTGAAAACAAATAATCACAAGTAAAAAAGAAAGAAAGAAAGAAAGAAGTAGACCAAATGGTAGCGGATCAATACCTCCTGTTGACTTTGTCATTAGTTGATACAAACGACATGTGCACTTGGCCCAGAATTTTCAATAACCTACCGCTTTTAGATGTTGGTCTTGGGAAGATGGAAGACAATTGCTTTTCCGGTGAGAAAATGGTCGCTCAATAGCGAGAAAATATATAATCCTTTCCAAATGGTTTTTCAGACCGGAAGAGGTTTATTTACCGATGCGTCCCATAACCTGTTAGATCAACGATGCCGAGTAAATTATCCTCCAACAGACAATCTCTTGCCAATGCCCATCACCTTTCTTTCTTTCTTTCTTTCTTTCTTTCTTTCTTTATTTATTTATTTATTTATTTTGATTGTCTTTTACCTTTTTTTCTTTCTGCCTTCTTTTTATTTTCTTTCTTTTTTTTTCTTCAGGCTCTTTGTTTGTTATTTGTCTGTTTGTTTCTTTCATTCTTCTGCTTGTATTTTTCCTATCTTCTTTCTTTCTTTCTTTCTTTCTTTCTTTCTTTCTTTCTTTCTTTCTTTTGGTTCTTTCTTTCTTTCTTTCTTCTGGTTATTTTTTCCGTTTCTTTTTCTTTCTTCCTTCTTTATGTCTTTTTTCTTTCTTCTCTGTGTTTGTTTGTTTCTGCTTCTTGGGTATTTTGTTTATTAAAACTAATCCTAAATTAGAATTGAAACTATAATGGAAATTAACCAACAAAAATGACCCCCCATATATATATATATATATATATATATATATATATATATACATTTACATATATATATGTATATATATATACATATATATATATATTTGCATATATATATATGTGTAAATATATATATTTACATATATATATATATATATATATATATTTACATATATATATATATATATATTTACATATATATATATTATATATATTTACACATATATATATATATATATATATATATATATATATATTTACATATATATATGTATATATATATATATTTACATATATATATATATTTTACATATATATATATTTACATATATATATATATATATATATATATATATATATATATATATATATATATATATATATATATACGCATAGACACATACATACACAAACATATATATATAGATATATTAAACTAATGAGAAATAAAGATGTGCGAGAAAAAAACAACAAAAAGGAACAACACTAGCAACAATGAAAACAATCGTTTAATTTTTTTAAAATTAAAGTGCTCGTATGCCAAAAAGCAGAGCAATATAAAAACTAAAATAATTCTTACCTCACTTACATTGGTTCATTCTATAACTATTACTGTCATGTGTTTTATGTTTTTCGTGTTTCAAACAAACAAACTAACAAACAAGCGAATAAGAATATTCTCATGCATTTCATATTTCATGTGTTGTGTGAAAAAAAAACAAAAAACGACCCTCACAAAAAGAAACCAAAAACAATCCTCGAAAAGAAGTTTGTTGGAAGTACCAAATATTTCAAAATCTCTTTTTGAAAGTTTTAAATGCTTCCAGCAAACTTCTGTCTGAGAATTGTGTTTTCTTCTTTCTCACTTTATAAAAAATATAAAACTAATGTTAACAGAATGAACCCATGAAGTTTATATAAGAATTATTTTTGTTTGTGTATATATATATATATATATATATATATATATATATATATATATATATATATATATATATTCATATTCTTTAATGATCAATTATATGAAGAATTCAATATATCTACTGGGGCGTTCAGTCGTTTGTAGTTTTGCTTACATTTTCTGGGTGCCAAATTATTTCCTTTCCTATTTGGAGTTAAAGGAGGAACCTTTGAAAATTTGCCCCTTGCAGAACAGTCAGTTTACCAAGAAACAAATGTGTTCAGTGTTTCTAACCAACAAACGCTTTCATCTTCATGATCAACACCAAACACGTTTGTTTTAGTTTCGATTGAGTGTCTTGCCCAAGGTCTTTAGGACTTATAAACAACCAGTTGGTCGATAGGAAAAGATTCTATACAACAAAGGCTGTGATCTAAAAAGATAAAAATCATTATGTTTTTGCTTCTTTACCTGGCCTCATATTGAAGATATAGTTCTTTAAACCGGAGTATATAAAGAAATATTGATAAGATGTTTTGTAGCGTTAGTATGAGTTTTAAAAAGGTTAAAAGATACATACGCTATGAAAAGAATGAAATCTCAGACCTATTTCTGGCCGGTAGTGAAGCTGTGAAAAAAATATCTCTTATGGCCTACACAAGAAAGTTTGAAGAATTGACTAATAAAGAGAGTGTCAGAATAATTAAGAAAAATATGCGACATAAAAAAAAGAGACTAGTTGTCTTTTAGAGAACCAAATTTACGGTGACAAAACTGGACCCAAACGATTCTATAATACAAGACATGATATCTGAATATTGCGAATCGGAAAAACTGGAAACAAAACATACGTGTACGGTAGATGAATGAATTCTTCTCAGATTGATAGAAGATAAGTAGAATACAATGCATGAGAAAAAAAAAAAACTCTTGCGAGGTTACAAATAAGTAACGCGAATTTAGAAGCTAGCATAAAGTTTTTTCAACAACGAGAATTGATCAAAAAGTTCAACCAACAAAAAGATTATCAAGAGACCAACAATCAAACAATGTCCGTGAAAATATTGTGGCGAGGAACATTTGGAGAAATAAGAATAAATGCCGAACCCCGGAAAAAAGTATGTCCAATCTACAAAGAGAAAGGCCATTCTCTGTTGGTATGCAATTTAAAAAGAAGAATAGAAAGGATAAACGGCACAGACCCTCCAACAGGAAATGCCGAAATATATGCAATAAATACACCCAACAAGTCCACAGAAAAAAAAAACAAAGTTGAATTTTTTCCCATTCGAATCGACTCTGGGAGTTATGTCCCTTTGATACCGAGAAATGTGCCAACCAATATTAAGAAAGAGCAATTTCCAGTCGAAGCAATTCGAAAGAATTTTAATTAAAGTAATGGATACTTTTGTAGGGAGATTAGAAACAATAACGCCCTACTAAACGATTCACATCACGATAGGAGTATGCAATAAAGATCATTGTCTATTTGGTTTGGTTTGGTTTGGTTTGGTTTGGTTTGGTTTCTTTGTTTAATGGCATATTAACCTTTGTAGGTTATTTAATGCCATAGTCATTCTCCTAGAAGAACATTAGTGGTGCTATTTAACCCATAGCTGGGAGGATAAGGGGGTTCATACCTTTCCCAAGGGTATTTGCCCGAAAGCGAACGTAATAGCGCGACTGGAGTTTGAACTCGTATACTACGATTTCGAAGTCCATCGCTTTAACCATTACACCACGAGGACACCCCCGTCTATTTGGAAAAGATGTGTTAAAAGTGGAGACTACAAAACTTAGTTGTATAAATTTCTGAGACAAAGCTTGTTGATTTTTATCATTAAGGATTTTCGGACTATCGTCTTCATCTTTATTGTTATTTTCACAACATTTCGGCCGATATGTCCTCCGGCCTTCTTCAGGTGTTTGTCGAACTCGGGAACCTTCACGGAACTTCAAACTACGTCCTTTATTGCAAAAAAAAAAAAATCTGAATATGAGTACTGGTAAAAAATCATACATAATAGTAGTAATTCTTGTCAAGTAAGAATATCAAGTTTATAAGTCCCAAAAATTCACTCTGAATTGTCCAGCAGGACACATGGCGTAACAGTTATAGGCGTTGGTTCCCTAAGCTTCTAAGGGGACAATCATCTGGAGGTTGCAGGTTCAATCCTTACTCCAGGAGAGTAACAATACAGGAATACTTAACACTTGTACCCGGTTATGGCTAACGGAATCAGAACAGGTGACACCCGTGAATTGATAAAGGACGTAGTTTGAAGTTCCGAGAAGGTTACCGAAGAAGGTACCTGAAGAAGACCGGAGGACATATCGGCCGAAACGTTGTGGAAATAACAATAAAGATGAAGACAATAGTCCGAAAGTAGATAAAAAACTACAAAACTTGTTAATCTTATAAAAGCAGAAGAAAATAACCAAGAATTCCTAAAAAGTTACAGGGTTAGTATTCGTTTAAAGCAAAACCATCACCCAAGCTAGATTGTAAGTAGAAAGTTACGCAATTCTGCATGAAAACGTCCCATACAGACGAGAGTTTGATCATGAGAATGTAGAGAAACACAAAATGCAGATGATAAAATTCTACACTCGGTGGAAAGAGTCGTTTTGTCCACAGATCAACACAATAGACACAAGACAAGACCTCATATCAAACGAGATACTAGAGAGAATAAAGTGAAATATATGGAGCAATTATTTGCTCAATGGCAGAGTTGCTTTTCAAAGAAATGAAATGCAAATAAACCACAGAGAAGAGCATAATATACAGTGGATAAATAATTGCCACAAACCCAAAGAAAGGATAAATTAAACAGTGTCCATGATGATATACATTGTAGCATAACACACGAAGGTTAAAGTAGCAATCTTGGTGGCCGGGATATTCGAAAGAAACAGATTATATCAAAAGATGGCTGAAATGTGTTGAAATAGAAAAATTTCAACAAACTAAATTTCGCTCATGGCCCAAAGTAAAAAAAATAAAAAACAAAAAAATAATCGTGGATTAGGATCCACACAGATTAAGCACACATCAAACTTATAGGCTTATTCTTTATACTAGTGGACTCATTTTCGTAAGGGCCTGAGGCAATCAAAGTAAGAGACAGAATAACCAAAATTGTCAAGTAAATAAACAGAACAGTAAACTCCAGAAACAGAGCACCCGAAACCATAATCACAGACAATGCGCCTTAATTTTGCTACGAAAATCTTTGCTCATCACTAAAAGGTATCGGGTACATTCCGTACTAGACAACATCATACCACCCGCAATCTATTTGGAATTGTTGAAAGAATGCCGCAAACTGTTAAAATGAGGATAAAGGTATTTCCCCATTTAATGAGAAATAGAAGCCTACTTACTTAGATTACTTCTTAATTACCGAAGAACTCCATGGGGAGAAAGAAAACAAATTCCTTCCACGTTAATGGGGAGACAAATCAGCCCCTATAAACTTGTCATTTTCAACAAAAGAAAATGTTTCATATTGAAAAAATAAAAATCAAATTCAGAAAAAGAAAAATTCCTTTAACAAAAAGGGCATTATACAGTGATATTAGAGAGAAAAAAAATTCCACACGTATTGACCTATGCGGATCCGTTTAGATTAAGATTATAACTCCCAAATTTAGAAATGGAGGAAGAATTGGAGAATGAAAAACGAGAGGTGACCTTCTGTTGTATAGGCTTGGGTTGCTCAACCGGACCCAAAGCCCTCTGTCTGCAGCTGGTTCTCACTCGGGCATCCTGTCTCCAACTGACTCGAACCGCCCGGGCACCTGGTTATATTATTTTCTAACACCCACCTGCTTCCGCTGTTCTTCCGCTTATTTACACTGGTGCATATCTTGATTGACGGCTCGGTCGAGGGTCAATATATAACAATTCGATTTAGTCAGTGAAACAAAGTAGGGTATGGAAGAAAGGAATAATGAACCGCTTGAAGAGACTGACGGAGAAAATGAACGTAGATCTAGATCACCCATAAGAAGAAACCAAGAAAGACAGCACAGGTTCCCGAAAATAACCAGGAGAAGCTCAAGAGCAGCCATGAGGATACGACATCCAAGTTTCGTATCGTATGTAAATCAAATGCATCCATAAAAGGAGTAACCCAATATCAACCGGAGTCTAGCTAATACCATTACCCAGTTAGCATTTACTCTGCGAGGTATAGAGATCTTAACAAAATCAAATCAAATTCAAAGAAATTGATAGTCGATTGGAAGTAGTCGATGTTAATAGAAATGAAAATTCTTCCTTTTGGTAAAGACTCTAAATGTCTGTTGTATATGTTGACCTTTGAATACATACGCTATAAGTACCGCATAAGCAACGATACGAAACTATCATTGAAAAAGACGAGTTATCTAACTAAGATAATTCATAAAATCTTTTAGTATACATTAGGTAATTTACAAAGCTCTTGGCTTCGATGTGGCACAAGGCCGAATGAATGGGGCGCCCAATGAGACTCGAACTCACTCGTGTAGGTTCGCTAGTCTAGCTTGCTAACCGTTACACCTCCAGGGGTGCCCTTTTTAGTATACATTAGCTATAATTATCACATTAGCAACAATACGTAACTAAGATAGCAAAAGGCCAGTTATACGGCTTTGTTAATTTATTTCTTTTTTGTTGACATCTTTTTGTAGACATTTGCAATAAAAATTTCATTAGCAACAACACGAAACTAAAATCGCAAAAAGCTAGTTTTTCAGCTTTGATAATTTATTTGTTTGTTTTTATCAACATCTTTCTGCATTCATTCTGGATAATTCTCGCATTAGCAACTGTACGGTTATAACATTTGATCTATAAAACACAATGGAATTGGAAAATAATATCGAATTAACAATGGTTTCATATCGATATCAGAAACAAAGCCTAAATAAAAATATTCTTATTCAGCCAAGGTTAAAAAAAATATTATGATTAACATGAATTAATAAAGACGCCATTTTTAGTAAAGCGGTGGACAATCAAGAAGGCAAAACAAGAAAACGAAGGAAAAAAACGAAGAACAAAAAAACGAGAAAGAAATCCTTGCAAAAAAGAAGAAAGATGGCGTATGTATTAACCCGATTCCTCTGTTACACGGCGGATGCGACACAAGAGGATTTTTAAGCAGAGCTCAGCTGGTTTGAATTCACAATTTTTCTTCTTTAAGTTACCATACCAAAACAGTTCAGTCAAACCTATTTACTCTGGGGGGGGGGGAGAAGAGAAGGATTCATACCTTTCCCAAGGAGAAAGGAGAATAGTCTCGTCCAAGATTTGAACTTAGGTCACCCAGATAGTTTTTCAACAACGATAACCGTTACATCACCAGCACCTCTAGAAGAAGAAGAAGAAGAAGAAGAAGAATGGAAGTGAAGATGGAAAAAAATAGCAAAGGAGAGAATAAAAGAGAATGTGAAAAAAACCTGAAGAATAAAAGAGGAAAAAAGAGCGGAAGAAAAGAGAGAATTGAGAAGGAAAGGGAGAAGTGAGAAGGAAAGAGAGAAGTGAGAATGAAAGAAAAAAGAATGAAGGAGGGAAAAAGAGAGATAAATGAACAAAAGGATGAAATGAAGATGAAGATGGGGAAAATGATGGAAATGAATGAAAGGAAGAAAGAGTGGAAAATGTTGAAGAAGAAGAAGAAGAAAGAGAGAAGATGGAATGAACAAGGTGAGTGAATAAAAGGAGACAAAACCCTTGTACACTTCCATGTTATCTTCAGTCTGGTTCTAGCAATTCCTGCAATTTCACTAGTTCTACGCTATATCGGATTGGGCCCTTACTTTGAGCAATATCGGTAAAGAAAAGAGGGTACTTATTGCATGAAAAAGTGCCAGTTTTCCAAGAATCCTTACCCAAAACTGTGCCCAAATCTCTAATACAAATGAACGACATTTGCGCTCGATTGCAGAACTGTTTCCAACAAAAGAAAATGATAATCAGGGAACAAATACTCTTTAAAAAGACATGGTGTCAAGACAAAGATTTTGCCATAATTACTGAATGAGCACCTTGCCCACACGGGTGGCATAAAAAATACATGCTCTGATTGAAGGATCAGACAAAATCATATTAAGTTCAAGACTCTTCAAAACGGTGAAAATTGTATCACAGGGAAATGGCTTAGGGTAAAAAAGCATTGGTTAAGAGACTCTTGCTGGAGTCTACTTGGAAGTCATGAGTTCTTTGGCTCCTGTTTAACGAGAGTAGAAGAGCGAAATAAATCAGAAGAATCAATCAGTATTACAAGGTATGAACAGTGAAATGAGAAATCTAATCTCGGTTTGAAGCACCCGAAGAAGGACGGAGGATTCAGCGGCGGAAACGTTGTAAATATAATAATTAAGTGGCAAATGCTATCATGCTTACTTTCGGACTAATACCCTTGGGGGATGATAATGAATCCCCTTATCCACAACCCCAGTTATGGGGCGTTAAATAATATAACTGCTGTTCTTCTACAAAGATGGTTTTGGCATTAAATAATCCTCGAGGATTGATATGTCATTAAATAAGAAACTAAACATCCGCCACAGAATTACTTTTAAGCTGGTTTAAATTCAGTTTTCCTTTTCCTAGACCGGTAGCCGTGCAAAAGCTTGAGACCCCAGTCTGCCCCACTGTTTATCTATAGCTGATGGGTAAAACAAATAAATTCAAACCTTTCACAAGTACATTTGTGCGAATTGAATCAATTTTATCCAGAATTGGAACTCTGTTCGTCAAGTCCATTTCCTAAGACGATTGCGGTCACTCACTGCACCTCCACTGTGGAGTAGTATAGTAATTTACGAAGCTCTTTTGCTTCGATGTGGCACAAGGCCGAATGAATGGAGCACCCAATGAGACATGAACTCACGCGTGTAGGTTTGCTAGTCAAGCTTGCTAACCGTTACACCACCAAAGGTGCTCCACTGTGGAGTAGTATGTACGTTTCATGGCTTGAGCTCAGTACGGCCGAGAACTTTTCATCATCCTTGTAAGCGAAAGTTTTGCAAAAGAGATTTCATATTTTTTATATACTTAAATTAGTGAATATAACTGAAATAAAAAAACAAACAAACATGGTAATCATCTGACTTAAAACTTTACTGAAATATAACACGACAGTGGCTGGTTAGAGGGAAACATATATTGGTGACTGATTAATGGGGAGACAACTATGGTTGTCTTATTGTTGCTTTGTTGTTTTAAAGAAGTTGAAGTTGTGAATAGACACGCCTGTGACAAAATAGCGACTGTAAGAACACCATCCACCATGAAACAAGAGATAGAAACATTACCTATCAATATATATATATATATATTCCCACCAGATACCAATATATATATATTGGTATCTGGTGGGAATTGGTTGATGAAACTCCCATAACTAATTGTTACCGTTGTACTTTCTGCCCGAAAATATTGCAAAAGCGATGTGACCTTTGCATGTACATTACTACTTTGTAAGTGTTTATTAGTTATACTGGTTTGTTGCTGTAGCGTTTTATTCGTTTTTATAAGTTGCAGAAGTAGCTAAAGGCATTTAAGTACATTAGAACTGGATTCGAAATTGATTCTATTGAGTTTAGGTTGTTTCATTCTAATATGGAGCTCCTCGAGAATTTGTGATTTTTGTCAGTTATTTTGTTGTTCTAATATTGTTATATTTTCGGTGAATTTTTTTCCGAAACTCAGTTTTTGGGCAGGAATGTTTTAGATGTTGTTCTATTGAACTAGTATCAGATAGATGCATAGTGAGTCGTTTCGATTGGGTAGTTGAAGTTAAGCCAATGCATCTACTGTTATTTTCATTGATAGAATCACCTAAAGTGCATTTGAATTGATATACATTAGTTTTTTGCAAAACCGAAATCGAGGGAGAGGAATTATTGTTAATAACGAAGTTGGAGGTTTTTATATTTGTTATAGTATATAATACGTTTTATTTTTTATTAAGATCAGTGGGGAGTATACGAGGATCATTAAATAAGTTTCCAGACTTTTTTCGTATGGGCACTTTTATTGATAGTACACACAGGAAACTCTTATCCCCTTCGAAGTAATCTTCTCCGGCTGCAATGCACTTGTTGAACCGATCCAACAACTTCTGCAAGGTCCTATCAAAGTCCTCTTGTGTGAGCGTGTCAATGACCTTCGTCACAGCCTCTTTCATCTCCTCAATTGTCTTATAACGACAGCCTCTGAGCTTAGGGAATAACCAAAAGTCACAGGGAGAAAAGTCTGGACTATAGGGAGGCTGAGGAACTGTCTTGAGGCTCATCTTGGTCAAATAGTCTGTGACAAGGATGGAGTCGTAGACAGGTGCATTGTCCTGGTGGAAATGCCACTGAGTGCTGGCCTCTTCCAACGGAATCTTTTTCTGAACTCCCTTAAAACCTCAACATAGTAACCCTAACCCTAACCCTTTAGCCAATCAATTCTGGTGTATTGACTTCCTTACTCCTCCCACACATCTCATCATCCCTCACAGACTGCCTGCCTTCCTTGAATCTCCTATGCCACTCAAAAACTGATGCTCGATTCATGTAAGATGCTCCAAAAGCAGTCTGAAGTATTCCATACGTTTCTATGGCAGCATTTTTTCCAAGTTTAAAACAGAATTTTATTGTATATCGTTCTTCTAAAGTGTCCTGACGTCCAGATTGCATTTTTGAAACTCACCAGCTGTGACAATCAGGTTTTAGTAGGGTGTATTCCAATTGCTGCTGTAGCTGTTCATTTGAACCTGAAATCATAAAAATTTGTCAGTCATCTCATTAGATGTATAGCAATAACATAGTGAATTTTCAAGAGTCTACACCAATTTTAAATGCCTGTACAAAAAAGTCGGGAAACTTATTGAATGCACCACGTATTTCGGTAAAAATTTTCCGATACTCAGTTTTTGGGCAGGAATATTTTAGATGTTGTTCTATTGAACTGGTACCAGATAGATGCATAGTGAGTCGTTTCGATAGGGTAGTTGAATTTAAACCAATGTATCTACTGTTATTTTCATTGATAGAATCCCCTAAAGTGCATTTAAATTCATATACATTAGTTTTTTGCATAACCAAAATCGAGTGGGGTGGTATTATTGTTAATAATGAAGTTGGATGTTTTTAAATTTATTATAGTATATGATAAGTTTTATTTTTTATCAGGATCAGTGGGGAGTATGTTTCTTTGGAAAAGACATATACAAAACTATGTAGACAAAACTATGTGGACAAATCATGTCTTTATTATTCAATGAAATATGCATAATTGAAGAAATGCTGCCCAAACACACACACACACACACACACACACACACACACACACACACACACACACATATATATATATATATAGAGAGAGAGAGAGAGATAGATATGTGTGTGTGCGTGAGTGTGTGGTTGGGTGATACTTCTATCTCTCATCTGATGGATATAAAAATGAAAGAAGAGAAGAGGGTAATGTTGAGAAAGGAATGATGTATCTTGAATTTTTAACATGGCTGTCGTGAAGAAAGAGAGGGAAATAATGAAAGGAGTGTCTTCACAAAAAAAAAAGGAGGGGGAAAAGAAGCGGGTTGGTTGGGACAGTTGGGATTAGAGAAAGAATAGACAACTTCCGTTGACAATTTTTAACGGAAGCGATACATCAAGTGACCGGAAATGCACGCAGCATGTCGCTTCGTAGAAATAACCTCTGATTCTGATTTGGATTAAACTTAGAAGCCATTTAAATCGGATGATTTTTGGATTGTCAGGAAAAGAAGACATTTTCGTTGTCGTTAGAACTTTCATTTTTTTAGTCTCTTATTTGTCTGTCTGTCTGTCTCTCTCTTTGTCGCTTTTGCTTTAACAACTGCTTTTTTTCTTTCTTTCTTTCTTTTTTTCTTTCTTTCTTTCTTTTCTGATTCTTTTAATGGTTCTTTCTTTCTTTTTTTCCTGATTTTCTATAGTTCTTTCTTTCTTTCTTTCTTTCTTTCTTTCTTTCTTTCTTTCTTTCTTTCTTATCTGATTTTTTGGTGATTCTTTCTTTCTTTCTTTCTTTCTTTCTTTCTTTCTTTCTAATTATTTGATGATTCTTTCTTTCTTTCTTTCTTTCTTTCTTTCTTTCTTTTCTGATTATTTGATGATTCTTTCTTTCTTTCTTTTCTGATTTTTAAGGTTCTTTCTTTCTTTCTTTCTTTCTTTCTTTCTTTCTTTCTTTCTTTCTTTCTTTCTTTTGTGATTTTTTATAGTTCTTCCCTTCCTTCTTTCTTTCTTTCTTTCTTTCTTTCTTTCTTTCTTTCTTTCTTTCTTTCTTTTCTGATTCTTATGGTTCTTTCTATCTTCTTTCTTTCTTTCTTTCTTTCTTTCTTTCTTTCCTGATTTTTTATAAATCTTTTTCTTTCTTTCTTTCTTTCTTTCTTTCTTTCTTTCTTTCTTTCTAGTTTGATTCATTTATTTTTCTTATCTCTTTTTTCCTTCTCAAATTCTAACAAATGCAATTTCATGTACTTCTTTTTTTCCCTTTCTTTCTCCTTTTCTTTTCAAACTGAATTCTTTCATTCTTCTTCTTTAATTTTACTTTGGACTTTTTTTTGCTGATAACATTTTCATTCGTTTATTCTATTTCATTTGTGTGTGTGTGTGTGTGTGTGTGTGTGTGTGAGAAACAAAATCACACGCCTTCCATTCTATTTTCAAGGTTATGAATTTTTAGTTTTATTCGAGGATTTCCTTTGCTTCGTTTCGAGAAATCGTGTTTCTTTTTAACTAGCAACAAAATAAAAAAAAAAAAACGCTATTAATATTTCCAGTTCGTAATCCATCGTTTCAGCTTTCCAAACGTGGATTCCTTCTTTTCCATTGTTTGTCGGTAAAAATTTTACGAAAATAACTTTCTAACTGTTTATTCTTGATGTCCACAAGACTCAAAATACAATACACGCTTTAAATTGAGAAAAAAAACCCCATACACACAAAAAAGAAGAAGCCAAAAACTAAACAAAAAAAAAAAAATACACATATATAGTAGAATATAAATTAAGTTGCTAAGTCGGCTGGGGCTGTAGAATACACCGACTGCACCTCTGCAGGGGGGGGGGTAAGACCCCGCTACGAATGTCCTGGATATGACACTAAACAATCTGATGGTGAGGTTCCAGTAATGCTGAAGCTTTGGGGAATGCGGAGCACCCCTTCATTGCCATTGCTCCCAGGTTAACTCTGGCCCGGAGTGGTAGCACCTGATAAGGGCCCTATCTATGGGTTAAATAGAACTAACGGCATACTTATTCTAAACTGAATTGACTAAACTGTTTGACTAAACTGAATAGCTCGAAATAGAAATGTTTTTAACAATTAAACCGTACTTACATTTAAACTGCATGCTCATGCTAAACTGAATTATTTCAAATAGAACTGTTTTTTGACATTGAAACTGTATTGACTCTAAACTGAATTGTTATATATAACTGCTTGAATCGTTTGAAATAGAAATGCTTTTGACAATTAAACTGTGTATTTATGCCAAACTGAATTGTTTTAAATGGAAGAGATTATTTAAATAAAAATTAATTAGGCATTAAATAACCTAAAAAGGTTGATATGCCATAAAACCCAACAAACTAAACCTATAAATCAAGATTATCATCATCATTATCATCATCATCAAGGATTACCAGTCTAGTCGGCTGGGGCTGTAGAACACACTGACTACATCAACGAGTGTCCTATATTTGATACTAAGCCATCTGATCGTGAGGTTCCAGTCTTGGAGATTTGGGGAATGTGATTTGAAACGGAGTAGTAACACCTGCATGGGTCATATCTATGCTTCAAATAGAACTGTTTGATGTTTAACTGTGCGCAAACAAATGACATACTAAATTGCATTGTTAGAAATAAAACTCTTTGCTCATTTAACTGTGTGTAAACAAATGACTGACGTTTAATGGAATTCTAATGGAATACTAATTTAGGGGAGAACAACTATCTTCAATAACCTTACGTAAGGATACAGTAGTATTAAATCATGAGTTTTAAGTTGAAATGTATTTAGATTTAAAAAAATAAAGAAATAAAAAATTAATTTACAATAATTCCAACCGGCAATAAAAAAACCGGAAGTGGGCTAAATGAAGAGAAAACTCTTCACCCCTCTTCTACACCCTCCCACCCTTTTTTCCTGTGTCTATTCTGAATTATTTTATCCATTAGATCTGAAGAAGTCCTGTTATTTTTGGTGCTTTTGATTTATATCAAAACCCATGATTGGGTGGAAATAAATTTATAATCCTAATGTGACCGGTTTTTTGTTTTTTCTTAAAGACATATATATATATATATATATATATACACGTAATTTGTAAAATTTCTTTGTTTCCATAAGCTTTTCTCCCAAAGAAACTGTAACTTGGCTCTTTCTTTAATCTGATTAACTTCCTGGTAACATGGATCACTAAAATGGCAATTCTCAGAGACACCTTTGATTTCAACAGAGATTATCTTAAATTTTTCAGCATTCATTTTCATGCCCTATTAGAAGTATGGTTTTTCGAATTCCTCGACGGGTAGTTTCAGAACGTGTGCACGTCCACACATACACATAGAAACGCTCACAAATATACACAATGCCCAGTCGGCTGGGGCTGTAGAATACATTGACTACATCTCTGCAGAGGGGTTAGAGCCCTCACCATGAATGAATGTCCTGGATATGACACAAAAATATCTAATGGTGAGGCTCCAGTAATGTTGGAGCCTTGGCGATTCCTGACTACCCCTCCATTGTCATTGCTCCCAAGTCCACTCTGACCTGAGGTGGTAGCATCTGATAGGGTCCTATTTATGGGTCAAATAGAATTGTTTGACTTTTAAACTGAGTGCAAACAAATAAGTTATGCGCAATTGAATTGTTAGAAATAGAACGGTTTGATCCTTTAGTTGTGAATAAATAAATGAGTGATGTTTAATTGAATTGTTAGTGATACATAACAATACTTGAAACCATTTAATTGTGTGCAGAAACTGAGCTCAGATTCGTTTAAAATGTTATCAACAAAATGTTAACAAAACATATACAAGTATACACATGATTTGTCATTAAATAACCTACAATGGTTGATATGCCATAAAACCCAACTAAACCAAATAAAATTTATTTAATATATATGTATATATAGGATTTGGCGTTAAATAACCTACATGGTTGATATGCCATAAAACCCTACCAAACCAAATCATATATATTTAATATATATGTATAAAAAGGATTTGGCATTAAATAACCTATAATGGTTGATATGCCATAAAACCCTACCAAACCAAATCATATATATTTAATATATATGTATAAAGAGGATTTGGCATTAAATAATCTACAATCGTTGATATGCCATAAAATCCTACCAAACCAAATCATATATATCTGATATATATGTATACACGGGATTTGGCATTAAATAAACTACAATGGTTGATATGCCATAAAACCCTACCAAACCAAATCATATATATTTAATATATATGTATACACGGGATTTGGCATTAAATAACCTACAAGGGTTGATATGGCATAAAACCAAACTAAATCAAACCAAAATACAGACAGGCACACACACATACATACACACACACATACATACACAGATACACACCCATATACACATACTTTTTCTTTCTTACAAACACACAAGTGCTCACACGCAAACCTACAAACACTCACAAACATACATAGACACGTACACCTACACACAGACATAGATAAGCACAAACACACACAGGCACACAAACTCACTCGCCCACACACGCGCACACATATATACAGACAAAAGAACCCGTGCAAACAAACACATACTGAGACACCCGTGTAAACACATTTACATGCACAGTCAGATATACAAATACACACTCGCTCACACACACACACACACACACACACACACACACACACACACACACACACACACACACAAACGCTCAGGTACTCAAACGTACATATATATGTGTTTGTGTGTGTGAGAGAGAAAGAGAGAGAGATGATTGAGAGAGAGATATATAGAGGTGATAGAGAGAGAGAGAGAGAGAGAGTGTGATAGAGAATCAAATTGACAGGTTTCACAACAAGATTAATGTCAACAGAATGAATTGATGGAGGTGCCCGTGATGTAATGGTTATCGTCGTAGGAAATGGACACGGCGACTCGAGTTCAAATCCTGGACGAGAATGATTGCATTTCACATAGCACTAATACCCTTGGGAAAGGTATGAATCCAATTAATCTACATCCAGCTATGGGTAAATAGTAGAGCAAACTAGGTTCTTCAGCCTTGGTTAGGCAACTAGTATAGGAGAAGGAAAACTCTGAATTGAAACCTGTTAAACTCCGCTTAAAAATTGACCTTGTGTCTTATCTTGCCCGAGCGGAGGGGTTGGTAAATAGGATTTGTTAATAAACGACGCTTGACATTCACTTTCGCTCTAATGCCCTTGAGGGAAAGGTATGAACTTCCTTATCTTTAATACTACTACTTTCATTCGACAAAGATGGCTTTGGCATTAAATAACTCACAAAGATTGATATGCCATAAAACAAAGACACCAAAATTGAAACCTAAATAATTTCTTACTGTGACAGGGAAGATAAATGCAGTATCTGATTTTATCTATTTTAAATGCAACGATAATTCTAATTCGTACTGCATCTAGTTATAATTTTTGACGCTAATCCTCTACCGAAACTAGAATCAGATTTTCCATTGTGCATTCTTTTTTCTAATACCGTCGGATTTAATCCTAAACTATATATATATATATATATATATATATATATTCTTATATGATCCAACGGGGAAATCCAAGGGGTAGGAATATCCAGTATGAGTGCTCAATACTGACGACTATTGATAAATAAATAATTTGGGATTAATGATACATCAACACTAAATGTGCAGAGCTAATATATATATATATATATATATATATATATATATATATATATATATATATATATATTATTCATTCCAGATAAACTGGAGTATGGAATAATTCCTTCGGGACAAATCCATTCCACTAGAATATCTAAAATTGTCCTGGTAAAGAGCTCAATGTAACTAACATCACACAGCAATAATTTCTTTAAGAAAAACAAAAATTGGTCCCATTAGGATTATAAATTTATTTCCATCCTGTTATGGGTATTGATAAATATCAATAACACCAAAAAAAGGACTTCTCCAGATCCAATGGATAAATTAAATGACATACAGAATAGACACTGGAGGGAAGGGTGGGAGGTGGTAGAAGAGGACTGAAGAGTTACCTCCCCGTTTACCTACCACCGGTTTTTTGTTTTTTTTTTTCATTTCTTATTTTTTTATAACCGGTTGGAATCACAGTAAATTAAATTTTAATATTTTATTCTAATTATATTTCAACGTAAAATTCCAGATTTAATAATAATTTAGGGAAGTACGACATTCCTTCATAAACTTACGTAAGTATCCAGTATTACTTATCTTCAATTAATTTCAAAATCTAAATATATATTCAACATTTATATTCGAGCCTATTAATTCAGTTACCTTTCCATTGAAAAGTACGTGCACATCACATGGTACCTAGTCATCTCTTTATTTTATTCTATTTTATTTTATTCATTCCACCTCAAAATATTTTTACGTTTTTGTTAATTAACCATTATCTATGATATTTGCCTTTAGTTTAAATCTATTCCTATGTCTACATCTAGCTATTAATTCACATGGCTGATTTAATACATTTTCAGGGTCTTGGTATATCATTATTTGTATGTTTTCCTCTAGGCACAGTTTCATCTACTATCAAAGTATTTTGGAGTATTTGACTTTTTCACTATAGACCATTGAGTCTCAGGCGTCAAAACTTTTAATTTTCTAACTCTAAAAATGCTTAGATAAGGCTGTTTGGTTTTTCAGATGTTCATGGGTGAAAGAAAATTTGTGATTCAAGTATCTAGACTTCCATTTCGTGGAAGAAATTCCTATATAGTTTTTTTTTATCCTTAACATTTTCCTTTGGGTAAATAATTCCTTGGTATACAACATTATCTAAATTGCATAATCCAGTCATGGGACAATTTGTTCGAGTTTTACAATTACATTCATTTTGTTTACTCTTCTTCTTCTTCTTCTTCTTCTTCTTCTTCTTCTTCTTCTTCTTCTTCTTCTTCTTCTTCTTATTATTATTATTATTATTATTATTATTATTATTATTGTTATTATTATTATTATTATTATTATTATTCGTTCGGTCATTAAATTCCTTAATTATTTCTTTATTATGATTATTGATTATTTGAAAGATATTTTTCGTGCAGGAGTAACTAATTTTTAACGTTTTTCTATCAAATATTTTATGTAGTATATTATCATGTTTAAAGTGCTTATCTATTAATTTCAAAAAGTATTTACCTACATTTATACTTGTTAGTCAACAAACAGGGGGTTAAACCATATATTTTTTTCTTTTCTATTTTTTTTTTACAGCACTTCTTATTTTCTTTATTGATATCATAAGGTATATTTTCTTTTTGGTATTTAAACTCTTCCCTAAACCCGCTATTTTTAAGGGAATCCTTATATATCTTACTACTTTCTTGGAATATTTTCTCGTTGGTGGATAAATTATTTATTCTTAATTTTACTGCTTTGGGGACTTGTTTAATTATGTTATTCGTGTGGTTCAAGTTAACATTAATATAGGAAGGGTATTGGTCAGTTTTTAGAAAAGGTTTATACGTGTTATCCGAAAGGTTTAGGGTCACATCCAGGAAATTAACTATCTTATTATTTGATGGAACTTCTATTTTGAATCCAAACACCATAAATGCCCTTATAATCTTCATTTGTATGCGTGAGCTATTTGGGACATTACTATTGAGGATATATATTATCCCTCCATATAAACCTATCTGTTCCGGGTTAATAATCCTACTAAGTGTATTTAATATACAGGGTGGAACGATAAAATTGTCACCCTAGAAAAGACGACATGATTCCATTTGCGTTTAATGAAAACCGGTTTTCTTTTTTTTATTGCAGACCATCTACTAGTTGGCCAGTTGTATACAAATCCCAAGAGCCATAGGAGCGTTCTATCATGTCTGAAAGTGACACAATGTTCAACGAGCGAGATCGGAGATGCGCCGCTGTACAACCCATGCTCTCTACCGATCCAAGTTATGACAACAGGACCATTGCCAGCACCCTCAAAATGCAAATCCGGACAGTTCAACGCTTGAGGGTAATGAAAACAAAGTTTCCGGCTACGGTTATGGTATTTGGTGTGGTTATGTGGCTATGGTCTTTGGGGTGGTTTCAAGTGAAGGCCACTTCATGCCACCTCACATCTTCAAATTCGGCTTGAAAGTCAACACCAAAGTGTACCTGGATGTGCTGAAGAGTGTGATGATCCCTTGGTGCAATCAGGTGGCCGGTGGCAGATCCTGGGTGTGGCAGCAGGACTCGGCGCCGGCCCACAAGTCCCAAGAGACCCAGGCTTGGCTTCAGGAGTGCTATGACTTTGTACCCTTCTCTTACTGGCCCCCCTCCTTCCCCGACCTGAACCCGCTGGACTACTTCATTTGGTCATACATCGAGAACATCAATAACATGACCTCCCACAACACCAAAGCCAGCCTGATCGCCGCCATCCGCCGTGTATTCGCCGAGCTCCAGCCGGCGCTTGTGGAAAAGGCATGCTCCCAGTTCCGGATCCGTATCGAGGCGGTGTTTGAAGCTGAAGGCGGGTACATTAAATAGATGTCAGCTCTATTACATAATCAAGTTACCTGAATTGATTTTTTCAATAAAAGTTTTTAAATAAAACTGTAGTGTTGTTTTCTTTAGGACGACAATTTTATCGTTCCATCCTGTATATAGGTCCTCAAGGTTAGCTATTTGTGAAGAATCATAACCCCCCATAGGGACATCAAAATTTTCAGAATCAGTTTTTACCCACGTGGATCTATAATTTTTTAGAACTGTTTTTCTACAAACTAGAATTATCTCATATTGTTCTTCAGTTACTTCTATATATTTTCTGGCGTAGTTAATGCTATGGATTAAAATATTTTTTTGTTATTGAAGGATAAAAGTCAAGATATCGAATTGAGTAAATGTAGCCTTGCTCTTATTTTTAATTTTCTTAAACCATTCAATGGTGTCATACGAGTTTTTCCAAAGATTACAATAGTTAGCCTTTTTTTACATTCGATACAATATTTTGAATAATATTTTTTGATATCTTACCTAACTCTGTTTTTGAGGGATTAATCAGTCTAGATTGTAATTTATTCTCAAAATTAGGTTTATGGTCTTTAAATTGAATGTAAACCTCTTTCTTTTTAAATTTCCCAAACCCATCTTCAATATGTAATTTATTAGCAGACCTATAAATCAGGTTGTTTATTTGCTCAATAGTGTTATTATAGTCGATTTTGTACTTTTTTTTAAGGAAAGGAAGTCCCCAATACCCCCCTCCAAAAAAAAAAAAAACACATGTTCGGGCCAGTATCAGAAGACAGCTGAAAATATACCAAAAAACTCTTATAAATATACATTAGTCTTGGACTTTAACTAAGTTAAAACTTACGGGTAAAGAAAGACACCCCTTTATTTTTACGTACACACGGGAAGCAGCATGATGGACGTAAAGGTTTGCGAATAAACCCTCTGACGGCCAAACGCAATGCCTAACCCGGTCCTGGACGTATGAGTCTTGCGGCTCAACGCTCAGGATCGTCAGTTCGACCGGGGAACTACTACTGCTCATCTATAAGAGTGGCTTCTATAGATGAGAATAAAAACAGCCATCGAAAGATAACCACGACCCACACTCAAACCACATACACAAACCGCATCGCTCTTCGCGCGGGTAAAAAAGGGTGCATCCTGCTGAGGTTGATGCCATGGCATCAGTGTTTGAAAAATCAGCTACAAAGCTCAAACAACAAAAACTACTAAAATGCAATCAAACAATACAAATAGCGACATTTAACGTTAGAACCTTAAATAGAATAGGTCAACTACCAGGGCTGACTGCATCGGCCGTAGAATATAAGATAGACAAAATATGCATACAAGAACACAGATACACGCACACCGAAGATATCAAATATCACGATACTGGCAATGGATGGACGCTAGCCACTATATCATCATGGAAAAACTCTGTCAATGTCACAGTAGGAGATGTAGGAATGCTTATAGGACCAAGAGCGTTATAACTCTTAATAGCATTGAGAGAATACAATCTAGGATGATGGCAGCTACGTTTAATGGCAATCCCAGAGCAACAATCATCTCCTGCTACAGCCCTACCAATGTTAGTGAAGAAGCCGAACTAGCCACATTCTACGACGAGCTATCCTCTCTAGTGCGAATCATTCCGAAACACAACGTGCTAGTCATCGGCGGAGATATGAATGCCCAAATCGAGAAAAACGGAAACAACAAATACAGCCTACACAACACGTCAAATAGGAATGGACAACATCTAACAGATTTCACGATAGAAAATAGATTAACATGTCTCAATACAAACTATCAAAAAAGGGAAGGAAAATTATGGACCTACACATACGCGAACAATAGTAAAGCACGGATAGACTACGTCTTTATAAACAAGAAATGGAAAAATAGCGCAATGAATTGTGAGGCATACTCCTCTTTCGAGGATGTGTCCTCCGATCACCGAATAGTCACGGCAAAAATACGACTAAGCCTACGAAAAAACCCCACACGAACAGTGACCACCAAATACTATGACTGGGCCCTTCTTAACAACAGAGATATTAGAGATAAATATGTATTAGAATTGAAAAACTGATTCGACACATTACAAGAAAAGACAGAAAAAGGTACCCCAAATGACGAATATGAGAATTTCGTCAACGCGCACCTCGTGGCGGCAGCGAAGTGTATTTCAACAAAACCTAGAACTAGATATAGAGTCCCTTGGGAAACGTTAGCGGTTAGAGAAAAACGTGCACACGCGAAAACTGCCTCAAAAAACTATAGGAAGAACCCAACAAACACAAATGCCCTAAAACTTAAAAAAACACAGTAACAATTTGCAGACATATATCTAAAAGAACAGACAGAATACAGACAAAATCAGATAGATAAGATTAGAGACTCAGTGGAAGATAGGCAATCTAGGATAGCCTGGCAAACAATAAACGAAGTGAGTAGAAGGAAGAGCACAGCCAAAGCAAAATTGAAAGCTGCAAACCAACAAGAAAGAATAAAACTGTGGGAACAGCAATTCGAAAATCTACTTGGAAACCTACCGAAAGTTACGCATGAACCAATCACCAGAATTATTAGTAAGCACTTGGACATTAAACTAGGACCGTTCACTCAAGAAGAACTCGACTCGGTTCTTAGAAAAATTGAAAATAGGTAAGCCGCAGGACTGGACGAGATTCCCCTAGAAGTATGGAAGACCAAACAATTCGACGACATACTGCTCCGACACTGCAACGCGGTCTATAATCAAAATCCGATAGACAGATGGATGAAGGGATGCATCCTCCCCTTCCCTAAAAAGAGTGACCTCGGTTAGCCAAGAACACTTACATCCATAGCAGCCAAAATTTACAATGCCCTACTACGAAACCGTATAGAACCCAAAATAGACAACATCCTAAGGGAAAACCAAAATGGCTTCCGAAGAAATAGATCCCTGACCTCACAAATATTGACCATCCGTAGAACCCTTGAAGGCGTTTGGGCAAAAAACCTACAGGCGACATTAGTATTTGTCGACTTTACCAAGGCCTTCGATTCCTTTCACAGAGGGAAGATGGAACAAATCCTACTAGCATACAGCCTACCAAAAGAAACCATAGCAGCAATAACGATTCTCTATAGAAACACCAAAGCGAAAGTATGTTCACCGGATGCAGACATAGAATACTTCGACATTGTAACAGGATTACTACAAGTGGATACGTTAGCCCCATACCTCTTTATCATCTGTCTAGACTTCGTGCTTAGAGCTTCGATTGATAAAATCAGAGAAAACGGCTTCGAGCTGACAAAGAAAAGAAGCAGAAGGTACCCCGCAAAAGCAATTACCGACGCCGATTACACCGATGACGTAGCGATTCTGGCAAATACACCCAACCAAGCCGAAACACTACTGCATAGTTTGGAACGAGCCACCGCAGGGATTGGCTTCTTTGTCAATGCACACAAAACAGATATATGTGCTATAATGAAACAGGTGACATTTCCACACTAGACGGAACCTTTCTGAAACTGGTAGACAAGTTCACCTACCTAGGAAGCAGTGTCTCATCAATCGAAAAAGACATCGACACACGGCTAACGAAGGCATGGACAGCTATCGATAGGCTATCGATGATATGGAAATCAGACCTGACTGATAAAATGAAACGCAGTTTCTTCCAGGCAGTGGTCGTGTCGATACTGCTGTATGGATGCAATATTTGGACGCTAACAAAACGGCTGGAGAAGAAGCTAGACGTCAATTACACAAGAATGTTGCGAGCAATATTGAACAAGTCCTGGCGGCAACACCCCACAAAGCACCAACTATACGGCCACCAGCCTCCCATCACGAAAACTATCCAAGTTAGACGAACCAGACATGCAGAACACTGCTGGAGAAGCAGGGACGAGCTTATAAGTGATGTACTCCTATGGACCCCCACATGTAGCCGAGCAAAAGCAGGACAACCAGCTCGAACATACATACAGCAGTTATGTGAGGATACGGGATGTAGCCTCGAACACCTGCTAGAGGCGATGAACGATAGGGAGAAGTAGCGAGAGAGTGTAAGACGTATCCGTGCTAGTGGCACAAGATGATGATGATGATTTTGTAATTATCTGTAATCTTGTTTTGAAGAATAACAAGTATAAATGTAGGTAAATACTTTTTGAAATTAATAGATAAGCTCTTTTAACCTAGTAATATACTACATAAAATATTTGATAGAAAAACTTTAAAAATTAGTTACTCCTGCACGAAAAATTTCTTTCAAATAATCAATAATCATAATAAAGAAATAATTAAGGAATTTAATGACCGAACGAATAATAATAATAATAATAATAATGATAATAATAATAATAATAACAATAAGAAGAAGAAGAAGAAGAAGAAGAAGAAGAAGAAGAAGAAGAAGAAGAAGAGTAAACAAAATGAATGTAATTGTAAAACTCGAACAAATTGTCCCATGAATGGATTATGCAATTTAGATAATATTGTATACCAAGGAATTATTTACCCAAAAGAAAATGTTAAGGATAAAAAAAAACTATATAGGAATTTCTTCCACGAAATGGAAGTCTAGATACTTGAATCATAAATTTTCTTTCACCCATGAACATCTGAAAAATCAAACAGCCTTATCTAAGCATTTTTAGAGTTAGAAAATTAAAAGTTTTGACGCCTGAGACTCAATGGTCTATAGTGAAAAAGTCAAATACTCCAAAATACTTTGATAGTAGATGAAACTGTGCCTAGAGGAAAACATACAAATAATGATATACCAAGACCCTGAAAATGTATTAAATCAGCCATGTGAATTAATAGCTAGATGTAGACATAGGAATAGATTTAAACTAAAGGCAAATATCATAGATAATGGTTAATTAACAAAAACGTAAAAATATTTTGAGATGGAATGAATAAAATAAAATAGAATAAAATAAAGAGATGAGTAGGTACCATGTGATGTGCACGTACTTTTCAATGGAAAGGAAACTGAATTAATAGGCTCGAATATAAATGTTGAATATATATTTAGATTTTGAAATCAATTGAAGAGAAGTAATACTGAATACTTACGTAAGTTTATTAAGGAATGTCGTACTTCCCTAAATTATTATTAAATCTGGAATTTCATGTTGAAATATAATTAGAATAAAAGTTTAAAATTTAATTTACTATGATTCTAACCGGTAATAAAAAAAATAAGAAATAAAAAAATAAAAAATAAAAAATAAAAAACCAGAGGTAGGTAAACGGGGAGGTAACTCTTCAGTCCTCTTCTACTAACTCCCACCCTTTCCTCCAGTGTCTATTCTATATGTCATTGAATTTATCCATTGGATCTGAAGAAATCCTATTTTCTTTTGTGTTATTGATATTTATCAATACCCATAACAGGATGGATATAAATTTATAATCCTAATGGGACCGATTTTTGTTTTTCTTAAAGATATATATATATATATAGTTTGTGGTGTATTGGTTATCGTTGTAGGAAAACTGCAAACCGAGCTCAAATCCTGGACGAAGCCCGTGACATTTCTCATTGAACTAATACCCTTGGGAAAGGCATGAATCCAGCTATTCTTCTTCTCACTAAGGGTACATAGTAGGGCAGACTGAATTCTTTAGTCATGCTATAGCAACCGGTCTAAGAGGATGAAATCTCTGAATTTAAACCTGTTAAACTCCGAGAAAATTGACCTTGTTTATATGAAATGGTTTGTAAACACAACCTCATGTGCGCGCGTGCACACACACACACACACACACACACACACACACACACATTTGTATATATATATATATATATATATATATATATATATACGAGGATCATTAAATAAGTTTCCAGACTTTTTCGTATGGGCACTTTTATTGATAGTACACACATGAAACTCTAGTCCCCTCCGAAGTAATCTCCTCCGGCTGCAATGCACTTATTCTACCGTTCCAACAACTTCTAGAAGGCCCCATGGAAGTCCTCTTGTGTGAGTGTGTCAATGACCTTCGTCACAGCCTCTTTCATCTCCTCAATTGTCTCATTGCGAGAGCCTCTGAGGTTGTCCTTTAACCAAAAGTCACAGGGAGCAAGGTCTGGACAGAAAAAAAAGCTAAAAAAGTGCTGTCAAAAAAAAAAAAAAGATCATCAAAAGTTTGTGGGTGGATTTGCTCAGTATTCCCTTCTTGGGTCTGGGAGAGCCAGCATGCTTCCACTGGGAACTCTGTTTCTTGGTCTCTGGGTCATAGCAGTAGATCCAGCTTTCATCGCATGGCATTTTTTCCAAGATTAAAACAGAATTTTATTGCATATCGTTCTTCTAAAGTCCAGGTTGCATTTTTGAAATTTACCAGCAGTGACTATGAGTCTTTAGTAGGGTGTATTCCAATTGCTACTGTAGCTGTTCATTTGAATCTGAAATCATAAAAATTTGTCAGTCATCTCATAAGATGTATAGCAATAACATAGTGTATTTTCAAGAGTCTACACCAATTTTAAATGCCTGTACAAAAAAAGTCTGGAAACATTTTGAAGGCACCACGTCTATATATATATATATATATATATATATATATATATATATATATATATATATATATATATTGTGGAATATTATTTATATGTACTGATTAAAGAGTAGAATTTCCATGGATTTTACATGTTATAAAGAAAATAAAAAAATAAAAAAGTAAAATAAAATCGTGGGAGTTAAAAGGTTGGTGTTGGTGGAGGGGATAAAAAGCAAACTCCCAGGTAAAAGAACGAACAGCTAAATTGACAAACAAACGAAAAAATAGGGATAAAATAAAAATAAATAAGTAAACCGTTGTAAAGAAAAGATATCACGAAAAAACGAAAAAAAAAAAATCTACATAAAAAAGGTAAAAAGAAAAAAGGAGAAAAGCGGGAAATAAAAGACGCGGGAAATCAAAAAGCGGGAATTAAAAAAAAAAAACGAGAAAGGGAATTAGGATCAACATACAAGAGATCAGGAAATTACAAAGAATAAAGAACTCGCTGAAAAGATTTTCTATAAAGAAAGAGAAAAACAAAGAATTGCATAAAAAAGCAAGAAAAAGGATTAGAAAGAGAAAGAGAAAAAGAAGTTTCCTAATATAAACAATAAAATGCTGAACAAAAAGTACAATGCTGTTAGCGAATTATTTTGAATTTTTTTGTTGTTGTTGTTGTTGTTGTTGATAGCACTACTAAACTAGTGTCATTTAATCCATGACTAAATCAGTGGTTTTAACACTTAATGAATGGACAGTAATATTCACACAGTCATTAATCTTAAAATTACCCCTACCACCCAGAAAAAGGAAAAACCTTGTTAATTTCCACCAAATTCACTTTATTGATTTTTTTTTAATTCAGCCTTAATTTGCAAAAATAATTATTCAATTTTAACTTAGTTGATTTTTTTAAATAATTCTTTTTCATTTACAAAAGATTTTAAAATATCGAATAAAAAGATGACACATTATTTGACACATTTAATATTTGTAAAATCTGTGAAACTTTTAAAATCTTTTAATATTTAAAAATCTTTAAACTTTTAAAATCTTTAAATATCTTAAAATCTTCGAAACTTTTAAAATCTTTTAATAACTTAAGATCTTTGAAACTTTTAAAATCTTTTAATAACTTAAGATCTTTGAAACTTTTAAAATCTTTGAAACTATAATTTCAATAATTATAAACCCGGAGGACTTTTTTCTTACCTTTTAAAAATTCGTTTTAACTTCACAAATTAGATAAAAAAGGAAAAAAATCATCTTTAAAATGATCTAATTTATCAGAAAGGCTATATAAGTTAAATATTTAAAATTGTCTAACATGTTTATTTTGTGAGGGATGTGGAGCTTAAAATGAAACTGACATACCCTGAATCCTTGATACGAGATAATAAATTAATTGTATTAAGAATAGGTACTTGCATTGTTTACTAAGGATTATATTTAGTTACTGGAAACCATATAACTGTGCACAAACAGATGATTATCATTAAAAATAAATAATTACTTGAAACCTTATAATTACTAGTATTAGATAGGAATACTTGAAACCTTATAACTATGGGCAAATAATTTGCAGTAGATAATATATAACTGAATTATTTGTATTAAAAATAGTTACTTGAAGCTAGAATTGTTTACAAAGAATTATCATCATTGGTTATTTGAAATCGTATGACTATGTGCAAATTGTTTGTATTAGATTGGAATACTTGATCCCAAATAACTATAAATTATTTGTTGTAAGAATGGTTAATTAAAGTTATAATTCTTTACTAATGACGATCTTTTGTTAATTGAAACAGTTTGCTCAGTCGGTTGGGCCTGTAGAATACACAGACTGCTTCTCTGCAGAGGGGTAAGAACCCCCCCCCCCACCAATGAGTGTCCTAGATATGACACTAAACAATCTAATGGTGAGGTTCCAGTAATGCTGCAGCTTTGGGGAATACGGAGCACACTTTCATTGCCGTTGCTCCCAGATCCACCCTTGCCCGGAGAGGTAGCACCTGATAGATCTATGGGTTTAATATAACGGCATACTTATGCTAAACTGAACTGTTTGACTAAACTGAATAGCTTGAAATAGAAATGTTTTTGACAATTAAACTGTACTTACATCTAAACTTGTTTATGCTAAACTGAATTATTTGGAATAGAACTGTTTTTGACATTGAAACTGCATTTACACTAAACGGAATTGTTTAACATAGAAATGTTTTGACATTTAACTGTGTATAAACAAAATCTGTACTTATACTAAACTGAATTAGCTGAATTAGAACTGCTTGACTAAACTGAATTGCTTGAAATAGAAATGTTTTTCACAATTAAACTGTGTACTCATGCTAAACTGAATTGTTTGAAATCGAACTGTTTATTTACATAAAAATGGATTTGGCGTTAAATAACCTCCAAAGGTTCATATGCCACAAAACCCAACTAACTGAACTTGAACCGTGACAAGTGTAGGCAAATTATCTATATTAGATTGGAATGTAAGTAAAGTTGGCAACCTTAGGCGAGGGTGACCAGAAGGCTCCCTTTTCAATGGCTTCTACACCGAGGTGTAGGGGAGGGCGTTACTTCTTTCCCTGGATTGCTCCACTTTACCCTTGATTCGTACATTATATTGCTGAGTGTTAAGCAAAGAGGTATCAAGTACCATTTTTAAAGTCTTTGTTATGACGCGACCTGGGATTGAACCTAGGTCTCTCGGACCATTGGCAAACACAATCCAGGGAAAGGAGTAGCGCCCACCCCTACACCTCGGTGTAGTAGCTATTGAAAAGGGAGCCTTCTGGTCGTTCTCGACTAAAGGGAGAGAACTTTACTTTCGATTGGAATACTTGATATAATGAAACTGTGTGCAAAATAAAACAAAACAAAACAAACAAACAAACAAACAAACAAAAAATGTGTAATATGATTAAGGATTATTCGGTAATTATCTTATTTGTATCGAAAAATTGTTAGTAGCTTGAAACTTCGAAGGGAAGTGTAAGTCACGAAGGTCTTACGGCATACTTATTGCGTGTGTCGGTAGCTTATTAAGTTGACAGGTTGTTTTGAAATCATAGGTTGAAGGCTGGATATTGAAAAGTAAACAAATTGCAGGCATGTCGGCTGGCTTAGGTGATGACGTCACGCATGAAGATTAAGAACTCGTTTCCTTTTATAATTAGAGTATGAGATAATTAAGATATATTATATAAGCAAAGTTACCCTCATTGAGTTGGCGTGTTTTGGACAATTGATGGTTCAGAGAGGCAGGGACGGTCGGTTGAGAGCCCTCAGGGACGAGAGAGAATGAGAGAGGCGAAGGAAACGAAGTCGGGTGTTTTTGTTCGTTCGTCTCACATGCACGAGACTCTTTGCGTTTCTATGACACAACAGTAGATCTATCTACTGATCTTCCTTTCTCGTTTCATATTTGACAGCTAGAAAAACAGTAAGGAAAATAAACATTTCGTATCTAAGGAAACAAAGACTAGCTCTGTGTTTGCAAAATATAACATTTATGAAGTCATAACGCAACAAATTGGTTGGTTTCTTTGTTTAATGGCATATCAACCTTTGTAGGTTATTTAATGCCAAAGCCATTCTATTTGATATACTATTTAACCCATAGCTGGGAGGATAAGGGGTTCATACCTTTCCCAAGGGTATTTGTCCGAAAGTGAACGTAATACCCCGACTGAAGTACGAACTCGCTTACTACGATTCCGCAGTCCATCACTTTAACCATTACACCACGAGGACACCGCCACAACAAATTGACATGCCGTTATAACCAATCAATAAAAAGTTAAGCACTGGCCAATATATTATCAAATATATGCATGTGTGTGTGTGTGTGTGTGTGTGTGTGTGTGTGTGTGTGTGCGTGCGTGCGCCGATAAAATCAATCAATCAATCAATGTAACCATGTGAAAATAGAAAAAAATGTATTTGTTATAAAATCAATCAACATAATTTACGTTAAACAATCACAGAAAAAAAAAAGCTAAAAAAGACAAAATACATCATCATTATCAACAACAACAACAACATAAGATAAGAAGTTATTAAAAAAGACTAGAAAGCTGTTTTTTTTTAACCTATTTAAAAATATTACTGCTTTTCTTTCTTAGTATTTTTCGTTGTTGTTTTAGTACCTCTTTATCTTGTATTGTCTCTGGCAAATCGCCCGGGTGCCAAAATGTGTTTTTGGAAACGACAAAAAAAAAAAAAATCGAAATCTGCAAATACAGAAACCTGCTTTCCGTTGTGATAGGTGTTTTTTCAGCGAAAATGGAAGCCACAAAAGAAACGATAAAACAAAATGAAAGAAGAAAGAAAGACGAAATGGCATTGAAGCACAACTACGCATGCGTAGGTTTAATTACAGACATCGTTAAGCGTTAAAACGAAAAGAAAAATCAAGGAAGGCGGGAAAAGTTTACAGGAGGCTGATGCCTGGGATTCATGAGATTCTCTGGTGGTAGGAGTTAGAGAGGGTAACTGTACTAGTTTTGAAAAACCTCCCTTCCCACAAAAAAATAACGAGGTTCGATTTTGCGATATTCAATACTGAACTTTTATTAGAACGATCCTGGAAGAAGGACGTCGAAATAAATTCTATTTGTTGTTTTCTTTGGTTTCTCTGGTTTGATTCTTTGTTGAATGGCATATCAACCTTTGTGGGTTATCTAAAAGAAGTGGCGATATACGAAAACGGACAAGAAAAGAGGGGAGAGGAATTAAAAGGTGGAAAAGAAGGAAGAAAGGATTATCCTGGATAAGGTAAGATTATCAGCTTAGTTCCAGCTTTATGACAAAAAAATATGAGTATATATATATGTATATATATATATATACTCAATTTTATTTTTGTTTACAGAATTTCCATGCAGTTGATTTTAGCAAAGAATAATACCTAATAACATCCGTTTTTATTTATGATTTTCCGCTTGAATTAATAGAAATCCTTATCTTTAGTTTAGAAGGAAGTTTACCTTTGACAAAAAAAATGCCAAGGGTGTACTAATTTATGAGCGATACAGCATTTCGATACATGCAAATACAATACTCTTAGGAAAGGCATGAATCCAATTGCTGTTCCTCTTGCTATGAGTAAATAGTAGGGCAGACTGACTCTTCCACTTCGGTTATTGCAATCGGCCTCGGAGAAGAAAAACTGACTATTCCAATTTGGTAATTGCAATCGGTCTCGGAGAAGAAAAACTGACTATTCCACTTTGGTAATAGCAATCGGTCTCGGAGAAGAAAAACTGACTATTCCAATTTGGTAATTGCAATCGGTCTCGGAGAAGAAAAACTGACTATTCCACTTTGGTAATAGCAATCGGCCTCGGAGAAGAAAAACTGACTATTCCAATTTGGTAATTGCAATCGGTCTCGGAGAAGAAAAACTGACTATTCCACTTTGGTAATAGCAATCGGTCTCGGAGAAGAAAAACTGACTATTCCACTTTGGTAATAGCAATCGGTCTCGGAGAAGAAAAACTAACTATTCCAATTTGGTAATAGCAATCGGTCTCGTAGAAGAAAAACTGACTATTCCACTTTGGTAATAGCAATCGGCCTCGGAGAAGAAAAACTGACTATTCCACTTTGGTAATAGCAATCGGTCTCGGAGAAGAAAAACTGACTATTCCACTTTGGTAATAGCAATCGGTCTCGGAGAAGAAAAACTAACTATTCCAATTTGGTAATAGCAATCGGTCTCGTAGAAGAAAAACTGACTATTCCACTTTGGTAATAGCAATCGGCCTCGGAGAAGAAAAACTGACTATTCCACTTTGGTAATAGCAATCGGCCTCGGAGAAGAAAAACTGACTATTCCACTTTGGTAATTGCAATCGGTCTCGGAGAAGAAAAACTGACTATTCCACTTTGGTAATAGCAATCGGCCTCGGAGAAGAAAAACTGACTATTCCAATTTGGTAATTGCAATCGGTCTCGGAGAAGAAAAACTGACTATTCCACTTTGGTAATAGCAATCGGCCTCGGAGAAGAAAAACTGACTATTCCAATTTGGTAATAGCAATCGGTCTCGGAGAAGAAAAACTGACTATTCCATTTTGGTAATAGCAATCGGTCTCGGAGAAGAAAAACTGACTATTCCACTTTGGTAATAGCAATCGGTCTCGGAGAAGAAAAACTAACTATTCCATTTTGGTAATAGCAATCGGTCTCGGAGAAGAAAAACTGACTATTCCACTTTGGTAATAGCAATCGGCCTCGGAGAAGAAAAACTGACTATTCCAATTTGGTAATTGCAATCGGTCTCGGAGAAGAAAAACTGACTATTCCACTTTGGTAATAGCAATCGGTCTCGGAGAAGAAAAACTAACTATTCCATTTTGGTAATAGCAATCGGTCTCGGAGAAGAAAAACTGACTATTCCACTTTGGTAATAGCAATCGGTCTCGGAGAAGAAAAACTAACTATTCCATTTTGGTAATAGCAATCGGTCTCGGAGAAGAAAAACTGACTATTCCATTTTGGTAATTGCAATCGGTCTCGGAGAAGAAAAACTGACTATTCCATTTTGGTAATAGCAATCGGTCTCGGAGAAGAAAAACTAACTATTCCAATTTGGTAATTGCAATCGGTCTCGGAGAAGAAAAACTGACTATTCCAATTTGGTAATTGCAATCGGTCTCGGAGAAGAAAAACTGACTATTCCACTTTGGTAATAGCAATCGGCCTCGGAGAAGAAAAACTGACTATTCCAATTTGGTAATAGCAATCGGTCTCGGAGAAGAAAAACTAACTATTCCATTTTGGTAATAGCAATCGGTCTCGGAGAAGAAAAACTGACTATTCCACTTTGGTAATAGCAATCGGTCTCGGAGAAGAAAAACTAACTATTCCATTTTGGTAATAGCAATCGGTCTCGGAGAAGAAAAACTGACTATTCCACTTTGGTAATAGCAATCGGCCTCGGAGAAGAAAAACTGACTATTCCAATTTGGTAATTGCAATCGGTCTCGGAGAAGAAAAACTGACTATTCCACTTTGGTAATAGCAATCGGTCTCGGAGAAGAAAAACTAACTATTCCATTTTGGTAATAGCAATCGGTCTCGGAGAAGAAAAACTGACTATTCCACTTTGGTAATAGCAATCGGTCTCGGAGAAGAAAAACTAACTATTCCATTTTGGTAATAGCAATCGGTCTCGGAGAAGAAAAACTGACTATTCCATTTTGGTAATTGCAATCGGTCTCGGAGAAGAAAAACTGACTATTCCATTTTGGTAATAGCAATCGGTCTCGGAGAAGAAAAACTGACTATTCCATTTTGGTAATAGCAATCGGTCTCGGAGAAGAAAAACTAACTATTCCATTTTGGTAATAGCAATCGGTCTCGGAGAAGAAAAACTGACTATTCCACTTTGGTAATTGCAATCGGTCTCGGAGAAGAAAAACTGACTATTCCACTTTGGTAATAGCAATCGGTCTCGGAGAAGAAAAACTGACTATTCCACTTTGGTAATTGCAATCGGTCTCGGAGAAGAAAAACTGACTCTTCCACTTCGGTTATTGCAATCGGCCTCGGAGAAGAAAAACTGACTATTCCAATTTGGTAATTGCAATCGGTCTCGGAGAAGAAAAACTGACTATTCCACTTTGGTAATAGCAATCGGCCTCGGAGAAGAAAAATGACTATTCCACTTTGGTAATAGCAATCGGCCTCGGAGAAGAAAAACTGACTATTCCAATTTGGTAATTGCAATCGGCCTCGGAGAAGAAAAACTGACTATTCCACTTTGGTAATAGCAATCGGCCTCGGAGAAGAAAAACTGACTATTCCACTTTGGTAATAGCAATCGGCCTCGGAGAAGAAAAACTGACTATTCCAATTTGGTAATTGCAATCGGTCTCGGAGAAGAAAAACTGACTATTCCACTTTGGTAATAGCAATCGGCCTCGGAGAAGAAAAACTGACTATTCCACTTTGGTAATAGCAATCGGCCTCGGAGAAGAAAAACTGACTATTCCAATTTGGTAATTGCAATCGGCCTCGGAGAAGAAAAACTGACTATTCCACTTTGGTAATAGCAATCGGCCTCGGAGAAGAAAAACTGACTATTCCACTTTGGTAATAGCAATCGGCCTCGGAGAAGAAAAACTGACTATTCCAATTTGGTAATTGCAATCGGCCTCGGAGAAGAAAAACTGACTATTCCACTTTGGTAATAGCAATCGGCCTCGGAGAAGAAAAACTGACTATTCCACTTTGGTAATAGCAATCGGCCTCGGAGAAGAAAAACTGACTATTCCACTTTGGTAATAGCAATCGGTCTCGGAGAAGAAAAACTGACTATTCCACTTTGGTAATAGCAATCGGTCTCGGAGAAGAAAAACTGACTATTCCACTTTGGTAATAGCAATCGGCCTCGGAGAAGAAAAACTGACTATTCCACTTTGGTAATAGCAATCGGCCTCGGAGAAGAAAAACTGACTATTCCACTTTGGTAATAGCAATCGGCCTCGGAGAAGAAAAACTGACTATTCCACTTTGGTAATAGCAATCGGTCTCGGAGAAGAAAAACTGACTATTCCACTTTGGTAATAGCAATCGGCCTCGGAGAAGAAAAACTGACTATTCCACTTTGGTAATAGCAATCGGTCTCGGAGAAGAAAAACTGACTATTCCACTTTGGTAATTGCAATCGGCCTCGGAGAAGAAAAACTGACTATTCCACTTTGGTAATAGCAATCGGCCTCGGAGAAGAAAAACTGACTATTCCACTTTGGTAATAGCAATCGGCCTCGGAGAAGAAAAACTGACTATTCCACTTTGGTAATAGCAATCGGTCTCGGAGAAGAAAAACTGACTATTCCACTTTGGTAATAGCAATCGGTCTCGGAGAAGAAAAACTGACTATTCCACTTTGGTAATAGCAATCGGCCTCGGAGAAGAAAAACTGACTATTCCAATTTGGTAATTGCAATCGGTCTCGGAGAAGAAAAACTGACTATTCCACTTTGGTAATAGCAATCGGCCTCGGAGAAGAAAAACTGACTATTCCACTTTGGTAATAGCAATCGGCCTCGGAGAAGAAAAACTGACTATTCCAATTTGGTAATTGCAATCGGTCTCGGAGAAGAAAAACTGACTATTCCACTTTGGTAATAGCAATCGGCCTCGGAGAAGAAAAACTGACTATTCCAATTTGGTAATAGCAATCGGCCTCGGAGAAGAAAAACTGACTATTCCACTTTGGTAATAGCAATCGGTCTCGGAGAAGAAAAACTGACTATTCCATTTTGGTAATAGCAATCGGTCTCGGAGAAGAAAAACTGACTATTCCACTTTGGTAATAGCAATCGGCCTCGGAGAAGAAAAACTGACTATTCCATTTTGGTAATAGCAATCGGCCTCGGAGAAGAAAAACTGACTATTCCATTTTGGTAATAGCAATCGGTCTCGGAGAAGAAAAACTGACTATTCCACTTTGGTAATAGCAATCGGCCTCGGAGAAGAAAAACTGACTATTCCATTTTGGTAATAGCAATCGGCCTCGGAGAAGAAAAACTGACTATTCCCCTTTGGTAATAGCAATCGGCCTCGGAGAAGAAAAACTGACTATTCCACTTTGGTAATAGCAATCGGTCTCGGAGAAGAAAAACTGACTATTCCAATTTGGTAATAGCAATCGGCCTCGGAGAAGAAAAACTGACTATTCCACTTTGGTAATAGCAATCGGCCTCGGAGAAGAAAAACTGACTATTCCATTTTGGTAATAGCAATCGGTCTCGGAGAAGAAAAACTGACTATTCCATTTTGGTAATAGCAATCGGTCTCGGAGAAGAAAAACTGACTATTCCATTTTGGTAATAGCAATCGGTCTCGGAGAAGGAAAACTGACTATTCCACTTTGGTAATTGTAATCGGTCTCGGAGAAGAAAAACTGACTATTCCATTTGCTCAGAAATAGAGGTGTATTCACATTTATACAAGTTTTGAAAATATTTTAATTCACTTTAAAAATGATGGGAAGAATATTGCAGTTGACAATATGAAAACTTATGGCTGGTTAGTTGGTTTGAATTTTATGGCATATCAACTATTGTGGGTTGTATAAAGCCAAATCCTGTTTTACAAATTTACGTATATATATATATATATATATATATATATAATTTGTAATCGAATAGTTTGCTGGCAACTTTTTTTAAACGAGCTGTAAGAGATCATTTGTTTGCACACACTTAACTGGCTTCAAGCATTGCTATTTAACGCTAGGAGCTCTTTTACCGTAGTATGGTTTCAAGTATTCTTATCTAATACAAATAATTTGCAACGAGCTGTATAGTTTCAAAAGATTACAACTAATAATTTTTGTTAAATGATTGAACAGTTCTAGTCAACCCACAGATGGAACTCTAATAGGTACAATCAATCGGGGTAAGAGTTGGCCAAGGAGTAATAGCAATGAAGGGGTACTTGGCATTCCCCAAACTCCGGGAGTGGAGACTCACCGTCAGATGCAGTTTAGTGTGATACTTAGGATACTCGTTGGGATGGGGTGGGATTTGGTTGTCTTACAATCGACAACCCTGACCGACAGCGCGAGATGAAAACCTATGAATAATTATATAACCTAACGTATACGTGGACCTATTCTTTTTTTTTCAAATATCTATTTATCTATCTATCTATCTCCTTGTGCTTTATCACAAAAGCCTTCGTACCCCAGAAGCGATTATTAAAGCTTTTCCCAATCTTATTTGGCTACGATTACCCCATGACCGTTGCAGACTGACAATCCCACCCCGCTAACACCTTCTTCATCTAAAAATAATGCTTATTTAAATGTACGAGTCTAAGCCACTGAAGTCACTTATATAATCGGTTTAGATCGGGTCATTTCGGCTCAGCCTGTCATATCGTCTTTAATAAAACCTGTGCAAGTTCAATTAAAGGAATTAACAATCTGATTTTGTAGTATTTAACTAATTACGACCGTATTGTAAAAAGGTTTTCAAGCTTTAAAATCTAATTAAAATATTCAAAGGAGAATAAATGAAATTACTGGCTTTGGGTGATTCACAGGCTCCAACAATGTCATTTACGAATCGTGCCGTAAGTAATAAAGATTTCTGTTTTTACAGAACTCAATAATAATAATAATAATAATAATCACATTAACCATAGGATTACTAAAGGGACTGGAGGAGTTGGAAGTTGGTGGACGAGTGGAGACCATCCAAACAACATTATTGAGAACGACCAGAATACTGAGAAGAGTCCTGAAGACTTGACGAGACTTGCTGTCACTCAAACTTCAATGAAAGACCATCAGCTGACGCTGATGTGAAAAACTCCAATGGAGACAATAATAATAATAATAACTCGCCAGTATTGTGTGTGTTGCGTTCTGGTTAGTGAACGCTTGTAGTATTAAATAAAGGACAAACCACGATATGTGAGGAGATAGAGTTATATTCTCAGGAAAAAGTATATACAATAGAGAGAATGTTAGTAGACAAAAACATAGGATTAGTGAATACAGAATAAGGATATAGTCCAACGATAGTATTGGCTTCCGTTATAAGAAGCGGCTCTTCACCTTCTAGTCTGCCCTGCTATATATGGCAGATGGACTAGTTCATTGTGTGGAGAAAGGTGGGTGATACCCAACAGTGTGGATGCGTCAATACGATGACTCGAAGAGTACACAAAGAAGAGCAAAGAAAACTAATTAGAACGACTAGAAACAGCACAGGCAACAGAGCAACAATAACTTGGAAGCAAAAATGGGCTGAAAAACAACTGTATACATATTTCAAGCGACAAACTAATGACATCTTACACGAGAATAACTGGACATGGCTAAGAGAGGAAAACTTTAAGTGAGAAACTGAATCTTTTCAGATGGCAGCACAAAACAACGCCATAAGGACCAACTATGTTAAAGCGAAAATAGATAAAACGCAATAGAATAGCAAGTGTAGGTTATGTGGTAATTGGGACGAGACGATTAATCACATGATAAGCGAATGCAGAAAACTAGCGCAAAAAGATTGACATGATTGGGTAGGAAAAGTGATCCACTGAGAACTGTGTAAGAAATTGAAATTTGACCATACTACCAAATAGTATATGCTCAAGCAAGAATCCTTCTTGGAGAATGAGACGCACAAAATTCTCTGGGTTTCTGAGATACAGACAGATAATTCAATCCCAGCCAGAAAACCAGACCTAGTACAAATTAACAAAAAAAAAAAATAAATAAAAAAAATAAAAATAAATAAATAAATAAAAATTGATAAAAAAATAAAAAGAGAACCTGCTGAATTGTGGACTTTCCCGTCCCGGCCGATCACAGAGTGAAAATCAAAGAAAACAAGAAAAGAGATTAGTAGCTTGATCTTGCTAGAGAACTAAAAAAAGGTCAAGTACGAGGGCTGGAAGAGTTAGAAATTGGAGGACGAGCCGAGACCATCCTAACTACAACATTATTAAGATGGGCCAGAATACTTAGAAGAGTCCTGGAAACTTGAGGAGACTTACAGTCCTCTAACACTCCAGTGAAAGACCATCAACTAATAATTGTATGAAAACTCACAAGGACCATGGCTGAAAAGTGCTGAACTGAAAGCCAAGGGGTTAATAATATCAATAGAGGACTAGACCCTACCAACTAGAAAATATCGGGCAACATTATAAAAAACGGATCAACATTTAATTGTGAAGACAAAAAACTGAATCCATGGGTCATTTTGTATCAGGTAGTCCAATCCTAACTTCGTAAAAATATAAAGAAAAGTTTGATAAAAGATTACATTATATTAGTTGAAAAATATGTTAATTAAATGGAATATTGGAATTTGAAAAATGGTGAACCAATAACAAAAGCTAAAGAAGCAACTATTCTCTGGGACATTACTAGTCAGACTGATAGAAAAATAAACAAGAGACCATTTATTGTTATTAAGTACTTTGAAATATAATCCTGGCTTCTAATTAATATATCGGTACCACCAGATGTCAATCAAAGAATATTAGTCAATACTAAGACTAGGAAATAGTAAGTAAAAATGTGACATTTCAAAATTAACTGGCTGGGGGGTGTATAATACACTGACTGGGTAAGACCCTCTCCCAACGAGTGTCCTGGATATGACACGAAACAATCAGATGGTGAGGTTCCAGTAATGCAGAAGCTTTGGGGAATGCGGAATACCCCTTTATTGTCATCGCTTCCAGGTCCACATTTGATAGTGGCAATTTACTAAGCTTTTTGCTTAGATGTGGCACAAGGCCATATGAAAGGGGCACCCAATGAGACTTGAACTCACTCGTGTAGGTTTGCTAGTCCAGCTTGCTAACCATTACACCACTAGAGGCGCCTCCACATTTGATAGTGTCCTATTTATGGATCAAATAGTGTGCTTATGCTAAACTGACTTGTCTTAAATAGAACTGTTTATATGTATGAAAATGGATTTGGCATTAAATAACCTACAATGGTTGATATGCCTGAAAACCAATCAAAGGCAAACTAAATCAAAATTACCACCGTGCCAGACAACTTCACTGCTGAGATCGGTTAGAGTAGAGAGGAGATACTGAGAAGAGGTCAGATGAGGAAACTTTTTGTACATCAAACACAGTGAAGTTCACTAGTTAATAAGTAAGTAAAAGGTAACGTTGGTGACCGTATTCGAGAGCGAACAGAAGGCTCCCTTTACAATAGCTACTACACCGAGGTGTAGGGGAGGGCGCTACTCCTTTCCCTGGATTGCTCCACTTTACTCTCGATATGTGCCTTATATTGCCGAGTTAAGCAAGGATGTATCAAGTACCATTTTTAAAGTCTTTGGTATGACGCGACCTGGGATTGAACCCAGGTCACCCGGACCATTGGCGAACACTCTACCCACTAGGCCAATGAGCCGGTCTCTAGTTAATACTGGTATGAAAAACTGATAAGGAATAACAATAATGATAATACACTGCCGGGATATAGGAATGAAATTTGGCATTGAAAAATAAGGAATGCTCGTGATAAAAAGTGGGAAAAGAGAAACAAATAAAGGAATAGAATTAGCGAATCAGGAAAGGATCAGAATGCTCGAAGAGAAGGGAAATTAAAAGTTCTTGGGAATTTTAGAAGCAAACACCACGAAACAAGTAAAGATTATAAAAAAAAAAGAAAAGAGTATCTCTGAAGAACAAGAAAACAAGAAAACTTTTCAAATGCAAACTCTGGAGCAGAACCTCATTAAAGGAATAAAGATTTGTGCAGCTTCCCTTGTAAGATACTCAGGATTCATCCAAAATTGACAATGGACAAACTTAGACAAGTGGTCTAAAGGACAAGAAAATTGATGAGGATGCACTAGGCCTTACATCCGAGAGATGACAAAGAGAGACTATATATATATCTATAAAAGGAGGAAGAGGACTGGTCAGCATGGTGGATTGCGTAGATGTATCGATACAAGGACTCGAGGAGCAGCATTGGCAACATAAGAACAAACAAAAAAACATCTAAAACTAGGTAACAGAAATGGGAAGAAAATAACTGTATGGATATTTCAAGCGACAAACCGGTGAGGTTGCACATAGGAAGACCTGAATATGGCTAAGAAAATGAAACCTCAAGAGAGAAATTAAATCTCTACTAAAAGGAGCAAAAAACAATGCCATAAGGACCAATTATATCAAAACAATAATTGATATTTAAGTAATATAGTGTCAAAGATGGAACGGTTAATCCCTAAGAGAATGCAGCTAACTAGCACAAAAGAAGTACAAGACTAGGCAGGATTGGATGGGAAAGGTGATCCACTGCGAATTGTGCAAGAAATTGAAATTTGAACTTATAACCAAATGGCACAAACCTGATCCGTCCCAGAGAAGGAGATGCATAAAAATTCTCTGGAGGTTTGAGATACAAACGGATCATCTAATCCCGACCAGAAGACCAGACATAGAACCAATTAACGAAAAAATAACTTGTCTAGTTAATTTTGCCGTTTTGGCGGACCATAGAGTGAAAATCAAAGAAAACGGAAAGATAGACGAGTTCTTGGACCTTGCCTGAGAACCAAGAAAAGTATAGAACATGAGGGTGACGGTGATGCTATTTGTAATTGGCGCACTGAAGTAACTGAAAATCAGAGAAAAAAACCAGACACTCCAGACTACAGCGTAGCAGAAATCAGCTAGAATATTCAGAAGTGTCCTGTTGTCACGCAGACTCCAGTGAAGGGCCACTAGATGATGCTGGTGTGAAAAACTTGCAAGGATCATTTTTCTTGGATCTTGCCACACAGCTGAAAAACACTGTGGAACATGAAGCTGACAGGGATACCAATTGCTGTTGGTGTACCTGAAAATGAGACTGCAGGAACTGGAGATCTGAGGAAGAATCGAGACTATCCAGACCACAGCACTGTTAAAGTCAGCAAGAATACTTAGAAGAGTCCTGGTGACAGGAAGAGACTTGCTGTCATTTAGAATTCCGGGAAAAAACATTAATTAAAACTGGTGTGAAAAACTTGAATAGAGTAAATAATAAGGATAATAATGCCACACATAAACTCCTATGGGACTTTAACATACAAACGGATCACCTAATCCCAGCCAGAAGACCAGACTTAATAATAATCAACAAAAAAAAAAAAAAAAAAAAAAGAAGAGAACTTGCAAAATAGTCGACTTCGCTGTCCCGGCTGACAACAGAATAAAACTGAAAGAATATGAAAAGAAGGATAAGTACCTCGACCTTGCTAGGGAAGTGAAAAAACTGTGGAACATGCAGGTGACAATTATACCAATTGTAATTGGTGCTTTTGGTACAGTAACTAAAGGATTACAAAAGGGACTGGAGGACTTGGAAGTTGGTTGATGAGTGGAGACCATCCAAACGACAGCATTATTGAGAACAGTCAGAATCCTGAGACGAGTCCTGGAGACTGGAGGAGACTTGCTGTCACTCAGACTCCAGTGAAAAACCATCGGCTAACGCTGATGTGAAACGCTCTAATGAGTGAATAATAATAATAATAATAATAATAATAATAATAATAATAATAATAATAGCTGATGTAGGTTATGAGGTGATAGAGATGAAGCAATCAATCATATAATAAGCGAATGCAGTAAGTTAGCGCAGAAAGAATATAAGACTATTCACGACTGGGTGGGAAGGTGATCCACTGAGACTTGTACAAGAAGTTTAAATTTGACCATACGAACAAATAGTATATGCACAACCCAGAATCCGTTCTGGTAAATGATTCGCACAAGGTTCTTTGTTATTCTGAAATACTAACGGATCGCTTAATCTTGGCCAGACGACCAGACCGAGTGATAGTCAACAATAAAAAAAAGAACCTGCCGAATAGTGGACTTTTCCGTTCCAGCTGACCACATGGAAAGAACTGAAAGAAATTGACAAGAGTTGCAAATACCTATACCTTGCTAGAAAACTGAAAAAAACTATGGAACATGAAAGTGACGGTGATTCCAGTTGTTATTGGTGCACTCGCTACATTCACCAAAGGATTGATACAGAGACTGGAAGACTTGGAGATAAGAGGACGAGTGGAAACCATCCAAACTACAGCATTATTAAGATCGGCCAGAATACTGAGAGGAGTCCTGGATACTTGAGGAGACTTGCAATCCCTCAGGCTCCAGTGAGAAACCATCAGCTAATAATGGTGTGAAAACTCTTAAATAAATAAATGAATTGCTGTCCTGGCTGACCACAGAATAAATCTGAAGGAAAGTGAAAAGAAAGATAAGTACCTCGACCTTGCTAGAGAATTGAAAAGCTGTGGAACATGAAAGTGACGACTGTACCAATTGTGATTGGTGCTTTTGGCACAATAACTAAAGGATTATTAAAAGGCCTGGAGGACTTGGAAATTTGCGGACGGGTAGAGACTATCCAAATGACAGCATTACTAAAAACGGCCAGAATCCTGAGACGAGTCCTGGAGACTTGAGGAGACTTGCTATCACTCAAACTCCAGTGAAAAACAATCAGCTAACACTGATGTGAAAAACTCTAAAGGAATAATAATAATAATAATAATAATAATAATAATGATAACCACCTGGACTATCAAGAATAGTCCTGAAGTTCTGAAGTGACAGTACCTATTTCATAATGGCTTTTGAGATGTCACTTCAGGGAAGATAATCTCCGACAAGGAGGGATAAGTTTTGTCTTTTAATACAGGGACATGTAGGCAGAAAATGTTAAACACAAAAACCCACGTCCGTTATGAAACCCCAACACCGCTTAAATATGACTCTCAAACGTAAACTTTCTCTTTGCTTCAATAGAAAATAACCTTCAAATCTCACCTGTTTATCAAAAAACTTTGACGTTTCAACCTGGGCTGTGATTGTACCTATTTGCTCAATCTCTCTTCCATTATATTCTACCGACTTATCTTTTTAATTTACTTATTTACCCATTTGGTCATTCATTATTTGTATTTGTATTTAAAAGAACCCAACAAACACAAATGCACGAGAACTAGAAAAGGCACAACATCAATTAACAGGAATATACCTAAAAGAACAGGCAGAATACATACAAAATCAGATAGATAAGATTAGAGACTCGGTGGAAGACAGACAATCCAGGATAGCCTGGCAAACAATAAACGAAGTAAGTGGAAGGAAGAGCACAGCCAAAGCAAAATTGAAAGCTGCAAGCCAACAAGAAAGAGTAAAACTGTGGGAACAGCATTTCAAAAATCTACTAGGAAACCCACCAGAAATAACGGATGAACCGATCACCAGAATTATTAGCAAGCAATTAGACGTAAAACTAGGTCCTTTCACCAAAGAAGAACTCGACTCAGTTCTCAGAAGAATTAAAAATAGGAAAGCGGCAGGGCTAGACGAGATCCCCCCAGAAGTGTGGAAGACTAGACAATTCGACGATATACTGCTCCGGCAATGCAACGCAGTCTATGGTCAAAATAGGATAGAGAGATGGAAGAAGGGATGCATCCTTCCATTCCCTAAAAAAGGCGACCTCGGACTAGCCAAGAACTACCGAGGGATAACACTTACATCCATAGCAGCCAAAATCTACAATGCCCTACTACGAAACCGCATAGAACCCAAAATAGACAACATCCTTAGGAAAAACCAAAATGGCTTCCGGAGAAATAGATCCACAACCTCACAAATACTGACCATCCGTAGAATCCTGGAAGGCGTTCGGGCAAAAAACTTACAGGCGACATGACTAGTTGTCGACTTTACCAAGGCCTTCGATTCCATACACAGAGGGAAGATGGAGCAAATCCTACTAGCATACGGCCTACCAAAAGAAACAGTAGCAGCGATAATGATTCTCTACAGAAACACCAAAGTGAAAGTACGCTCACCAGATGGAGACACAGAATACTTCGACATTGTTGCAGGAGTACTACAAGGAGACACACTAGCCCCGTACCTCTTTATCATCTGTCTAGACTATGTGCTTAGGACTTCGATCGACAAAATCAGAGAAAATGGCTTCGAGCTGACTAAGAGAAGAAGCAAAAGGTACCCCGCAAAAACAATCACGGACGCCGACTACGCTGATGACTTGGCGATACTAGCGAATACGCCTAATCAAGCAGAGACACTACTACATAGTCTGGAACGAGCCGCAGCTGGCATTGGCCTCCATGTCAATGCAAACAAAACTGAATATATGTGTTACAACCAAACGGGCAACATTGCCACACTAGACGGAGCCTCTCTGAAACTAGTCAACAAATTCACCTACCTAGGAAGTAGCGTCTCATCAACCGAAAAAGACATCGACACACGACTGACGAAGGCATGGACAGCTATCGATAGGCTCTCGATCATATGGAAGTCGGACCTAACTGATAAAATGAAACGCAGTTTCTTCCAGGCAGCGATTGTGTCGATACTGCTATATGGATGCACCACATGGACGCTTACGAAGCGGCTGGAGAGGAGGCTGGACGGAAATTACGCAAGAATGTTGAGAGCAGTATTAAACAAGTCCTGGCGACAACACCCCACGAGACTCCAACTATACGGACACTTGCCCCCCATCACGAAAACTATACAAGTTCGACGAACCAGACACGCAGGACACTGCTGGAGAAGCAAGGACGAGTTCATAAGTGATGTACTCCTGTGGACCCCCACATATGGATGTGCAAGAGTGGGACGACCAGCACGAACCTACATACAGCAACTATGTGAGGACACAGGATGTAACCCTGAAGACCTGCCGGAGGCGATGAATGATAGGGAGAAATGGCGAGAGAGGGTCAGGGATATCCGCGCTGGCGGCGCGACATGATGATGATGATGTATTTAACCAATTCTATCGCTATGAGTAGGATGTGACAGAAGTTCTTTTTAGCGGAGTACAAATAGTTCGAATTCAGAGTTTTTCTTCTAGATCGGTTTGCCATACCAAGGTTTAAGAACGCAGTCTGCCCAACTATTTACCCATTGTTTGTGCAAGGGAAGAATAGCTGGATTCATACCTTTCCCGAGGATATAAGCTATATATGCAATGACGTCAGCTTGGTCTGAGATTTGAACTCAGTTCGCCTTTTTTATTTCCTATGACAATAAGCGCTTCATTACGAGCGCCTTTCAATTCACCGGTGTCTATTGGACACTTTTATAGAGTATTATACGGTGAAAAATTCTAATTAGGTTCGTGTCATGCCACTACATCTTCCTTAGATGAGGGTCGTCTCTTCACCTTCAGTATCGCTTCTAATGGCTTCTGTCACACTTCGAGTTTCATGACCTTTGACATGACTCTTGATATCAACTTTCGACTTAATAAGCATTAGACATGTGAAGCAGATGAACTCAGTCGCTTAAATTGAGCCGATTAGTTTGCCTTGGTTTCTTTGTTTAAAGGCATATCAACTTTCGTGGCTTATTCAATGCCAAAGGTTTCTTTGTAAAAGAACAGCAGTCATACTGTTTATAACCCATAGCTGAAAGGAACAGGGGATACATACTTTTCCTAAGGATAGAGGTCTGAAGGTGAACGTAATAACGCGATTGGAGTCCAAACGCAATTAATTTGAGGCTGCAGTTCAGTATTTTAGCCACCATGCCACAGAGACTTCTCCCTAACTGAGCAGATTCGATCTGGATCTTCTATGAGTTTTTTTTTTTTTTTTGTGATCCACAATGTGCCGCCTCTGTTCAAATACCTTGTGGTAAATGACACAGAATACGGAGACAGATTGGCATAGTTGGTTTGCTTTTAATTGTTAACAAAAACCTTCAAAATGTTCACATAACTTGACTTTGACAATCACAAATTTCTACTGACCAAACTTCAAAGACTGTATTGGAACTAAAATTAGTTTTAGTATATCCGTGATATACAAACACTGAACACAACCGAAGGAAAGACGAGATAAACTCATTTACTCACACAAGAAAATTATCCACTATTTTATACATACTTAAATGATGACTGTTCCATCTTCACATATTTTATATACATAATATTCATATAAGCAGTATAACTCCAACAAAAAAAAAAAAAATTACACAATGATAGAATTATATACATATTGTTCCATCGGCAAGTAGTATATAGAAGGAGTACAGAAACGAAAAACGGCTTCTTTGACAAGTGTGGGTAATATAACCATATTGGTTTTAACATTTCCTGTCCGGATCAGACAACGTCTTTACAAAAAACAGAGGTAAAAAGAGATCGACAATGGATTTCTGAAATAGAAGAAAATTGTTCATTGTGTCCTTACAATTGCATACAGAGGTGAGTGAGTTCCCGTGGCGTAGTAATTAGCGTGCTGGACTGTGACATCGAAGAAAGCGAGTTTGAATTCCAGTCGCGCTATAACATTTTCGGATTTATACACTTAGGAAAGGCATGAACACTGTTATACTCCAAATCATGGGTTGAATAGCAGCACTACTATTCTTCAACAAGGATGATTTTATCATTAACTAACCCTTGATTTGGTTTGGTTTCTTTGTTTAATGGCTTATCAACCTTTGTAGGTTATTTAATGCCAAAGCCATTCTCCTAGTAGAACTGCTGGGAGGATAAGGGGGTACATACCTTTCCCAATAGCGCGACTGGAGTACACACTCGCTTACTACGATTTCGCAGTCCATCGCTTTAACCATTACACCACGAGGACACCCCCATAACCCTTGAAGGGTGATATGCCATTAAACAAAGATATAGAATTTAGCGTACTACAGGTTAATTTAAGCATGTTTGACATGTTCAATCTCAAAGGTATTGCATCTTTTCCCGATTTTTTATTTAGAATCAGCTCTTTCCACGGCCCAGTCGGCTGGGGCTGTAGAATACACCGACTGCATATCTGCAGAGGAGTAAGACTCCCCCGACAAGTGTTCTTGATATCTCATTAAACAATCAGATTGTAAGGCTCCAGTAATGTCGAAGTTTTTGAGAATGCAGAGTACCCCTTTATTGCCATCGCTCCCTCGTCCACTCCGGCTCGGAGTGGTAGCACTTTATATGGTCATGTCAGTGGGTTAAATGGAACTAAACTGTGTCATTACGCTAAACTGAATTGTTTGAAATTAACTGTTTTTAGAGTGTAAACAAAAAACTGTATACGAAGATCATTAAATAAGTTTCCAGACTTTCTTTGTATGGGCTCTTTTATTGATAGGTACACACATGAAACTCTTGTCACCTTCGAAGTAATCTCCTCCGGCTGCAATGCACTTGTTCTACCGTTCCAACAACCTCTGGAAGGCTCCATGAAAGTCCTCTTGTGTAAGTGTGTCAATGACCTTCGTCACAGCCTCTTTCATCTCCTCAATTGTCTCATAACGACAGCCTCTGAGCTTAGGGAATAACCAAAAGTCACAGAGAGCAAGGTCTGGACTACAGGGAGGCTGAGTAACTGTCTTGATGCCCAGCTTGCTGAAATAGTCTGTGACAAGGATGGAGTTGTGGACTGGTGCATTGTCCAGGGGAAAATGCCACTGAGCCGATTTGAAGAGTGCTGGCCTCTTCTCTCGGAATCTCTTCCTGAACTCCCTTAAAACCTCAACATAGTAACCCTAACTTTGACCCTTTGGCCAATCAACTGTAGTGTATTGACTTCCTTACTCCTCCCACATCTCTTATCATCCCTCACAGACTCCCTGCCATCATCAAATCTCTTATGCCACTCAAAAACTCATGCTCGATTCATGCAAGATGCTCCAAAAGCAGTCTGAAGCATTCCATACGTTTCTGTGGCAGCATTTTTTCCAAGTTTAAAACAGAATTTTATTGCATATCGTTCTTCTAAAGTGTGAGATTGCATTTTTGAAATTCACCAGCAGTGACAATTAGGCTTTAGTAGGGTGTATTCCAATTGCTGCTGTTGTTGTTCATTTAAAGCTGAAATGATAAAAATTGGTCAGCCATCTCATAAGATGTATAGCAATAACATAGTGAATTTTCAAGAGTCTACGACAATTTTAAATGCCTGTACAAAAAGAGTCTGGAAATGAATGCATAACATAATTATGCTAAACTGAATTGTTTGAAATAGAACTGTTTGATTATTTAACTGTGTGTAACCAAATGACTGATGTTTGATTGAATTGTTTGTGATACATAGCAATACTTGGAACCATTTGACTTTGTTCACCAGCAAAACTGAATTGTTTGAAATAGAAGTGCTTGATAATTTAACTGTGTATGAACAAAAAAAAAAACAGCGTACTTAAGATAAACTGAATTGTTTGAAATAGAACTATTATTACATTTAACTGTGTGTAAACAAAAACTGTCCTCATGCCAAATTAAATTGTTTAAAATTAAGTGAAACCATTTTACCGTGAACAAAAAAAAAAAAAAAGAAAAGAAAAACAAGCTCACGCTTTTATTGATAGTACACACATGAAACTCTAGTCCCCCTCGAAGTAATCTCCTCCGGCTGCAATGCACTTGTACCGTTCCAACAACTTCTGGAAGGCCCCATGGAAGTCCTCTTGTGTGAGTGTGTCAATGACCTTCGTCACAGCCTCTTTCATATCCTCAATTGTCTCAAAACGATAGCGTGTGAGCTTCGGGAATAACCAAAAGTCATAGAGAGCAAGGTCTGGACTATAGGGAGGGTGGCGAACTGTCTTGATGCCCATCTTGATCAAATAGTCTGTGGCAAGGATGGAGTTGTAGACTGGTGCATTGTCCTGGTGGAAATACCACTGACCCAATTAGAAGAGTGCTGGCGTCTTCCGACGGAATCTCTTCCTGAACTCCCTTAAAACCTCAACATAGTAACCCTAACCCTAACCCTCTGGCCAAGTAGTTCTGGTGTATTGACTTCCTTACTGCTCCCACACCTCTCATCCTCCCTCACTGACTCCCTGCCTTCCCTGAATCTCTTATGCCACTCAAAAACTGATGCTCGATTCATGCAAGATGCTCAAAAAGCAGTCGGAAGCATTCCATACGTTTCTGTGGCAGCATTTTTTCCAAGTTTAAAAAAGGATTTTATTGCATATCATTCTTCTAAAGTGTCCCCACGTCTAGATTACATTTTTGAAATTCACCAGTGGTGACAATCAGGTTTTAGTAGGGTGTATTCCAATTGCTGCTGTAGCTGTTCATTTGAACCTGAAATCATTGGTCAGTCATCTCATAAGATATATAGCAATAACATAGTGAATTTTCAAGAGTCTACGACAATTCTAAATGCCTGTACAAAAAGGTCTGGAAACCTATTGAAGGCATCTCGTATATCTATATATATATATATATATATATATTGTACATATATTATCGGCGTATTAAATGAAATTAGCGTCTAGTGTTCGAATTTAGGACAACTGTTTATGTTTAACTGGGCGTTAACGCTCATAGGAAAGGCATGATTACATCTCTCCCTGCTAAGGTTACATAGTAAGAAATATTGTGTCCCTTTTCCTTTGTTAGGCAACTAATCAAGGAGACGGAAAACTCTAAATTCAAGCTGTCCTCTGCTAGAAAATTGACCAAGTGTCGCATCCTTCTCGCGTAGGCGGGGATGTGTACACACGTACATACATAGTCTTGGGAGGCGTCCATTCGTGTATTAGATAACGTCGTAGGTAATGGATACGTCGACACGAGTTCAAATCCTGGAGAAGACTGTTTTTATTTCACATAGCGCGAATACTTTTGGAAAAAGTATGAATCCACTTCTTCCTGCAGCTATGGAGAAATAGAAGGGCAGACTGAGCTCTTTAACATTGGCATGGTGACCTATCTAAGAGAAGGAAAGCTATGAATTCAGACCTGTTAAACTCCGCTCAAGAATTGACCTTCTATTGCGCCTTGGTCGTGCAGAGAGGTTGGTAAATATATCCATCGTCTTGTGTAAATTTAAACTCATATTCATAGTACAGAAATTTAATATTTCATCAATATATATATATATAGTAAAGTAAAGTTGGCGACCGTAGGCGAGGGCGACCAGAAGGCTCCCTTTTCAATAGCTTCTACACCGGGGTGTAGGGGAAGGCGCTACTCCTTTCCCTGGATTGCTCCACTTTACCCTTTGATACGTACCTTATATTGCTGAGTGTTAAGCAAGGAGTTATCAAGTACTTTTTAAAAGTCTTTCGTATGGAGCTTTGCGGAATGCGGAGTACCCATTTATTGCCATCGCTCCCAGGTCCACTCTGGCCCGCAGTGGTAGCACCTGATAGGGTCTATCAATGGGTTAAATAGAACTAAACTATGTACTTATGCTAAACTGAATTGTTTGAAATAGAACTGTTTTGACTTAAACTGCGTGCTTATGATAAAGTAAATTGTTTGAAATAGAACAGTTTGTGTATACTAAATCGAATTGTTTGAAATATAACTGTTTTGACATTTAACTTTGTGTAAACAAAAAACTATGCTTATCCTAAACTGAATTGTTTGAAATAGAACTGCTTATACGTTTAAAATGGATTTGGCATTAAATAACTTACAATGGTTGATGTGCCATAAAACCAAACCAAACCAAACCAAATCAAACCAAACCAAACTATCATCAATGTGTGCTGACAGAACAGATACCTCTGATTCTTTCTTGTCATCCGTGCTTATTGGCCATTACACATTGTAAGTCCAATAGACAGCACCTAGTGTTCGCACACTTGTAGCAGTCCCTAGGAGAATACCGCTTACTTCCCTAGCAGTACTCGTTTCCCATGGACGCTTTTTGATGTATGCGTAAATTTCATTAATGATATCGTAATGTAATATATATGATATAAATAATATTATGTAAAATTTGTGAACTAATTGATAAATTAGCTTAGAGAACAAGAAAGAAGGAAAAGAAAATAGACTTATTTGATTGGCTGATATAAGCCGATTGTATAAAATACATAGATTAAAGGTTTACATAAAACCACACACGCATACTTCTTACCAATGTTGGGAACCTTTCTAACTAACGCTGCTAATATATATACATATATATATATATATATATATATATTATATATATATATATATAAATATATGGAAGAAAATAATGGATAGTAATCCGACAATTTGTGAAGGAAAATTGACAACAAGTAATCCAAATAGAAAGTAGGGATTTATAGAGAAACAAAGTCAGTCTTATACATCCATCTACACTTAACATCACTAATAAAACCCTTCACAGCCCTGATGATGGTTCAGCAGAACCGAAACGCTATAGTGTCGACTGACTTTATTTCTCTATAAATCCCTACTTTCTATTTGGATTACTTGTTGTCAATTTTTCTTCACAAATTGTCGGATTACTATCCATTATTTTCTTCCATTCTGTCCCATTGACTAACATGATCCAGACCCATTCTCCCACCCTAATATCACACATCAACAACATCAAGATGTTTCGCAGATGCAGAGACCTACTCAATAAACAAGAAGACTTTTATAACCAACTTTACATAAGAAAAATCACACCTACCTAAATGTCCAGCGTTTTTCATTCATCTCAACATTTTCTTGGATTGCATAAGTCTATGCCTTGAAACTTATATTCATATTTTAGGATTTTCCTAGGCATATATACTAATATTAATAAAAAACAAAACAGATTTATATGATTTGAATTTCGTCGAAAACGAGGAATGATTCGAAATCTCTTGATGAACTAACGGAACGTGGATTCTGCACAATGTTTCTAATGTCAGGTGACGTATTTTAAAGAAACGAACGCTTATTCATTGATCAAACGGCCAATTTTTCTTGTCATAAACAGCCAACTTTTCTTGTTGTACAACTTTTCCAAATTTTTATATATTTTTACACTTTTTATACATCCATCTACACTTAACATCACTAATAAAACCCCTAACAATCTTGATGATGGTTCAGCAGAACCGAAACGCTATAGTGTCGACTGACTTTGTTTCTCCATACATATATATATATATATATATATATATATATATATATATATATATATATATATATATATATTGTAGAGAACAGAGGAGGTCATATGTTGAAGAGTGGAAAATCTTGTCTATCAAATGTATTAATGTTTCGTGCATTGTCTGCCAGTCATCCAGTCCAGAAGGAGGAGCGACATGGAAAACACTTCTTCAACAAAACTTTAACCTCTTTGGCATCAACTGTCGCCATTGTATAATGAAAATTGCTGTCAGGAAAAGATGGTGACTGTTAAGGGTCAAGTTAACTCAGTGTCTCTATACATACAACACACACAAATGCCTTGATACTCACATATATGTGAGTGTGACTGTGAGTGAGTGTGTGTGAGTGAGTGCGAGTGTGTGTGTGTCTGTGTGTGTGTGTACGTGTGTGAGTAAGTGTGTGTGAGTGCGAGTGTATGTCTGTGTATCTGAGTGAGTATGTGTGAGTGTGAGTGTGAGTGTCTGCGAGTGAGTACAAGTGCATTGAGTATGTGCGTGTAGGTTTACTGTTTTATTAAGAGAGAGACAGCCAAAGGATTCTGATTGGTGTAAAGAAAATGTTTTGATGGATACAAATTTAGATTTAGATAGACTGACAGAGAAGGTAAATATATGGTAAAGGATATATATATATATATATATATAAAGACAGAGATAGAGGAAATTGAGAGTAGGCAATGAACACACACACACACACTCAAACACACACACACATATATATATATATATATATATATAAACAGATTACATAAGGCGAGAGAGAGAGAGAGAGAGAGAGAGAGAGAAAAGAAAGTTGAACTGATCGGAAATATATGGGCATGTACATCTCTCTATCTCTTTATATATATATATATATATATATATATATATATATATATATAAAGAGGTTTATGGTTCACTTGGTGAATTAATAGAGGACCAAATATTGAAGAATTGTTAAATAGTGCTCAATATCAATGATAGAACATATATATATATATATATATATATATATATATATATATATATATATATATATTACATGGTAGTGTCGAGTTGACTGGGGCTGGAGAATACACCGACTGCTTCTCTGCACAAGGGTAAGACTTCCCCTACGAGTGTCCTGTGTATGACACAAAACAATTCGATGGTGAGGTTCCAGTAATACTGGAGCTTTGGGGAATACGGAGTACCCCTTTATTGCCATCGCTCCCAGGTCCACTCTTGCCCGTAGTGATAGCACCGGAGAAGTTCCAATCCATGGGTCAAATAGAACTAAACTCAGTACTTTTACTAAACTGAATTGTCTGAAATAGAACTGTTTTGATATTTAACTGTGTGTAAACAAATATAACTATATTTATACTAAAATGAATTAATTGAAAGAGAACTGTTTGACTAAACTGAATAGCTTAAAATAGAAATAATGGCCCGGGAGACCTGGGTTCAATCCCAGGTCGAGTCATACCAAAGACTTTAAAAATGGAACTTGATACCACCTTGCTTAACACTCAGCATTATAAGGTACGGTTCAAGGGTAAAGTGGAGCAATCCAGGGAATGGAGTAGCGCCCTCCCCTACACCTTGGTGTAGTAGCTATCGAAAAGGGAGCCTTTGGGTCACCCTCGACTATGGTCGCTAACTTACTTATGCTAAACTGAATTGTTTGATAAAGAGCTGTTTATTTGTATAAAAATGGATTTGGCATTAAATAACCTACAAAGGTTGATATGCCATAAACCCAAACAAACAAACAAACAAACTATTACATGGCAGAGTCTGTGACCTTGGTTTTTTTTGCATCACACACACACACACACACACACACACACACACACACACACACACATATATATATATATATATATATATATATTATAAGAGTGTTGGTTGTTACTAAATCACTTTGTGGGTTTGTGTCGAACCAAGTGCAATATAATATGGAGAGTGCTCAATATCTAGGATAGAGCTATTATATAATACCACGTACACTCTACCCTTTTCGACAATAGTGTATATATTACACAACATGAACACAAAATATATAACTATTAAGAATAACCATCCCAACCACCCAAATATTACCCATACCCACCAAACCTGCTATCTATTTCCTTAATCAATTTCCTTAAATTTATAATGACAACATTTTGCTCTTCAGTTGTAATCATCATCGGACATAAAAATACCAACTATTATTGTAACCCCTTTATTATTTTCATTACGCACGTATTACCAAAGATAACTATAATATATATAATATTTACGCAACATTTCATCAATTTATTATTATACCCTAGCCCAATTCCCTTCCCCAAATATTATACTAACATTGTACAATATTATATTGTAATATAATATATCCCTACTTATACCCATTGTGATTTTGGTCTACCATAATATATCCGTTTAAATACGCTTACAAATCAAATCTTCATTCATTCTCCTCAATATGCAGTGATGATGTTTTGTTCCTGAGCTATAGTCACCTACAAATACAGAAATAAAATAATGTATCGAAAAATTAAGATGCACCAACGAATTTACATCCGGCTAAAGCAATGCGCTGCGTTTGTAACTTCATTTAAACCCAAACATAAAAACATTAATACGCAACTCTAACCCACACGAACATACGCACACACTCACACACACTCACACACTTACAACTACACGTAAAGAATCGTACAAAATCCTAACAGTTTTTTTATTATATTTTTTCGATTTTCGATTCATTTCATTTTCTTAACTGCCTGATGATTGTTGTTTTGCAAAAAACTGCATAAGACCCTGGGGTCGCAGTCTAAATTCCATGAATTAAATATATATATCTAATATATATAAGGTGCATTCAATATGTTTCCAGATTTTTTTTTACAGGCATTTAAAATTGTCGTAGTCTCTTGTAAATTCATTATGTTATTGCTATACATCTTATGAGATGACTGACCGATTTTTATGATTTCAGGTTCAAATCAACAGCTACAGCAGCAATTGGAATACACCCTACTAAAGCCTAATTGTCACAGCAAGTGAGTTCCAAAAAACCATCTGACACTTTAGAAGAACGATATGCAATAAAATTCTGTTTTGAACTTGGAAAAATGCTACAGAAACGTATGGAGTGCTTCAGACTGCTTTTGGAACATCTTGCATTAATTGAGCATCGGTTTTTGAGTGGCATAAGAGATTCAAGGAAGGCAGGGTGTCTGCGAGGGATGATGAGAGGTGTGGGAGGAGTAAGGAAGTCAATACACCTGAGTTGATTGGCCAAAGGGTTAGGGTTAGGGTTACAATGTCGAGGTTTTAAGGGAGTTCAGGAAGAGATTCCTAGGGAAGAGGCCAGCACTCTTCAAATCGGGTCAGTGGCATTTCCACCAGGACAATGCACCAGTCGACAACTCCATCCTAGTCACAGACTATGTCAAATAGGGCATCAAGACGTGATGTAACTGTTATCGTTGTAGGAAATGAACTTGACAACATGGGTTCCAATCTTACTCGGGACTGACTGAATTTCATATGACGCAAATTACCTTGCAAAATGTATGCATCCACCGATTCTCCCACCAGTTACGGGTAAAAACTCGAACGTTTTTTAACCATGGTATGGCAACCGGTCTAGGAGAGAGAAAACTCTGGATTAAAACCTGTAAAATTCCTTTTAAATTGATCTCGTATCATGTCTTGTTCGTAGAGAGGGGTATGGTAAACACACACACACACACACACGCACACACACACACACACCAGTACAGTATGTATTTACCATACATGCTAAACATGTCTATACATACACTCATGTATGTATACACACTCGTGTGCACACCTTCACACACACACACACACACACACACACACACACATATATATATATATATATATATAGTGAAATGAAAGTGTAAGAAATAAGATAGATAGATAGATATATAGATAGATAGATAGATAGATACCGCCGTTGAAAGATATAAACAGAATCAGATAAATAGATTTGAACAGGGTGAGATAGATAAGGAAAGCTTGATTATATATATATATATATATATATATATATATATATATATATATATATCGGGGTTGGGAGGAGAGACAGAGAGAGTTAAGTAGAGTGAAAGAGTTTGGTGGTAAGAGAGAAAATGCCAAATAAGCTTATACGTTCCTAAGTAGTCAATGAAAGATTTCGACAATGATTGAAAAACGAAAAAAAAAAAAAATCGAAAAAGAAAAAGAAAAAGAAATAACGCTAAAATAACAATGATAAGGAAATATGCAATAAAAAACAAATTTACGATGCCTTTTATTCATCAAGTACTTTTTCATTTTATTTTATTTATTTGATTTGATTTCCGTTAATCTTCGAGAAATATCGATCGTTGCTGCCAATCAGCCGTTCGATTTGTTTGTTTCTTCTATTGTTCAATTTGTCAACTCAGCCAAGATAAATGGACGCCATTGTTTTTTTTTTTCTTTTTTGGTTGAAATTCCGACTTCCCGTACTTTTTCCTCTCTTCTTCGATTCATTGACGTGGAATCGATACAGACCGATCAATTAAATCATTTGATAATAATAATAATAATAATAATAATAATAATAATAATAATAATAACAATAATAATAATAATTGGATCTTGGCAAAGAGTTGAAGACGTTGTGGATCATGAAAGTGTTGGTGGTATCAATGGTAGTCGCTTGGAAAAGTTCCTAAAGGCTTAGAAAAGAGGCTAGATGAATCGAAGATCAGAGGAAAGATCGAAACCATCAAGACCACTACAATGTTAAGATTGGCTAGAATACTCAGAAGAGTCCTGGAGACCTTAGTAGACTTGCTGTCACTCAGCCTACAATGAAAATCAACTAGCTAACACCGGTGTGAAAAATTAGCAAAGAAAAAATAAAAATGATAACAATAATAATACTTCGATCTTCTCTGTCACATAAACTCTC
>OY757927.1:6390729-6450729 GCA_963585895.1 Sepioteuthis lessoniana
GGTTATCGTCGTAGGAAATGGACACGGTGACACGGGTTCAAATCCTAGACGAGACTGATTGCATTTCACATAGCACTAATACCATTGGGAATCCAATTATTCTCCCTCCAGCTATGGGTAAATAATAGGGCAGACTGGGTTTTTCAGCCTTGGTGAGGCAACTAGTCTAGGAGAAGGAAAACTCTGCATTCAAAACCTGTTAAACTCCGCTTAAAAATTGACCTTGTGTCATATCCTACCCGAGCGGAGGGGTTGGTAAATATGATAGACAGACTAAGACAGACAGGCAGATAGACAGATGTGAACAAACTGAGATAGATATATAGATATTAACAGACTTGTATATATATATATATATATATATATATATATATATATATATATATATATATATATATATATATATGAACAGATTGAGACAGACAGACAGACAGACATTGACAGACTGAGATTGATATATAAACGTGAACAGACTGAGATAGATAGATAGATAGATAGATAATGAACAAACTACAGATAGATAGATAGATAGATAGATATGAACAGACTGAGATAGATAGATAGATAGATATCAACCAAGATGTAGACATTAGGTAACGTTCAGCTTTTATGTGATTTACTCTCATCCATTTTGATGGCAGGATATGACACAAGATTGGCTTAACATGGGGAATCTACCAGGAATTGTCTATTGGCAGGAAAAATTCTTCGTGAACATTTTATCCACAGTTCGGTGCAATAAATAAAATTCTTAGGAGCCATTCAGTGACGGTTCACAAAAAATTAAAAAAAAAGTAACGAACCTCAAATCGAAGACAATTATTGACTAGGCATAAGTGATTTGTTTCTAATGGTGAAGGTTTGTGTAGAACCAGCCACAACTTTTGGGTTGAACTGATAACAGAAAAATGTTGAACCACTGCTCAAGAAATTCTCTGGACAGCATTCTTCAGGTTTCAAATTCAGAGTTTTTCCTTCTCCTTAGTTGTGAAAGGAGAGATGGTTTCATGCCTTTCTCGAGGGCGTGTAGTAAAATATAAACAACCTCATACGGGATTTGAATAACTAAGTCACTAAAAAAGGAAATATTTATGTGACAAGATTTTTATCTTTTTTTCTTAAACTGGCACTTTTTAACGTATTATTATGACTTATAATAGTCTGGCACAAGGCCATATTTGTGGTGCATACAAAGATAATGGGACTTGTTTTCTATATTGTGCTTAAGGCATTAGTCAACGTGTGTTTGGTTGGATTGAGGGATTTAAAAACTGTAAAATTGGACGGTTTGGTAGACGACAAAAAAGGGAAGAGAGGCACATTTGCCGGCTGAGAAATGGGATAAAAAGATACTGGAGAAAGGGGCCATGTGTGTGTGAATGTAAATAGAGAGGCTAAGAGAAACATTGGGAAAAGTCAAAAATAGACTCTTATGAATTGTGATAGATAGATAGATAGATAGGGAAAGACGGAGATAGATAGATAGATAGATATGAAAAGTCTAAGATAGATAGATAGATAGATAGATAAGGAAAGACGGAGATAGATAGATAGATAGATAGATAATGAGCAAACTGAGATAGATAGATAGATAGATAGATAGATAAGGAAAGACGGAGATAGATAGATAGATAGATATGAAAAGTCTAAGATAGATAGATAGATAGATAGATAAGGAAAGACGGAGATAGATAGATAGATAGATAGATAGATAATGAGCAAACTGAGATAGATAGATAGATAGATAGATAGATAGATAAGGAAAGACGGAGATAGATAGATAGATAGATAGATAGATAGATAGATAAGGAAAGACAGAGATAGATAGATAGATAGATAGATAGATAGATAGATAGATAGATAGATAGATAGAAAAAAATTGCAATAGATATAGTTAAATATGGACAGATAGATCGTCTAATATATATATATATATATATATATATATATATGGATTGGTGGATAGAAGCAAACTGAAATTAATAGACAAATACATAAGAACAAATAGTAATAGATAGATAGATAGATAGGAACAAACAGATAGATAGATAGATAGATAGATAGATAGATAGATAGATAGGATCAAACTGAGACAGAACAATATATAAACAGACAATCAGACATAGATAGATATGAACAGATCGAGATGACTTAGATAGATAGATAGATAGATAGATAGATGTCTTGAGAGAAAAGAAAAAAGACACACGGCTGATATAGGCGGGTAGAAGAAAGAAACGAACAATGAACTGAGGACGGGAAAAGAAAAAGAAAAAGAAAAAGAAAGGGGAAGTACTCGACTACAGAGAGAGACGAGAAATATGAGAAAAAAGAGAAAAATGAAAATGAAAATAAAGAAAAATCATTGAAGAAAACAAGAAAGAAGAAAAGAATGAAAAATAGAAGGAAAGTAGAACAAGAAAAAAAATGAAGGAAGGAGTGAAAAACAAGAAAGGAAGGGTGAAAGAATTCAAGGAGGAAAAAAGAAATGAATGAAAAAACAACGAGAAAAGAAGAAATATGAAGGAGATAGCGACCTACATAAAGGATTGAAGGATAGAAGAAAGAAAAAAGATGAATGAATGAATTGAAAAAAAAAAGAAGTATCAAGAAAAATAAATGAGAAATATACTTAGAAGTAAAAGAAAAAAATGAAGGAAGAATTAAAAGGAAAAATATACGAAAAAATTGAGGGATAGGAACAAGAAAGTAAGAAAAATGAGTGTAAAGCCAAATGAAAAAGGGAGAGCGAAAATGGGGATAAAGGAGAGTAATAAAGTGATGGGCAGGGTCAAGGGAGAGTTCGGATGGAAGGAAGAAAGAAAAAAGTCGAGAAACGAGCTGAATGGAAAGAAAGGAAGCTGATCGCTAGTTTGTTATTGGATTTTGTAGTTTCTCAATCAATGAACGACGACAAAAGAAGGCAAAATGGTGGAGAATGGAAGAGAAATGGTGGAAGAAGATAAAAAAAGGAGAAGGAAACTGAAAAGAATCTATGTGAATGCGATTGACGATGCAATTGCTTTCATCTGTATTCGACTGGCGTTGCACTGCGACCTGCGAGCGCTTGTGTGGAGCAGAGTGCGTGAGAATGTTAATGTTTTTCCTGGGTGTGAGAACGTTATTGCGTGTGAGACAATGTCTCAGCGGGAGTTTTACGTCTGTGTCTAAAGTGATTGGCTCTTCTTAGACGCGTGCTAGTGTAGACAGGCGAGAAAATGCCGAAATTGCAACGGAAAGATGTTACACATCTCGATTCCATCATCGTCATTGTACTGATATCACTGATTCTGTCGACTCTCTCGCAATCTGTTCCTATCGGTCATCACTTTCGGTAGGTCTTGCAGTGTTCACACAGAGCTAACGTAAGTCCTTGTTTGTCCGCAAACATTAGGATGTCCATGTGTAGTAGTCCACAGTAGAATATTCATGAGTTCGTTTCTGTTTCGTCAGTCGTGTCCAGCATGTATTGCTCGTTTTACCTGGATGATTTGTGAGATGGGAAGTTAGTGGCTGTACAATTGTTGTTCTGTAAGGTGGAAATTTACTAAGCTTTTTGCTTAGATGTGGCACAAGGCCATATGAAAGGGGCACCCAATGAGACTCGAACTCACTCGTGTAGGTTTGCTAGTCGAGCTTGCTAACCATTACACCACCAGAGGCGTTGTTGTTCTGTAAGGTGCTGCTTCCAGGATTTGTTCAAAATAGCATGCAGCATTCTTGTGTAGTTCGTTATCTAGCTTTTTCTCCAAGGATTATTTTTGGAGCACGTGTAGGTTTCTAAAACTTATCTAATGCTCTACAAGTGGAATCTTTCAACGATCCTTGCTCTTCTGAAAAAGTATGAAGCGTAAAGTTCTTCATTGCTTTAATGATCTTTGCCAGGTGATTGTGTTTAAAATTTTAGAAGTTTATATCTACCAGATCTCTTCGCCTCAGACAGGATGTGACTAAAAGTCAATATTTAAGTGCTGTACTATTTTTCTTGCAGACGAATTCACTAGTAAGACTTCAGTTCCAGAGCTCTGAGGAGTATGGAGTCACCTCTTTATTACCATTACTCCCAAGTCCACTCTGTCCCGGAGTGGTGATATTTGTTTGGGTTCGATCTATGGGTTAGATAGATCCGTTTGAAAATTGTTTGTCCACCTACCAAGAGTAGAGTGTGACACAAGGTCTATTTTTTGCGGGGTTCAGCTACTTTGAATTTAACATTTTCTTTCTAGATTTGCTATCTTATCAAGGCTTGAGAATATAACCTGTCCTAGAATTTACCCATAGTTGAAGGAGGGAACAGATCGATTCATGCCTTTTCCAAAGGAATTAGCGCAAGTCGAATCGCAAAGAGTCTCGTTTTGAACTTAATTTGATGATTTTATTTCGTACGACAACTGTACGCTTTTAACAAGACTTTTTCCCCAGCATTTCGAAATCAGAACGTAAGCTGTATGATCTGACTTTCTATCCACCTGTGTATTACTGTAACCATTGAGCCAAACTCGCAGATACTATGAATATCTCAGTGCAATTCAGACGTGCATATTTTTAAGAAGCATTTCTCAGTCTATTGCCCGAGATGGTGACTGTAAAGACTGCAAATGGCTGTTGATTGGACAGACTTTTTCTCAAGCCCCTTGTTCTCCATACAGCGCCTCTATACGTACATGCTGGTGTGTGAGAAGACAATCGAACTGCAGAAAAGATCGATATTGGATAACACATTGTTTGTTTATAAATTTGTGTATGATTCACTTGGAATATGAAGGAACTCGAGAAGGAATCCTGGTAAGCAATGCAAGTGTGAAATTAGGCTAATGCATTTTCGCAAATTTTAGCACGACTTTTCATTGAAGCATATATATATATATATATATATATATGTGTGTGTGTGTGCGTGTGTGTGTGTGTGCGCGTGTGTGTGTGTGAGAGAGAGATCGAAAATGATCGAGGCTGAATTAATGATTTTAACGACATGTCAACCAGTCTAGAATTATTTTATACCTAGAGGTTAGGGAATCTCATCCATTAGACATTCATATTTACCTTTTTGTGTTATTTCTTGAGGTTTTTTTCTCCTCAAATGCAGTTTAGCAGCATACTAAGTACGCCTTAATTTTTTTTTTTTTATGGGGGTCTTGCCTCTCTGCAAGGGAATCAACTAGTTTATTCTAAGCCCCAACCACTGGCTTTACGCTTATTAAAAAAAGCTCAAAGAAATAGAATCACCAGAAAAATCTTTTCGAAATATATAGTAATTTACTAAACTTTTTTTTAGATGTGGTACAAGGCCGTATGAATTGGGCAACCAATGAGACTCGAACTCATTCGGGTAGGTTTGGTAGCCTTGCTTGCTTATTATTACACCACCCTAGGCGCCCAATTTCCGAAGTATATAAAATATATAATTCTTCCTTAAAACTAAAATAAAAAGAGACGCATTTAAATGGTTATTTTAAATTTACTCTTTTTGTTTTCAGCTTCTTTGTTTAATGGCATATCAACCTTTGTGGGTATTTAATGCCTAAAGCTACGTTTCTAGAAGAACAGTAGTGATACTATTTAATCCATAGCTGTGAGGATAAGGAGGTTCATACCTTTCTCAAGTGAACGTAATAGGGCGACTTGATTTCGAACTCACATACTACGATCCCGAAGTCCATCGTTTTAACCATTACACCACGAGGACACCCCCCTTTATTCTTTTGGTTTTCTTTTTTAAAATATTAACTAAAACAGAAATTAAAGCGGCGACATTCTTGATACGTATTTCAATTTACTCAACATGAAACATGATCCACAAAAAGGGGTGAAACACGACTGTATCCTTGATTGTACTTGAGAAGTATAGGACCTAAATCCCACCAAGTCTATCGTGAGGCTTTTTATCGAGTGGAGTTTGACAGATCCACCCCATCTATATATGGTTACGTAGGAATGCTGAAAAGTTCTAAGCCCAACTAGGAAGAGTTTATTTTATTTAGGTGATTTTCAAGAAAATTGACTGGTGTGTCGAATGGATGGAACAAAGAGAAAAATAAATAGAGGAGCAAAGTTCTTTTTTTTTATCCGGTCAAGAACTTTGCACTTTTTTTTTGTTTGGTTTCTTTGTTTTAATGGCACATCAAACTTTGTAGGTTATTTAATGCCAAAGCAATTCTCCTAGAAGAACAGTAGAGGTACTATTTAACCCATAGCTGGGAAAGAACTTTTCAGCAGACGTTTGTATCCATGGGTCTTGAACCAAAGTGTAGTGTAACATTGCACCACGTCTACTCACTTGACTCCTTCCATCGTGCTCTCTGGCCCACTAAGCCTGGACTCACATCGGCCGGCCGTGTTGCTGGTACATGATGCGGGTCCAGTGTGTCTTGTGTTTGGTGGCAATAGGTCAAGGCCGCCTGACATGGCAACCGGGAAGCCGGTATTCGTGTCACGTTGCTAAGACCTACACTTCTTGGACATCAGGAAGCCGCCTCCCATGTTCTCACCTGCTCCAACAGAGCTTGGTTTAACACCTGCTGCCTGAGGCACCCCTTTTTAGGGTAATGCCAACTGGTCCCAAGGTATTTTTGAAACTGCCGGGTGTGTCTAGGCTCCGGCCCTGCGTCAGGTCCCCACGATAAAAAAGCCCTTGTGCCATATTTTAACATAGTGGGATGCTGAACAAATACCCGCTTAGCTGTGACACAAAACCGGAATTACGGGGCACCCAGTGGGAATTAAACTTATAAGAAGTATTATAGCTCGCTAACTATTACAGAGGCTACGGATAAAGACGAGAGAAAGAATTAAATTGTTTTAACGGCATCTCAACTCATCTGGGGCAATTTTAAACCAGGAGTTTAGTGAAATGCTTTCATTATATATTCATATCTTTTGTAAATTTTCTTAGATTTTTAGCTCACAGTTACATTTTATTTCTAATACAAATAATCAGCAAATAGATTGATTACGACCTATTGATGGAAGCCTAAAGGGTATGACCACTTCAAGTCAGATTGGACATGAGAGTCAGGGTAATAAAAGGTACACCACATTCGCCACATCTCCAGAACTGCGGTTAAGTGTCATACATTGGATAAAAACACAGTCAACATATTCTAAGCCTCGCCAACTTGGTTTGAACTTGTGGGATATATAAATGGAATAGCTTGCCTCTAGGTCATTCCTTTGTTGGTTATACCAAGAACTTTTCTGCAGACTTGTATTTATCACGTCTTGCTTAGTTGTAGCATAGAAAAGGAGACTCATTGAGATTCACACTTACTTGCAATATTCGAGCTCATTAACCATTACAATGGCTAACTGAGAGTTTTAAAAAATGGAGAAAGAAAAAATGAGCAAGAGTGTTTAAAGATTTACGAGAGAGAGAGAGAGAGAGAGAGAGAGAGAGAGAGAGAGAGAGAGAATCAATATGAGTGAACACGTGGCTGCAAGTATTATATTGATACGAATATCGATTACTCCGTCTCAGCCGTCTACGCTGATTGATTGATAGCAGTTTTCAATCACCTAATTACAAATATATTTCAAAGATCACGGAGGCATATTAATTGAACAGACTCTTTTAATGGGTTAATACATCGGTAGCTCGCTAGCATAAGTTTTTATGTGTAAAACCCTTCAAAACTGGAGGTGCTAGCTGTGTAATGGTTATCGTCGTAGAAAATGGACATGGAGACTCAAGATCGAATCCGGGACGAGGCTGTTTGCATTTCACATAGCCTTCGTGCCATTGGGAAAGGTATAAATCTTTTCGGGTGAGAGTCTTACTTTTTAGCAGAGGCTACAGTCACTATATTCTTAGCTCAGCCATTTGGGTGGTAATGAGCCTGAGTCCCGGGAAGATCGAACTAGACTAATGAATAGTCAGTGAAAATTTCGTTAGCTCCCGATCTATGTCAGCCAACTACACACACACACACACACACACACACGTTGAAAAGATAGATTCGTAGTGAATCTGACAGTATGATAGAAATACGTGGAAAGTTGGATAAATCAAACACTTAACTCAAATTTAGATGGGTGATATTTCGTTCGGCTTTATTTCATCTTCATGAACTTCTTCAGAGTGAGACTGTTTTCTGAGTTTTTCTATTTAAAAGTATGTGAGGAGAAATGATAAGATGGTGGTGGGGGTATAGTAGTAGCAGGAAAGCTGGGAGGGATTTATAGTCAAATGTATCAGGTTTCATTAAAAAATTTTTGTTTTGAAAGTGGGGACAGATTTTAGGGAGCTAATAAGAAAAAGTAGGGAAGGGTTTGTATGAAAGGGGCTTTGAAAAAAAATCCCTCCCCAAAACAAAATAAAAAAATAAAACACTTTTTCACTCTGTGCTACCATACTTTTGAGAATTCTTTCTTTTTGCCTTTCCTTATTATTTTGCCTCTTAGCCCTTCCTCATCCCAACTACAACCTAGATACCATAATATGGAAAATTTTCTGCAAATCACATAAGAGTCAATATATTTTCCATGAAACAAGTTATGCCAAACCCCCTTTCACACAAACCTTTCCCATCCTTTTCTAATCAGCTCCCTAAAATCTATCTCCACTTTCAAACAAATTTTTAAAAATGAAACCTGATACATTTGACTTTAAATCCCTCTCAGCTTTCCTGCGACAACTAAACATACTTTTAAATAGAAAAACTCAGAAAACAGTCTCTGTCTGAAGAAGTTCATAAAGATGAAATAAAGCCGAACGAAATATCAGACATCTAAATTAGGGTTAAGTTTGATTTATCCAACTTTCCACATATTTCTATCATATATATATATATATATATATATATATATATAGTTGTTAGTTATGAGTTTCTCGTTAGAATATATATGGATTCCATGAGTTCAATTCCTGGGCACAGGTTCAACGGAAAAAGTAACATTACAACGACTGAATAACTCAGAAGGTGAGTTAAGATATCAGAAATTACCAGGCATTAACCGATTTTTTAGAAAAATTTAATTTTCATGCAAACCAAAGATAACAAGATGCATTCTTCCTCAAGATATGGGTAAATAGAAGGGTAAACAAGGGTCTGTCACCTTAGTTGAGCAGCCAGTCTGGGAGAAGGAAAACTCTGAATTCAAACTTGTTAAACTAAAAATTGACCTTGTGTCACATCTAGCTTATAATGGTAGGTTTGGGTAAATACATATAGAACCCAACAAAAAGTTTACTCTTTCTTTCTTTCTTTCTTTCTTTCTTTTCTAACTTGTTCGATAGTGTGACGTGACCATCGTCGGACTTGTCATACTTCACGCCATTTTCTGCTTTTTTAACGCTCAGTACACGCCAAACCACATAGATGAAAGCAGTTGATCAAATCGTTGCAACAAGAGAGGATTCGTCCATCCAAAGTTCAGAATAAGCTGGTACGGCTTAAAAAAAAACTACCAAGATGAGAGGGAAAAGTCCGCAATAAATAATAAATAAAAATTAATTCTCAGATTAAGAAGCCTCATCTCAAAAATGATTCCAATTAAAGACAATATACAAGCTGGTACAGCATAGAAGATAATGCTCACACACACACACTCATCTATGTATGTATTACCCAGTCAGCTGGGGCTGTAGAATACACTGACTGCACCCTCTGCAGAGGGGTAAGACCCCCCCCTAACGAGTGTCCTGGTATGACACTAAATAATCTGATGGTGATATCCCAGCAGTGCTTGAGCTTTGAATGCGGAATACCCCTTCATTGCCATTGCTCCCAGGTCCACGCTGGCCCGGAGTGGTAACACCTGATAGGGCCCTATCTATGGGTTAAATACAACTAACAGCATACTTATGCTTAAATGAATTATTTCAAATAGAACTGTTTTTCAACATTAAAACTGTATTTACACTTAATTGTTACATATAACTGCTTGAATAGTTTGAAATGGAAATGTTTTTGACAATTAAACTGTGTAGCCATGCTAAACTGAATTGTTTTAAATAGAAGGGATTATTTACATAAAAATGGATTTGACGTTAAATAACCTACAAAGGTTGATATGCCATAAAACCCAACAAACCAAACCAAACCAAACCATCTATCTATGTATGGTTGTTTGTTTGGGGTGTTTTCTGCCATATCAACCTTTGTTTGTCAATTAATGCCAAATCCTGTTTATATATGTTCTGTGAGCGAATAGTTTGTTGTTAATTATCTTTAAACGAGTTCTTAGAGTTCATTTATTTGCTCAAAGTTAAATGGTTTCAAGCATTCCTATCTAACACCAATAATTCTATTTAATATCTATCATTTGTTTGTCACACGGTTAAAAAGTTTCAAGTATTGCTATCTAATACTAATAATTCTTTTTAAAAGTAGTAATTCTATTTATCAAATATTCCTATCCGCTGAAAATAATTTGCACATAGTTGTATGGTTTCAAATAAGCATCAAATAATCTTTTGGAAATGATTGAAGGGTTCTCTTTGACACATAGATGAGACCCTAACAGGTGCTACCACTCCAGAGCAGAGTGGAGTTTGGAGTAAAGGCAATGAAGTAGTACTCTACATTTCGCAAAGCTCCAGGACTGGAGCCTCACCATCAGATGCTAGTCGGTGTCATACCAAGGATACTAGTTGGTTACTCTCTTACTCTCTGCATAGATATTTTGCAGCCCCAGTTGACAGGGAAATATATATTTATATATGTGTGTGTGTGTGTGTGTGTGTGTGTGGTCAAATGTCGACCAGTGATTTAGATTATTTTTTGAAAACCTTTAAAATGTTTTAAACTCACAGTTGTCATAGAGTGAACCATGGGGTTATGCCAAAAAACGGCTACTCCATAATCCCTAGAGCTCAGGAAATGGAACCTCACCAGCGGAAGCAGTTTAGTATCGTACCCAGGACAACACTTTTCGGGTAAGAGTCTTACCTCTCTGCGGAGGATATAGTCAGCATATTCTGAATCTGACCGACTTGGTAGTATAGAGCCCTTGTCCTTTTATCCTTGCACTTTTATTGATAGTACACACATGAAACTCTAGTCCCCTTCGAAGTAATCTCCCCCGGTTGCAATGCACTTGTATCGTTCCAACAACTTCTGCAAGGCCCCATGGAAGTCCTCTTGTGTGAGCGTGTCAATGACCTTCTTACAGGCTCTTTAATCTACTCAATTATCTAAGAATGACACCCTCTGAGCTTAGGAAATAACCAAAAGTCAAAGGGAGCAAGGTCTGGACTTTAGTGAGGCTGAGGAACTGTCTTGATGCCCATCTTGCTCAAATAGTCTGTGACAAGGATGGAGTTGTGGACTGGTGTATTGTCCTGGTGGAGATGGCACCGAGCCGATTTGAAGAGTGCTGGCCTCTTCCGACGGAGTCTCTTCCTGAACTCCCTTAAAACCTCAACATAGTAACCCTAACCCTTTGGCCAACAACTCTGGTATATTGACTTCCTTACTCCTCCCACACCTCTCATAATCCATCACAGACCCCGTGCCTTCCTTGAATCTCTTATGCCACTCAAAAACCCATGCTCAATTCATGCAAGATGGTCGAAAAGCAGTCTGAAGATTTCCATACGTTTCTGTAACATTTTTTCCAAGTTTAAGACAGAATTTTATTGCATATCGTTCTTCCAAAGTGTCCTCACGTCCAGATTGCATTTTTGAAATTCACCAGCTGTGATAATTAGGCTTTTGTAGGGTGTATTCCAATTCCTGCTGTAGCTGTTAAATTGAATCTGAAATCATAAAAATTGGTCAGTCATCTCATAAGATGTATAGCAATAAGATAGTGAATTTTCAAGAGTCTACGACAATTTTAAATGCCTGTACAAAAAAAGTCTGGAAACTTGTTGAAGGCACCGCGTAGACTATCAACCCTTCACGAGGGAGTTCGAGTCTCACTGGGTGGCTCATTCATTCGGCCTTGTGCCACATCTAAGCAAAAAGCTTAGTTAGAGCGCCTTGAATGGTGTAATGGTTTGCAAGCAAGACTTGCAAACCTTCACGAATGACTTCGATTCTCATTGGGTTCCCCATTCATACGGCTTTGTGCCACATCTATGCAAAAAGCTTAGTAAATTTCTACTACATTCATTCATACATACATATCTATTTTTCAATCAATCTCTTATTCTTAATCTATCTATAACTGTCAGTATATCTGTTATTAATTTTTGCTCTTATATATATATATATGTGTGTGTGTGTGTGTGTGTGTGTGTGCGTGTGTGTGTGTGTGTGTGTATATATATATATGACCTGCAGAGTTAAATATGTGCAAATATTCAGCTGGAAAGAACGGAAGTTGAGCCATTTGAGTTGGCGTGACAGTCAACCAGCGATGATTTGATTGGCCCCGAGAAGCTTTCTTTCTTCCTCTTCTCTCAGCTTTTCTCTCCTATCTCTCCTCAGGTATAACACCTCTTCTCTTTTCCTTTCTTCTTTTTGAAATAAGCTGCGAATTTCGATAGGCGACTTGAAGAACGACGGTTCTATGAAATTGCTCTTTGGGCGAATAACAGCAAAAAGATGGACGCTCTGCCTCGCGTCTGGACGTACAATGAATGCTAATATGCAAAAGTCTATAAGCGTGCCAGGTCACATGGGACCGGGTATAACGGGTTGCTTGGCTTCCCGGGAGCCTGCCTATTAGCCTCTAGGATGATTGCCTTTGTCACTTCCCAACGCGGAAAATTGCCAAGAAATTACAAAACCGTAATTTAAAGAATGCAAAACCAAAAAAGTGATAGATGTTAGTCCTTAGGAAAGGTTATCACAATTTAGGGAGACTATATTGCGCCAACATTTCTACAAACAGAAGATTATATAGTTAAATAGAATTAATTTAAAAAAGTGGACAATAAAGTAAGCGCAAAATGAATTATCTCCTAGGCCATATATGTTGAACCAAAGGTTGCATTTACCTAGCCCCTCTAATTTCCGCAGTGCTGTGGTTTGAATAGTCTCAGTTCTTTCTCGAATCTCAATTTTTCCCAGTCTCATTTCTAGATTCATATCGCTTATCTTACTGGTTATCAATGAAAATTTAGTGACTTTAAGTCTCTTCCTATTTTCCAAACGACACACAGACCCCAGTTTTCATATCCCGTACATCCCATATATTTACTGAACCTTTGTTCCACATGAAGAGTGCAACAAAAGGTCAGTCTTTTAAGATAAGTACAACGAGTATGAATTCAGTGTTCATTTCCCTAGGGTATAAGCACTAGTTTATTAGCGCCTTGAGGGGGCGCTCTTGGTGTAATTGTTATTTTTAGATGCCAGAGTTCATATCCTGCGCTAATATCATTGGGAAAAGCATGCATCCCTCCAACTATAGGTAAATAGTAGGATAGACTGGGCTCTATAACTACGATATGGCAACTAGTGTAGGAAAGGAAAAATCTGAATTTAAATCAGTAGTAGACCTGGAGAGTGATGGGTTATGCCAAGGTACCCTTTGAACAAGGCACGCTACATGAATAGCGCCCACACGACCAAGCCATTTTACCGGACCCGGAAAGAAGATTAACGCTATGTGAAAAGCAATACACCTGTCTTTTGACCTTTACCATTGAGGACCTTCAGCGTACGATATTGAAGTGGTAAAAAGCTGTGTAATCAAAAAATAATCAGTTTTACACATGGCATTGTTTTCAGAAATTAATAAAATATACTTTTTAGTGGTTTAAGTTATTTAGTTAATTCATTCGATTTATTTTGTTGGATTCTCACCACCGGATACACCTTAAAGTCATGCTCAGAACACCCTTTTTTACACGCCTAACTACACCCTCTTCAAATACTTTCACTTAGCTTAATGATTCATTAGTTTAAAAGGGACTGTTCTCTAAACAAACTTTGGTGTTATTATTCATGATTCGTTGAGGTCGTCTGCCACAGTTAGACAGTCTGACCTCATCAAATGTAGCTATTTTGAGTCTAAGTGCTCTAAACATGATGGCCGTGTCTCAGACTAGGTAAAACATTCAATCCTTGATTTATGGTTTAATGAGTTTCTGTGTGCCGGCCTATTGGCGTCCCAGGCTGTTTACAATGTGTCATTTTTGGTAATTGACCGCCACAAACTGCCATCGTCTTTCTGGGTATCATTCAAGTCCCAGGGCTTCTTTTATATTAATGATTGTTCTATCAAACGACCGGCCATTTGTGACAAAGAAAATTTCCCTGGGGGCTCACTCAATTTACGAAACTTGTCTGGAGGCAGACCCTAAACCAGTCGAGGTTACTGGTGCACTGCGACTGCGTATGAAATAGAGAGAGAACATTCTAAGCTTATTTTATCGGAGAAAATCCTCATGACATTGTGGCTAACGAGCTGGGCTGTGACATCATAGCGAGTTCAAACTCTACACGCGCTAATGAATTGTCTTTCGGTCTAATACATTTGGGAAAGGTATGAATCTCCTCATTCTCCCATCGATGGGTTAAATAGCACCACTAGTGTAGCCCTACAAGAATGGATTGGGCTTTAAATAACTGTTGTGTTTTGGTTAGTGAACACAAGAAGTAGTAATAATAAGACAAACCACGATATGTGAGGAAAAAGTTTTATTTACAGGAAGAGTATTTACAAGAGAGAGACTGTTAGTAGTAAGAACATAGGATTAGTGATAGAGTAAGAATATACTTCAACAATAGGAACGGCTCTTCTGGTCTGACTCGTAGACTGATCTGGACTGGAGTATTTGTTGCACGCCCCACCTAACGGGCAAGTGTGACACAAGGCTTTTTTTAAGTGGGCCCAGACGCAGAGCCGTAGCCCATACGCACCCGGCATTTTCCTAAAATACCGACAGCCCCATCGGCATTCCCCTTATTTAAAGCGCCTCAGGCGCCGGATGATAAACCCAACCTCCTCGAAGAGAGTAAAAACCTGGGGGAAGGCCCACTGAGGCCGAAGGAAATCTCCAGCTGCCGAGACACACTCGGCCACATCCGTGCCAGACTGATCTGGACTGGAGCCTCTTGGTATTAGAGCTACTGCCATATATGGTAGATGGCCTAGCTCATTATGCTGAAAAGGTAGGAGATACCCTACAATAACCCTCGAAGGTTAATATGCAATTAAACAAACAGGTGTTTTATTTTATCTATTTTACTGAAACCAAAGTCATGTCAAAATTGGCCATGAGTCCAAAAAGGGTTATAATGATCTGGCAATGTCGTGTGACTTTCTCTACCATCATAGCTCCTTCGACATTTTTAATTCTTTGTTCAACGGCTTTAGTCGTGCCATATTGCATATAAATTCTTCTTTACTGTCTTGCAAAAACCTTTCGACCAAAAGTCAAAAGGGATTTTTTTTTACCATCATCATCATCAAGTCACGCTGAGATCACGCATTTTCTTAACTTGCTCTCTCTCTCTCTCTCTTTCTCTCTCCTTCCCAATCCGTCTCAATTATCCACCACTCCTGATTGGTATTCTAGACTGTATCCAGTGTCTGCGCAGAGCTGTTAGTAAGTCTTTGCTAGTCGGCCAACATTGGTGTGTCCATATGTAGGAGTCCATAAGAGAACGTCACAAATGTGTTCGTCCTTACTTATCCAGCAATGCTCTACATGATTCACCCTAAAGAAGGGTGAATTGAAAGAAAGAAACAAAGAAATAAACAACAAGTATAGAAAAAAATAATGACTGAGAGGCAAAGAAGGAACAAATGAAAATAAATGACTTGAGTGAGAAAGAAGGAAGAAGGTTTGGAAGAGAAATGAAAAGAAAGAAAGTGACAAAGAAATTAAGAAAAAGAACGAAAAATAATGACGAGGTCAAAAGAAGTAAAGAAAGAAAGAAAGAAAAAATAATAACGGAGTAAAAAAGAAAAAAAAAACAATGAAAATAATTGGTAAAGGAAGGGAGGAAGGAAGAAAGGAAGGATGGAGGGGAAATGAAAAGAAATAAAGCAGACAAAGAAAACTACGAAAAAAGACCGAGAAAAAAGAAACAAAAAGGAAGAGAGAGAATGACGAAGGAAAAAGAAAGAAAGAATGAAAGAAAGAAAGAACGAAAGAAAACAGACATTAGAATGCAGGAAAAGAAAGAAAAAAGAAAGAAAGAATCAAAGGGACGAAAGAAAAAAAAATGGAAGAAAAAGAATGACGAAGGTAAAAGAAAGAATTAAAAAAAACGCAATAAGTGAGAAAGAAAGAAAAATGAAGCTGTAATTACGTTTGAAATGTCATTGATTAGTTCTCTATGATGAGACAAGGAAAGCCAGGAAGCAAAACTTGTCAGTCGACCAGATTTATAACCTTAAGACCCATCGATGCCACTTTGACAAGTCGACAGAACTCTTTTAACCCCACTCCCCTTAGTTGGCCAATACAAGGTTTTGCAGGAAAAGGCACCTCAGAACAAACAGCTACCATCTCTGGTGTACCCCGCTCCACAACATACGTTGGTAATTTGAGGAGACACAAGCAAGAAACCTTCATAGATACACGTGTTTACTTGATGGTAGGGTTTTACAAAATGGCGCAGATATAGACTCTTGCTTTCTTACAGAGAGACACATTCACGATATCAAGTGCCAGTACAAATCTGCACACAAACACACGGAAACTGAGACAATTACACATATGAACGCTCATATTCATTCTCAGAAATGATTGCTCAAAATAACATGTAAAAATTATATATATATATATATATATAAAAGATGAACAAAAATGATTTGTCAAATAGGAATATTTTTCTTCGGTTATTTATTTTTTATCGTTCTCAACTAGTTTCGATATGGGGGTCATTGTCAGGAAAAATGTACAAAAGGTTTTGTTTAGAAAGTATTTTTTAAAAGTTTTTTTTAAGAGTTGATATGCTGTAAGAGCAACGATAAAAATTCACCGACGACGTTGAATATAAGTTATTTTCTGGTCTTAAAGTTTCTTCAACTGACCTTTATATCATATCTGTTATGAGTTTGTGTATTTGGGAAATATATGCTAAGCATGAGACTGGTGTGTTTCAAATTAATCGCGACAGCATGGTTTGTTTATATCCTTATCTAAATCTTTGTGTGCCACTCTAAATCTCTCCATCCTATTTCAAAGGAGCGTCATTCAGTTTTATGTTAAAAATATCCATTTACCTTCATTTGTTTCGACTTGTATTTACCCAAGCCCTCCACACAAGCAGGATGTGACATAATATCAATTTTTAAGCAGAGTTTAACAGGTTTGAGTTCTGAGTTTTCCTTCTCCTAGACTGGTTGCCATACTAAGATTAACGATTCCATTCTCCCCTACTAATAACTCATAGTTGGAAAGAAAATATTTGGATGTGTACCTTTCCCAAGTGTATTAGCGCAATGTGAAATGCAGTTATCCTAATCTAGGATTTGAACTCGGGTCGATGTGCCCCCTTACCTAGACAATTACCGTTACACGCAAGCTTCGTTTATTTCTGTTATTGCCATAATATTTTCCAATGTGTTTTGTCAATTCTTTCTGATGTTAAAATCAGAATCATTTGAGTAGAAATGTTCTTCTGCAAGTATAAGTTTGTTGTAATCTATAGATTTGATTCTCTCTCAATAGTCATTCTATCGAATGTAAAATGGTTATTCTGACTTTTCAATACAATATATTTGACAGTGTGTAATGGCCTCGTGGGTAGAGTGTTTGCCAATGGTCTGGGAGACCGGGGTTCAGTTTCAGGTCGGGTCATACCAAATACTTTTAAAATGGTACTTGATACCTCCTTGCTTAACACTTAGCAATATAAGGTATGTATCAAGGATAAAGTGGAGCAATCCAGGGAAAAGAATAGCGCCCTCCCCTACACCTTGGTGTAGTAGCTATCGAAAAGGGAGCCTTCAGGTCACTCTTGACTAAGGTAGCCAACTTTACTTACTACTGCTATAGTCCTGTTAATAAACTAAATTTCTACTCCCGCAATTCGATCCTTAGTAAATTTTTAAAAGTTTTTGTTGTTGAGAAGTTGTGTTTCTCTATTTAATGGCATATCAACTTTCTCAGGTTGTTTAATACCAAAGCCATCCTTGGAGAAGAACAGCAGTGATACTAGGGTGCATCAAAATAGATGCAACCCATTAATATGATTATTCATATTGTATCAAGTTATCTTTCATCTGAGTCTTAAAAAGAAGTCATATCACTTCAGAAAAGTCAAGGGCAGAAATTGATTGACTTTATCCTGCACGTGAAAGACCAATTTCTTGGGAACGTCTTCGGAGGAAATTTTTCAGACTCCTTCCGACAGAATCTCTCACCGCATCCACATTGTCAGGACGTCTTGCAGTCAACTTCCTGCAAGATATGGGATTTTCTGCCTTCTTGTTGCGGTTGTTTAGTGACCCTGTGGCTTGAAATTTGTGTACCCAACGATAAATTTGTTTTTTTTTTTCTGGGGATAATTGTTAGAGTTAAACTTCCTGTGAAATTTTGCTTGCACAGTTCTGAATGATTTTGTCTCCAAATAATTAATGACGCAAAATCTTTTTCCTCTCTTGTCCAAGGCGCTATGATTGAGGATTAATAGTTGTTATAGTATAATATTTTCAAATCTGGAACAAAAAAGAACACAACATTATTATTAGTAGAGTTATTAGCAGTTACATAGATCCCTAAATATTGAGACACTCGGTATATATATATATATGTGAGAGAGAGAGAATGCATATATGTATATGTGTGTGACAGAGAGAATATATATGTGAATAAGAATGTATGTAAGAGAGAGAGAGAGAGAATGTATTGAGAAACCCTGCATTTAACCCATACCAAAGAAGATGAGGGGATTCCATATTTTTCCCAAGGGCATTAGCCCGAAAGTGAACGTAATAGTGCCAGTGGAGTTCGAACTCGTTTACTTCGAAGTTGCAGTCCAGCGCTTAAACCATTATGCTGCGGAGACTTCACCCATGAGAAGCCTGTGAATGGGTTCGTTGATTTGAGGTTCTTTTCAATGAGCAAAAAATAGAAACCTTAATTTACTTCTGTTTCCTACTTTCCTATACAGATATCACTCTGCCACTAAAGAATCTAAGTGCTTTTATATGAAATGGAAGATTGTTTCATTATATCTATGTGTGTACGCTTGGTTTGGTTTTATGGCATATCAACCATTGTTGGTTATTCAATGCCAAATCCTGTTCTTACATATATATCAAATATATGTAAACACATTTTTTAAGATACTCACAGCAAAAAGATCAAACAGTTCTATTACTAACAATTTGATTTAGCATAAGTCAACAAAGTTAAATAGTTTCAGGTATTACAATCTATCACTAACAATTCAAATAAAAATCAGCCATTTGTTTACACATAGTTAAATGATCAAACAGCTCTATTTCTAACAATTCAATTTATCTTAAATGGTTCCAAGTATTTCTATGTATCACTAACAATTCAATTAAACTTTCAATTAAAAATTAATCATTTGTTTACACAGAGTTAAATGATCAAACAGTTCTATTTCTAACAATTCAACTTAGCATAAGTCATTTGTTTGCACTCGGTATGAATGTCAAACAGTTCTATTTGACGCATAGATAGCACCCTATCGGATGCTACCACTCCAGGTCAGAGTGGGTCTGGGAGCGACGGCAATGAAGGGGTACTCCGTATTCCCCAAAGCTCCAGCATTATTGGAGCCGCACCATCAGATTGTTTAATGTCATATATTGGATACTTGTTGGGAAGGGGTCTTACCCCTGTGCAGAGAAACAGTCAGTGTATTCTACAGCCCCCTACCCAACCGACTGGGCTGATGAACGCTTGGGCATTTGTTTTTTATAGATGTTATCAAAACACATTGCTCGTATATCATGCATATTAAAGATTTTACGAGATATAAGCAGTTTTGATATTTGAAAGTTATAGTAACACGCACAAAAATCACATTTCATCGCAATGAAAGGATTTATGAAACTTTCAAACAGGAACCGTATCTTCTGTTTATATATATATATATATATATATAGCCAGCCAAGAGTCACTCATACTGGAAACAAGAGTGAGTTCAAGTCTTACTGAGTACCCCACTAAAATGGCCTTGTGCCACACATGTTCTCTGACGAAAGCAACAAGCTAGAAACATACATATATATAACACGTATGTAAGAACAAAATGAATCAATTAAAAAAATACAAAAAATACAAATTTCTTCGTGGACCTTCCTATTTAAAAATATATCCTTATTCTTTCTTTGGATCTACATCAACCATCTATATATATATATATATATATATATATATATATATATATATATTACATGTATGTGAATTGAAGATTGCAGCCCTTCATAAACACTTTAGAAAATTAAAATCAATTTTTGGTTTTCTTAAAAAAGCTATACCCAAAAGTATAAAAATAAAACAATGAAAATACAAATTAACTGAATTGGATAGTTATTAATTAAAATTTGCTTTTTAAAATAATTATACAAATTCGATATCCCATGGCTTGATAAACGCTATTTGTTAGTACATATAATACACATTGCGCGTTGATCATTTGTATTAATGATTTAACATGGTGTAAACATTTTTATATTTGCCTGGGAGCAGGAAGAGGCAGAGAAATTTGTCACCATTCATATAAATTTGCAAATCCAAGTTTGTTTTAACCCTTTGACCCTCATCAAAAAGTGTTTATTTCCTGATATTTTACATTTCAAGACTGACAGTCTTACGGGTGCCAAGGAATTGGCTTTATATGTGAATTTAATTTAAACTTTTGCTTAACGACTTATCCAGTGAATTTGCTGTTGTTTATAAATAATTTCAAATAAGTCAGTCAATTTTTGCTTGAAGATGCCAATAAGAAAAATTGTTACCTATTAACCTTTAACAAGTCAGTTATAGTTGATTTCAAAAAACAGTATATGCAGCTGTGTCTTAAGGTAAGCAAGGGATTGCAGAAATGCCACGCGAACTGCGTGGGAAGAAATGTGTGGACGGCCGAAAAATATATATTGATGGAAGTTTTCGACCCTAGCAGTCAGCCGAGGAGACCAGTCAGCAGAGTAGACAAGTTACACCGTCTGGGTAGCCCCCTGGTTGAAAACCCGCTCTGTATCTCTCTCCCGTGAAAGAAGCGCAAAGAAGCAAGGCTCTCTCGACCTGGTGTAAATCTAAAGATATTGTGTTAAAACCTTGCAGTTTCTAGACTCTCTTACACGCAACGATTTCGAAGTTTCCTAATATAATTGGCGACCTTAGTCGAGGGCGACCCGAAGTCTCCCTTTTCAATAGCTACTACACCTTATAATGCTGAGTGTTAAGCAAGGAAGCATCAAGTACCATTTTTTGAGCCTTTGGTATGACTCGACCTGGGATTGAACCCCGGTCTCCCGGACCATTGGCAAACATTAGGGCAGAAGCTTATACTTTTATAAACAAGTGTTATTGTCACTTTATCCCCCCAATATACAACAAAATTAGTTGTTTTTTTTTGTTGTTGTTGTTGTTTAAGTTGTTTTTGTGTCTATTTTGGTTAATGATTTCAAGAACTAGCTTCATGGATTTCTCGCATTGGTGTTTACTAAATTTTTTTCCACTCTCTATTATAGTGAATTAAGAATCTCTGTTAAAGTCATGGTCTGTGAGGCGGAAATGTTATTCTACGGAAAGTTTATTATAATTCAGAGTTGTTTATTCAAAAATTGAAAGGTTATTTTGATTTAGTTTTGGATTTGAAGAAATGTGTGCATTCTGAAAAGTAGATAATGTTTTTGCTATTATAGTTTGATTCGTATTTGATTTTAAAAGCCTTAATTGTTTCCAGAACTAGTGAATGAGTCAGTGTAGTTGATGTTTTGACAGTGGAGTCTGTTTCTACTAATGTATTGACGGTAAATATTATTTTCTCAGTAAGTTTGCTTCAATTAATTTGTTGTTTAAGATTTTGTTTCTTTCCATTATACAATATACAAACATATCCGTTTCTGGAAACATATATCTTAGTTTAGGTTTTATTTCGATGATTTCCCGGGGATTTTTAAATATTTGTGCCATTCAGGAATTCTTTCTAGCAGTAATCATGAAAGTACTATTGTATGGCCGCACTAACAGGACTTCAACGAAGCCCCGGGAAAAAAAAGCAGGAGAGGAAGTTTAGAAAGATGTTTAAAGAAGCAGCCCACAAAACAGCAGCTGTGAAGACACTTGCCTCCCATCTCACAAACCATCTCGACAAAACATACTGGATACTGTTGGTGAAGCAGGAGCGAACTCAGAAACGAAATTCTTCGGTGGGCTCCCACATATGGACACATCAGTGTCGGCCGATCAGAAAAAAACTTACATTCATCAGATGTGTGCGGGTACTGGGTGTTATCTAGAGAAACCTGCTATGGAAGATGGACGATGGGGACATATGGTGAGCGAGAGAGAAAAGGGAAGAGAGAGAGAGAGAGAGAGATAGAGTTAGTGATAAAGAGAGAGTCAAGGGAATCAGGCCGACTTGATAATGATATAAATATATATATATATATATATATATCATCATCATCATGTCGTGCCGCTAGCACGGATATCCCTGACCCTCTCTCGACACTTCTCCCTATCATTCATCGCTTCTGGCAGGTCTTCAGGGCTACATCCCGTATCCTCACATAGCTGATGTATGTATGTTCGAGCTGGTTGTCCTGCTTTTGCTTGGCCATATGCGGGGGTTCATAGGAGTACATCACTGATGAGTTCGTCCCTGCTTCTCCAGCAGTGTCCTGCGTGTCTGGTTCGTCTAATTTGTATAGTTTTCGTGATGGGAGGCAAGTGGCCGTATAGTTGGTGCCTTGTGGGGTGTTGCCGCCAGGACTTGTTCAATATTGCTCTCAGCATTCTTGTGTAATTGCCGTCTAGCTTCTTCTCCAGCCGTTTAGTTAGCGTCCATGTAGTGCATCCATATAGCAGTATCGATACGACCGCTGCTTGGAAGAAACTGCGTTTCATTTTATCTGTCAGGTCTGATTTCCATATGATCGAGAGCCTATCGATAGCTGTCCATGCTTTCGTTAGTCACGTGTTGATGTCTTTTTCGGTTGATGAGACGCTACTTCCTAGGTAGGTGAATTTGTCTACTAGTTTCAGAGGGGTTGTGGTCTAGTGTGGAAATGTCGCCCGTTTGGTTGTAACACATATATTCAGTTTTGTGTGCATTGATATGGAGGCCAATACCTGCGGCAGCTCGTTCCGAACTATGCAGTAGTGTTTCGGCTTGGTTAGGTGTATTCGCCAGTAACGCTATGTCATCGGCGTAGTCGGCGTCGGTAATTGTTTTTACGGGGGTACCTTCTGCTTCTTTTCTTTGTCAGCTCGAAGCCATTTTCTCTGATTTTGTCGATCGATGTTCTAAGCACGTAGTCTAGACAGATGATAAAGAGGTATGGGGCTAGCGTGTCCCCTCGTAGTACTCCTGCTACAATGTCGAACTATTCTGTGTCTCCATCCCGTGAACGTTCTTTCACTTTGGTGTTTCTGTAGAGAATTGTTATTGCTGCTACGGTTTTTTTTATGTATAAAGAAAATAGAAAAACAAAGTAAACCAAACGTGATGAATTTATTATAATGGAAAGTCAACGTTAAAACGTTTCGGTTTCAATAAACCTTCATCAGGATTTTAAGATGGTGAAAAATGTTGCTTGAACAATGATGAATATTTTATTAAAATAACAGGGGGAAAGAGAAAATATATACACAAAGATATTATAACCATTTAAACAGCGTTTTTTAAACTATCGTATGATTGACACAGACAATAATGTTTATATATATATACATATATATATAATAAGTAGAGTTGGCGACCTTAGTCGAGGGTGACCCGAAGTCTCACTTTTGGATAGCTACTACACCACAGTGTAGGAGAGGGTGCTACTCCTTTCCCTGGATTGCTCCACTTTACCCTTGATCGCTAGCTAATAATGCTGAGTGTTAAGCAAGGAAGCATCAAGTACCAGTTTTTGAATCTTTGGTATGACTCGATCTGGGGATTAAATCCAGGTCTCCCAGGCCATTAGCGAACACTGTAACCATCATGCCAATGTCCGATCTATATATATATATATATATATATATATATATATATATATATATATATATATAATGTATGTAATAATATGTAATGGAATATATATATATATATAATTGGAAATATGGTAATGTGACGGATGGATAAAATCATATATTACTAGATGAACCATTCTATTTAGGAAGAAGTGAAGAATTCTTATTAACATTTCATACTTATCTCTGATATATCGGGAATTTTCATGATTAAAAAATGATGTCCAGCCCGAAACCAAATCCCCAATTAAATCATCATTCAGTTACACATTTGACTGAAAATTGTTTTATTTCTTTTAAGTAAATCGCTCTGACAAAAACATTGTTATGGTGTCCCCTTTTTTGCTAGGTTAGGGTTACACACACAAATACACACACACACAAATACACACACGCACAGACTTATATATATATGTGTGTGTGTGTGTGTGTGTGTGTGAAAATAAAGATATTCAAAGGATGTATTTATTTTCATAGGAATAATACGCTAATGTCAAACGTTTCGTTTTTTCTTAACCATCTTCAGGGCAATGTTATTAAATGATGGTGTACTATCCGAAAATGTTTTCATGGAAAAAAAAAAGCTAAAAGTCTGAGCCTGTTATTTTTGTGGGAGGAATATCACTTTATAACATTGAAAAAAATCGATTAAAAATCGAGACGTTGGCATCTGATTAATATGTAAATAAATACACTTTTTGAATATTCAATTGTTTTTTATATTGTCGGATTTATTTCCATATCTATCTATCTATCTATCTATCTAATTCTCAATTATAAAAAAGAATAACAATAAAAACAATAAAAACCAATACACCTGAGTTTTATCTTCAGGAAAGCCAGCCTCGGCAAGAATATTTTCTTGGTTCTCAGATTTCGCTCTTCTCGACACTGAAGGTTTGGTCTCCCTGATTTAAAAATATCATATCGACATCACTATTCATAAAAATGGATATAACCGTAAATATATACGGGAATCATTAAATAAGTTTCCAGACTTTTTTCGTGTGGCCACTTTTATTGATAGTACACACATGAAACTCTAGTGCTCTTAAAAGTAATCTCCCCCGGCTGCAATGCACTTGTTGTACCGTTCCAACACCTTCTGCAAGGCCCCATGCAAGTCCTCTTGTGTGAGCGAGTCAATGACCTTCGTCACAGCCTCTTTCATCTCCTCAATTGTCTCATAAGCTCTGGATTATTGGGAGGCTGAGGAACTGTCTTGATGCCCATCTTGGTCAAATAGTCTGTGACAAGGATGGAGTTGTGGACTGGTGTATTGTCCTGGTGGAAATGCCACTGACCCAATTTGAAGAGTGCTGGACTCTTCCCAAGGAATCTCTTCCTAAACTTCCTTAAAACCTCAACATAGTAACCCTAACCAATCAATTCTGGTGTATTGACTTTCTTACTACTCCCATACCTCTCATCATCCCTCAAAGACTCTCTGCCTTCCTTGAATCTCTTATGCCACTCAAAAACTCATGATCGATTCATGCAAGATGGTCGAAAAGCAGTCTGAACCATTCCATACGTTTCTGTGGCATTTTTTTGCAAGTTTAAAACAGAATTTTTTGCATATCATTCTTCCTTACGTCCAGATTGCATTTTTGCAATTCACCATCTGTGACAATCAAGCTAGGGTGTATTCCAATTGCTGCTGTAGCTGTTGATTTGAACGTGAAATCATAAAAATTGGTCAGTCATCTCATAAGATGTATAGCAATAAGATAGTGAATTTTCAAGAGTCTACGACAATTTTAAATGCCTGTACAAAAAAGTCTGGAAAGTTATTGAATGCACCACGCACGCACACACACACACACACACACACACACACACACACACACACACACATATATATATATATATATATATAAATTTGACATCTGGTGCATAATCATTAGACGAAGAAAAGTGAGAAAAACGCCCCATCAATTTCGGTTATTGTGTGGTGTAAAGTTACATATAAAGATGGAAATACACACACACACACACACACACATATATATGATTGGTATCACCATACCTTTTTCCACACAATGAACTTGTCCATCTGCCATATATAGTAGTAGCTACTAATACCAGGGCAGACTAGAAGGTGAAGAGCAGCTTCTTATAGGAATAGTATTAGAACGTTGGAGACGAGAGATCGCACTAGATCACCTTCATCACCATCATATCGCGCTGGTAGCATGGATATCCCTGACCCTCTCTCGCCACTCCTCCCTATCGTTCATCTCCCTAGGTAGGTCTTCAGGACAACATCCCGTATCCTCACATAGCTGCTGAATGTATGTTCGTGCTAGATCATCTTACTTGCTACCGTAATAACGGAAGCCAATACTATCGTTGGACTATATCTTTATTCTGTATTCACTAATCCTCTGTTCTTGCCCACTAATAGTCTCTCTATTGTATATACTTTTTCCTGAGAATATATTTCTATTTCCTCTCATATCGTGGTCTGTCCTTTATTTAATATTACAAGCGTTCACTAACCAGAACGCAACAATATATATATAACAAATATGGATATTCAGATTTAATTGTAGAATAAACTGAATGCATCGCTGCAGCGGGGTAAGTCTCTCCCAGCGAGTGTCCTGAATATGTCACAAAATGATCTGATGGTGAAGCTCCAATAATGTTGGAGCTTTGGGGAATGCGGAGTACCCCTTCATTGGCATCGCCAACAGGTCCACTCTGGTAGCACTTGATAGGCTCCAATAATGCTGGAGCTTTGGGGAATACGGAGTACCCCTTCATTGCCGTCGCTCCCAGACCCACTCTGACCTGGAGTGGTAGCATCCGATAGGGTGCTATCTATGCGTCAAATAGAACTGTTTGACATTTAAACTGAGTGCAAGCAAATAGCATAAGCTAAATTGAATTGTTAGAAATTGAACTGTTTGATCATTCAACTGTGTGTAAACAAATGACTGATGTTTAATTGAATTGTTACTGATACGAAGCAATACTTGGAATCATTTAACTTTGTTGACTTATGCTAAACTGCATTGTTAGAGAAGAGAACTGTTTGATTATTTAACTGTGTATATCTAAAAATGTATTTAGAAATAATAGATTTGATATATATGTAAAAAGAGAATTTGGCATTAAATAATCAACAATGGTTGATATGCCATAAAACCAAACCAAATCATATTTATTATTCTTCATTTGGACTGCCATATATATATATATATATATATATAGTCACTTGAGTTTGAGTGTCATGTGTACTTAGATCTTAGCATACGACTTTATATCCCACAATAATTACGATTCATTGGTCACTTTTTTCACGTCTGATGATTGTGCACACCACATGAAACTTAAAGCAATCGATTTCCACTGTTCATGATTATATATATATATATATATATATATATATATATATAATGCATGTGTAAGTGGCGAGTATCTTTACTAATTCATTGATCATCCCAAATGACATGTTTCCTTTTGAGACACGGATTCTTCGAATGAAGTAATTGGTTCTAGATCGAAGGTCGTTCTGACATTTCCAGTTTGACGCACTACTAACAATAATTCCAGGAATTCCTAGCTATTTTTCTTGGTAAAAGAATACCAGTTCCATAATATTCATATATATATATAGAGAGAGAGACATTGTTTATATTACACCACTTTATGAAATATCCCAGATGCAGTCCCTGTGGCGTAGTGGTTAACGTGCTGGACTACGCCATTGCAATTAGTAAGTTCAAACTCTAGTCGTGTTATTACATTCGCTCCTCGGACTAATAAACTCCGAAAAGTTACGAACCCCCCTTATTTCCCCCCCAACTAGCTATGGGTTAAATGATATCATTATTGTTCTTCTACAAAGAGGTATTTGGCTTTAGATAGCCCACAAAGGTTGATATTCGATTAAACAAAGAAACAAAGCCATACAAAGTTTCCCTAGGTTTCTAGTACTGTAGTATTCTAGCCGATTTCACCAGTGCTGTGGTCTAGACGGTCTCTGTTCATCGTCGAATTTCAATTTTTCCCACGCTCATTTCTAGGTCCACATCAGTTTTCAAATTGGTTCTCTCTAGAAATAGAGTGACAATAAGTCTCCTCATCTCACAGACCTCAATGTTGACAACTCTCAGTTTTTGCATACATTTAGAGATACTTCTGTTAATGGAAAACTCGCTGTAATAATTGTTTTGAATGCTGAGTGGGGTTATTTTGAAAAAAAAAATTATTCATTGGTTATTTCTGTCTTTGTAAATACAGTTTCATTCAGGGTGTTTTTAGAACCTACCTCGCATCTTCGAGCAATATTGAACAAGTCCTAGAGGCAGCACCCCACAGAGCAGCAGCTGTACGGCCACCAACCACCCATCACGAAAACTATCAAAATTTGACGAACCAGACATGCAGGACACTGCTGGAGAAGTAGGGACGAACTCATAAGAGATGTACTCCGGTGGACCCCTTCACAAGGACGAGCAAAGGTGGGACGTCCAGCTCGAACCTACATACAGCAGTTCTGTGCAGATTAGGGATGTATCCCAGAAGACCTGCCGGAAACAATGGACAATAGAGAAGGGTGGCGAGAAAGGGTCAGGGATATCCGTGCGACATGATGATGATGATGATGACGATATATATATATATATATATATATATTTTAAATAACAAACTGCACATTAAAAATGAAGATTAACGTCCAATGTAGTCTCAGCTCTTAATTGATGTGGCACATATATATATATATAATTCGCTTAATATCCTGTCCGGTGGCAAAGGCTGCTTGGTAGCGTAAGGAGTGGCAGAACCGCCTTGAGCAACCGAAACTGTGTTATCACTCTTGGTTGGCGGCTGATGAGGACAGGGTATCGCACGTGCCTTCACACGTTGTATGATGAAAAAAAAAAAAATATATATACTATATTTCAGCAAAGAAATAGCATCATCATAAAACATGATAAAAACTTGCCGATCCTCAGGTGAGCTAGTATTCCCCCCCTACACACACATATGAATCGCGAATCTGCATTTGTGAAAGTGATGATTTTGAGACTTCTGTCATGTCTCGTGCCTACTAAATATATGACGATGACTGATGAAAACAAAACATATCACCCAAGTAATTAATGATATGGGGTTGTATGACAAGTAAAATACCCGGGAAAATGGCAATCATTACCTCATCAGTCAAGGCAAAAGAGTAAATTCATTTTTTTTTTAATAGTAGCGTAGTGATTAACCTGCTGGGCTGTGACATCATTGTAAGCAGGTTCAAACTCCAGTCGCGCTATTACATTCATTTTCGGGCAAATACCCTTGGGAAAGGAATGAACCCCTTATCCCCACTCAGCTATGGGTTAAATAGTAGGACAACTGTTCTTCAACAAAATGGCTTTTACAACATATCAACCCTTTAAATGTTGATATGCCATTAAACAAAGAAGCGAAACTCTTCTCATTTTCGACAATTTTCCAATTTCATCAATATGTTAGATGATAATAAAGTTACGTATTGCATTCAATAAGTTTCCAGACTTTTTTGTACAGGTATTTAAAATTGTCGTAGACTCTTGACAATTCCCTATCTTATTGCTATACATCTTATGAGATGACTGACAAATTCTTATGATTATACGTTCAAATGAACAGCTACAGCAGGAATTGGAATACACCCAACTAAATCCTGATTGTCATAGCTGGTGAATTGCAAATATGCAATCTGGACGTGAGGACACTTTAGAAGAACGATAAGCTATAAAAGTTTGTTTCAAACTTGGAAAAAATGCCACAGAAACGTATGGAATGCTTCAAATTTCTTTACTAACATCTTGTATGAATTGAGCATCAGTTTTTGAGTGGCATAGGAAATTCAAAGAAAGCAGGGAGTCTGTGAGGGATGATAAGAAGTGTGGGAGGAGTAAGGAAGTCAATACACCAGAGTTGATTGGCCAAAGGGTTAGGGTTAGGGTTAATATGTTGAGGTTTTAAGGGTTTTCATGTCGAGATTCCTTGGGAAGAGGCCAGCACTCTTCAAATCGGGTCAGTGGCATTTCCACCAGGACAATGCACCAGTCCACAACTCAATCCTTGTCACAGACTATTTGACCAAGATGGGCATCAAGACACTTCCATCAGCCTCCCTACAGTCCAGACCTTGCTCCCTGCGACTTTTGTCTGCCGTTATGAGACAATTGTGAAGATGAAAGAGACTGTGATGAAGGTAATTGACACGCTCACGCAAGAGGACTTCCATGGAGCCTTCCAGAAGGTGTTGGAACGGTACAACAAGTGCATTGCAGCCGGAGGAGATTACTTCGAAGGGGGACAAGAATTTCATGTGTGTACGTATAATAAAAGTACCCATATGAAAAACGTCTGGAAAATAATTTAATGATCCTCGTATCTTTCAGATTATAATGCATCTTCTTGCAGAGTGAAGAAGGACAAAGCTTTTCTTCCAGAAAGGTACATTGACTCAATGAAAGAGCCAGTAAACAGTCAAGATTTTAGATTTATATTGGAAATTTTTAAAAAATGGTCCTTGTAAGCGAACTACATTTTTAGTCCGGCATAGCACTAGATCAGCTGGTCTAGTTTAAGCTATGAACAGGTATATTTGCCGGACTCACATTTCATCTTGTGTGTCCAAGCCCAGCAGGGTCATCTGGCTCACATTGCACCTCGTGAGCCAATGCCAAGCATAGTCCAGCAGGACACATGTCTCTGTTGCTACCAGACTTCCTTCTTCCCTAAAAACCCCACTATAAAAAAGACCTTGTATCAAGTCCTGTTTAGTGGGAGACAAATACATGGTTCATGTACGGCTGCATCACCAAGATTTTAACGAAGCTCCTGGAGAAAAAGACAGGTTGCCTTACAAGCTGGAACGTTGTCGTAGACCAGTCTTCCGAAAAAAAACTGTGAGCAGTTGAATAAAAAATATTGTCCATGACTTGAAGAACTAAAGTTGCCATTAAAAAAAAAACTCCAAGGTAGAGCGAAAAATAATGATCATTTTTTCTGGATAATGTTATTATCTTTTCATGACAATTTACTTGGTTTCTCTATTTTATGATGAAAAAATATCAATTTTCAATGTTTAATTAATTTAACTGAAAGGTTTATAGTTTGACCAAGATATTCAAATGAAATAGTCCTTCTTTCGGATCAAACCTTTTTCCACCGATGTTGCAGTGTTTGGATCCCATTGGTTGAAAAAATTCATCAACAGCAAATATGACGTTATCATATAAACTTTCAGCCTTAAATAACACATTTTTTCATCATTGATATGTCTCGAGAGTTTGTAGGCTACAGCGAGGATCCTTGCTCGCTACATATATATGTGACCAATAAATTTCAGTTCTTTACCATAAATATCTTTTTGTTTTATCGCTAAATTCTCTTGTGATAACCTTGTATCAAATATGTAAATACAAAGGTACAATGAAAGCGATTCCCTAACCACTAGTCATAAAATAAACCTAGAAGGGTTGACATGCCAAGTCAATGAATTTAGTTTTACTCAGTGCGAGTTGGGGGTATTTTGAGATAAATCAGAAGGTTTATTTTCCTTACAGATGGTAAACACGAGGCCCTGAAATTAATTCCGACCTTTGAACCAGGGTGGTTAGCTGTTAGACAAAATAGGTTTTGTCTCAGATTTGCGCTTCGCTTATTTTTCATGGATTAGAAATAACAGGGAAAACGTTTTTTTAAGAGCGCTGAGTTCATATTTTCTACACGGAGTATATGAATATAATTTGATACACACATTTATATTTAGATACGTACACATAAAAATATACACACACATGTATATAAAGATACACGCATACATACATAAAGTTTGATACACACACACACACATATATATATATATATGTTGCATACATATATATACTGGATAAATACTGACACAATGATAAACGACGCATCAAGGACAAAGACGCAAGAGTAAAGACGCAAGAAGACTTCTTTACAATTATATTTACCTCTCACTTTATTTGTTCAGGACTTCTGGCAGCAACACCCCACAAAACACCAACTGTACGGCCACCTGCCCCCTATCACGAAAACTATTCAAGTTTGACGAACCAGACATGCAGGACACTGCTGGAGAAGCAGAGATGAACTCATAAGAGATGTACTCTTATGGATCCCCACACATGGCCGTGCAAAAGCAGGAGGACCAGCACGAACGTACATTCAGCAGCTATGTGAGGATACGGGATGTTGTCCTGAAGACCTACCTAGGGCGATGAACGATAGAGAGGAGTGGCGAGAGAGGGTCAGGGATATCCGTGCTACCAGCGCGATATGATGATGATGATGATTATTTGTAGGATTTGAAAAGGGTTACTCAAGGGTTGCATGTGAGAGGGTGCTGGAGATCGAACATAAACTTCATATTTTGACCCCACTGTTATGACCATCACGTTGTGTCTTTCTTGTTCTCTTAGATGCTCAACTAGAGGTCTTGGGGTCCACTCCATCGGGGCTTTTCCGAGGGCCCCCTCGGTCGGGTGTGGCCTTCCCTACCACATCTGGTCTCTAGCTGTCTGGAATTCTACTGGCAACTGCTCTGAGACCCAAACTCAACTGAGTTAAATAATAACTCAACTCCCACACGATCGCCTACTGGATCTTTGAAATCGAATGTTTTATCGTCATCAAGCGGAAATAACTGTCATGCAGTTCAGAGGTTACTCTCTTCCGGTGCATGACTGTAATGGCACAATGGGACCTTCACCTTCTCCCATATCATAAGCCTTAATCCGCCCACGCGATCTCTTTCGATTACTGGCCGTTGGAATGTGTCACTTCCTTCCTGTGTATTACCTTGGAATAGTATTTTTGGGCCGGGTCGAAGGTCAAAATATAACATATATATATATATAAAGTGCAATTAGAAGGAAACTCAAACCTGGTTAATTTGTAACAATACCCAGAGATCGAGCACTCACATAGATTTATGATATTCCTCATATATTCTATCCAAGAATAATCCACACCCACTGTCTTCGGACTCTGACTGGATATTACTAATATATATATATATATATATATATATATATATATATTGATACACACTTACATATTTAAAAACGTACACACTAATTCATCTACATATATAGATACACGGACACATATATATAGATACACACGTACATATACACAGATAGATAGATAGATAGATGTACATACACACACACACGCGCGTGCGCGCAGACGCATATACATACCGACGCATATACATGTATATAAAGATAGAGATGCAAATACGTAGACACGCACACAAATATATTTAAATACGTACTCACGCACACACACATATAAAGATATATATAGATACACACACACATATATATTAAGAAACACGTATATAGATCTAAATACATATGTACACACATATGATGACTGAGAGATTTTGATAGAACATAGCGATCTTTGTCCCTAAAATTACTACATGAACATCTAGATTAATAACAAGTTCAACTTATAGAAAATATACAAGATGCAGAGGATGATAAGGTAGTAAGACATTTGTACGCTTTGGGATTATAGTAACATGCACTTTAACGATGCTTGCGCCGATCAAATGGTTTACAATACGACATTCCGGGGATAAGAATACACGATCACTGGTAACAGTTCAAACTGAGGCTTTTATTTCAGAGTATTTTCTTTTAGACTTTTACCGTCAAAGGTTACCCACTAATCAGCAGAGGATGGGTCCTGGAGTTGCCGACTCCAGTTTTGATTTTAGAGTTAACTTCTTCGAGAATGATTGCCTTCAACACAGCTTTATCATTTGACAGATGCCTTTTCTACCGCTCACATAGACACATACATACCCACAACCACACACACATATATGTTTATACATGCCCACATATATACATAGATTATCATACATACATACACAAACATACACACACACTTATATAAATTAATACTAGCAATATAATTTGATCTATTTATAAAAAAAGAATACTCAATATAAGTGATACAATATATATATATATATATATATAGGTAAGAATGGGTAGCGTATGCAGAGAGACAACGGGATTTAGTTATTGTCATATGTAGTTGAATCGAATCTATTTCTAAGCTATCCTAACTTATATATATATATATATATATATATATATATATATATATATATCATCATCATGTCGTGCCGCCAGCACGGATATCCCTGACCCTCTTTCGCCACTTCTCCCTATCATTCATCGCCTCTGGCAGGTCTTCAGGGTTACATCCTGTGTCCTCACATAGCTGATGTATGTATGTTCGAGCTGGTCGTCCTGCTTTTGCTTGGCTATATGTGGGGGTCCATAGGAGTACATCACTGATGAGCTCGTCCTTGCTTCTCCAGCAGTGTCCTGCGTGTCTGGTTCGTCTAACTTGTATAGTTTTCGTGATGGGAGGCAAGTGGCCGTATAGTTGGTGTCTCGTGGGGTGTTGTCGCCAGGACTTGTTCAGTATTGCTCTCAACATTCGTGTAATTGCCGTCTAGTTTCTTCTCCAGCCGTTTAGTTAGCGTCCATGTAGTGCATCCATATAGCAGTATCGATACAACCGCTGCCTGGAAGAAACCGCGTTTCGTTAGCGTCCGAAGACAGTTTATATGGTTTTTTTCTTCCATCTTTTTTTTTCTTATACACATAAATAGATTGTGATCCATATTTTCTGTTTTTCAACCTCAAATTATACGTGTGAAGTTATCTGATGAGACAACGAGTATAATGATATTCTTCACCGAAATAAATTTACAATGACAATTTAACCAGGTTTGAGTTTTCTTCTTATCACGTTATATATATATATATATATATATATATATATTGTAAAATAATCAAAAGTAAAAATTAAAATTTAACAGATTTGGATTGATATTTTTAAAGATATGATAAAGTAAATAGGAGTGTACTTACATAAGAATATTCCCAATATATATATCTAAAAAGAAAAGTAAACTTGGTGACCATTGTTGACGGCGACCCGAAGGCTCCCTTTTTATTAGCTACTACACTGAGGTGTAGAGGAGGGTGCTACTCCTTTCCCTGGATTGCTCTACTTTACCCTTGATCCGTACGTTATAATGTTGAGTGTTAAGCTAAGAGGGATCAAGTACCAGAAACTGAACCCTAGTCTCCCAGGCCATGGGCGAACACATATATATATATATATAGGCGGTAGACAATGATCTGTATCGATTTTTTTTAAATACAAAGAAAGCAAAAGGATCTAAAAAGAAAATTGTGTCTGGTGATTTCGAAAATCAATCTACAAGGATTGTTAAAAGATTCTAAGCTTCACCCAGAAAGATTGATCCATAGCTGAACATTTTGTTTGTGGAGACACATTAAAATTCTTACAAAACTAGAAAAACTTATTCAGATTTCTGTCTTAATTTCTTTATTGCAGAGGATCATATAAAGGTGAGAGGTTTGTGACAAATTTAGAATTTTTGTGAGGCTAAGAACTTTTTGAGCCATTCTTGTATCAACAGGCCAAATGAATCCATCTGAGACAAAGTTCAAATTGCAAAATGTGAATTCTCAAACAATAAAGAAATCTCTTTCTTTTTTCTCAAAAAAAAAAAAAGGTTTCTTCAAATGGGAACAAAAAATCACATCTAGCATATAAATCGTTCTTTTTTTTTTTGTTCTTATTTTTTTCTATCTGAGTCAAATTTTATTTTCTTTCTTTCTCTGTTTATTTTAAGTGCATAAAGTTCAAACACAATTCTGCGCGCGTTCATTGTTCTGATTTAATGGCGCCATATTAAAAATGAATAAATAGATAAAAATAAAAGAAAAAGAAAGCCTTGGTTTTCCCGACAAAATTGAAAAAAATCAAGGCCCTTAACACAAAATACTTTTCCTGTAGGTCGAAGTCCATTCAGAATTCTTCCCCTGACGAACAATAGATTATCTGCGAAAAGATTAAAATATCTGACAATAAAAATCATTTCTGTTTTTGCGCTATATGTAGCTTATCTTAGTCTGGCACAAGATCACAACTTTGGGGCGCCGGGTGATAACGAACGTCAATAAAGTTGTAATGGTCAGTTGAGCTGCTTATGTCACACATGTTTCCAAAAAATTGTTTTTATCTTTTGACAGCAAAGATTGTAAAAAATAGATATTTGTCCTCAAAAGGGACCTTGATCTTTATCACCTTGTCGCTGGGGTTGAGAATACTCTAATTTATACCCTGCAGGGGTGCGGGGAGTTCCCAAGGGGTAGTGGCTAATATACGGAACTGCAACATTGTAGTAAGCGACTTCGAACTCTAGTCGCATTTTAACGTTCACTTTCGGACTAATGCCCTTTGAGAAAGGTATGATCCCCCTTTTTCCACAGCTATGGGCTAAATAGTGCCAGTGTTATTATTCTACAACGTTGGTTTTGGCGTTAAATAACCCACGGAAGTTGATATGCCATTGAACAATGAAACAAAAAGAAAAAATACAAAATCCTGGAGAGGAGCAAGACGCCCTCCCCACAAGAAAAAAGATGTCCTGGGCATGACACTAAATTTCATCTGATGTTGAAGTTCCAGTTTCAAAAATTTGGGAGGGTTGAGTTATCCATGTATTTCCATTACTCCTGGGTCCACTCAGAGGTGTACTACCTGTTAGGGTCCATTTATGTGCAAAGATTATTCGTAATCAATAGGGCAGTGATCAAAAAACGGTTAAAAAACAACTATACAGGAAATGTAAATATAAATGTATAATGAATGCGATTTCATAACCTCATGCCATAAAATAACCTTAAACAGGTTTAGATGCCGTTAAAATCAATCATTCTAAACCAGTGTAAATAGTGTTAGGTGATAGATTGGCAGAATATTTTTTTGCCTGTATTGTTGATAGTTTTAAAAAGATTTTGACAGTAATTTCTACAAAGTGTAATTGACAGGTGATGACCCCGAGATTATTTGAGAACTTGGCTATGATATCTCAGATGACCGGCGGATCCAAAATGTTTAGAGGTATAAATGAAACTTTAATCAGTCAGCATAGAAACCACGGTTAAAGCGGTTGTTCAATTTCTATCTCTTGCTTCCGACTTGCGTATCGTCAGTAATGTGTGTAAGTCGTCGATGAAGTGAATAAATAATATTGACAAAAAAAAAAAAAAAAAAAGAAGATGTAATCTTGGTGTTAATCTCAGAAAGAACTTGAAATAGGAGCCCAGAAGATAAGATGGTGACAAGAAGACAACGATGGGCCGGAGAGAAGACAATATGGCGACGAGAAGACGACGACGAGGTGGAGAAACAGCAAGATGGCGATGAGAAGAGGACAATGGGCCGAAGAGAAGACAAGATGAATATAGGAAGACGACCATAGACTGGAAAGAAGACAAGATGGCTACGAGAAGTAGCTGCAAGAAGAGACTATATAGCAATAGTTACCTTAACGACTTTTGATAATTTAACTTTAGAGAATGGCTATATCAATCAGAATAGTATCTACTGTTTTATTATAAATTATCTTTTATGACTGATAGATTTAACACACACTACAAAATATAGTTCAGTACATTGAACCTGGATTGTTTCTAGAAGACCTTCAGCAAAATAAAATAAGTCAAAATAGTTATTTAGGTTTGGTTGGTTTAATGGCATATCGACTCTTTTTAGGTTATTTAATGCCAAAGCCATTCTCCTAGAAGAACAGTAGTGGTACTATTTAACCCATAGCTGGGAGGATAAGGGGTTTCATACCTTTCCTAAGGGTATTTGCCCGAAAGTGAACGTAGCAGCGCGACTGGAATACGAACTCGCGTACTACGATTCCGCAGTCCAACGCTTTAACCATTACACCACGAGGAGGACACCCCCAAAATATTTATTTAGTTGAGATTCTAGGGTCTTAAATGTTCTATGACTCTAAAATCCATTAAGGCAATCAATGTTGATTAATATTAATTACTTATTATCATGTTCATGGTGCGCCTCAATTATCTGGCCTTGTGCCATACTAAGATACAATGTAAAAGAAGAAAATGATAAAGAAAAGTGAATGATCTGAATCAATCTAGTCCTTTTCGAATATTGGTGTAGAATATGCACATCCGTTTTTACAAGTCATGATTTCATCATCATCGTCATCATGTCGTGCCGCTAGCACGGATATCCCTGACCCTCTCTCGCCACTTCTCCCTATCGTTCATCGCCACTGGCAGGCCTTCAGGGCTACATTCCGTATCCTCACATAGCTGCTGTAAGTATGTTCGAGCTGGTCGTCTTGCTTTTGTCCGGTCACATGTGGGGGTCCATAGGAGTACATCACTTATGAGCTCGTCCCTGCCTCTCCAGCAGTGTCCTACATGTCTGGTTCGTCTAACTTGTATAGTTTTCGTGATGGGAGACAGGTGGCCGTATAGTTAGTGCCTTGTGGGGTTTTACCGCCAGGACTTGTTCAATATTGCTCTCAGCATTCTTGTGTAGTTGCCGTCTAGCTTCTTCTCCAGTCGTTTAGTCAGCGTCCAAGTAGTGCATCCATAGAGTAGTATCGATACGACTGCTGCCTGGAAGAAACTGCGTTTCATTTTATCGGTCAGGTCTGATTTCCATATGATCGATAGCCTATCGATAGCTGTCCATGCCTTCGTAAATAACGCTAAATATCTCGAGGGTGGTGGGGGTGCGGTTGATGTAACCGCAAACGGTTCTGAAAATGAAATCGGCGAACCAAGTTCAAATTCCACCTGGAACAATTGGCGTTCACTTTGAACTGATGCTCTTGGCAAAGGCATGAAATTTTTTTGTCTTAATAGCAGAGGGTTTTTTTTACGTCTAGTAAAAAGTTGTCTATCTTAGCTGTTCAATAAATAATATTATTTGATGTCGTTCGTTACTGTTAGTACCATACAACCCAGTATAACATGTCGCATGATACACCTAAATGATATCTTGTTATCTCATGATATAAAGGTATTTATCCAGGGTTTTTTTGTTTGTTTTTTTGTGTGTGTCCTCGACATGACACTAAGCTGTATTTTGTGGCAAGGTTACTGCCATCCCTTCTTTTCCAGTATTCCTAGTTCGACTCTGTCCAGGTATGGTCCTTTCTAAGGATCAAAGAGATCACTTTGATGATTATTTGGATTATATAAGAATGCTTGAAACCATGAAACTGTATACAAACATATTTAGTGCTTTTTCGATCCTGTACTTTGCTTTCACTGGACAACGTTTAATATTGACAGTTATAAGGTCAGACCACGCTATTGAATATATTTCAGCTCGTATATTTGATAAACTTAGCTTATTATGATAGAAAAATAAACGAAAAGGAGGTTCTGCTTTCGCCTATGTTGTAAATAAAGAGCGCCGGCTTGCCAGCCTTAATTTTCAGAATTTTGAATTGGAAATGGCTTTGAAATACTGACCCTTGGCATTAGAGGAAGATGGGAAACTGTTGAAGCGCGAAGGTTGACGGCAAATTTGATTTAGATTATCCTATACACTATTGGCCATAACTTACTACACCACAAACAATTTATGCTTTCGTTATTTCTAAGGCAACACAATACAATGAAAACCGACCATGTTAACATAATATATATATATATATATATATATATATATAGTGGTAGAATCATGGATTGGCGTTTGAGTTAACCGGGTGTCGATCCCAGCTTCGGGAATCTAGCCTGTCTAGCTACACTGAAGCGTTCTGATAGAACGAAACAGATCTGTCTGTGGATGACAATATATATATATATATGTGTGTGTGTGTGTGTGTGTGTGTGTGTGTAGTATACTTAGGGAGCAAGTCGTTATTTAAATACGTTCGGTTAAAGACCACGAATAGTTTCATTTATAATGTTCGAAACTAATTTTTCGTCGTCACTTTCGTAATGTTCCGTGAGGTGGGTAATTTTAGCTGATACTTAAAATCTCTTCACTCTCATACAAGGCCGAATACTGAGTTTGAAATGCTAAATAATACTAACTTGCAATATTACATTTCACCTCTTCTTTCCATACAGCACGTGTCGTTATCTATCGTACGTTCCACCGACCGGACGAGTGTGGCTCAAGCCCTTGTTTTCGGTGGATCCAAGCACAGGGCCGTAGCCCAAACACACCGGCGAGCACAAAAATGCCTCGGGCACCGTCGGCATTAATCTAAAAAGGGGTGCCTCCGACACCAAGCAATAAACCTAGCTCCTTAAAGAGGGTTAGAGTTTGAGGGACCCCCCCCCCCGAGGTTCGAGGATGCCGGTCTTGGTGCTTCCCGGAATCCATGTCAGACGGCCTTGACCGACTGCCAATGGAACCAGGACACACCTAACCGGATCCGTGTACCGACCAAAATGGCCGACTGAAGTGTGTCCCAGCCCAGCGACGATCAGAGACTTAGCATACGCACGTGTATCTCTTCTGTCGTCAGAGACCTCTGTCTGACCCATCAATGTATCGACCACTTCTAGTCACGTGAACTCCAGCAGCTCAATCCATTTCAACATTTACATTCTTCTACATAACAGTTGCCTTTTCAAAATCTTCAAGTGCAGATGTTCGAGTTTTTTTGTTATTTTTCTTATGTCTGAATATATATATATATATATATATATATATATATTATCTGCTCATATTGAATACTAACTCACCTGAAGATTTGCTCCGTGAAACTCAGAATCATGAGTTGTTTTCTTGTCTTTATTATCATTCTATATTATTCTTGAAAATATTTTTATATTGCCTTGCATTTTTGTGCATATACCATTATATTTGATACATTTTTAAATTTTAAGCAGAATTATAAATATATATATATAGAAAGAGAGAGAGAAAGAGAGAGAGAGAGAAAGCGAGAGCTGTGTTTGGTTCGGTTTTATGGCATATCAACCATTGTAAATTATTTAATGCCAAATCCATAATATATATATATATATATATATATATATATATATATATATATAAACAGTTCTATCTCACATAATTAAGTTTAGCATAAGTACACAGTTTAGTTTTATTTGACCCATAAACAGAACCTTATCAGGTACTACCACTCCGGGCCAGAATGGACCTGGGAACTATATTAAATAAGGAGTACTCCAAATTCCCTAAAGCTCCAGTAAAGCTCACCATCAGATTGTTTGGTGTCATATCTAAGACGCTCGTTGGGGAAGTCTTACTCCTCTGAAGAGATGCCGTCAGTATATTCTGTAGCCCCAGTCGACAGGGCTATATATATATATGAAGAGAGAGAGAGAGAGAGAGAGAGAGAGAGAGAGAGAGAGCGAGAGAGAGAGAGAGAGAGAGAGAGGGAAAGAGAGATGAACAAAGGTGATGAGACAAACATGAACTTACATTTGCTGTTATTTTTTAAAAATCGTTTTTGACTAGTTTCGATCTTTGCTCATCGTCAGGAGAAAAAGTTTTTGTAAGGAATGTTGTTTTTTCTTTAATTTTTAAAACAGTTTTAAAAGTGTTGATACAAAACAAAATAAGCAACACAAATGATCTGGCCACGTCATCTACGTTCGCTGAATGGTAATTATTTTTTCTATCCAAGTGTTTTGAACTAACCTTTTTATGATTTTTACCATCGTGAACACCTGACAGTGAGATCTACACTTGAAAGACATTTATTAGACGTGTATGAGGTATGCTTTAGATTATTTGTAACTGTTTTAATATTATATTCCACTTATATATATATATATATATATATATATATATTGAAGTCGAATTAAAAACGATTACTTTAAGGACTTTTTCGATTTCAGTAATTTGCTGTGATTGAAAAGTTTGGAAAGGAAACTGGATGAATAGGAATAATCTAAAACACATTATTGTTAAAAACAGATAGAATACTCAGAAAAGTCCAGGACACCAAAGGAGACTTGCTGTCACTCAGACTCCAGTGAAAAACCTCCAGTTAAAACTGCCCTTGAAAAACTCACAAAGAGTAAATAAAGGAACTGTGACAACAAGAAGAACTATAAAGCAACGATAATTCTACGAGGGCACAATGGAATAAAAAGACAAAAATTAGACTACAGCAGACAAGACTGACAATACAATTGGAAGAAATAGATCAAAAAAATTTTTTGCGAAAGAAGGGAGGCTCAACCGATATCGGGGACAGCGCCAAGCAATACATACAAAAAAGGACCTTCCGAAATAAAGAAAAAAATTCTAAGTCGACGGAGAAAGCACAAGGCCAAGTGAAGAACCGGATGCAAAGAAAACAAAACAGTTTCGAGCAAGATGTGGGAACAGAAAGAACTAAACAGAAAATCTGAATGGATAAATAACATGAAAAAGAAAAATTTAAAGGAATTGAAAAAGATCTGGATGCAAACACATAACTCGACTCGTAAAGATCACCAGCTAAAGTACCAACTTGGAAAACACGAGACCATGATGACATACATGGATTCTGGTTTTAAAGAATTACCTCCCTACATGACAGATTGGCTCATCAACTGAGTTAATACCGAGAAGAAGCCAGCGTATCCAAATAAATGACGAACGGTAAAAACTACCTTGATCCAGAAAAACCATTAAAAAAAACGCCACAATAATCATAGAATGATAAAATGTCTACCGATGATGCAAACAATCCTTATAGTATAGACAAGAGAAAAAGTATATAACTTAATTGAATGTTGCGGAATACATCCGGAAGAACAGAAAAAGGAACAAGAGGAACAGATGACCAATTATATAGAGATTAGCACATCCTCAAGGAGCTAAAAGAAATGAAAAAAAGTAGCCATATGATGGATTGATAACAAAAAGGCCCCAAATATGGTCATCACAAACAAGAATAATTCAAAATCTAAAGGTATACTAAAAATCCGAAAAAGTCATAAAGTTCATCACAAAAGCCATGAAAAATCGGAAGTAGAATTAACTGAAGAAAAACAAACTTTAGCAGAGGTGAAAATCCAAATAGACATCTTCATAATAAATTCATTCTCGTCACTGTAATTTGTCATAGCAAAAATGTCAGTCATTTAAATGCTTAGAAAATGTGCAGGGCGGGTGGCTACAAATTTACATAATCGCAGGAAAAGGTAAACCATCTTATGTAGATTGAAGATATCAGGATATTTGTCGAAAAAGATGATGAAAAATAGTAACTATAAGCATATAAGAACATAGAATCAGAGTATAAGAATGGACTTTGTCTTTGAGAAATGTGAAATGCTGAGAATGAAAAGTGGGAATATTGAAACAATGTAAGAACTAAAACTGCTAAATCAGGAAAGAATCAGAACAATTACAGAGAAGGAAAATTACAATTTCTTGGGAACATTGGAAGCAGACACCATCAAACAAATCGAGATCAAAGAAAAATAAGAGAGAATCTCGGAAGAAAAAGACAACTTGTGGAAACCAAGCTGAAATCTCATCAAAGGAATAAACATATGCGCAGTTTCCTTTGTAAAATACACTGGACCATTCTTAAAATTAAAAAGTGGGGAACTCAGACACATGGAACAAGGGAAATTGATGACTATGCACAAAGTTTTACTCTCGAAAGGCAACAGAGATTCTATGTCAAGAAGAGGAGAAAGAGGACTTTCTAGTATTGAGAATTGGGTAGATGAATTAAAACAAGGACTCGAGAAATAGATTAAAAAGAGGAAGGAAGAAAAAAAAATAACCAAATAAACTAAGCAACATAAATGGACAGAAAACAACAGTATGGATACTTCAAGCGACAAACTGGCAAGATTGCTTACGAGAAGACCTAGCCGGGCTAAGAAAGGGGAACTTGAAAAAAGAAACTGAACCTCTTTTAATTGCAGCACAAAATACTTCCTTAAAGAACTGTTATATGAAAGTAAAAATAAATAATACGTAACAGAAAAGCAAATGTTGGTTATGTGGAGAAAGAGATGAAATGGTGGATCGCATTATACGCGAATGCTGCAAACGAGTCAAAAGGAGTACAGAAAACGTTCAAGAGATAAAAATTCGATCATAAAACTGAATGGTATATGCACAAACCAGAATCTGTCCAAGAAAATGAAACATTTAAAATTCAGAGTGATTTTGAGATGCAGATTGATCACTTAATCTAGGCTAGAAGACCAAACTGTATCAGTTAACAAGAAAAATGACTTGCAACCTAGTAGATTTTGACGTTCCGGCAGATCTCACTGTGAAAATAACGGAAAACAGAAGGATAAACAAATACTCAGATCTTGCCAAAGAGCTTAAAAGGCTATGGAACATGCGGATGATGATAAAACTAATAGTAGTGGGTGCTCTTGGAACTATCCCCCAATGCTTGGAAAAGACGAGAGGAATAAGAAATCAGAGAAAAAATTGAGACCATCCACACAGTAGAATTAATAAGATTAGCTAGAATACTTAGGAGAGTCCTGAAGACCTGAGATGTGCTGTCACACAGACTCCATTGAAAAGACACCAGCTAACGCTGTTGTGAAAAACTCACACGGAACCAAATAATAATAATAATAATAATGATAATTTGTTGGAACAGTTGGGTACAGCCGAATTGGCTGGAGCAGTAGAATATACCTACTGCATCTCTGCAGAGGAATTAGACCCCCCACCACCACCAACGTGTTTTCTGGGCATAACACTGAACAATCTGATGGTGATGCTCCAGTCTTAGAGCTTTAGGAAATATGGAGTATCCATTCAATGCTACCACTCCCTGGTCCACTTTGACCTGTATTGTTGGGGTCCCATCTATGGATCAAATAGAACTGTTTAAGCATTTAACTGTGTGCAAACAAATGATTGATGTTGAATTGAATTGATAGTGTTTCATAGCAATACTTGGAATCATTTAACTTTGCGCAAAGGAATGAACAGTTTTGGATAGAATTATTAGTGTTAAATAAAAATTCGTGAAACTACTATGTACAAACAAAAGATTAATAGTAAATAGAATTATTAGTATTTGATAGCTATACTTGAACCCAATTAAGTGTGTGCAAACAATAGCAAACAATGGCAATACTTAATTGCGTGCAAACGGATTAGCTTACTTTTTTTTCATATAAAATTACCAATAAACTATTCATTTACAGATCACATGTATATCTATTCAACCGTGTGAAAGTTAAAATTTTGTGTTACTGTGAGAGAGTAATAATTAAAACCATTTAACTATGTGTAAACATATGAGCACTACCTCGTTTAAAAGAGTTGTCTATGAAATATGTTTACACATCATAAAGATCTAATGTATATGTATAAACTAGATTTGGCATCAAATAACCTACAAGGGATGATATGCCATGAAACACAACCAAACTAAATCACATATATCTAATATATATGTATGAAGTGGATTCGGCTTAAAATAACCTAAAATGGTTGATATGCCATAAAATTCAACCCAACTAAACAAAATCATATATATTTAATATATATATGTATATATATATATATATATAAAGAAGATTTGACCTTAAATAACCTACAATGGTTGGTATGTCATAAAACCCAATCCAAACAAAGCGTATCTATTCAATATATATTTATAAAGAGGATTTGGCAATAAAAATTAACCTACAATGGTTGATATGCCATGAAACCCAACCAAACCAAATCGTATACGTTATATATATATATATATATATATATATATATATATATATATAAAGAGGATTTGGGAATAAATGACCTACAATGGTTGATATGCAATAAAACATAACCAAACCAAATCATTTATATTTAATATATGTGTATAAAGAAGATTTGGCATCAAATAAACTACAATTGTTGATATGCCATAAAACCCTACTAAACCAAATCATATATATTTAATACATGTGTATAAAGAAGATTTGGCATCAAATAACCTACAATGGTTGATATGCCATAAAACACAACCAAACCAAATCATATACATTCAATAAACATGTATAAAAAAGATTTGGCATTAAATAACCAATAATGATTGATATGCTCAAAATCACAACTTACCAATAGCTTTATAATTTCGAGTTTTCCATAATAATAACAATTTTCGAACAGATTTATTTGGAACATAGATAAAAGCCCCGGTCAGTAATGGTTTGGAGAGATTCAATATCGGATGTTAAAAATAAGGGTTTATTGTAGTTAAGTTTTTCTTCCTTTTTTTTTTCTTTTAATTTAATGAGATATCCAAATGGCTCCACAAAAATAGGATTTGCTATTAAGTTTTCTTTCCAACAGACTTGGGGATATTTAGTAAGAATTCAGATCCTGATCTTTGCTTTAGTAATTCATAGTGTTTGGCAGTTTGTCGAAGAAGTGGAAGAAAATTGGTGAGTTGTTGTTCAAATCTGCAATTGCAGTATTCACGTCAAAGTTCGCAAGTCAAGATGAGCGCGAAATTGGCAAAGGTTGTTTGGGGAACAGAAATAGGTGAATTAATTAAATTAGCATTGGAACATGAATATCACAGCGGAACGTGGAGGCATGTACACTTAGAATCTTTCTGGCTTCCACTACTTGTTATACACACACACACACACACACACACACACACACACACACACTCTCTCTCTCTCTCTCTCTCTCTCTCTCTCTCTCTCTCTCTTATACGCTTACGCATACACATATGCACACATTGCCTCTTTTTCATGCACATACACACACACATTCATAATCTCTCTCTCTCTCTGTTGAACATAAAGACCAATAGTTCCTCACGCTCGTATAGATTCGTCAATAATATTACACAATAGAAAAAAAAGGAGGAATCACGGTCAACGTAACGGTTATCGTCGTAGAAAATGGAATCGGTGTCTCGAGTTCAAATTCTCTTGGGAAAGGCATGACCTCATATATTATCTTCCTGTAGCCATAGGTTCATAGTAGGGCATACTGATAACTAAATACTGTTCCACAAATTCATTCCATTGTCAAATACATTCAATATTAGCAAAAAGAAGACTGCAGGCTTGAGAGAATGAAATGTTGGAATAAACACAACAAAGATGAGGAAACTAGACTGAATGAATCAATGTATAATAGTAAGAACACCTCATCAGAGAAACCCAGCCAGGCAGAAAGCAGAAGGCTAGAGAGGATGAAATGTTGGAATAAACACAACAAAGACGAGGAAACTAGACTGAATGAATCAATGTTTAATAGTGAGGAAACCTCCTCTGGAAAACCCTGGCAGAAAAAAGGTAGAAGGTTACAGAGTATGATACAGAGTTGTGATATGTATCAATACCTTATTCCAGAAATCAATATAAAAATAAATACGTACTATATTTTAATTCTTTGACCATTATATAAACACCGATTTGTCAGAAATTTATTTTTCCTCCATTCATTTACTTGAGATTACATTCTGGAACAATTTTCAACAGCATTTTCTTTTCTTTGGCTTAGTGAATAAAGAAATGTTCAATCTTCATATGTCTACAATTGTTCGTCTGTCTCGTCGCTTGGGGCCCACCTAATCTTTTAGCATTCTTTATGAAATAACATATCTTTTTTTTTTCTTTCTTCGCGGTACGAACGCCAAGCACCCAAAGCGTTATTTCTCTCTCTCTCTCTCTCTCTCTCTCTCTCTCTCTCTCTCTTTCTCTCTCTCTCAATACCCACCACACTAATTTGCCTCATCCCCAACTGATTGGTACATGCTGAAATCTTTCACTTCAAATGAAATAATACGTTAATTACCATTTCATTGTTGCTGTTTTAATACGCACATTTGATCTCCTCGGGTATTTAGTAAGATTACAACTGACCCCCAGGGGTCAATCTGGGTTGATTAATTAACAATAGACATGGTTTTAACCTCCCCACTGGTTAAGGTTAACAACATGTCTAATTCTGTGGTGTTCTTCCAGCTTAAGCTCAACAATTGCCAGAGGTTGGAATCAATTACTAAATAAATATTCAGAAAAGTTAATTTTGTTTTCTCTCTTCAGAGCCAATGACTAGGAATCTAGTCCATTACATTATTTAAAGTAATTGTTGTCATTAAGGGGTCAGCCATTCGAGTGCCAGTCAGGCACACCATGGCTTGACAAATTTACTCAGCGGAGTCCGGCGCACAAGCCTCCGACAGTTTGGAGCACCTGCTGCAACCAATTGGTCACCTATCTGAGTACTGGCCGTGCAAATAATTACTTAACTAATTCACTGAGCTTAACTTAGTCTAGTACACGTGTCTTTTATTGCTTAGAGGTGAGCTTAGCGTGACGGTTATCGTCGTAGGAACTGGAATCAGTGATCTGGGTTTAAATCCTGGCCGAAGCTGTTGATGTTTCACTTCAAGCTAATGCTCTTAGGAAAGGCATGAAACAGTTTTGTTCAATCCCCTCCCAGCTTTGGGTAAATGATTGGGCAGTGTGGGTTTAAGTAACCAGTCTAGAAGAACGAAAACTCTGAATTCCACACAGCTTAATTCCACTTAAAAAACTGACCTTGTGTCACACTATGCCTAGGGTGAATGGTTTGGGTAAATACGTACATTATTCCTGCTACTAAGTGGTCACCTATCTCAGTACTCAACAGGCTTATTGTTGCTTAACTAATTTACAAAACTTAACTTAGCTTGCCAGAAAGGCTTCGAGTTGCTCAGAGCACCAGCTGTTTTTAAGTGGTTACTCATTTGAGTACTGGCCAGACTTATCGTTGCTTTTTTTAGTCTAGTTACTAAGAGACGTACATAACGTAACGGTTATTATGGTACTCTGAGATCCGAGTTCAAATCCTTGACGAGGCTGTCTACTTTACCCTCCACGCTAAAGCCTTAGAGAAAGGCATAAATCCGCCTGTTTTACTCCGCCCAGGCTATTTGGGGTTAATAGTTGGGAAGAATTTTTCTTTAGCCCTGGTTATGCAACCAGTAGAAAAGGATTCAAATCAGCTTTACTCGGCATAGGATTTGACCTTGTATTACTCCGTGTCCGTGACGGAAGAGTTGGGTAAAAACCTACCTTAACTGCTTAACACCAGTAATTTACAATTCTTTTTAATTAGAAAATAATTGGAGTATGGAAAATATTTATTACAATTAAATTACCATTAAAAAAATCAACTACTTATGCTTAAACAGAATATTCCTCAATAATTAAAAAATATGACGACGACATATTTATTATGTCCGGGGATCATTAAATAAGTTTCCAGACTTTTTTTAGTAAGGGCATTTTTATTGATAGTACACACATGAAACTCTAACTTCGAAACTTCGAAGTAATCTCTTCCGGCTGCAATGCACTTCTTGTACTGTACCAACAACTTCGGAAGGTCCCATGGAAATCCTCTTGTGTGAGCGTGTCAATGATCTTCGTCACAGCCTCTTTCATCTCTTCAATTGTCTCATAACGACAGCCTCTGAGCTTAGGGAATAACCAAAAGTCACAGTGAGCAAGGCCTGGACTATAGGGAGGGTGAGGAACTGTGTTGATGCCCATCTTGGTCAAATAGTCTGTGACAAGGATGGAGTTGTGGACTGGTGCATTGTCCTGGTGGAAATGCCACTGACCCGATTTGAAGAGTGCTGGCCTCTTCCCTAGGAATCTCTACATGAAAACCCTTGAAACCTCAACATAGTAACCCTAAGACTAACCCTAACCCTTTGGCTATTCAACTCTGGTCTTTTGACTTCCTTACTCCTCCTACACCTCTCATCATCCTTCACAGACTCCCTGCCCTTCTTTGAATCTCTTATGCCACTCAAAAATTGATGCTCGATACATGCAAGATGCTCCAAAAGCAGTCTGAAGCATTCCATACATTTCTGTGGCATTTTTCTAAGTTTAAAATTGCATATCGTTCTTCTATAGTGTCCTCACGTCCAGATTGGATTTTTGAAATTCACCAGCTGTGACAATCAGGCTTTAGTAGGGTGTATTCCAATTGCTGCTGTAGCTGTTGATTTGAACCTGAAATCATAAAAATTGGTCAGTCATCTAATAATATGTATAGCAATAACATAGTAAATTTTTAAGAGTCTACGATAATTTTAAATGCCTGTACAAAAAAGTCTGGAAACTTATTGAAGGCCTCACGTACCAAGGATTTTTCCATTTTAATTGAATATTTTTTCATTTTATATAAGTATTTTACGTTTAAAACAGTTCAAATGGATAAAATGTCTATTTTTAACGAACTTGTTTTTTTTTTTTTTTTTTTTTTTTGTTATTTTTAATTGATTGAACTAGTCACTCTGAAATTACCTTTGAAATAAGGAATAAAACAGCATTTAAGATATTTATTTATTTAAAAAAAAAGTCTAAAAAAGCAAGACTACATTTTTATTTGCTGTATTTTTTAGCGTCTTATTAAAAGGAAAACATTTTTTTTTTAATTTTAACGTCATAATATATGCTTTTTTCATTTTATACCAATAATTTTTCATTTCTATAAAAGTAACTAACACTTAAAATTGTTCAAATTAATAAAAAGTTAAAATTAGTTTGTTTTTGTTTTTTTTAGTTTCGAAAAGAAAGTGATTATATTTCATAGAAGAATTTTGTTATTTTAAAAATGATTCATTTATTGTCCATATATTAAAAATCGATAAACAACCATGTGTAAATTCAGAACTAATATTCTATTTTCATTTTATTTTAATTTATTCATCCAATTTTTGAAATCACTTTTAATTTTATCTGATTCAATTTTTTACCCCTGTTTATTAAAAAAATAATTCTGATAAAAAGAATAGTTAAAATATTTTTGTTGTTGTTGTAAAATTTGTTTATATCGTAAGTAACGAAAAGAATGTACATATGCGAAAAGATTTTTTAATTTAAATAAAAAGGTTTAGTAAGGTTTTGTTTGTTTAATGGCATATCAAACTTCGTGAGTTATTTAATGCGAAGGCCATCCTTATAGAAGAACAGCAAAGGAGGACGAGAATAAAAAAAAATGTTGAAATAATTGCGCAGATTTTACTTGTAATGCGCGTCTTTAAGAATCACACTAGATTAATTTTCATAAAAGAATGTTTTATTTACAAACTTATTGATTACAAACGAAATATTTATTATTCTTTTGGCTTCAGACTTAAAAATATGCCAAAGTTAATTGAGACTGAAAGACCATTATAGGGGAAAAAATCATTTGGTCGATTATCACTTCGCTATAAATTCATGATACTATAAGATAAAAAGAAATTTAAAAGTGTTTTTTGTACCAATTTGGAGCTTTTTATGTCCAGTATTTTGGTTTTCCATGGGCGACTGGCAAACAGACACATAGATAAATCAACTTTTAAAAGTAGATTAGCATAAAGTGAAATGGTTGCAAGTATTTTTTATCTAACGTCAATAATTCTATATGACAATATTCTTTTTTCTTTTTTTGCACCCAGTTGATTGGTTGCAAGCATTTTTTATCTAACGTCAATAATTCTATATGACAATATTCATTTTTTTTTGCGCCCAGTTGATTGGTTGCAAGTATTTTTTATCTAACGTCAATAATTCTATATGACAATATTCATTTTTTTTTTGCGCCCAGTTGATTGGTTGCAAGTATTTTTTATCTAACGTCAATAATTCTATATGACAATATTCATTTTTTTTTTGCACCCAGTTGATTGGTTGCAAGTATTTTCATCTAATACTTATGATTTTCAAACCGATCTAACAGGTACCATGACATTGGGTCAGAGTGGACCTAGGAGTAATGGCAGATAAATTCCAAGATGGCTGATTATGAGAATGTGTCTCTGGAGATTGAATGGCTATTTATAGGTTTTCTTCGGTTTATTTGTTTAAAGGTATATCAAATCCTTATGAGTTATTTAATGCCGAAATTTAATTAATTTGTAAACTTAAGATGATAATCGTACGTAATTTGAATGCTTCATTGCATTTTTAGCCTTCGATCATTTGATTGTACACAGTTATAGGATATCAAGTATTCCTCTCTAATACAAATAATTGTTACTCTCTTGTATGGTTTCAAGTATTTCTATCTAATACTAGTAATTTATACATAACTAACACTTTCATCCATAGCTGCCAAAATCTACAATGCCCTAATACGAAACCGCATAGAACCCAAAATAGACAACATCCTTAGGAAAAACCAAAATGGCTTCCGGAGAAATAGATCCACAACCTCACAAATACTGACCATCCGTAGAATCCTTGAAGGCGTTCGGGCAAAAAACCTTCAGGCAACATTACTATTTGTCGACTTTACCAAGGCCTTCGATTCCATACACAGAGGGAAGATCGAGCAAATTCTACTAGCATACGGCCTACCAAAAGAAACTGTAGCAGCGATAATGATTCTCTACAGAAACACCAAAGTGAAAGTACGTTCACCAGATGGAGACACGGAATACTTCGACATTGTTGCAGGAGTACTACAAGGAGACACACTCGCCCCGTACCTTTTTATCATCTGTCTAGACTACGTGCTTAGGACTTCGATCAACAAAATCAGAGAAAATGGCTTCGAGCTGACTAAGAAAAGAAGCAAAAGGTACCCCGCAAAAACAATCACGGACGCCAACTACGCTGATGACTTGGCGTTACTGGCGAATACGCCTAATCAAGCAGAGACACTACTGCATAATTTGGAACGAGCCGCAGCAGGCATTGGCCTCCATGTCAATGCACACAAAACTGAATATATGTGTTACAACCAAACGGGCAACATTGCAACACTAGACGGAGCCTTTTGAAACTAGTAGACAAATTCACCTACCTAGGAAGTAGCGTCTCATCAACCGAAAAAGACATCGACACACGACTGACGAAAGCATGGACGGCTATCGATAGGCTCTCGATCATATGGAAGTCGGACCTAACCGATAAAATGAAACGCAGTTTCTTCCAGGCCGCGGTTGTGTCGATACTGCTATATGGATGCACTACATGGACGCTAACTAAGCGACTGGAGAGGAAACTAGACGGAAATTTCACAAGAATGTTGAGAGCAGTATTGAACAAGTCCTGGCGACAACACCCCACAAGACACCAACTATACAGACACTTGCCCCCCCCCATCACGAAAACTATACAAGTTAGACGAACCAGACTCGCGGGACACTGCTGGAGAAGCAAGGACGAGCTCATAAGCGATGTACTCCTGTGGACCCCCAAATATGGATGTGCAAAAGCAGGACGACCAGCACGAACTTACATACAGCAACTATGTGAGGACACAGGATGTAACCCTGAAGACCTGCCGGAGGCGATGAATGATTGGGAGAAGTGGCGAGAGAGGTTCAGGGATATCCGTGCTGGCGGCGCGACATGATGATGATGATGATGATTCCTATTTAATAATAATCTTTTGATTGCACATAGTCATATGTTTCAGATATTCTAATATTGATATTATAAATAAATCATTATATATTTTATATATTATTATATAATATTGTTATGATAATTATTATTAAAACAATATATATTACGAGTTAAATTAAACAAATCCTGGAAGCAACATCCCTCAAAATAGCAGTTGTACAGCCACCTACCACTCATCTCGATGACCATTCAAATTAGATGAACGTGACATGCGGGACACTGCCAGGGGAGCTAGGATGAACTCATAAGCGACGTCTCTTATGGACCCCTTCACACGGACGCGCAAGTGTAGGACGACCAGGTAGAACTCTGTACGGACAAAGGATGTAGGCTGGAAGACTTGCCGGAAGCGATGGATGATATAAACAGATGGCGAAAGAGGGAGACAGTGACAGAGAGAGTTAGGGAAATCCGTGCGAGCAGTAATACATGATGATGATGATATAATAATAATTTTCAAACATGTCTATTTGACCCATGGATGAGACCCTAACAGATGCTACCTCTCTGAGTTAGAGTGGATATGGGATTAATGGCAATGAAGGGGTGATTTCATAATTCCAGAGTTCCAAAATTGGAGTCGTACCATCAAATGCAGGTTAGAATAGTACCCAGGAAACGTACGGATCTTACTTATTGGCAGTTGGCGTAATTTATGCCTTCGCCAACAAAGCGATGTAATCAACGCATGAGATCGAATCTCTCTGAGAGTCTCATTGTAGGAGCATTGGATCTGACCAAGCCGAACTTAGTAAATATCTCAACACTCTTACTTTATTACGTCGATATTCTTTTAATAATAGAATCGTAGATCTCCATGTTAAAGTCCTGGTTTGTCTTCTGAAAATGTGTTCCGTTACTGAGACGCTTCTGTAACTTTCGTGCTGTCACAAAATTCACATTATTATTTTGGAAGAAACAGCCATCGATTTTAGCAAGGCTTTGCGTGCTTCTCCATAGAGGAAGGATACTCGATTGGATTGGAAATGTGGTTTAATGTTCATCGAGGGGGCCAGAAAGACGGTAACCGACTATTATAAAGACTGAGGCTTGTGTCCTAATAATAGATCTGACCATAGATTGGTCTAAATGTTCAGATAATGGAATTATACACTCGAAGATTTGATACAGACCCATGTGGAGAGTGAAATAGATGTACACACTGAAGCACACACAGTTTTACACACACACACGCACACACACACACACACACACACATATATATATATATATATATATATATATGTATGTATATATATATATTATGTATCTGCATATAAGCAATTTTATAGACATTTGCTAAGATTAGTGTATCACAATACAAAATAGGGGAAACTGATGTCAAAAAATTGGATTGCGCTTGTCTTTGAGCAGGAAAGGGTTATATGTGATTTGAAGATATTCATTACCGCATATACTCGTGTATATATTTACCCAGCTCTTCCGCACGAGCGGGATGTGACACAAGGTCAATTTTTTAGGCAGAGTTTAACAGGTTTGAGTTCAGAGTTTTCCTTTTTCTATACTGGTTGCCATAATAAGGTTAAAGTGCTCAATCTGCCTGACTATTTACCCACAGCTGCAGGGAGAATAATTGGATTTATATCTTTCCCAAGAGGATAAGCGATATGTGAAATGAAATCAGTGTGGTCCAGGATTTCAACTCGTGTCATTGTGTCCGCTTCCTACAACGGTAACCGTTTTCCTACAAACGCCGGCTAAATGTACTCGTGTATAAGTTGAATTTTAAAGACAATTTATCAAAAATTCATGCCGAAATAATCATTTTCAAAGGTTGATATTAAAATATATTGGAAAAGATTCGGAGCAACCCTTGACTTTAAAAATCGAATTCCAAAAATTAATGATGTCGTGGCTATATCTTAGAGTAGACTTATCCAAGCGAAATGATATGATAAGGTTGAAATTCTAACATGATGGCAAAAAAATTGTCTGCAATCCTTGGTTGCAAAAGTTGATTCGACATATGAATGATTTCATGACCCAAAATCAAGGGTCGAACAGTATACGGTTAATAATCATAAAAAGTTGAAATTCATACATAATGGGGAAAGACAAAATGTTACGTTAACCTTAAAAATCAATTCCATAAATTAATGATTTCGTAGGCATGAACTCAAGAATCGAACTATACAAAGGGTCGACTAGTACATGAGCATATATATTATTTCAGGATTCAACGCAAGGTCAATTTTTAAACGGAGTACATCTGAGAGGAATTAAGATGTTAAATTTTCTTAGATCAGTTGCCGAGTGCTTTTTTACATTTTACCGAATCTGTCAGTGATTTGCGAAATTTGAGACAAATATTCTATTTTCCCCAAATATCTGGATAATTTTATTTTTAATCAAAGAAAACAAAAAAGAAATAATCATTTTATGAGACTTGATTTTTTTCAAGGGATTTGGATGGCAGTTGTTGATTTTGAAAGCAGACGATCTACGTAATGTACGAGGTGCATACGATAAGTTTCCAGACTTTTTTCGTATGGGTATTTATATTTGTCGTAGACTCTTGAAGATTCCCTATGTTATTGCTATACATCTGAAAAGATGACTGACCAATTTTTATGATTTCAGGTTCAAATCAACAGCTACAGCAGCAATTGGAATACACCCTACTAAATCCTGATTGTCACAGCTGGTGAATTTCAAAAATGCAATTTGACACTTTAGAAGAAGGATATGCAATAAAATTCTGTTTAAAACTTGGAAAAAATGCTGCCACAGAAACGTATGGAATGGTTCAGACTGCTTTTGGAGCATCTTGCATGAATCGAGTTTTTGAGTGGCATAAGAGAGTCAAGGAAGGCAGGGAGTCTGTGAGGGATGATGAGAGGTGTGGGAGGAATAAGCAAGTCAATAGACCAGAGTTGATTGGCCAAAGGGCTAGGTTTTGGGTTAGGGTTACTATGTTGAGGTTTTAAGGGAGATCAGGAAGAGATTCCTAGGGAAGGAGCCAGCACTCTTCAAATCGGCCCAGTGGCATTTCCACCAGGACAGTGCACCAGTCCACAACTCCATCCTTGTCACAGACTATTTGAGCAAGATGGGCATCAACACAGTTCCTCATCCTCCCTTTAGTCCAGACCTTGCTCCCTGTGACTTTTGGTTATTCCCTAAGCTCAAAGGCTGTCGTTATGAGACAATTGAGGAGATGAAAGAGGTTGTAGAGAAGGTCATTGACACGTTGACACAAGAGGACTTCGATGGGGTCTGCGAGAAGTTGTTGGAACGGTACAACAAGTGCATTGCAGCTGGAGGAGATTACTTCGAAGGGGACTAGAGTTTCATGTGTGTACTATCAATAAAAGTGCCCATATGAAAAAAGTCTGCAAACTTATCGTATGCACCTCGTACATAAAGAGCTATAGGTATTTTCTAAACTTCTCTCCTTCTCGCAGAGGAAGTCATACTAGCCTAGTTGCAAATGTACTGAACTGAGACATTGTTGTAAGTGATTTCTAATTGGAGTCGTGTTATTGCGTTCACGTTTGTACTAATACCCTTTGGAAAGGAACGCCCTCCCTTATCCCAACAGTTATGGATTAAATGGTACGATTATTGTCCTTCAAGGATAGTTTCGATATTAAATAACCCATGAAGGTGGATATACTATCAAATAAAAAAACACAATGTAAATCTCACTCTTGCACAAGATTAAAAAAATGAATAGAACACACTAATAATAAAACATACTACAATGGTCTCCACATCAGCTCGTTTACCATAACCCCTCTCACAACCATGAATAGAAAATCTAAGCAACTGATAGTTCTTGAAAGCGATACCGCCTTCAGTTTTATTATAAAAACTCTACAAATCGACCATACCTTTATCGCTTGTATAAACTACTGTCAGATAATCACAGCCTACTAAGATGGGCGTTCATTTTGAAATACACACACTACTGCGCATGCACGAATTGGCGCATGCGTGATTGTGTGTGCACACGACCGTACATATTCCCGTTACGGGCACGGAGCTACGATCACTGAAATTTGCCATAGTTAATGACATCGCTTCTTCTATTGAGGCACGAATGGAAAGGAAAGGAAAGGCCTTGCTGTCATTCTTCCCCAGATACGGACTGATCTTCCTTCATTCCCATTTCTCCATACAACCGCAACACTTGGAATTTTTACTTTTAATGTCTTCCCAAGCATTAGTGCTTGACGTTTCCACCCACGTTTCCACCATTCAATGTCGATGTCCCCGGGCGGAGATATCGACTCGTGCAAACGCATATAAACGCATCAGTTGAGAAAAAGGGTCTTTCTTTTTAATGGACCCATTTCGTACGTTGTAGATGTTCCTCATTCAAAGTATCGACACGAAGAACTCTCTCGTCTTTAAGTTCGGCAGGCATTTGTCGAATTAAGCTGTATACCTATATTTGCGTAGCTCTGACTTTCAAAACTCCAAGGACACACACACACACACACACACACACACACACACACACACAGATATATATATATATATATATATATATATATATATATATATATATATATATATATATATATATATAAAGTACAGCGGTGCAAACAGTGGTGGTGGTTAAACAAAGCATTCATTAGGTAATGATTAGGTTCAGGCATGTTCTGGGGATCTGAGGCATAATTACCACTGACCTAGAGCACCCCAGCAGTACCTCACAATACCACTAGCCTTTGTTCGTTTGTCTTCACTCTGTAGGAATGCATTTAATTTCTTATTTTGTATATTTTGAATACATATATATATATATATTTCCTCTTGTTTGATGGAGAAAGTTTTAATATTAGTCAGTTACGCAGAAGTTGAATTGGCCATGAAACTTCGGCATCCGTCCTCGATTAGAAATATATTTGTTATCATCTCAGATCTTCATATATTTCCCAGCTTCCGCTGGGGCGCCCAGTCGATATCTTCCTTAAAAGAGACTGGTGATTCGACAACGAAAACTTTCTTGAATTAACGAAGCAAATGACGTTATCTGGACGCTATGCAATTAATATTATTTCAATTGAAAATTCGAGTTGATGATCTAAATTATATATATATATATATATATATAATCTACGATGTAAACGAAATGTCTTGAATCTTTGGGCATAAAAGATTTAAAGGGAGCTAATTCAAGAAATTGAAATTTATAATCCTCAAAGATTCTAGATATTTTCAGTACATAAATAATATATCATTTTGAAGTGTATGTATTTAGGCAGCAAATTATTATTCAAGCAATTTTGGTTAAAGACAATGGAACACAGTTGATTATTTTTAATTTGATTTTTGGGCAGAAGATATAGGACAATTCATTTACCATCTAGAGACCGACACTAGAAAAATAAGGAGTCTTGAAAAAATTAAATTAAAAATAATAAACAAACAGTGTTCAATCGTCTCTAACAAAACTTGCTTGATAAATTATTCATATAACCACGATGTATATATATATATATATATATATATATATATATATATATATATATATATATAAACAAAAGTGACAAGACAAATAGGAACATCTCTTGTGTGTTATTTATTTTGTGATTGTTTTCAATTAGTTTCAATCTGTTATGTCTGAAAAACGCTCTCGTCTTTAAATTAGCTATTTGTTGGATAAACTGTATATATATATATATATATATATATATAGAGAGAGAGAGAGAGAGAGAATGTATGTGTGTGTGAGTGTGTGTGTCCGAGGCATGACACTAAATTGCATCTGATGGTGAGGCTTCATTTCAGAGAAAGGAAAGATCGCAGAGAACCTCTTCATTGCCGTTGCCTCTTGGTCCACTCTGACCTGAAGTTTTTGTACGTATTAGGGTCTATGAGTCAAATACATCTGTTAAAAATCATTCGTATTCGCGTACAAAAAAAAAAACTCTTAAAAACAACGACTCAAAAATTCCAAAATATAATCAACGCGATTCCCTTAACGAAAAGCAATGTCATGTCAACCCAGACGGGTTAAAATGACACTGTAATCAATCAGTCGATCATCGATTTTTATATTTACCAAACTTTCAGTAAGAGCAGGATGTGGCACAAGGTCAACTTTAAGGGGAGTTTAAGGGGTTTAAATTCAGAGCTTTCCCTCTCCTCAAACGATTACCAGACGATGGTTTAAGAGCACAGTCTGCCCTGCTATTCATGGAATGATACCTTTCTTAAGGGTATTAGCGTTATGTGAAAAGTAAACATCTTTATCCAGAAATTGAACTTAGCTTGATGTGTCTATTTACAACGACGGTAACGATTGCACTACCTTTACTATGAACATCTCTCTCTCTCTCTCTATATATATATATATATATTTATTTATATATATATATATATATATATATATATATATATATATATATATATATATATATATATATATTGCACGTAAGAATGATGCGTTTATTCACCTAATAGATCAGCATTTATTTGTGTATCTTACAAAAGTCAAAATGTCACCTCAAGTATTTCTGGATCAGAGTGTAGTGTATGTGCACTCTATTGAAACTGTAACGCCAAAAATATATATGTGGATATACGAAATAAAGAAGGTTTTTTTTAGAAGTGGCCAGAACGTTATGTCCTACAAGAGACTACTGAAGAAGACCAGAGAATACAATGGTCGAAAATTCTGACTAATGCAAGCAAGACGATGACACTTGTTCAAGCACATAGAGGTAAACTAGAAAAAAACGTGTAAACAAGCGTAAATACGAG